>OZ014510.1:1365000-2028016 GCA_963966075.1 Aphodius sticticus
ACACCCCTGTCAGCTTTGACAACTACGAATACGAAGCGTTGCAGAAATTGCCAAAAAAGCACTGTATCTCCTAAACTAAGGCCCGCATCGAAAAACTAATTGAAACATTACCCCCTAACTCTACAACACCCCTATCAGCTATGACAACTACGAATACGAAGGCGTTGCAGAAATTGCCAAAAAAGCACTATATGTGTCGTGTGTGTCGTGTGTGTGTCCTGTGTGTCGTGTGTGTGTCGTGTGTGTGTCGTGTGTGTGTCGTGTGTGTGTCGTGTGTGTGTGTCGTGTGTGTGTCGTGTGTGTGTGTCGTGTGTGTGTCGTGTGTGTGTCGTGTGTGTGTCGTGTGTGTGTCGTGTGTGTGTCGTGTGTGTCGTGTGTGTCGTGTGTGTCGTGTGTGTCGTGTGTGTCGTGTGTGTCGTGTGTGTCGTGTGTGTCGTGTGTGTCGTGTGTGTCGTGTGTGTCGTGTGTGTCGTGTGTTACCCCCTAACTCTACAACACCCCTATCAGCTATGACAACTACGAATACGAAGGCGTTGCAGAAATTGCCAAAAAAGCACTATCTCCTAAACTAAGGCCCGCATCGAAAAACTAATTGAAACATTACCCCCTAACTCTACAACACCCCTATCAGCTATGACAACTACGAATACGAAGGCGTTGCAGAAATTGCCAAAAAAGCACTGTATCTCCTAAACTAAGGCCCGCATCGAAAAACTAATTGAAAAATTACCCCCTAACTCTACAACACCCCTGTCAGCTTTGACGACTACGAATACGAAGGCGTTGCAGAAATTGCCAAAAAAGCACTATCTCCTAAACTAAGGCCCGCATCAAAAAACTAATTGAAAAATTACCCCCTAACTCTACAACACCCCTGTCAGCTTTGACAACTACGAATACGAAGCGTTGCAGAAATTGCCAAAAAAGCACTGTATCTCCTAAACTAAGGCCCGCATCGAAAAACTAATTGAAACATTACCCCCTAACTCTACAACACCCCTATCAGCTATGACAACTACGAATACGAAGGCGTTGCAGAAATTGCCAAAAAAGCACTATATGTGTCGTGTGTGGCGTGTGTGTGTCGTGTGTGTGTCGTGTGTGTGTCGTGTGTGTGTCGTGTGTGTGTCGTGTGTGTCGTGTGTGTCGTGTGTGTCGTGTGTGTCGTGTGTGTCGTGTGTGTCGTGTGTGTCGTGTGTGTCGTGTGTGTCGTGTGTGTCGTGTGTGTCGTGTGTGTCGTGTGTGTCGTGTGTGTCGTGTGTGTCGTGTGTGTCGTGTGTTACCCCCTAACTCTACAACACCCCTATCAGCTATGACAACTACGAATACGAAGGCGTTGCAGAAATTGCCAAAAAAGCACTATCTCCTAAACTAAGGCCCGCATCAAAAAACTAATTGAAAAATTACCCCCTAACTCTACAACACCCCTGTCAGCTTTGACAACTACGAATACGATGGCGTTGCAGAAATTGCCAAAAAAGCACTGTATCTCCTAAACTAAGGCCCGCATCGAAAAACTAATTGAAACATTACCCCCTAACTCTACAACACCCCTGTCAGCTTTGACAACTACGAATACGATGGCGTTGCAGAAATTGCCAAAAAAGCACTGTATCTCCTAAACTAAGGCCCGCATCGAAAAACTAATTGAAACATTACCCCCTAACTCTACAACACCCCTATCAGCTATGACAACTACGAATACGAAGGCGTTGCAGAAATTGCCAAAAAAGCACTGTATCTCCTAAACTAAGGCCCGCATCGAAAAACTAATTGAAAAATTACCCCCTAACTCTACAACACCCCTGTCAGCTTTGACAACTACGAATACGAAGGCGTTGCAGAAATTGCCAAAAAAGCACTATCTCCTAAACTAAGGCCCGCATCAAAAAACTAATTGAAAAATTACCCCCTAACTCTACAACACCCCTGTCAGCTTTGACAACTACGAATACGAAGCGTTGCAGAAATTGCCAAAAAAGCACTGTATCTCCTAAACTAAGGCCCGCATCGAAAAACTAATTGAAACATTACCCCCTAACTCTACAACACCCCTATCAGCTATGACAACTACGAATACGAAGGCGTTGCAGAAATTGCCAAAAAAGCACTATATGTGTCTGTGTGTGTGTCTGTGTGTGTGTCTGTGTGTGTGTCTGTGTGTGTGTCTGTGTGTGTGTCTGTGTGTGTGTCTGTGTGTGTGTCTGTGTGTGTGTCTGTGTGTGTGTCTGTGTGTGTGTCTGTGTGTGTGTCTGTGTGTGTGTCTGTGTGTGTGTGTGTGTGTGTCTGTGTGTGTGTGTGTGTGTGTGTGTGTGTGTGTGTGTGTGTGTGTGTGTGTGTGTGTGTGTGTGTGTGTGTGTGTGTGTGTGTGTGTGTGTGTGTGTGTGTGTGTGTGTGTGTGTGTGTGTGTGTGTGTGTGTGTGTGTGTGTGTGTGTGTGTGTGTGTGGGTGTCTGTGTGTGTGTGTGTGTGTGTCTGTGTGTGTCTGTGTGTGTGTCTGTGTGTCTGTGTGTGTGTGTGTGTGTCTGTGTGTGTGTGTGTGTGTGTGTGTCTGTGTGTGTGTGTGTGTGTGTGTGTGTGTGTGTGTGTGTGTGTGTGTGTGTGTGTGTGTGTGTGTGTGTGTGTGTGTCTGTGTGTGTGTGTGTGTGTGTGTGTGTTACACTGTGTGTCAAACTTAGAGCTGAAAAGCTTTCTGTTGAAGAGGGTCCAAAGGAACTGGAGGTTTAGTCATAGCATTTTTGAAAGATTTTGCAAATAAGCCGCTATTTCTGGAATTTCGTCGACATAGTTAAATAATAAATTAAAGATGGGGAAATTCTGAATAATTTATCACTATGACATTTTTTGGTACAATCAATAGTTTAGCTGCATGAGCAAATTCTATTTCTACGAGATCGGTCGTACTGCATGAAAACTAGTAGCCAAGCCTTGTCAGATTTTTTGATTCTAATAACAGTAGGTAGTCTTGGTGTCAAACGCTAATGTTTTGACAATAACTTCTGTCAATATAAGCTGCGTTCGCATATTGCGGTTCATTCATTCATTCATTTAGGCGGTGTACCCGGTGTCAACGGAGTACAATATCCGAACGCAGATTTAATCGACATATCTGTCTAGTTCTAGTAGTTTTATTTTAATGCAGACATGGCCGACATGAGACATGATTCATGCAGCTAAACTATTAATTTTATATATAGTATGATAAAGTCATGTGCCTGGCCACATCAGATTTTTTAGTTATTACGTAAAGGCCCAGGAAAATAAGCTTGGCATAATACAAGTCTATCTGATGTATTTAACACTTTTAATTTCCAAAATATACTAAAAGTTGTGATAATTGCATTGGGGTGGAATTTCAAATCAGAACCTACGTCGTGTGTGGTATCATTGGATAGATATTTTAATAAAACCCAACTTCCGACACATTCTTGAAATGAAAATTTACATAAACAAAGTCTTCAGTATGGCTTATTTTATATTAGTCTCATTTCTTTTTAATTCTGTTCGTCATCCTTTCTATGCCTGAGATTTTTTCACTGTTGTTCCATCTGCCTAACAACGATTTTAAGTTCTTTGTAAGTACAAAAAAAAAATGATTTTGTCAGTCCACAAAACTCAGGCCCTTCGATTTTGGTAGAAAATCCAGCTATATCATGATTGCTTCCTGATAACGTTCGAGCTTACACCTAATATATACAAAGCGTGTCCCGAGAGCACGCATCGATCAGCTCGGCTCATCAATCAGGAGGATAACAACAGGAAGTGACGTCAGAACACCTTTGCGCCGATCCTTAACAATGCATTGAACTGATTGATGAATGGCCTATTTAATAGAGAACCTCTATATAAACGTAGCCCTAGTACTGCAGGCATATTAAATTAAGAGTGTGTACTAATAGGGCATTTGACTATTATTGGAAAACCATCTTAGTGTGTTTATTCCTTCACTCTATATTGTAAATGCATTATTTTTCGTAATTATTTCCTCAATATTTCATACAAATCAGCGTTAAAAATTGAATCACAAAAAGTCCCGCCAAAACGATACTTTCTGTTGTGTGACGTCACACGATAGTAGATGTCAAATCGGCCCATATGGTCTGTCAGCATCGGCATCGTCGCCGTTTGGTAATTGTGTTGTATGATGTGTTGTTTTCACAATTTCTACATAGAAATGGGTTATAAATGGTGTATAAATCCACAATGCAGAAATACGTCAAGAAAAACTCCGGATAAACTATTTGTAGCTGTTCCGCAAGATTTGAAACTGCGAAGAAAGTGGTTGGCTCGTAGAAATCCAAATGAAATAAATAGCTGCCGATACAAGTATTTTTTCTTGTGAAGATTACTTCGACAAAAGTAAAACTGACTAGAATAAGTTATCTATCGTATTTTCGAACCAGGTATTATCTGATCTGACAATTTAAGGTTAGGGCTATCCTAACGTACAAAGTTATGCTTACATGGCACTTTAGTGCTATTAAATTCAAACGGGAGAAGCATAAGAGCGCGTTCGGATAACCCGGTATTGTAATAGGACGTGAATAAAATTCAATTTTAATTTTGGTTTTTAATAGAAATAAAGCATTTTTCTTTTTAAAGTAATAACTAATAGTTTTCTTAAACTGTAATCTATTAGGATGACTATAATACAAGCCATATTTTGAATACAGTCAAATACCCTTATACAAAATTAACCGTTCATTTTCTCGTATAGGTTCCAGAATCCTTTTGATGGCAAATTTTCTCTGCTATAGTGTGGTATTTTATAAAACATTTACCGTTTTAGGTTTCAGTTTTACTAAAAACTGTGTACCTTCTAGAAAACTTTAGATATTCCAACGAATAAAAAAAAAACAAAATATAGAAGAGAATACTTGAAAACCTCGTCGAATTCCGTAATTATTCCACAGGGTGTCTCGAAGTGACGCATAGTAATGAATGTATGATAAGCGTATAAACGTGATAGTGGATATTTACCATCGCTGGGTCTCAAGTTGCTCTTTTGGGAGTCGCTTTCAATTGCTACCCTTTGAAATATGTCAAGCGTCTTCAGCGTCGAATTTCATTAACGCCCC
This sequence comes from Aphodius sticticus, assembly GCA_963966075.1. NCBI lineage: Eukaryota > Metazoa > Arthropoda > Insecta > Coleoptera > Scarabaeidae > Aphodius > Aphodius sticticus. The sequence continues at coordinate 1,370,078 of OZ014510.1, forward strand.
GCACCCCTACCTCACCCCTATCACAACCCGTTCGCAGGTCTTTCCGCACTGGTGTGAGTTAGCTGGCAGCGCGCAAAACTTCACAAAGATTATTGTCTAACGTTCTAGTAGGGTACGGGAGTAGGGGGTAGTAAAACGGTTCCTATGTTCAGTAATTAGTTGAACTACATTCAGGTTATTTTATCGAGGGAATTGCTGCAGAGGCATTTAAGACAGGAAAGGGTGCTAAAGTGGGAACATTTAAGTTATATGGTGCGTTGATGAATATGCAAATTTAATGTGATGGGAGTTTTATGTGATGTTTGTATACGATTATGTGTTTCTTTTTTTATTTGAATTCTCGTTCAATTGAAGATTTGCATACAGATATACGTAACCCTCTATCAAATTGTTAGAAAGAGGATCAAAAGGCAGCTCGATGGTCAATCGAACTTTTCGATCGCCTGAAAGAGGTCCTGAAGATGTAAAACATCAAAGCACAAGGCAATCCATGCGTATATCCTTGAAATTGGTAATTGAAATGAAAGATTTCAGACGAGTTGAAAAGGGCAGGGACCGGCATCCTCTACCCTTAAATATCCAAATTGGGGTTCTCGTGCCAGTTCAATAATAATACGCAAAGCCGGGCGTTGTATAGGTACATTCGATTTCATTTATTTAACTCAATAGGTATTACTGAAAGCTATTTTAAGCTAAACTAGGTACTTTCGTATTTTTCTATAGTTGGAAATGCATTGTTATTGTATTTCTTAATTTTTTCTTAGCGTATACGCATGCGCAGTGGAGGCATTTTTAAGGTCTGCCAACACTGCCAACGTGAGACATTTTGTTTTGTTTTGACTTACCGCAGCAATGTATACCGGGTGATTTAATTTCGAGGCTCACCATGGGGATTTCGCTCATTAGTGGAGATAGAGCCTATGTTTAAATTTGGCAAAGTTTCGTGTTTTTGTGTTGGACAATTACCTGAAAAAAAAATTAAGCTACCATTTTGAAGATATCCGGAAAAACTGAAATGTTAAGGTAAAAACAAAAGTTGGCCATGGTTACGCCGCCATCTTTGATGTTATTTCAAATTAAAAAATAACACTGCATTCCTTTTTAAAATGTCGTTGTAGAATGTTTTTGTTTCAAATGTCTAGCTACGTTTGGCTTTGAATAAAAAATTAAAAACGATATTTTAACATTTTAGTTTTTTGCGGATATCTTTAAAATGAAAAATGAAACTTGACTTAACTTGAAATTTTGCCAAATTTAAACATAGGCTCTATCTCCACTAATAACCGAGGTCCCCATGGTGAGCCTCGAAATTGAGGCTCATCCGGTATGTGGTAGGCAAATGTTTATTTCTGGCAAAACGCTTTCGCCTAGGCAAAAGCAATTTGCCATGTCAAATAGATATTGAGTCTTGAGCTTTTGCCTAGGCAAAAGCCTTATGCCTAAAATAATCATGTTCCTACGACATGTACGTTCATGATGACAGTGGTTCTTTGTTTATCTTTAAATTCAGAAAAAGTCGAATAGTGTAGTGTAAAATACCTTAATAGCTAACAGAAAAGATCGAACAGTCGTCGGGTGAAGACGATTTTTCAATTGTTTGTTGACGTGGCGGCCGGGGTTTTTAAATCGATACGTGTTTTCCATGGCGACCCTCAAACCTCGCCAGAAGCCAACTTAATGAAATAGAATTTTTCGCGACGAACGGAAAAGGAATTGGACGAAGTGGAAGGGGGAGATCACGTTAGCGCCGAGAAGTGGCTGGGATATTGTGATTTAAATGGGACGCGTTTAAAATTTAAAACTCTGCTGAAAGGCTGAAAATACCCAATCTCGAGTGAGAAGATACAGAAAAACCGGTGCCGATATAACGCTAGTGAAGATTTGCAAGTATTTGCTAATAATAATAATAATTCATAATAATAATAATAATGCTTGATGTTTACATGGAAAATAACAAGGAACGTACTGGTCTGTTACTAATTTGAGCTAACGTTGCCACTTCCGGAAATGTCATAATTGGCTCCTTTGATCGGTGGAAATGAGGTAGCAACTCGGGAAAACTGGTGTAATTATTTCGCACCTAATAGCAAAGAGACGAAATCGAGAAAATCACACAAAATACAAAATTACGAGAGATAATTTTAATTAATTTCAGAATGTTATTATTATACCTTACACAGATAGAAAATTTTGTTTAGAGTCTACAAGGAAATAATCTAGAGTGTTCAATGAAGTAGATATTGTTGGCGTCAATGAAATATGTTTAAATCTATAAGAATAAATTCAAAAGAATATATTTCTTTAAAACAAAAAACCTTTTCTCTCTGTGTACACTCTGTGAGTACACCAAAACTTGAATATAATTAATAGTTATGGACGGTCATGCACGGACTTAACACGTCTACGCTAAAGGTTACGAGACCCTCTTAAGTTCTCGGAATATCCGTCGAGATGGCGCTGTTGTCTGTTGGTTGGCCAGAACGCCCTTAATCTTGTGCGTTGCTATGAATATATAAACCGTAAAACGCCCGAATAAAGAGGCATCCCAGGCAAGAGTTTAGAATGCTCTATATAGCTAACCGAAACGCCAAATGCGCGCTCACAGTCTCACCGTTCTGTTTGTTCGCGAGTGCCTTTTAAAGTTTCTTACTAATTTTAAACCATTTGCTTATTAAAATGAAAACGGGACGGGCTGTACGCCGTTTACGAACTTCACCAGCGGCAGTCAGCTGTACTACATCGGCCCTTATTGCCCCTTTTGTCTTTACTGGCCTGTGAATTCAAGGCAGGGTTTTTGTTGAAGTGAGTTTTCTAAAAGCCGCAAGTAAATTTTGTTATAGGGTACATTTTTCTACTTCTCTTGTGGTCTTGTTTAAACGGAAGAGCAAATGTGACTATACTTGTGCACAAAGTACCAATGTTAGAAGGCATGAGAGATTTTGCCCCGCCAAAATTCTTTTGCGCATGCGTAGAAGAATACCCAATTAGTTGGGTACTTTTTTTTACTGCTACTCCAACAAACCTAATACCAACAATAGCTTTCATGTTTGTTGACATCTCAGTAACGAATATTAGCACGATATCGGGATATGCACGTAATCAATCGTCGTATTTTATTTAATGAGACTTGTAGAAACAGAATTGCATAATAATTTTTTTCTACTTTGCATTCACAATGCACACATTGTAACACTGTTTTCGGTGTTACAATTAACACATTGTAATACCGAAAACAGTAACATTTTTGTCTAAGATTGGTACACATTGATATCAAATGCCATATGTCAAACGTACTACAGTAGACTCTCCTATAACGCGAGTTCGTACAACGCGAATTCCTACAACGCGCTCAAGATTTTGCGACAACAAATTGATATAACGCGGCTCTCGTACACCGCGCGATGTGCGCGTATTGTTGTCCGGCCGATGTGTGCTAACTGCGCATGAGCCATAAGCATGCCGCTGTTATTTTGAACTGTCACCACCGCGCTTAGAAAATACATAACCAAATTGTTTCGTAACGGCGCGGCACGATGGGTGATGGAGACAAACAAAAGGTACAAAGAGAATGTATTCTTATTAAATTAACAAATCCATGTACCATACTGCATAAGATAGAACGAAAACAATGCAATATAAGTTGTCTGTAGAAGCACTAAATGTATACACGATTTTGCGATAAGAATGAATTAGTTTCTTCGAGTTTGTTTTACGTGTATTCACTAATTCATACTGACTATTCTAAATGCTGCTCATCAACATAACAGGTAGGAAATTTAATTCCATTTATAATGTGTTTTTGGGTTATGACATCTATTTACTTATTTCAATTTTGCATTGTTTTTGGTTAAAACGCTACAGGCGGACGGCGCATGCGTCAAAATTCGCGATCGTCAAGTTCCTATAACGCGCTTTCGTACAACGCGTAACATTAAACCGCGTTGTAGGAGAGTCTACTGTATACATAACCCAACATAACCACACACTGCATCTTCTTAATCGCTTGCAATCGCATAAACTGCGAAATATCAATATTCTATACATATTTAAACATGGGTGTAGCCTGCTATAGTATGGCCAAAGGATTGGGGCTTTCTTAGTTTTGCTGGGTTCATCAAAATACGCCAGCATGACGTTTTCGGTGATGTTTTGCGACTCTGGGAAGTGATCGTTATCATTCTTTTCAACTAAACATCAAATCTCCTTTTCAGATATAATTCAAGGACCACATTTTACTTTAATAAGGTATTATGCGAAGATCAAACCTACATCGTAGATATGAACGATTTTAATTACTGCTGCGAGATTGTATATGCGCAATAAATGGTTTATCAGCATACACGTACAAAGCTATAGTACATTTAAAGTGTAGAGGATTTCTTAGTTTATGTAACGTATAAGTTTTCGGTAATATTTTGGACGCTTGGATGCTCGGTTCAATTCGTATTCGTTTTTGTCCGTCGCTTTCGACTTCGTCTTAGTTCTGGTTGTGTGCAACGTATTTGTATTACCTACATCACATGTAATTTTACTAAGTATAATTTATTCTAATAAACTACTTTGCCGAAATTAGAATTGGGTTTCAATTATAAGTGCTTGTAAATATATAAGCCGCAACGGCTACGTAGCGGAATTAGGTGGACACCGCTATTAAACGTTAAGCGTTATAACAATTCTCTAGTAAGTTCTTGTTCTTAGAAGTAACTAATCAGTCACCGCCAAACACTTCTATTCTGATTATTATACTTATGAAACCACTATTTTAAAGTTGTTAACTTTTTAGGTTAAGTTTCATGTATTTATCACAGTAGGGTTAAAAGTGTTGCCCCAAGCTCCATTATGATCATCGTTGCGACCTCGCTGAATATTTATTCAAACTTGCAGGCTAAAGTAGAGTAAAGTTATTCACAATTAGATTTTGTCATGATTTTATCTCATCGATCTCATCCTTAACGAAGTTGACAGTTACTACAGTGCTGCCACGTGGTAACCAAAACAACTCGTGCGCCAATTTGACGTCTTATAAAACTTGTATAATAATATACTATTAAGTAATTTTTAAAGCGATTTAATATGAATGATATAAATTTCGTGCAGCGCGCAGTGCGTCAATCGTAACGGTAAATGGAAACGTAGGTGGGACAGTGGAAGATTATTCACTAATAGTGAATAATCTATTACTACGATACCATAAGAACAATTTAATTTCGGAATTTTGAATAGTAATAATTAATAAATAATTAATGAATTTGGATGTACAATTAATTATACCTAACAATATTTTACAAACACGGATTCAAACGGATTCACTGATCGCGTCAAAACATCTCGTTCGACTGCCTCGCACCAAAACCCACAAGCGAGGGAAGCCGAACTGCGCAAAATATTGTTCATGTTTATTTCGGTCTTAAAAATTCACCAATAGTCGGAATGCTATTAAATACAAGGGATATGTATCGCAGTAAATAAGGATTATTTGCATGCTAATAGCGTTGTCCTGCTACTCAATTTTGATACATTTCGGTGTAATGATTACAAAATTCCTAATGGAAACGCAAGGACAACGTTGCAGGACAATAACAAAGAACAAATGACGCGAGACGCGTATAGTTAAGGGAGATCTAGGGTGGACATTAACGCGTAGGACCGAGCACTATCCATACGATTTTCACGTTAAGGGCAGGAGAGAGAGGCAGGACAACGTCCTGGATGTGCGAATCTAATTTGCTTAGGTCTCCAGGATTCATTTGTTCAAATTAGGGAGCGAGCGGCCATTCTATACCAACGGACCAGATAACTGGAGAACGCCACATTCACCCTAGGGTGATAACCAAACATATAGTTGGGCGATTGCTATACAGTAACGTCATGTAAGTTAGACCCCAAATTCGGAATTAATGATGGCTTTTATTGAAACTTCAATTTCTTGATTAGGCCCACGTCTCCCTCGGTTTTCTTTGCTTTCTACCGTCAGAGTTCAATTATTTTAACAATTTGTTCCGCTACGATTCATTTGTTAATCTCGATAGATAGAGAGACACGAGGATTAGATTAATTTGAAATTGACGGCTACTGGATTAGAATTTAAGTTTAGAATGTTTATTGTTCTTGGGTCACGAGTCGAGTTATGACACGTGCTCAAAGATCGATTGTCATCTGCCTGGTGTTATCAGATCTATTAGAAGACGTACGATTTTTGTTTGGTGATAAGCGTGTCAGATAAATGTTTGATGTTTAAAGTCAGGCTACAGCATAATTATTGTTATGCTACGGTATCTAACGAGTAAATTAATAAATAAAGTTTGGATGTTGTCCCAGATAATTTGAATCTGTTTTCGCTAAAGTTCAAAGTTTAAAAATTGTCTATGGTAAACTAGTACTGGTAGAAAGTTGTAATTTACAGTATTTGTTACGCAGTTCATCTGTGACCGAGGCATATATAAAAATAATTTTTAGCCCTTCAATTTTGAATGTTATACCAGATAATACAAAATCACAACATTTGAGAGTCTAATTTAGCTAAAATTCCAAGTATAAAAATTCTGTATGGTAAACTAGCACTGGTAGAAAGATGTAACTTACAATATTTATTACCCAATGCATCTGTGACCGACGCATATATAAAAATAATTTTTAAACCTACAATTTTGGATGTTATCCCAGGTAATGCAAAATCACAACATTTGAGAGTCTAATTTAGCTAAAATCCCAAGTTTACAAAATTCTGTATGGTAAACTAGCACTGGTAGAAAGGTGTAACTTACAATATTTATTACCCAATGCATCTGTGACCGACGCATATATAAAAATAATTTTTAAACCTACAATTTTGGATGTTATCCCAGGTAATGCAAAATCACAACATTTGAGAGTCTAATTTCGCTAAAATCCCAAGTTTACAAAATTCTGTATGGTAAACTAGCACTGGTAGAAAGGTGTAACTTACAATATTTATTACCCAATGCATCTGTGACCGAGGCTTATATATAAATAATTTTTAAACCTACAATTTTGGATGTTATCCCAGGTACTGCAAAATCACAACATTTGAGAGTCTGATGTAGCTAAAATTCCAAGTTTAAACAATTCTGTATGGTAAACTAGCACTGGTAAAAAGGTGAAATTTACAGTATTTATTACCCAATTCATCTATGATAGAGACATATATAAAAATAATTTTTAACCAATCAGCTTTGGATGTTACCCCAGATAATGCAAAATCATAACGTTTGAGAGTCTAATTTAGCTAAAATTCCAAGTATAAACAATTCTGTATGATAAACTAGCACAGGTCGAAAGGTGTAACTTACAATATGTATTACCCAATGCATCTGTGACCGAGGCATTTATAAAAATAATTTTTAAACCTACAATTTTCGATGTTATCCCAGGTAATGCAAAATCACAACATTTGAGAGTCTGATTTAGCTAAAATTCTGGATAGTAAACTAGCACTGGTAGGTAGAAAGCTGTAATTTACAGTATTTATTACCCAATTCATCTGCGACCGAGGCATATATAAAAATAATTTTTAGAACATCAACTTTGGATGTTATCCAAGAAAACACAAAATGAGACCATATTTCGTTAGAATTTACCTATATTCCCTATAATACATAGTAAATTAAATATTCCCCAAAAATTACACGCTTCAAACGGAATCTCTTCTTTATTAAAAACAAACGAAGCGGGTATTGGGGGGTAGCCTGGGGAAGCGAATTTCGCATCGCACAATAAACGGAGTAATGGGGGTACATGGCGAGATCATTTCTTTATTAAATCAATAAGTCGGTATCGAGAGGGCTCTGCTCACTGTGGGGTGGTTATTAAATTACCCCGCCAACTGTGTCAGAGCAGCCACCTCGAACACATCCCCCCACCACCCCCGCTTTCATCCCCATCGAGGCCACATCTTCCGTAGCTTGGGTTTCGTAGCTTCACCCTGTTACTTCCCCCGGCCACATGTGTTCCGACCCCGTCTGGGTCAAATTGGAAAATGATCAGCTGAAAAACGACCCCAGCAGAAGGAAATTCGTACCTTGAAACACACTTCTATATAGCTAGAAATTTGTGTGAAGTCAGACTCTGAAATGGTCTGAATTTGCATTATGTGGGACAACATCCAAAGTTGATGGGTTAAAAATAATTTTTATATATGCCTCGGTCACAGATGAATTGGGTAATGAATATTATAAATTTCAGCTTTCCACTAGTCCTAGTTTACCATAGAGATATTTTAAACTTGGAATTTTAGCGAAATTAGACTCTCAAATGTTCTGATTTTGCATTATCTGGTATAACATCCAAAATAGATAAGTTACAAATTATTTTTATATACGCCTCGGTCGCAGATGAACTGGGTAATAAATATTATAAATTTCAGCTTTCCACTAGTCCTAGTTTACCATAGAGATTTTTTAAACTTGAAATTTTAGCGAAATTAGACTCTCAAATGTTCTGATTTTGCATTATCTGGTGTAACATCTAAAGTAGATAAGTTAACAATTATTTTTATATATGCCTCGGTCGCAGATGAATTGGGTAATAAATATTATAAATTTCAGCTTTCCACTAGTCCTAGTTTACCATAGAGATATTTTAAACTTGGAATTTTAGCGAAATTAGACCCTCAAATGTTCTGATTTTGCATTATCTGGTATAACATCCAAAATAGATAAGTTAAAAATTATTTTTATATACGCCTCGGTCGCAGATGAACTGGGTAATAAATTTTATAAATTTCAGCTTTCCACTAGTCCTAGTTTACCATAGAGATTTTTTAAACTTGAAATTTTAGCGAAATTAGACTCTCAAATGTTCTGATTTTGCATTATCTGGTGTAACATCTAAAGTAGATAAGTTAAAAATTATTTTTATATACGCCTCGGTCGCAGATGAACTGGGTAATAAATATTATAAATTTCAGCTTTCCACTAGTCCTAGTTTACCATAGAGATTTTTTAAACTTGAAATTTTAGCGAAATTAGACTCTCAAATGTTCTGATTTTGCATTATCTGGTGTAACATCTAAAGTAGATAAGTTAAAAATTATTTTTATATACGCCTCGGTCGCAGATGAACTGGGTAATAAATATTATAAATTTCAGCTTTCCACTAGTCCTAGTTTACCATAGAGATTTTTTAAACTTGAAATTTTAGCGAAATTAGACTCTCAAATGTTCTGATTTTGCATTATCTGGTGTAACATCTAAAGTAGATAAGTTAAAAATTATTTTTATATACGCCTCGGTCGCAGATGAACTGGGTAATAAATATTATAAATTTCAGCTTTCCACTAGTCCTAGTTTACCATAGAGATTTTTTAAACTTGAAATTTTAGCGAAATTAGACTCTCAAATGTTCTGATTTTGCATTATCTGGTGTAACATCTAAAGTAGATAAGTTAAAAATTATTTTTATATACGCCTCGGTCGCAGATGAACTGGGTAATAAATATTATAAATTTCAGCTTTCCACTAGTCCTAGTTTACCATAGAGATTTTTTAAACTTGAAATTTTAGCGAAATTAGACTCTCAAATGTTCTGATTTTGCATTATCTGGTGTAACATCTAAAGTAGATAAGTTAAAAATTATTTTTATATACGCCTCGGTCGCAGATGAACTGGGTAATAAATATTATAAATTTCAGCTTTCCACTAGTCCTAGTTTACCATAGAGATTTTTTAAACTTGAAATTTTAGCGAAATTAGACTCTCAAATGTTCTGATTTTGCATTATCTGGTGTAACATCTAAAGTAGATAAGTTAAAAATTATTTTTATATACGCCTCGGTCGCAGATGAACTGGGTAATAAATATTATAAATTTCAGCTTTCCACTAGTCCTAGTTTACCATAGAGATTTTTTAAACTTGAAATTTTAGCGAAATTAGACTCTCAAATGTTCTGATTTTGCATTATCTGGTGTAACATCTAAAGTAGATAAGTTAAAAATTATTTTTATATACGCCTCGGTCGCAGATGAACTGGGTAATAAATATTATAAATTTCAGCTTTCCACTAGTCCTAGTTTACCATAGAGATTTTTTAAACTTGAAATTTTAGCGAAATTAGACTCTCAAATGTTCTGATTTTGCATTATCTGGTATAACATCCAAAATAGATAAGTTAAAAATTATTTCTATATACGCCTCGGTCGCAGATGAACTGGGTAATAAATTTTATAAATTTCAGCTTTCCACTAGTCCTAGTTTACCATAGAGATTTTTTAAACTTGAAATTTTAGCGAAATTAGACTCTCAAATGTTCTGATTTTGCATTATCTGGTGTAACATCTAAAGTAGATAAGTTAAAAATTATTTTTATATACGCCTCGGTCGCAGCTGAACTGGGTAATAAATATTATAAATTTCAGCTTTCCACTAGTCCTAGTTTACCATAGAGATTTTTTAAACTTGAAATTTTAGCGAAATTAGACTCTCAAATGTTCTGATTTTGCATTATCTGGTGTAACATCTAAAGTAGATAAGTTAAAAATTATTTTTATATATGCCTCGGTCGCAGACGAATTGGGTAATAAATACTGTAAATTTCACCTTTCTAACAGTGCTAGTTTACCATACAGAATTTTTTAAACTTGGAATTTTAGAGAAATCAGCCTCTCAAATGTTCTGATTTTGCATTATCTGGTATAACATCTAAAGTAGATAAGTTAAAAATTATTTTTATATATGCGTCGGTCGCAGATGAATTGGGTAATAAATATTATAAATTTCAGCTTTCCACTAGTCCTAGTTTACCATAGCGATTTTTTAAACTAGGAATTCTAGCGAAATTGGAATCTCAAATGTTGTGATTTTGCATTATCTGCGATAACAACAAAACTTGAAGGGTTAAAAATTATTTTCATATATGCCTCGGTCACAGATGAATTGGGTAATAAATATTATAAATTTCAGCTTTCCACTAGTCCTAGTTTACCATAGAGATTTTTTAAACTTGGAATTTAAGCGAAATTAGACTCCCAAATGTTCTGATAGTGTGTTATCTGGGACAACATCCAAAGTTGTTGGATTAAAAATTATTTTTTCTTATCTCTCCATCACAGATAAAGCTTGAACCTTGAACTGTAAAACTATGAAGATAAAAAGTTTTGTAAACTGATCCAACACAATTTTTTCTTCAATGTCTCCAGATCTTACAATTATCGATTCCTTAATTCATTCACACTTCAAGAAGTCAGTTTTTTGGAGCCTTATACGCAAGTACCGAGCCAAATTTGCTGTGCAGATACCTATTGAATGGTGTGTCGCACCCCCAACCCCGCGGGGGTGGACATTTCGTGTAAAATAACCAAAGTCTGGGCACAGCAAGCGCTGTAAACGGAATGTTAATTATGATGCCAATGACACATTGTTGTAAATTCCAACACCGGCTCGAGCGAACCGATATGACGGTTTCGCCCGCCGCCCCCGCATAGCTACCGCCCCCGACTCGCGCCACCCCCAAAAACATCTGCCGAATATCGGCAGTTGTTAAATTCCTGTCATCAGATATAGTGACAACTATGCATCGCTGCATGACGCCCAAAAGCGCGGAATAATAATAATTTGCCGCATATTTCGGCCTGAATATTTCACACACCGATATTTGCAAATATTCAGGAGTCAATATTGGGGGTTTACCGCTTGTTGTATTTTTATTGGAGCGTTTGTTTTACCGTTTATTTTTCGAACAGGGGCGATGTTTGGTGTACCGGGGGATATTAATATTAAATCCGCTTGTGAAAAATATTATCGGTCAGTTCGAAAACGAATTTAATATAATTTTATTCCAGTGCTCGAGGTAATGAATTCATGTATATTTTTTTTAATTCTAGTTTGTTGTTTGAACCTTGTGTCGACGGAAAATATAAAATGATTGTTTGAGCTCATTAAAATATACATACATTACTGGTTTTAATAGTAAATGGTAAAAATAATTCAATATCATAACATTTGATAGTCTAATTTCCCTAACAGTTTAAAAAATTCTGAATGGGAAACTAGCACTGATATAAAGCTGTAATTTATAATATTCATTACCCAATTCATCTGCGACCGACGCATATATAAAAATAATTTTGAACTTATCTACTTTAGATGTTATACCAGATAATGCAAAATCAGAACATTTGAGAGTCTAATTTCGCTAAAATTTCAAGTTTAAAAAATCTCTATGGTAAACTAGGACTAGCGGAAAGCTGAAATTTATAATACTTATTATCCAATTCATCTGCGACCGAGGCATATATAAAAATAATTTTTAACTTATCTACTTTAGATGTTATACCAGATAATGCAAAATCAGAACATTTGAGAGTCTAATTTCGCTAAAATTCCAAGTTTAAAAAATGTCTATGGTAAACTAGGACTAGTGGAAAGCTGAAATTTATAATTTTTATTACCCAATTCATCTGCGACCGAGGCATATATAAAAATAATTTTTAACTTATCTACTTTAGATGTTACACCAGATAATGCAAAATCAGAACATTTGAGAGTCTAATTTCGCTAAAATTCCAAGTTTAAAAAATGTCTATGGTAAACTAGGACTAGTGGAAAGCTGAAATTTATAATTTTTATTACCCAATTCATCTGCGACCGAGGCATATATAAAAATAATTTTTAACTTATCTACTTTAGATGTTACACCAGATAATGCAAAATCAGAACATTTGAGAGTCTAATTTCGCTAAAATTCCAAGTTTAAAAAATGTCTATGGTAAACTAGGACTAGTGGAAAGCTGAAATTTATAACATTTATTACCCAGTTCATCTGCGACCGAGGCATATATAAAAATAATTTTTAACTTATCTACTTTAGATGTTACACCAGATAATGCAAAATCAGAACATTTGAGAGTCTAATTTCGCTAAAATTCCAAGTTTAAAAAATGTCTATGGTAAACTAGGACTAGTGGAAAGCTGAAATTTATAATTTTTATTACCCAATTCATCTGCGACCGAGGCATATATAAAAATAATTTTTAACTTATCTACTTTAGATGTTACACCAGATAATGCAAAATCAGAACATTTGAGAGTCTAATTTCGCTAAAATTCCAAGTTTAAAAAATGTCTATGGTAAACTAGGACTAGTGGAAAGCTGAAATTTATAATTTTTATTACCCAATTCATCTGCGACCGAGGCATATATAAAAATAATTTTTAACTTATCTACTTTAGATGTTATACCAGATAATGCAAAATCAGAACATTTGAGAGTCTAATTTCGCTAAAATTCCAAGTTTAAAAAATGTCTATGGTAAACTAGGACTAGTGGAAAGCTGAAATTTATAATTTTTATTACCCAATTCATCTGCGACCGAGGCATATATAAAAATAATTTTGAACTTATCTACTTTAGATGTTATACCAGATAATGCAAAATCAGAACATTTGAGAGTCTAATTTCGCTAAAATTCCAAGTTTAAAAAATCTCTATGGTAAACTAGGACTAGTGGAAAGCTGAAATTTATAATATTTATTACCCAATTCATCTGCGACCGAGGCATATATAAAAATAATTTTTAACTTATCTATTTTGGATGTTATACCAGATAATGCAAAATCAGAACATTTGAGAGTCTAATTTCGCTAAAATTCCAAGTTTAAAAAATCTCTATGGTAAACTAGGACTGGTGCAAAGCTGAAATTTATAATATTTATTACCCAATTCATCTGCGACCGAAGCATATATAAAAATAATTTTTAACTTATCTACTTTAGATGTTATACCAGATAATGCAAAATCAGAACATTTGAGAGTCTAATTTCGCTAAAATTCCAAGTTTAAAAAATCTCTATGGTAAACTAGGACTAGTGGAAAGCTGAAATTTATAATATTTATTACCCAATTCATCTGCGACCGAGGCATATATAAGAATAATTTTTAACTTATCTACTTTAGATGTTATACCAGATAATGCAAAATCAGAACATTTGAGAGTCTAATTTCGCTAAAATTCCAAGTTTAAAAAATCTCTATGGTAAACTAGTACTAGTGGAAAGCTGAAATTTATAATATTTATTACCCAATTCATCTGCGACCGAGGCATATATAAAAATAATTTTTAACTTATCTACTTTAGATGTTATACCAGATAATGCAAAATCAGAACATTTGAGAGTCTAATTTCGCTAAAATTCCAAGTTTAAAAAATCTCTATGGTGAATTAGGACTAGTGGAAAGCTGAAATTTATAATATTTATTACCCAATTCATCTGGGACCGAGGCATATATAAAAATAATTTTTGACTTATCTACTTTAGATGTTATACCAGATAATGCAAAATCAGAACATTTGAGAGTCTAATTTCGCTAAAATTCCAAGTTTAAATAATCTCTACGGTAAACTAGGACTAGTGGAAAGCTGAAATTTATAATATTTATTACCCAATTCATCTGCGACCGAGGCATATATAAAAATAATTTTTAACTTATCTACTTTAGATGTTATACCAGATAATGCAAAATCAGAACATTTGAGAGTCTAAGTTCGCTAAAATTCCAAGTTTAAAAAATCTCTATGGTAAACTAGGACTAGTGGAAAGCTGAAATTTAAAATATTTATTACCCAATTCATCTGCGACCGAGGCATATATAAAAATAATTTTTAACTTATCTACTTTAGATGTTATACCAGATAATGCAAAATCAGAACATTTGAGAGTCTAATTTCGCTAAAATTCCAAGTTTAAAAAATCTCTATGGTAAACTAGGACTAGTGGAAAGCTGAAATTTATAATATTTATTACCCAATTCATCTGCGACCGAGGCATATATAAAAATAATTTTTAACTTATCTACTTTAGATGTTATACCAGATAATGCAAAATCAGAACATTTGAGAGTCTAATTTCGCTAAAATTCCAAGTTTAAAAAATCTCTATGGTAAACTAGGACTAGTGGAAAGCTGAAATTTATAATATTTATTACCCAATTCATCTGCGACCGAGGCATATATAAAAATAATTTTTAACTTATCTACTTTAGATGTTATACCAGATAATGCAAAATCAGAACATTTGAGAGTCTAATTTCGCTAAAATTCCAAGTTTCAAAGATTGTTACGACGCCCATAGACACATACATATATATTTAGGGTAATTCGCGAGAGTTAAAAGTCTTTCTGGCGATCATTATCTGCAATAAGTCCATACTTAGCGGTGAAAATTTGCAGTAACCTGCAATGTTAACCGCAGCCGGCAACGTGCAGTTTTCCCAGTCATATTACCACAATTATAGCGGCAAACTTCTACGACCGTCGACTGTTTTAACTTTCTGACCATCCGTGGACCATTTCCTATTGGCCAAATCGACACATAAACACGCGCGAGAACTAAAACTTGTATCAGCAATATCCTCCCAACTATTTCAGCACTATTCAGCACTAGAACTTTCAGGAGATTACGAAAGAAGAAAAAATTGGTTTCTCCGGTTTAATGCAGGAGGAATTTACTAGATATTTTGTAAAAAAAAAATTTAGGGTTAGGTAAATTGTTTGTATTTTAGTTTTTGGTGGATTTTCTGTGTGGAAAAGGAAATGAGGGTTGTAATGTATTTCCTGGAGGGTTGCTAGACTGACCGGTGCTTTATCTTATGGCCAATCGCCCCCCACAAACCCTTATCTTAAATGTTGACCGCATCAGACTGTTCTGCTTTGGTTGGGAAAGCGCCTACGTAAGGTCACAGTCTAAGGTGGTAGTGGTGCACCGGCAAACAAGTTTCAAAGTGGGGTATTTGTTATTGGGAAATTTGATTTCCCGCGTAAATCGTCCATTCCAACTTTAGATTAGTTTAGAATTTAGTGCTGCATGCTGCATTCGCCCCTAACTTAATAAGTAATTCTTGGGTTTGCTAAGGGGTAAAGCCACTCTAGATTTTTAGAAAAATCAAAAAAAAATTTTTTTTGCTTAAATGATGACTTGAGATCTTAGAAATAAGGTACAATACGTTTCATATTGGAAAAAAAGTTTTAAATGCTTATTTGACGAACATACGGCCAAGCGTCTAACCGAGCGTACATGCAAAAAGTTTAGCGTGTGTGGTTACAGCTTAGAGACCTATACGCTCTTACCTTATTTGGAGGAATTACATGCGTGGTGTGAAATATAACATAAAATATTATAAAACACAAAGATTTTGTGGAAATTTCCTCGGTGCGTTCGTTGAACTGACGCTAGCCGCACAATGTTACAGCTCTCTGATGTAACGTGTGTTGTTCTTCATTAGTTGGTAAAAAAATAGCAGAAGTAGTTAGTGACATTCTTGGAGTATCGTGATCGAAAGGAGCGAAAGGGAGCAGCAGATTTTCAAATAGAACTAATATGACAAGCATTGAATCGTTTGGAACTAGAGTCGCCTCTGCCTGATAACGTATCCACAGTCCACACCGGTAAAAAAGTAATGTCGGTTGAAGATTATTACAACGTTGAAGTCGATGACGTTTAATTATCATCTTTTGAACTTTGTTGTTGTGTTTTCTGCTATTTCACAAGTTGTAGAGTGTAAAACGTGCAAATCAAATGCGAAATTGGCCGAAAGT
The DNA here is from genome assembly GCA_963966075.1 of Aphodius sticticus. Lineage (NCBI taxonomy): Eukaryota > Metazoa > Arthropoda > Insecta > Coleoptera > Scarabaeidae > Aphodius > Aphodius sticticus. Next base: position 1,386,626 of record OZ014510.1, read on the forward strand.
AGCAACCGTCACATAGGATTTCAAATCGTGGTTTCTTGTGAGAATTTTGAACAAACTTTCATTCCGATTTGCCCATTTGTTCAAAAAGGATATGAAATGAATAGCGGAATTATCCTTGCCATGCGCATAAGAATAGGTGTAGATGGAATTGAAAAGTTTTGCGCATTCAAGGACCTCCCTAGTCAGATTTTTCACTCATTTTACGGTAAAGTTGGTCGCACCATTTTTGTCGCAACAGAAGCAGTTTGCAAACAAAGTATACAGAAAGCAGCAGAAGATGAGAGGGCTAAAAGCCAACTGAAAATAGGAAAAAAAAAAGGATGACGTAACTGTCTCGTAACGATGGAACATGGATCTTCTCTGTATGTCTTCTCATAAAATCTAAATACGGCAAAGCTTGCAAATTTTGGAATAAGAAAAGTAAATAAGAAAAGGAATGCATGGATCACGTGCAAAAACTAATGGCACTCGTCGCCGCTATTTGACAAAAACCAGTTAGGGCCTCGAAGAAAAGGGGAAGTTAACCCAGAAGCCTATAAATAAGCTTTCAATTTATGATGGACTAGCCATTCGTCGTAATCATGATTCAATTGATAAAATGAAGAAAATAAAGCTGGGCGACACTGTATCATAAATTCTGACCGATGAAATGCCGCAGCACGAGAATTGTCCACCTGGTGATTTCATTTTCATTTTCACTTTCAAGTGGCAAAGTAATTGTGGATATTGCAGCAAGTACAGCCATTCGTATTGTCAATGATGCATTATCCAGCCGTATGAAGATTATGGAGGTATTATGTATGAGCATCGGGCCAAACTGCAATAATTTCTGCGCGAAGGCTGACGCACGCGCATCATCTTTTCAGAGCCATCGCTGACTGATACTGCAAAACAGGCCCGTCTGTCGTCAAAATCAAACAGAAAGAAACCAGAGGAGGAAAATGTTAATTTGAGAGGATAATTATATGGTCCAGGCATCGCCGACTATAGTAAAATATAACAATTCTATACATCAAAGTTACACAATACTTTAAACGGTGTTTTCTTAAAACCACATTTTTCAAACTGGCCGAAAAGATAACTTCAACTGATCTCCGCCAATTCACTACAAATTTTATATGCAGCTTCAGAACAATATTATCTAGAGAAGTACGTACGGATTTTACGATAAGTTCGAAACTTTTTATGTTTTGAACAATTTTTAATCGAATTTTGTACCTAAAAGTGATCATTTGTGTTCAAACTTGCGCCATTTTGTTTTAAAGCGGAATTTTCTAATTTCCGTACGTACTTCCCGAGATAATCTTATATAGAATCAATTCTTTTTTTGTTTTTATGGCTAAGTGAAAAACTGCGTGCAAAATCTTTCCGGCCGTGCAACCCTGTCCGCCGGAAGAGACTTCCTTTGATGTCCTCTAACGCTGCTATTTCTTATTTTATTTTGTTTTTTTTATTGTGAATATTCCTCAAAATATGAACAATAAGGGGCTTTAAAGAGATCTTGTAATTCATTTACTATATTGTAAAAAATATACCTACAAAATCGGCTATTTTCTCTCGCGCTAGAGTGGCATTAATTAATTTTTGGCTGTGTTAAGTTAATAGCATCGTTAGATCCGTTATCTATTGATATAATATATTCCTAAATTAAAAAAAGATAAATAAACAATTCTGGTACAAACAACATATTCTTAGAATTTTCAATATTTTTGTTGATGAAATCAGAAATAAATCTGGTATAACACAATACCCAGTATATTTCCTATTGGTCTTAGCAAATTAGACTGTGAGATTGATATTTTATGAATAAATCAACGATTGAAAATACCCATAGTATAAAAATGTTGTAAGGATTCAAAACAACGCACATCTGGTCGTGAAAAACTCGCATCAAGGCTGCGGTCGACTGGACAACAAAAACCTGTTATTTTACGGCTCTACGCCGAATGTTGCTGGAATATTTGAGCAAAACAATCTGATGCCGTCAATGCTCGACAGAAAATACATTTTTCTGGTTATTGAAAGGAAATAAATAATATCTGGGTATGTAATATTTAATTCTGATCAGCCCAGTAATACACGGATTTAATTTCGGTAAAATTCAAATATAATAAATTTCCAAATATAGTGAAATGGCAGTTTTTTGCAGTTTTTGATACTTTGGCAAGTCATAACTTCCGAACCGTTCGATATACAAAAAATCCCATTACTCCAGCGTAATCAGCGTCAAAAACTGTACCATGGACCAAAATCTTAATTGGATGGGAAGTAGTTTTGCTTTTGCCCACTGGACAAAATTTTGATAAAAATCGTATTTCCATAATTTTAAATTCGCGCACCTAATTCGAAATCTAGACCCCGTGTCGATATGAAACCTTCGCTATCTTACTAAAACGAGTGCGCTGATTACGAATTTACACAGAACAGGTCTCTATCTCTACTGGTTACAGAGTTGTGCTCAAATTACGTTTTTTTTTAATAACACTAAAATAGGCGAATTGGACCACATAACTTCAAAATGGTACTTCTTAGGCATATAAAAGTATACATATTCTTGATGTACTCGTCGAGAGCAATCATTTGATGGTGAGTAAATCTCTCTATCGCCAACGGTTGCAAAGTTCAATTTTTTTCTATCTGAATGGGTTAAATTTAGACTGAAAGAATAATTAAAATTTTTTGAGAGCTAGAGTATTCTAATGCAGTCATGTTTATGCATTGGGACGTGTTGAATTCAATTGTGAGCTCGGTTTTCCCGTAAAGCGTACGGTTCGCTCAGAAAATGCATAAAACTATGATTTTCGCGGTTTTTCGCGATTTTCTCGCGAACCGAGCATCTTAGAGCAACGCGGTCGTCAGAAATGTTTTCCTCGGCCAATTTCCTATCTAGTAACGTCGGAATCGTTAAAATCGGATGGTTAGATCAAACACAGTTCGCTTTAACTTTTTGTTAATTTTCTAACAAAAGATTTGAAGGTTGTCTTAAAAAAGGAGACATTTTTCAAACCCCTCAAACCAAAAACCAACCAATTACTTATCTCCAAGGAAGAATTAGATTTATACCATTCGACTAGCCCACTAACTCATACCGAGGGTCAAGGGTTCTTAATAGTCCCTCAGTCCTTACAGTTCTTCCATATAAAGAGATGAGATCGAACAATATCCATAACATAAATTGTCTACGAGCTCTCGAGCAATTTTGCTCGAACGCAAAAATGACCAACAGACAAGCCATAACTGCTGATAATCTCCGGGGCGATCTATAACTTTTACGACCTTATCACACGGTCAGTTTGTCGGGCCGTCGCCCCAAAACGGGAGATGGGGCTTTGTTTTACTGCCGGCGACGACCGACTGTGCTGACCTCTAGCGGACGTCGTATATTCTCGCCCACCGACAAATTCGACGCTAGCGACGCCAACCGACGCCATTCCCGGAGATTAAAATCGCCTTCAAGTGTTTTCAGTGTTCCGGACGACGGATTTCTTTAAGAACACTTCCAAGAACAATTCCGACACATATGTCTGATTTAAAGACGTGCTATATTTACATGAACACTGACGCTCATGGAAGTTCGGACACATAGTAAACATATAGGAAATAATGATAAAAGCACTGATAACGTAGCAATAGGCACCTCTATTTCTACCAAATAGCGAACACATTCTTAACGTTGATTTCCAGTAACATACGACATCATTAAATGTGCTAATTCAAAATAATTTTTATATTTAATTATTATGCAACATTTATGCTCTTTTGTAACTGGTTGTTGGGAATTTTCTAGTTTCCATTAAAAAGGATTAAATACGAAATAACAAATAGAGTCATAAATACTGCATCTCAGACACATGTTGCGACCCCATTCTTACCAGATTTTTGCATCAAATGCTCGAATTCGTATTCAAACGAGTTGCGGAAGACATCATGCGACGCGGAAAGCCAACTAGCAAGGAACAGCGTTCTGTAATTATCGCTTTTCATCAGGAACGATTGTCAGTTCGTGAAAATGCAAGAAATAAGTCAACGATAAGTGAGTCAACGATAGTGACACTCTTCACCAATATGAAGAAACATGGAATTTGGATGACGTGTTCGGCCGGGACTATCACGAATAATTTCCCAAGCGGATGAAGAACGATTAAAATTAATTTTTAAGCAAAACAGAAAATTGACCGCACCTAAAATCACCTCTGAAGTCAATCGCGATCGTGAAAACCCAATCTTCGTAAGCGCAGGGAAACGACGTCTCCAAGCGGAAAATCTGCATGGACGCGCCGATGTACAAAAACCATTGCTTCGTCGGGGAAATCGTCAGAAACGACATCAGTGGGCACGAACACATCGAAGTTGGACAAATGAAGACTGGAAACAGTAGTGTCTGACGAATTTCCCGATATTCTCATAAAATCTAAATACTTACTGCAAAGCTTGCAAATTTTTGAATAAGAAAAGAAAATAAGAAAGGGAATGCATAGGTCACGTGAAAAAACTAATGGCACTCGTCCCCGCCATTTGACAAAAATTAGTTAGGGCCTTGAAGAAAAAGGGAAGTTAACCCAGAAGAAGCCTATAAATGAGCTTTCAATTTATGATGGACTAGCCATTCGTCATAATCATGATTCAATTAATAAAATGAAGAAAATACATCTGGGCGACACTGTATCATAAATTGTGGATATTGCAGCAAGTATAGCTATATGTGTTGTCAATAATGCATTACCCAGCCTTATGAAGTGTATGGAGGTATTATGGATGTGCATCTAGCCAAACTGCAATAATATCTGCGCGAAGGCTGACGCACGTCGCATCATGTTTTCAGAGTCATCCCTGACTGATGATGCAAAACAGGCCCGTCTGTTGTCAAAATCAAACAGAAAGAAGCCAGAGAAGGAAAATGTTAGTTTGAAAAGATAATAACATGGTCCAGGCTTCGCCGACTATAGTAAAATATAACAATTCTATACATCAAAGTTACACAATATTTTAAACGGTGTTTTCTCAAAACCGCATTTTTCAAACTGGCCGGAAAGATAACTTCGACTGATCTTCGTCAATTGACTTGAAATTTTATATGCAGCTTCAGAACAATATTATCTAGCGAAGTACGTACGGATTTTACGATAAGTTCGAAACTTTTTTTGTTATAAACAATTTTTAACCTAATTTTGTACCGAAAAGTGCCATTTTGTTTTAAAGCGGAATTTTCTAATTTCCGTACGTACTTCCCGACATAATCTTATATAGAATCAATTCTTTTCTTGTTTTTATGGCTAAGTGAAAAACTGCGTGCAAAATCTTTCCGGCCGTGCAACCCTGTCCGCCGGAAGAGGTTTCCTTTGATGTCCTCTAACGCTGCTATTTTTTATTTATTTTTGTTTTTTTTATTGTGAATATTCCTCAAAATATGAACAATAAGGGGTTTAAAGAGATTTTGTAATTCATTTACTATATTGTAAAAAAATATACCTACAAAATCGGCTACTTTTTCTCGCGCTAGAGTGGCATTACCCCTTAAATCTAGTAATTATTCCCTCTCCAAGAAATAAAATTTCTTGGTTGAAGTCAATAATCTCTCGCGTATATACGAACCTACCAACTACTTCAGCCAAGTAATTCTCTCTTCGTTCGAGAGATCACTTTTCTGTGTGTGGCCACATCAGATTTTTTTTTATTAGGTGTGTCCGTACACAGGACAGTGTTGGATATCGCAGCTTAAGGGTTCGCAGAAGCGTCGCCTTACAAATCCTTTTGGCCAAAAGGGACCGGCCAGGATATCCGTACAAGGTCCGAGGAGTAAGGGCGTATCCTGGCGACGTTAAATTGCAAATTCACTTCTCTTGTCCGATAAAAAGCTTTCCGGATGGCGTGAATTTTAAATCGAAACTTTACTCTGCCCCGCTCAAGCACAAGCTTCGCCTATATCCCGTATTCCGCCTCAGGACTTACAAGCGATCTCCTCCCAACTATAAGTGGACTTAAAACTAAATCTCATAAAGAAAGGAAGCTTCAATACAAACAAATAGGTAGTCTAAATATAAATTTCTGTTTGCGAGTTATAAAATAGTATATTATTAGACAAGTTTTATAAGACGTCAAATTGGCGCACGAGTTGTTTTGGGCACGACGAGCGTAACGAGGAGTGCCCAAATGGAACAAGTGCACCAATACGTCTTATAAAACGAGTGTAATATACTATTTTTTCTACTTTGCGTCATTAATTTTATATAAGTTTAGAAATTGTGGTTACTATATCGCGCTAAATTAGAATCTAGGGTATTTTGCGGGTACCACGTGGTAGCACTGTAGTAACTGTCAACTTCGTTAAGGATGATATCGATGAGATAAAATCATGACAAAATCTAATTGTGAATAATTTTACTCTACTTTAGCCTACAAGTTTGAATAAATATTCAGCGAGGTCGCAACGATGATCATAATGGAGCTTGGGGCAACACTTTTAACCCTACTGTGATAAATACATGAAACTTAACCTAAAAAGTTAACAATTTTAAAATAGTGGTTTCATAAGTATAATAATCAGAATAGAAGTGTTTGGCGGTGACTGATTAGTTACTTCGATGAACAAGAACTTACTAAAGAATTGTTATAACGCTTAACGTTTAATAGCGGTGTCTACCTAATTCCGCTACGTAGCCGTTGCGGCTTATATATCTACAAGCACTTATAATTGAAACCCAATTCTAATTTCGGCAAAGTAGTTTATTAGAATAAATTATACTTAGTAAAATTACACGTGATGGAGGTAATACAAATACGTTGCACACAACCAGAACTAAGACGAAGTCGAAAGCGACGGACAAAAACGAATATGAATTGAACCGAGCATCCAAGCGTCCAAAATATTACCGAAAACTTATATGTTACATAAACTAAGAAAGCCTCTACACTTTAAATGTACTGTAGCTTCGTACGTGTATGCTGATAAACCATTTATTGCGCATATACAATCTCGCAGCAGTAATTAAAATCGTTCGTATCTACGACGTAGGTTTGATCTTCGCCTAATACCTTATTAAAGTAAATGTGGTCCTTGAATTATATCTGAAAAGGGGATTTGATGTTTAGTTGAAAAGAATGATAACGATCACTTACTAGAGTCGTAAAACATCACCGTAAACGTCATGCTGGCGTATTTTGATGAACACAGCAAAACTAAGATAGCCCCAATCCTTTGGCCATACTATAGCAGGCTACACCCATGTTTAAATATGTATAGAATATTGATATTTCGCAGTTTATGTGATTGCAAGCGATTAAGAAGATGCAGTGTGTGGTTATGTTGGGTTATGTATTGTACGTTTGACATATGGCATTTGATATCACTGTATACCAATCAGACAAAAATGTTACTGTTTTCGGTATTACAATGTGTTAATTGTAACACCGAAAACAGTGTTACAATGTGTGGATTGTGAATGCAAAGTAAAAAAATATAATTTTGAATAAAGAAACATTTCAATCAAAGGAAGACTTCGACGTTATCCGACAGACTAAATCGCATTACCGGATTTAAATATATTTTATATCTGATACAGCCCGATTTGCATCCGTAATGTGCCAAATAGGCGGTAATCCGAAAGCTTCGAGACCCCTGGACTATCGATGTTATACGTATATAGTAGGCTTTGACCGTCGCATGGCAACGACCCTAACGGCCAGCGGCGACTTCACTGAGAAGGATTCGCATACTTCACAGCGTGGGATCAAAGGCTACTGCGATAGTTAAGAGACCTATAAAATCTCCATGTTATACAGGGTCCTTCACAACGAACTGCCATTAGAAGTATATTAAGAACCAAACGATATCAGGAATTGAAAATATCTGGACTTGGGTAGTTGGATAAGAACTTTTTAACTAAAATATCGAGTTTTTGGATACTTCCGGTTTTACCGGAAGTTACAAATGATATCAGGAATTGAAAATTTTTGTGCTTGGGTTGTTGGATATGAACTCTTTTACTAAAATATTGAGTTTTTGGTTACTTCCGGTTTTACCGGAAGTAACAAATGATATCAGGAATTGAACATTTTTGTGCTTGGGTTGTTGGATATGAACTTTTTAACTAAAATATCGAGTTTTTGGGTACTTCCGGTTTTACCGGAAGTTAAGTATTATAGAGTAATTGAGAATTAAATGATATCAGGAATGGAAAATTTCTGGGCTTAGGTTGTTGGATATGAACTTTTTTACTAAAATATTGAGTTTTTGGTTACTTCCGGTTTTACCGGAAGTTAAGTATTTTAGAAATATTCGGTAAATCTTAAGTCTGAATTGTATGTTACGTATCGTAATAAAAAATAGCAAGATAATATACCTGCTAATTAGTTTAATATATAAAAAACATTTATTTCTTTGGTTTATAATGAATTTCTATCAGACCGAAAACGTTCTAGATATTGCAAAACTCGAGCGTTCTTAATTGGGGTCGTACCTGAGGGTTCGAAATAAGAGGACACCCTCTTTTTTTTTATTTCGCCTCACCTCAGTAACGCGCGTCAGACACTTGGGCCATATTTACGATTGAGGGCACACAGAGCTATGGCAACCTTTGGCTCTCGCCGAGTTACCTTGACGACATGACAATGAAGATGATCCCTAGTTGAGTTGCAATTACACCCTACCCTTCCAGCATACGCCCTAACAACCCTATACACGACCCTCACAAATTCGACATACCTGTCGAATATAGAAAAACCCCGATTCGCAGTACAAAATCAGAAATGAAATCCGAAAATGTTTAAAAATACACATAGTAGTGATTATTTGGAACGAGAAACATAATTACCTGAATTTATTTACTAGTTGCAAATGGATATTTACTTGGATGTAGAAAGTTAGATTAAGGTTTATATATGGATATAGAAAGTTATATAAGGTTTATAAGTTGGATTAAGGTTAATTATAAATCGACGTGTTCGAGGATTTTTTAAAATAGCAAACCGTTCTTGAAATTTTGTCATGTTTCCATACTTTACGCGCTCACTAGGTAACATCACAAGATGCCAACCTGGTGTTTTTAATTTTAGAGAAATTGTTGGTGCAACTTACCCAAATTGTAAACAGGTAGAAAAATATATTTGATTTACGGTTTAGCATCATAGTTGAATCTATAAAACCCCGGATTCGCAGTTCCTATTGAAATGATACGAATCTATAAATTAAGAGGCTTGTGATCGACTCAATCGAAAATTCATCAATCAAAAATAGTTTATAAATATCATTTGATCGATTTTAAGATAGCTTGGGTGTATAAATTTTAAGACGGTTTGATTTTTTGTTTAGTTCTTTTAAAGATGAAGATTATCGCTGTGTTGCTTTGTGTTGTAGCTGCCGCACTAGCAGCTAAGACTGTTGAGGTGAAGAGACCAATAGAAATTGACGATGGCACTCGTCAGAAGCTACAAGAAGCCATTAAGGAGTTGGAAGCTGGAAACAACAGCATTTTCGACGATTTGCCCAATATGATCTTTGACCTCATCGCTTCCGTTATTGGAAACGCAGATTTTGATCCATTTGGCCTTCCAGACTTAGATGTTGCTTTCGAACATGTAATAACCTGATAATAATTAACTTAAACATGCCCAAAACTATTAATTCTTGCATTTCACAGACGCCAAACTGGATCACCTTTCATGGAGATCTAAGCTTGTCCAACGGAGAAGTTGGTGGCTTCTCTGCCATTGCCAGAAATGGAGATGCTGATGTTAGCATTTCTTTGATTCAACGTACAGCTAATATGAGGATCCCTATCACCTTTGAGGCACTTTCCGTAAGTTGTTAAATCTTTATTTTGAACAATTTTTAATTGTATCGATTTATTTAGTTCAGATACGACTACAGAATCAGGTTTATGGGATTGGGACCAAATGGACTCTTCATAGGATCTTTTGAAGGAATCAACGCAGTTTTGGACATCGATATTAACCTGATTGGTTTCGACATGGTGCTCAATGACTTCACCTTAGAGGCCGAGTGAGTACAATTGGGTATTTGACTATCATTAAAAAACCATCTTAGTGTGTTTATTCCTTCACTCTACATTGTAAATGCATTATTTTTCGTAATTATTTCCTCAATATTTCATAAAAATCAGCGTTAAAAATTGAATCACAAAAAGTCCCGCCAAAACAATACTTTCTGTTGTGTGACGTCACCCGATAGTAGATGTCAAATCGGCCCATATGGTCTGTCAGCATCGGCATCGTCGCCGTTTGGTAATTGTGTTGTATGATGTGTTCTTTTCACAATTTCCACATAAAAATGGGTTATAAATGGTGTATAAATCCACAATGCAGAAATACGTCAAGAAAAACTCCGGATAAACTATTTGTAGCTGTTCCGCAAGATTTGAAACCGCGAAGAAAGTGGTTGGCTCGTAGAAATCCAAACGAAATAAATAGCGGCCAATACAAGTGTTTTTTTGTTGTGAAGATTACTTCGACATAAGTAAAACTGACTAGAATAAGTTATCTGTCGTATTTTCGAACCAGGTATTATCTGATCTGACAGCTTAAGGTTAGGGCTATCCTAACCTACAAAGTTATGCTTACATGGCACTTTAGTGCTATTAAATTCAAACGGGAGAAGCATAAGAGCGCGTTCGGATAACCCGGTATTGTACGGTGAGAGTGACGCGCTGCATAATAGGCGGACTAACGTCATACGGCGTTTATCTGCATATAAGAGAGAGACAGCCGACCCAGGTTATCTGAGAATTGCTCTCCCCATACCCTACCCTGACAAACCGAACGCGCTCTAAGCGTACTAACGAATGACGTCACTGGAGACTGAGCCAATTACAGAGCGTTTTCAATCACGTGATAGGACGTGAATAAAATTCAATTTTAATTTTGGTTTTTAATAGAAATAAAGCATTTTTTTTGAAAAATAATAACAAATAGTTTTCTTAAACTGTAATCTATTGGGATGACTATAATACTAGTGGACCTGTAGACCGCCTATTTAGGTAGATCAGTTAATTGGGTAGATCGCAGGAATCAATTGACAGCATATGTAGAAGGATGTCTCAAAAAAACACAGTTGCCACCGCCAATAAAATTAGGCTTAATAAATGTTGAAAATTGGGTACATAACCTGCCATGAGGTACCAATTTCTCACTATTTGGCGAGTTTGTCGTCAAAATAAATTGTGATAAACATTTGTCCCATGTGTCAGCCTAACAACTACAATCTTTAGTTTACCCTCAAAACTTTCCTTTATCCCTAAGGTAAAGATACTATTTTTGGAGGGAAACCGCCCAAATGTGAGAGAAAATCCCCCAATCTGGCAACAGTGCACTGCTTTTTTATATAAACGCATGTGGTTGGCCAAGCAACTACAGTATACCGTATATAGATAACATTATTGAAAAAATTATTAAAAGATTTGTTATTTTTTTTCTTTCAGTTCATATGAAAGATGCTTGTCATTTGAAGAAAAAATGTTAGATTTATTTTTCCCAATACCGTGAACCTTGACTTAAATGAACTACAAAAATAAGCTAAATTTGTTCAAATTACTCAATTTTATGAAGTGCGGAAGACCTAAACGTTGCAATAGCATAAAATTTTTGATACTTTATAGTTCTGGTTTTTGTTTTGATATTGGACAAAAACTATACAGCCAGATGCTCAATTTTTAAATAAAAATAAAACATAAAATGTTAAATTTGTATACCAGTGTCTACCTTTCCTCCTTCGTAAAAGAAACGGAAAGTATGTTAGAGTACCCTCGTCAAGCAAGAGCACATAATAAAATAATGTGAAAATATTTAATTTAAAATTTATTTATGTCTACTATAAACCAAAAACTCAAGAATAAGTATCAACATTTAAAGTAATCATTGAAGAACCCTAATTAATTATTTTATAACTAAATAGTATTATTTACAACACAATATTCATATTTGAATTTTAGAACAAAGTTGGATTCAATGCATAATTTTCAATTTAGTTAACAAATGAAATTAATAGAAATCTTAATGATAGATCTAGTAATAATACAATAGGTATTTATAACTAAATAGTATTATTTACAACACAATATTCATATTTGAATTTTAGAACGAAGTTGGATTCAATGCATAATTTTCAATTTAGTTAACAAATGAAATTGATAGAAATCTTAATGATAGATCTAGTAATAATACAATAGGTATTTATAACTAAATAGTATTATTTACAACACAATATTCATATTTGAATTTTAGAACAAAGTTGGATTCAATGCATAATTTTCAATTTAGTTAACAAATGAAATTAATAGAAATCTTAATGATAGATCTAGTAATAATACAATAGGTATTTATAACTAAATAGTATTATTTACAACACAATATTCATATTTGAATTTTAGAACGAAGTTGGATTCAATGCATAATTTTCAATTTAGTTAACAAATGAAATTGATAGAAATCTTAATGATAGATCTAGTAATAATACAATAGGTATTTATAACTAAATAGTATTATTTACAACACAATATTCATATTTGAATTTTAGAACAAAGTTGGATTCAATGCATAATTTTCAATTTAGTTAACAAATGAAATTGATAGAAATCTTAATGATAGATCTAGTAATAATACAATAGGTATATAATACCCAAAACTAATACCTAAAATTAATATTATCTAATCTTGAGATGATTTAACCCATTTAATTGTTTAAGATTTATCGCCTGCACCTCACTGACAAAAATGCATTTGGTTGCCGTGACCACATGAACTAAATTATTACATATTTACAAAAATTTAACGTCATACCGAAAGATATCAAAATTTGCATACCACTTGATATGCCCATTCAAATTTATTTGAATTCATAGGTATTAGAAGGCTTGCAGCTTAGAGGGCTTTATCACCCATCTCCAATAAATCATTCAGAAAACAATGAACTAAAATTATTAGTATTTTTTTATACGCTCACGTAAACATTAAATTCCATTCCAGTTAACTTCATGTGGTAAACTGAGTGACGTATGCTATAAGTTACCAGACAGACCTATCTATTTTTAGTAACCTTGCGTCATAGCCAAATCTAAAGTACAGGTAGGCAAAATATATCCCTTTACTGTCAACAATGATTATTATCGACTGCGGCCCCTTGGTCTCTCCGGTACTCCCTTAGTACGCCCAATATCTTTTGGGTCAAGTTTTTTCTTAAATAAATAATTGTTTGCCACTTTGTTATGGTAGCTTGTCTACGCAAAGCAAGTTGCTGTTATTCGGAAAGACTTTGAACCATTTCCACTGCGTGTGTACTCTTTTCATCATACCACGTTACCTGCAAAAATATTAAATTAACAAAAGCTACGCATTCTAAACTCAAAACTAACCTCAATGTTGCCAACAAATTGATGAATTCCATGTAATTCTCTTACTGTATTTTAGTTTAATCTGGAGAAACCATTAGAAAGAACCACGGGCAGTTCAAAGTAGTTTGAAGTGGGTGATCAGCCTTTGCAACAAAATTTTGCTGGGGACCATATTCCGAGCCATTGGAGGCTTTTTTCAGGCGCCTCTATCAATTCCACACCCTATTGATCTTCTACTACTTCTTGGTCTTGCAGCTAAATTTTGTATAGTGTTCATCCCTTCCTCCATGTGTTCGTCCAAACTTATGTATAATTATAGGTTATATAACGATATTTCACGCCCGCTAGGGGCGCTAGTAGCAGAAATATCTTGTGGTGCCATCTAATATGTAACCTCTCAAGAGTTGTATTCGTATTCGGTTAAAATAGGTTCTGAGCGGTGCTTTCACGTTGGGTTTGAGACGCGAACTTTTCACAAATAACATTCATTGGATCGATACACATTCTTCGAACAAATATTAACGCAAAGGCAAATAATCACGAATTAATAATTATTATTATACGTACAACATTGTTATAGGTTTCTCAAACATTATTTGTGGGTACGGAGTACGGAGTTTGTGCTTTAGGCCCCCGCAGATAATGAAATCGCTTAGCTTTGTACATACCAATGTGAATTATGGTTATGGTTGCGTTTTTGACGTTTCTAGCTCGCAGCCATGACGACGCGGAATAAACAGCTACTGAAATGTTGAGGTCCTTTCACCAAAATCGCTCGCGTTTCGGAAAATTTTGAAGCAAAAACGCCCGAGAGGTCGTTTTTCGTCGATTTCGAAAACTCACGCAACGTAGAATGGTCCATTTAGGGGGACAGTCGCGCTCCGCGCGACTGAAATACCTTCCCCATTTTTTCCATAAGCAATTAAGAATGGATTTTTTGGCAGGTGAAACACCGATTTAAAATCGTTCAATTGCGTTTACTTAATATAGACAAGACATATATTTAATACAGTCAAATACCCTATTACTTTTTAAGCAATACAATTGAATCGGTAAAATATTCACTATGATTTATTCTATCGAATAGGCCTAAAGATGCTTGGGCGAAATAAACAAGTCCAGAACAGTGCTTTTTTGCTCCCTCATGCAACGCGTTTCTACTCAGTTTCTCTGATATATCAGTAGTAAACAACCAACTTCGTAATTTGCATTCAAATCGTTGTTGAGGTACGCCGAAGTAATCAATATGAATATCAATATCAAAAAGATAGATAATATTAAAAAAGTCCTCAAGTATGTAACTGGTGAAAATTTAGAATTTTACTACCACGTGACTTCCGGACCGATTACCACCGTAGAAGATGAAATTTAATACTATCATGTATATAATCAACAAACTCTATATCATACTCTATCATATCGCCATATACTGGGTTAGTAAAAATTACCGGAACACCTAAATAATTTTCCAACCGTAAACAACTTCAAAAAAATTGTTACGTAAAAATTGTTTTGCTGCAATCTATCGTTTAAATATAGTTTTAATATACAGGATGTTCATTTTATTCTGGATATCTGGTAACCTTTCATTTTTCAAATAGAACATCCTGTATAATTTTACATTTTTTAATTCTCGAATTAATTCTTTTGTGGAAATTATTTTTTTAATACATTATTATCATTTTTTAGTTATAAGCAATTAATCAAAACTCCTGGACTTCAAATTAAGAATATTTTAAGAATATTATTATTATTATTATTATTAATTCGGCAGCTTGAATATTTAATTTAATTCTATTTCAAGTTTAGTTATTTTTTCTTGATTTTTTTTTACTTTTAAATTTTCAGAATGAAACGAACATCCTGTATATTGAAAATATATTTAGACGATAGCTTGTTTAAAACCAAAAAACTTTTGTTTGATTTGTTCTTTGAAATTCTTTACGGTTAAAGAATTACTAAGGCGTTCCGGTAATTTTGACTAACCATGTATAATCCGCCATTTTGAATTTATTTTGAAAATCTGACATGACATTTTTAATTATCAATCTTCAAATATTACGGGAAATAAGATTCATGCAAATCCAAGATTTTTTACATTTTCGGTCGCCATATTGATTCCGCCGTTTTGAATTTTGAAAATCGGACATTGGATTTGGAGTCTAGGATCTTCAAATATGACAGCAAATAAGTTACATAAACACCCGACATCTTTCTGAATTTTCTAGTCGCCATATTGTATCCGCCATTTTGAATTTAAAAAATATGACAGCGGGTTTGGAATCAGAACCCCAAAAACACTATCAATCATGATAAAAATATTATTTAAATGCTTTAAATAAACAAATATTGTTAAAAATATACGATGTTTTTCGGTTGAGTTCAAAAACAGTATAAGTCCATGACGATTGTTTTAATTATAGCTCTGCTATTAATGCAAATATAAATAAAATATGTAATACATTTAATTCTCTGTGAACTATTTTATAATTAGTCTGTTGGCACAGAATAGCTAACTGCTGTACTTTTCAAGATATTGCACCGACAAATTTTTAGAAAATTGTATTCTCATAAAAATTCTTAAGCGTAAAGTACCTTTATTTTAAAGGCTATGCAAAAATGTTATTTGAAAAAAAATTGTTATGGAATATTAGAGGGCATTAAATACGAAATTATAGTCTCCTCGTCATTGCATGAACACCCGGTATATGGAACGTCGAAGGTGACTATAATTTCATATTTAACGCCTTCTAATATTTTGAAATACTTTAGCAAATAATATTTAGCATAGATTTAAAGATGAGAGGACTTTACTGATTATAATTTCGTATTTAAATACCTCTAATATTTCCAAATACTTCCAATTGTCAAAAAACGCTTTTTTTTGTAATTTGTACAAAACACCAACTGAATCAATTGTCCTAGAATCCTCAAAATGGTCCCATAGTAAACCTTAATCTTTGCACTTTTACCTCAAGCACCACAAGTTTGTTCCTAAACGTTTTTGAAGCATATAGAGCAATTCTTTAAGTGGGGGTAAGCACCCCACAGCTACATAAAAGGAACCCCAAAAAATGCAATAACCTCACGTGATATGTAAGTTTTGAATTACCTTTAAGACAATTAACAGATGTATCAATATCAGTACAAAAAATATGGGGTTACCATTTCAAAAAGTGTCGATAAGGCCATAAGTCGAAACGGTTTTGGAGATTTTGACATGTTTCCATACCTTACGCGGCCACTGTATATAATAAACTGACGTATCCTAACCTATAACCTTAATACTGTTCTGCACGCAGGTTATTTGGTAGTTTGATCCTAATGTTGGTTGAAACGGACTAAATGACCTGCTATATCACCTCTTACAAACTTGTGCGTCGAATTACCAAACACACTGTATACAAAACAATATTAAGGAATGAATTTTCATTAAATTTAAAATCTCAAAAATTGGTAAAAATAAGTAACTATATGACATACCTAATATAAATCTTAATAAAACATGTAGTTTTGAAAGTCGTTTTAACATATACAGACGCAAATTTGTTAAGAAACAATTGAATACCTTTGCATGGATACAACCGAAACGCTTCCTTTCACCACGTCTAAATGCAACATCCTGTATAAATGAAAATAATATTGGGTTGTAGATATTGATGGCCCAAACAAGTTTGACACGAAACATTTTTATCTATCTCTAAAGATAACGGTAATATAGACTACTGCAATGAACTCACCCTGTATAATAAACTTGGTTTCAACACAGCCAAATAATTGCACGCGATGCTCATGCCCAATAGATTTCTTCGTACAACGACTGTTCATAGTCCGCACTGTGATCGTTATTTCAAATCACGGTACTTAGAATCATGTAAAATATAAATCATATGGTTCTCCGCCAACATTTCACAGGTTATGTTTCTGGGGTTAGGATTTACTGAATCATCTGTCAAACCATCGATATCGCTCGAGAGATAATCTGTATTACCGACCGCGCAAGGATCGCCCCGCCCCCAAGTTCGTATGACAGTACCCGAATTTCGCAATATGATGTAACCGCAACATAAATTCACAAATTTTCGACTTACCGTTTCCGACCCGGGCCCAAAATGGCATGTGAAACATTCTTCGGATGTTGGTTCACAACACAAACGCAAGCACAACGCGACAATTCGCAACATTCCGCGGAAAATGATCGGCAAGAAGGAGCATACACGCACTTGCACGCACTATACAAATGTCAGGCCTAAACTGACGCGTTGTAAGCGGCGAACTATGTTTTGCATGACCAGTAGAGTATAGAGAAATTAGTATAGCGGATGATACTGTACTGAACATAATCACAACTATGAAGTAATCAGATTTAATTGTTCAATTTGTTTATTCTAATGCGAATACCTATTTGAATGATGTTTGAATATTTGAATGATTAAATAATTCTAATTGTACTTTTCTTTTTTAGGCGATTCGTCTTTAGATTTGAAGGTAATCCTTTGAGCGATTGGTTAGCTAACATCATGATGAGTGTTGTCGCTGAATTCGTTAGAGACCCGGTCATGAGTGCAGTTGAAGCAGTTTTCACCCTCATTTTGAACGCTATTTTCGGTGCCATTGGAGGTGAACCAACTATTATGCTGGAGTATTTGTACTGATTGTTTTGATTAAAATAAATTTTTATAAGAACACGTCTAGCTTTTGAAGTTTGTGATGAGGTTTTATAGTCACAAAAAAAACCAACATTGATATTCAATTAATTCCATATTTTCCTATTAACAATGATTTATTTGTATATATACAGGGTGAGTTATTAGTATCCCGGCGGTCGATAGTCATCAAATCGTTTAAGAGAGATGCGCTATACAAGATGATCCTAGCGTGCACTAGTTGTTAAACATTTTCAAATGGCTTTTTCTTGAGATTTTTAAATTGAACACCATGATATTATTTGCTAATTGCAAAGTCCCTTAAGTACTTTGTAATTTATATTCACTACGTATATATCTTTTTACTAGTTTTTGTAATATTTGCAATATAAAGACATGTTTAAAGACTGTCTGACATGTAAATTTGCCTTCTGCTCGTGCAATTTTCCTTTCTAGATGGTAAAGTGCTACCGAGATAATTTGTATCGCGCTTGCGCAATAATGGGATATACTGTTCGAGTTCCGTTCGCCATCCGTTTGGTTGTGCTTACAGCAGATAAGTTAGAGTTTTATTGAGTGCGATTGTTATATACAACTAATTTAACACTGTTAGTGCCTCTGTGACTTATCCTTTATCGATGTGGTGTGGAATATTTGCTCCATATGGTTCTATAGTATTAAAAGATATAATATTGGTACATTCATCTCTTTGCATATTATGGAGGACTTTGCAAATATATACTACAAAGTGCAGGTAAAAGTTTGCAGTCTTGATATGTATAATTCCACTTTCACTAATTGGATGTTTTCTTTAGGATACAAGTGTTGATGATACTGACATTCTACAAATTCAAGGACTTGTGTGGTGTCCATAGGTAAGATTTCGTTTATTGTTCGTTCTCGTACATGCGGTCTTACAATCAAATTTATTACAAACATGTATAACACATATCATTTCAATCACCAATATAAAAAATACTTTTCTATAAACACTCCTTAATAACTTTACACACACTCTGTACCTCAAAGGAAAGCAGCTGCTGACATTGTTATACCCTGTATATGATATATGACTCATGTACTTC
Source organism: Aphodius sticticus (assembly GCA_963966075.1). Taxonomy (NCBI): domain Eukaryota; kingdom Metazoa; phylum Arthropoda; class Insecta; order Coleoptera; family Scarabaeidae; genus Aphodius; species Aphodius sticticus. The sequence goes on from OZ014510.1 coordinate 1,405,697, forward strand.
GTATTTTGATTTCAGGTGACACATTTTGGACTATATTATATGCTGTGGTTGGATTATCCCCAGGTTCTCTTACTCTGGAGACGGTTTAGCTTTTTAAAAATTATCCCAAGTCAGGGTTCAAAAACGAATAAGGAGAAAACCAAATCCACTGAAAGGTGATTAAACTTATTATGGAAATAAGTAAATGTTCGTATGCAGTCTAAGTACGTGTGTGACGTAAGTTTACCATAGGTATTTCAACTTAATATTGTTGAAATAATATTTAATTTATATTTAAAAGATATATTTCTCTCTGTGAAGCAGATCGATTTATTTTATTATACGATATGTAGATAAGTATAGTCCATGGGTTCCTATTTTATTTCATTTACTTATGATTATATTTTTGTCAAGAACTTCAATTTATTTAATGTTCAAAATATGAAATATTTATAAAAAAATATGTAGATATATATATTACAAATATGTTTCACATGTTATTTATTGTTATAATTATAATAAAACTATTATTTTTTGTTCTTATTTATCATCTCCACATTACTAGGATTTTACAGTTGACAATACAGGCTTGTCCGTGCAGTCGCAAAACCAGTTTACAAACAGTTCTTTTGTGAGAAACCAGATAATGTTTCATTGGTATTTATAATGGAGTTATCATAGCAACATATGTGGATCATCACAAAAGTACTGATTGTTAACTGGTCTTGCAGTTGCTTGGACAAATCTAATATTAAAGTTGCAGAAAGTTTACTATACAACAATTAAATTGCAATTCCGTGTTTACGGTAAATTTACTGAACGTCAGTAATTTTACTTACAAAAGTATATATAAAACCGTACGCATCGGAAACCTTATTTCATATTAGAAGTAAATTTATTAGCTCAAAGTAAAATTACAAACCACATGGTATTTTCCCTTCGATACACGGAGGTTAAAAATGACCGCCGATCCACACGGTAAAATTACCTGTTCAATTTTATCAGTGTATAAATAGTATTACGGTTATCAAGGTATTACACAATTTTATAAGGATGTCTTGCAATTTTTACAAACGTACAGCGAGCGAACCTGAAGACCTAGTAACTTCAGTTGGGGTCCGAAGTAAACCAGAAACAGTGTAATTTTAGGGGGACTATCGTGAAAAATTGTTCACATGTGAGAAAATAGGAGGCGTTTCATTGTAATAGATTTGTATTTAGTACAAAAAACAACCAACAATATGTACTTACTATTGTTAATTGGTTTAAAATAGGTTATTTTTCTGGAGAGACAATTCAAAATTGGGATAATATGAATGATGGTATGAGTAATATTGATAATGTGAATGGAAAGTGGGCTATTTGGAAGTGTTGTTAATAGATTTTTGCTATGAATGAAAATCTGTATCTAAAGATGCCTATCAGTTTGTTTTTGTTGCATATTTGGTTTTTGTGTGTGAGCACATAAATCACATCAAAGAAAATCTGATTTTCAACACTCAGAAGTCAACAAATTTTCACGATAGTTAACCTAAAAGTACAGGGTTTAGGGTTTACTTTAGCAGTAATTTGAAATTTTTAAATCGCGTGTTCGGTTGCCATACGATAGACGGCAAAGTATACTCACAAAATTTCATATAAAATTGTTAATATATTGATAACAGTAACACTTGTATAAGGATCTGGTTAAATCGTTTCTAAATTATCTCTTCTATCGCCACTTGAAGACTTTACATCAAACTACCAAATACCTTATTCACAGCAATATTAAAATTTACAATTGCATACATTTTCGTTAAATTGCAAATATCAGAAAAACTAGTAACATTTGGTGTATGACATACTAGATGTAAATTGGAGCGAAATAAAGGGTTATTACAGCCAACACATATTATACAGGGTGTTCCATTTAAAAAACTCGAGAAAAAGGCGTTTGAAAATCTCCAAAATTTACTAAGTTGAATGAATGTTCTTTGTCAAACGATTTATTAACTATCGACCGCCGGGATACTAATAACTCACCCTGTATATAAGAAAATTGTAGTAGATATTTAGCGAAAACCTGTTAGATTGTAGATTATTAATAGGCATAGCGCTGGATGCCCTTGGAGGCACTTATTTAGTTTGAAGTAGGGAACAAATTTTGGAAGTTGGTGTTAATGAAATGGGCTTAATACGGCGCTGCAGCGAGTTACAAATCGGCACATTTAGGCCGGTAATTAATTAATCTCGTCAGCCACTTCATATCCCTTCCTGAAGATGAATTAATTATCAGGGCGAGACGTAGTTGCGAACTTTAGTTGGAACCCTTTGTAATATATAAGTACCCACTCTTCACTGTTCCTGTTTTGCCCGCTTACTGCCGAAATACTCATTTCGAGTCTCTGATACTTCTGCTAGTCGCTTTATTGAAAATTCTAGTCGGTAGAAACGGTATCTATTATTTACTGAATTAGATTGTGAACTTTAACAGGAATTCCAACGTATATTGGCCTAGCTGCTACGATTATTAAGATATTAAGATAATTAAGAATTGCATTTTATACAAAAATAATATGTACTAATACTAAATAAAATCATAAGTAATAAGTAAGGAATTTGACTTTTTTAAAACAACATTTAAGTACGTACATCGTTATTTGAAGCAACAAATGAATATTCTTAAGAAATACATAATAACAAAAATAAATAGCTTAATAATTTAAAAATCAAAATTCGTAACAAATAATAGTATATTATTATACAAGTTTTATAAGACGTCAAATGTAACGAGTGCACCAATACGTCTTATAAAACGAGTGTAATATACTATTTTTTCTACTTTGCGTCTATAAGTTTAGAAATTGTGGTTATTATATCGCGCTAAATTAGAATCTAGGGTATTCTGCGGGTACCACGTGGCAGCACTGTAATAACTGTCAACTTCGTTAAGGATGATATCGATGAGATAGAATCATGACAAAATCTAATTGTGAACAATTTTACTCTACTTTAGCCTACAAGTTTGAATAAATATTCAGCGAGGTCGCAACGATGATCATAATGGAGCTTGGGGCAACATTTTTAACCCTACTGTGATAAATACATGAAACTTAACCTAAAAAGTTAACAATTTTAAAATAGTGGTTTCATAAGTATAATAATCAGAATAGAAGTGTTTGGCGGTGACTGATTAGTTACTTCGAAGAACAAGAACTTACTAAAGAATTGTTATAACGCTTAACGTTTAATAGCGGTGTCTACCTAATTCCGCTACGTAGCCGTTGCGGCTTATATATTTACAAGCACTTATAATTGAAACCCAATTCTAATTTCGGCAGAGTAGTTTATTAGAATAAATTATACTTAGTAAAATTACATGTGATGGAAGTAATACAAATACGTTGCACACAACCAGAACTAAGACGAGGTCGAAAGCGACGGACAAAAACGAATATGAATTGAACCGAGCATCCAAGCGTCCAAAATATTACCGAAAACTTATATGTTACAAAAACTAAGAAATCCTCTACACTTTAAATGTACTATAGCTTCGTACGTGTATGCTGATAAACCATTTATTGCGCACATACAATCTCGCAGCAGTAATTAAAATCGTTCGTATCTACGATGTAGGTTTGATCTTCGCATAATACCTTATTAAAGTAAATGTGGTCCTTGAATTATATCTGAAAAGGGGATTTGATGTTTAGTTGAAAAGAATGATAACGATCACTTACTAGAGTCGTAAACATCACCGTAAACGTCATGCTGGCGCATTTTGATGAACACAGCAAAACTAAGAAAGCCCCAATCCTTTGGCCATACTATAGCAGGCTACACCCGTGTTTAAATATGTATAGAATATTGATATTTCGCAGTTTATGCGATTGCAAGCGATTAAGAAGATGCAGTGTGTGGTTATGTTGGGTTATGTATTGTACGTTTGACATATGGCATTTGATATCACTGTGTATCAGACAAAAATGTTACTGTTTTCGGTATTACAACGTGTTAATTGTAACACCGAAAACAGCGTTACAATGTGTGCATTGTGAATGCAAAGTAGAAAAAGACTTTTAAAGGTAAGTATTTTGAAGATCGAGTTTTTATTTTACAGTCCTTTTTGGAGAATTAATTTTTGCAGAATAGATTTCCATAACAAAAGAAAAAGTATCGACCGAAAATTATCAATGTATTCATACAGTATTTTCTCTTCTTCAACTTTGTCGAGGGTTTCTCAAAACTAAATGTTTCTTTTATGGCAAATAAATGCGTTTAACTGCTAATACTGCCTCTAGGACTATGCTAAAGTTCGAAAATTCGATATTCTTATAATTTATTAATTAATTAATTTATAGTATATAAAAGGTTTATATTATATTATTTATATTATAATATAGAAGTTTGACAACATTGCAGTGGTAAATTTTGTATTTTTTTTTAATTCTAGGCATCCATAATACAATTGGTAAAACTTTGGCCTATTAATCAAATTTACAAGTACGAGCACTTGATAAAAAAACGTGACAATTCCCAAATGACGTGGTCCCTCATCTATCATATCCATGCACTCTTCATGTCAATCGTATAGAAGAAGTTTGATAACAAGATTATAATAATATAAAAAACCTTGATTTTAGTATATAGAATTCGCACATATTGATTAACAACAAATCCAAAATATTAGTACCTATTATTTGTTTTCCTTTTCTATAAAATCCTCCTGACAAAAGGATTGAAACGAAAAAAAGACTTATTGTTTTTCTTTCGCTTTTCCAAGGGATGAAAATAGGGGTGGTTGGCAGTTTTTAAGCCCTTTCCCATTTAATCGCCCGTTCGGGCATTAGCAGTGAATTACAATTATTTTAAGTGTTACAATTCTTCGGGGATGTGTTCACGGGGCAATCCTTTGTCTCCGAATGAAAGGGTTGCTAGAATTGAACGGGGTGGAAATTGGATATAAAAACGGCCCTCGATGCAGTTAAGATAATTACGTCGCGGCTTAACGCAGGGCCTTAACGCGAATCTTGCACTTTTTCGCCAACCCTTTTTCCTTAGGGTGGTTACGAACACTTTGCAAGAAAAAGAAAAATTCTTAGTAACAATGGGTTTTTTTCCCGACATTTACGACATTACTTGGTAACAAATTGTTTAAAACAACCGTCGAGAATTGGTGCGGATGTACTGTTCGGTCAGATCCAATAAAAAGTCGAAAAGTTATAGCCGTCCAAATTCAGAAGTTTCCCATTATTGTCAGATTTTCTGGACTTTAACAACAGTTTGATGACCTGTTTCAAACCACAATATTTTATTTCTATTTTTTTATTAAAACCGCATTTAAATTTGCGTTTAATACGAGTTTCCTTATTAGAATCGGTTGAAATTTGACTGAGTTATCGATGTTTAGTCAACGTCTTGACATTCACCCTAGGCAGAAGGAATATACCTACGGCCCGACCGTAATAAATCCGTACTCTTGATTCACATTAACTAGACATTATTTTGTTTGTTTATTACCCTGTTTTAGTGTATTTGAGTCTATCTAATATGTTATTAAGTACTATTCGACTTGTACCCAAATATCGTAAAATCATTAATCGACAATCTTAACCTATTACAATTGTGTGTGCTATTAGGACAATGTAGGTCTTTAGTATCACCAAATTTCATATAAAATAACAATCAAACTGATCCGTAAGCAGTAAGAAATCAGCTTTAGTGCATGCTTCAGTGCAAATATAAAAAAAGTAAAATGTGTGACAATCGCAATAAGTTTTGTTACGTCTGCGGATTGTTTGTGGACAAACAGCATCGGCTGCAATTAGTAAAAAATAAATCAGTGGTTAAAGTAACATTTCCTAGATTGAGTGGAACTAAAATTAAAGAAGGTACGTTACCTTACATTCTCAATCGTTGATAGTAAGAATTTAGGTATTTCAACTGATCTATTTTCACGAATATTTGTTGGGCCACAAATTCGGGAAATTATGCGGAACAACGATTTTGCAACTAAACTGAATCATGTGGAAAGACGAGCCTGGAATAGTTTTATTTGATTGTGCGATAACTTTCTTGGAAATGATAAAAGTGCCGACTACGCAAATGTTGTACAAGAGTTTTTGAGTGCCTACGGTGAAATGGGCTGCAACATGTCTATCAAAATTCACTTTCTGCATTCTCATTTGAATTTCTTTCCGGACAGTCTTGGCCAACTCAGTGACGAACAAAGTGAACGATTTCATCAGGAAATGAAAGCTATTAAAAAACGTTTTCAAGGAAAAAAACAACATCAACATGATCGCAGACTACTGCTGGTCACTTAAACGCGAAACAGTACTGTTCCAATAAACGAGTACAAATTTTACTGTTGGTGTAATTTATTTTGAACCCAAAGATACCTGGAAATGCACACAGCGAAGTATATTCTCAAAACGTGAGAAAATTATTTAGATGCTTTAGATGAAAGTTAATATATACTTGGTTTGAAACAATTTCTTTCATCTAAGAATTCCTTGTTCTCACAATTCAAGAATATCCCAATCTCAGGGTTATTAGTTTCGGTTAAGTATATAATTTTCAAACCAAGTAGTTTAAATACTCAATTCAAGAAGTTGATCAATATCTTGAATCAAGTAAGCCATTGCTTGCAACGCGCTTGCGCATTTACACTCAAACGTGCACGAACTTTGCCGAGATTTAAGATTTTTCGCATCGGCCTTTGCCTTCAGTTAGTTGGGGTCTGCTATGGCATCGTGTTCGCTGACTACCGAGTATTGTCCGGGAAGAGTTCAATATGTAAGTATATCTTTACGAATTTTGTAGGTACTGTACGCAATAACTACGCGATCTATAATATTATGAAAGTATATAGTTTTAATTTTGCGTGAATAGCCTACAGTACTTATGTTCAACGTATTTGCGACGCAGTTCGTAGTTGTGACTTGTGACGCACACGGTACGGAAATTTTGCCTAGCCATATAGTGGTCACCAAATCAACATACATGTCGCAGAAAACTTACTTGTGTAATATAATGGAAACAATTTGATGTCTAATAGAATATAGTGTTTTTTCCATGCCTTAGATATTGTAGGTAGTGATAATTTATAAATAGGTAAGTATATATGTAATTAAGCAAAGAAATTTCATACAATAAAACAAATATCATTCGCTAAGTTATTGTCTACTTATTTCACACAATTCCCTACCTTTTAAAAAAAAAAACTAAAACAGTAATATCTATTCAATACATTATGATCATGTTCTTGAACTAATAATATCTATACTCATTTCAAGAAAATATTTTCTCATTGTCAAGCATATTTATTCACTTTAAGAAAATTCCATTATTCTCAACGTGAGAATAGTTTTCTTGAATGAATAATATCTATACTCATTGCAAGAAAATATTTTCTCAGATATACAAGCATATGATCATTTCAATTCAACAATATCTCTTTATTCTTAACTTGAGAAAATATCTACTTGCGGCTATAGCAAACTAATCATTTACTTGGATGAAAGCATATTGCTTTGAGTGAAGTATTTACTTTTCTTTGTGATGTAATGAACGTAAACTCTAATGTACTTAGTAACATATTGTGATAGTCTGGCAGGTAACAACAAAAAGGAAAATGAAATAAAAACAGTGTCATAATTTTATAATAACATTGTAAATATAAATGCTAGTAGTGTCTAATTAGTCTGTATAAAGATTTATTACAGTCGGTCTATATATTATTTCTTTTCCGTAGTGTAATGTGTCTAGCCGGTCAATAAAATTTGATAACTCTGTTAAATTTCAACCGATTCTAATAAACAAACGCGTATTAGACGCAAATTTAAATGGGCTTTCAATAAAAAAATAGCAAAAAAATATTACGGATTCAAACAGGTCCTCAAATTGTTGCTAAAGTTGAAAAAATCTGAAAATAATTTGAAACTTCTGAACTTGAACGTCCATAACTTTCGAAATTGTTATTGGATCTGAGCGAACAGTACGTCATTATAATGGTCTAAGCTTCCTCTTTAATTTGCATTTTTTACTTTGGAAATCGAATAGAAAATGGCGGAGTTATGAATTTTTATACACGTGCAAGTACCCAAAAACGTCTCTCTTCAAAGGAATTTATCGAAGGGAAAATAACGTCATTTAATTGGTAATATTACACGTCATATAAACAACAATTCCTTCTTTCCTTCATAGAAATTAGATCCCATAAACAAGACCAGACACGCCTGTCGGTTCATACGCGAAGATCAAATGACTTAATGCCCTTTAATTACAAACTCAACGCTAAAAAATACAAGGGCTTCCATCTGATATACGTAAAATAATCTAGAAGCCGAATAGCGTTTGTGTTATATGACCCCTAATAGGTAATGACAAGATCATCTTATAGATTTAAGGGCGCCGAAACACATTTACCTTAAGGCCCTTCCCACCTAGGAGACTTACGATGACATCGGTCTATCCAGGTCAAAAGAAAACAATTGGTTTCACGATCTTGGGAGCACGCAGTTAAATTTTATTGTTATTACTGTTATGCTATTTATTTTTTTGTAAAGGCGGTTAAAATGATGGTATATTTGATGGTGGTTTGGTACAAATTAGTACCTAACGGCTTTCAGCCTTGTAATTTTTGACGATCAAACATAAGTGATGATGTTTAATTTACCCTGTTTTGTTCTTTAGTTCAGGAAGGAAAGCATTAAAAAGTGGTTAAGATTTAAACTTTTTCGACTCTGTTTATTTTTTGATTCATCACATAATCCTAGCTGTTGACGATTTGTCCACCAGTAAAAAAAATTCCACTAGAAAAATCAATCAAAATCGTTTATTCCTAACTTAATTGCACTAGCCGGACTATAAAAACAATTGGGGCGATTTCACAGTTGATCTAGTGTCAGTTAGAGCTGTCCATCACTCATGAGTAACGAGACATTTTTTCCCGGTATAACTTATTAAATTCCATCAGTCAAAATTGTTGGCTAATTTCGACCCCAGAAATATTTGATTTGGAACTGAATGCAAAACCATGTTATCACCACAGTCACTCATCAGTCATAGTTAAATTTAAAAGGATTTTAGTGTTAGAGCAACAGTTTAAAAAAAATCTCTTGTGGCCAGGGTCATGACTTTATCATACTATCTATAAAATTAATAGATTAGCTGCATGAGATTCTATTTGATCGAGATCGGCCATGTCTGCATTAAAATAAAATAGAACTAGACAGATTTGTCGATTAAAGCTGCATTCGGATATTGTACTCCGTTGACACCGGGTACACCGTCCAAATGACACTTACGTGTTATTGGGTGTAAAAAGTGTAATACAATATCCGAACGCAGCTTATATTGACAGGAGTTATTGTCAAAACATTAGCGTTTGACACTACCTACTGTCATTAGAATCAAAAAATCTGACAAATCCTGGCTAATAGTTTTAATGCAGTACGACCGATCTCGATGAAATAGAATTTGCTCATGCAGCTAAACTATTGATTGTACCAAAAAATGTCATAGTCATAAATTATTGAGAATTTCCTCTACTTTAATTTATTATTTAACTATTTCGACGAAATTCCAGAAATGGCGGCTTATTTGCGAAATCTTTCAAAAATGCTAAGACTAAACCTCGAGTTCCTTTGGACCATTTTCAACAGAAAGCTTTTCCGCTCTAAGTTTGGTCATGAAACTTCTAAATATGAAGTTTCGTCCCGATACCTTTAGTAGTTTCTCCGGAATCGTCGCCACAAAAAACGGGTACAAAAAGGTATTTCCGCTAAAATCTCAAAAAAATTTTGCATTCACAATGCACACATTGTAACACTGTTTTCGGTGTTACAAGTAACACATTGTAATACCGAAAACAGTAACATTTTTGTCTAAGATTGGTACACATTGATATCAAATGCCATATGTCAAACGTACTATACATAACCCAACATAACCACACACTGCATCTTCTTAATCGCTTGCAATCGCATAAACTGGAAAATATCAATATTCTATACATATTTAAACACAATAAGCCTGCTATAGTATGGCCAAAGGATTGGGGCTTTCTTAGTTTAGCTGTGTTCATCAAAATACGCCAGCATGACGTTTTCGGTGATGTTTTACGACTCTGGTAAGTATCGTTATCATTCTTTTCAACTAAACATCAAATCTCCTTTTCAGATATAATTCAAGGACCACATTTACTTTAATAAGGTATTATGCGAAGATCAAACCTACATCGTAGATATGAACGATTTTAATTACTGCTGCGAGATTGTATATGCGCAATAAATGGTTTATCAGCATACACGTACGTAGCTATAGTACATTTAAAGTGTAGAGGATTTCTTAGTTTATGTAACGTATAAGTTTTCGGTAATATTTTGGCCGCTTGGATGCTCGGTTCAATTCGTATTCGTTTTTGTCCGTCGCTCTCGACTTCGTCTTAGTTCTGGTTGTGTGCAACGTATTTGTATTACCTCCATCACATGTAATTTTACTAAGTATAATTTATTCTAATAAACTACTTTGCCGAAATTAGAATTGGGTTTCAATTATAAGTGCTTGTAAATATATAAGCCGCAACGGCTACGTAGCGGAATTAGGTAGACACCGCTATTAAACGTTAAGCATTATAACAATTCTTTAGTAAGTTCTTGTTCTTCGAAGTAACTAATCAGTCACCGCTAAACACTTCTGTTCTGATTATTATACTTATGAAACCACTATTTTAAAGTTGTTAACTTTTTAGGTTAAGTTTCATGTATTTATCACAGTAGGGTTAAAAGTGTTGCCCCAAGCTCCATTATGATCATCGTTGCGACCTCGCTGAATATTTATTCAAACTTGTAGGCTAAACTAGAGTAAAATTATTCACAATTAGATTTTGTCATGATTGTATCTCATCGATCTGATCCTTAACAAAGTTGACAGTTACTACAGTGCTGCCACGTGGTACCCGCAAAATACCCTAGATTCTAATTTAGCGCGATATAGTAACCACAGTTTCTAAATTTATATAAAATTAATGACGCAAAGTAGAAAAAATAGTATATTACACTCGTTTTATAAGACGTATTGGCGCACTCGTTCCATATGGGCACTCCTCGCTACGCTCGTCGTGTCCAAAACAACTCGTGCGCCAATTTGACGTCTTATAAAACTTGTATAATAATATACTATTTTGGCATGATTACAATACTTTATCACACTGCGTATGATAAAGTAAAAATAAGAGACACACATGATATCGTTTATTGTTTTTATCTTTTTATTTATTTATTTATTTATTCAATACAACAATATCCGGATCTTTGTACAAACATTCAAATAGTTTAACTATATATTTATATGCTACGCATATCTGACGTCCTTATAGTTTATATGTATATGTTTAGAAAACAGCCATCTCATTTTGTTTTAAATTATCAATATCAATATACACGGAATATATTTAAAAATATCTACAGTAATCTTTGTTTCTTTTTTTGTTTAGTTTTATTTACATCGTTATAAGTATACGGTTGTTACGATATTTATACAGGGTTAGCCAAAATTACCGGAACACCTAAATAATTCACCAACCGTAAGAAACACCAAAAAATTGTTCAAACAAGAAAAGTTTGGCTTTAAACAAGCTATCGTCTAAATATATTTCCTATATACAGAGTGCTCATTTTATTATAGAAATTCGGTAACCTATCCTTTTTTAAATAGAACACCCTATATATTATTACATTTTTAATTCTAAGATTAATTCTAAGAATGTTATGTTGGAATTATTTCTTTATAAAATTTTAATTTTTTAGTTCAAATGTTCAAACTGTAACATTAAAATAAATGTGTATGTAGGTATGTCAAAAAAACTTATTTCTATAAAATGCTTTTCGAATTAATCTTAGAAATAAAAAAATAAAATTTTACAGGGTGTTCTATTAGAAATTTGCAAATTTCCATAATAAAACGAACACACTGTATATTAAAACTATATTTAAACGAGAGGTTGTTTAAGCCCAAAAAACTTTTATTCGAAAATTTTTTCGAATTTCTTTGCGGTTGGAGAATTATTTAGGTGTTCAGGTAATTTTGATTATTTTTTGTTAATAGCTTCTAATTAAAAAGTAATGCATTTTATAAAAAAATGATTCGTATAAAAAATTCTTAGAATTAATCTTAGAATTAAAAAATGTAATAATATATATAGGGTGTTTATAAAAAAACTATAGGTTATCGAATTTCTATAATAAAATGAGCACCCTGTATAATGAAAATATATTTAAAAGATAGCTTGTTTAAAGCCAAAAAACTTTTGTTTGAACAATTTTTGGAAATTTCTTACGGTTGGAGAATTATTTAGGTGTTTTGGCAATTTTGGTTGTTTCGGTAATTTTGGCTAACCCTGTATGTACAAATCATGATATATCCGAAGTAACAACAAAAATAGATAAATAGGACGGTTTCTAAACAAAAAATTCTTTTGTTCAATACGGCCTCCAAACGTCAGAACTCCTGGAATTCGAATTCTGTCTAAAATTCTTTACGTCACTCGAACTAACTTCCTCTCTTTGTTTTACAAGAGTCACAGAAGCCTTCCGACCTTTATAGACAGTCAAATTAATCCCCTCTTCTTTTCTACTAACATCATCCTCATTTTGGTCGTCCTTGTCTTCATCTTCCTCATTATTCTCCTGATTATCATCATCTCTATCAATGGTATCATCAACTGTATTATCAACCTTACTACTGGAACTATCAGGATTTATTTCTTGCGGCGAAGAAGACCTTTGGGGCAACAAAGAATGGTGCTTCAAATGCATCCAGCTCCATTCCTGTGGGTAAAACTGCGAATACAACAAACCAGGAGGTGGGATCAACGGAGTATTCAAAAACAAACTTGCAGCCAAAGCATTATTAAACAAACTATTTCCTTGCATCGGTTGGGGTGCCAGACCAGGAAAGGCTGGACTTGGTTGTGGACTAGGCGTTGGAGAAGCCGTCACTGATATGTCATCTTCACAGCTTGATAGGTTTCCAGCTGTTGTTAGAAGTCCAACTTGTGTTGGAGATGATTTTGGAGACGTGGTGCTGTGGGCGTTGCAGTTGATGGATATGGGGCCCATGTTAGATGATGTGGGTTCTGGAAATTTGAAGATTGAGTTTGGGGTTTGGCTTGTTTTGAGGTTAGGTTGCTCTACTGACCGTTTGCTATTCTTGGCGAGGTGTTCATGGGACGATCAAGCGCTGCGAACATGTGGTGGGGGAAGTGTGGGTGATGGTGGGGCATAAAGGCTCCATGGGGGTACGGATGGCGCCCTCCGAGGAGCCCCCAGTCCGGATGGTGACCTGGAAGGCCAAGATGGTGAGCCAAACCTGAAAAGAAAACAAAATTGTATAAGAAGTTTTTCGAAAAGTTTTTCAATCAAAAGTTGTTTGGTTTTAAACAAGCGTTTGAATATATTTTTAACCCTTAAAGAACTATCCTATCTTTTGAATGAAAATGTTTAACGACATAATTTGTCAAATTAATATTTTTTTGAATGTTTAAAACTTAAGTGAAAATATTATTTTACGTATTTTTATAAGTAGTTACAGCTAGAGAATGAATTAAAAGTGTAATTTATTTTTTCAAGGAATTTAATGTAACAATTTATAAATGTTGCAGGTATACAACAGGTACACAGGGTCCTGCAACTCAGCTCCCGCCTTCTGTAGCTCAGTTACTAATTAAGCTAAGAGTTTGACATTTTGCAGGCTTACTTCAAGGTACATCTCAAGAAATTATTTTTGATTATACGGCGTGTCCCAAAAATGTGCGACGCCATGGTAATATATTTTTTTAAATTGCATGGTATATATTTTTTTACACATTTGGAAGCCTGTTATGGTTGCCTACATACCAACAAAATTTTATAGAAATCGGCTGAGTGACTGCACCGCAAAAAAATAAAAACTAAGAAACATTGCTTTTGCATCGTTGGCTTCAAAAATCAATAAATACCACAAATTGCACCTCGTTAATAAAATTTTGCGACGTACTTATTAAGTTAGATGTAGTAGTCTCGTTTACCAAGTGTCATTCATCCAAATTATATAGGATAACCAAAATCTAGTGTCAAACTTGGCAAACTTGAAAGCGTGTTATTGTTCTTATTTTAAATTGGAACCCATTAATTTTTTTAGGTGAAGCGATGCAGAATTGAAAAATAAACATTGTTTCTAAATACAACCCCATCACAATTCCAAATATTTTAAAAGTTATTCGCCAAAAACTCATTTTTCAACGTTTCCAACGGCAATTTTAGGTAATAAAAAATACTAGTAAAATAAAGCTGGAGTACCACAAGGTAGGCCCTTTGGACCAATTCTATTTATTCTATATGCATTTAAAGGAATAATCCTTGCCCTGTGACCTAGACAGTGTCATAGGTTATAAAAATCAATACACCCCCGTATCAGAAGCCAACAAAATACATCCTCACCCCCAATTATTAAACACACCCCTACTAATCACCCTTCAAACGAAAATAAATATAATGTAGACTAATTATCTGCAATAAAAATTAAATTAAAAAGAAAATTCTGCCTCTATCTGAAGTTTCAGCGTTGGAATCGAGCGAAATGCTGGTGGAAAGTCGGCCAGCGATGTAGACGGTGGCGCCCCCGCGAAAGATAAGCGTTAAGTGAGCGGGTTAACTTTGAGACGTCCCATTGGTTTGGGTGGGGCGGCCTCAGACCTTATTGGTGTTCCGCAAGGATCCCCGGATCTAACCTTAGTATCAAGATCTATAACCAGGACGGCGTAGGGCCGGGAAAGTTATTGTTTGCAGGAAATATATATGGGATTATGGGAGAGGTTATTATTGAGTCCTCGAGGCAGGATGTTACAGTTGCCGTCATCCCCCGTAGTAGTATTGTTTGCCCTCTGCTCCCGGTTGATAATATTCAAGTCGGAATTGTTTGATTTCCGAAGCCCAATAAAGGGGGATGAATCTTTTCGATTATTCGAATTAATTTTTTTATGCTGGAAATTAAGTTCTTAGAATTTTGATATATAATCTTTTGTGAATATATTGGTGGTAGTTTGGCTACCCTGCGACCCTACATTAAAAAGTTACAACCCTTATAGTGAAAACTTGCGTTTTACGAAGCGAATTTTTTACTTCAACTTTAAAAATTCGTAACTTATGCTAAGAACGAGATAACTTCACAAAATCTTCACAAAAAAAAGTTTTATTTAATAACTTGATCTTTTCTGTATACCTATTGTTAATTTCAAAATTCTAAGAATTGTGCTAATATTTTTCTTTATAAGTCCACCAAAGGTCGACTTTTTTCCTCACTGGTAGAAATATTGTGTAACTCGAATAGAGGCAAAAATATCTTTATTTGCTACAAAGAATATTCATTCGACTATGAAAAAATACTCCAAACACTCAAATAAATAAACCAAAGACACTACTCAAAAAAATTTCTGTTGTTGGGAGTCGCGTAAAAATGTTTGGGGTCGCGGTAACATCTGAAACATGTTTGTGATGGATGGGTGGTTAAATTTGTCAACTGCTAAACCTAGAAATAATAATGTGCAAATTCTGCAGTATCTGGATCATCCAGTATTAACGAATGTGAGCATATTATACATTTACCAAAAAAGAGGAAATACAATGCAACGTTTTTAAATACGGTTTTCCGAAAACAATAAAGATAACCGTGTGTGCGTGGTTTGTAACTAATCCTTGGCTATAGTAAAAGTATGAAACCAGCTAAATTAAAAAGACATCTCACACTTAATATGCATTATTTGGTAATAAGCCTGTACAGTTGTTTTTTAAAGGCTGTTGCAGTCCTCACAAATGTCTTGAAACTCATGTTCGTGTTGATGAAAAATACTTAAGAGCATCCTATGAAGCCGCTTACCTAATCGCAACTGCTAAAAGACCTCACACAATTGGTAAAGAATTAATTCAACCATTTGCGATTAAAATTACTGAAATTATCCACGGAAAAAATATGCGGACGAGTTAAGAAACATTTTCATGTCAAATGATAGGGTGAGTACACGAATTTTGGTAATTAGTTAAAACCAACGAGAACAACTAATTATAATAATAAAAGACACAAAATTTGCAATTCAGCGGATGAATGGACTGAGATCATAAAAATCGCACAGCTTTTGGCTGATGTTAGGTATTGTTATGACAACAGTGTTCACGAAGATTTACTGTTTTGTCGTTCGTCAGATGGACGTACAACAAGCGGGTCAATTTTCCAAAATGTTAATGATTTTTTCGAGGAAGTATGGACTAGAATGGAATAACTGTGTTGGAGTTTGTACAGACGGTGCAGAGGCAATGACAAGACTGAAGACACATACATATCTGGATCACATGCTAGTTTTTTTTTTGTTTTTTTAACTCATTGCAAGATTCATCGAAAGGCACATGCGGCTAAACGAATTGTAGTATTGTAGTCGCCGGCGCCGTATTAAAAGACGCAGTTAAGGTAATAAATTTCATTATAAATCGTGCACCTAGTAGTCGTTTCTTTGCAAATTTATTAAGCCAAGATATGAAGTGCAATGGCTGTCAAAGGCGCAAGTGATGAGGCGGCTATTGGCATTAAAAAAAAATGTTATTTTATTTCTTTCTGAATAAATTCAGAATATGAGAATTTGTTTCATAGCGAAAATTGGGTATGTAAATTATTTTATCTTGACTCATTTTCGAAACTACTTGCTCTAAATATGTCTCTCCAAGGGGAAGTCAAGAACATTTGTACACTCAAAACCAAAATTTAGACGTCTATAAAAAATATATATATATATATGGAAGATAACTCTTTTTAAATGTTCTCATATGAGCTTTGATTTGGTTAAGCAGACTTTTGTTAATTGAGCATTTGGTTTCTAGAAAGAAATCTAGAAGAAATACTTAGTGCCGGAATGGGATCACAATAAATCAGATTGGATTCAAAACCCCTTTGTTGTCAAAATTCAAAAAGTAAATAATATATAATTTTTATTACTAACAAAAGATAAAATAATAATTAAGACTGTTATAATCCAAGAAGAACAAATTCTTAAGGAACAGTTCCGGAAAAGAACACTTCCGGAAAAGAACAGTTCCGCAAAAGAACAGTTCCGGAAAAGAACAGTTCCGGAAAAGAACCGGAACGGAAAAGAACCGTTCCGGAAAAGAACAGGAACGGAAACCGGTTTCTGATAGGGAATTAAAAGCCGGTTCCAACAAGGCATCGCTCATGGAGGTAGCTCAACAAAGTTTTTTTTTGCCAAAAAAGAACAAAGGCTTAGTTTTTGGTAGATTTTGGTCAAAATTCAAATTACTCATGTTATGATGGAAATCGATAGACGGAGTCGTGCTGATTCGAAAACTGAAATCCGTTTTTCGATATCGCGCTCAGTTTTAAAGATATTAATTTTTATTTCGAAAATGTAAATTATCGTTTTTACCTAATATCTCGAAAATTGTACAAGTTATCGAAAAACTCATTTGATGTAATTTGCTTCTAATCGCCCAAGGAACATTTTGGTGGTGGTTTCATCCAAATCGGACAAAGTCAAATAAGTATAGTAACCTCAAATCTCTTGTAATTTTCAACTAGGTGTTAGATCATCTTAAATACATGGGGATGACTCATGTAGGTCCTGCCAGAACCGTTATGCATATTTAAAATCTAATTCGGTATGGTTCCTTAGCTCATCTAGGGTCTTTCTTAATGTATTCGGGACACAACAACTTCGATAACGTAACCTCCCGAATATACTGCCGGTAATAAGTCAACGGACAGCTCTTGTACCCTCTTGCCATCCTCGTGACACCTTAAAATACGTAATTCATAATGTAGGGCAAGGAGTGAGGCTGAAAACCCTTCCTCAGACGGTAATTCCACGTAACTAATGCCCAAGATATATCCACGTCTTAGGCTCACACCATCATCACCGGGTTTAGCCGCCGAGTAACCCCCTTCGCGCCCCGCAGCCTGTCTTAGGCTCACCGCGTCCCGCAGGACTAACGAAGGGTACTAATGCATTCCCTCTGAGCAGCCAGGATTTCACCTTTACTATTACTAATACTGGCACCCTCTTAGACCTATGTACGCATTTCCTTTTAGTCCTTTGTAATGCCGTGCGTTTAAATGCTGGATCATCTCCTCATTACTACCCCTCGTATTCAGGAAGAAGACGTCTTGTATTCGTAGGGATGTTAGTCTATGATTTTGCTCGTGACGGAATAAGGAAAATTGTTACTGGAGAAAGAAGTAACGTGGTGTCGTTATTATTAAAGAACTTGTCGGTCTGGACACGGCTTGAGGGTCTCCAACTGTATGTACTCAATCGACGTGACGTCAGAGACCGCCAACGATACGTAAATTCTGATATGATTTATATGCTATGAATTGAAGAAGTCTATGAATTGAAATGTAAACATCAGATTAAAACCTAATTAATTATAGTACGATTTCCTGCATGGGCTGCTGTTTCATCTATTTTTTTAAAACCCGTTAGGTAATCGCCCTATTTTCTTAGCTAATAATTTTGGTTATAATCAGACAGCGGAATTTAATCTATCTGCAATCGTCCATATGTAAGCGCAGTTTTATTTATTTATGTATTGTTAAAACGGCGGTTAGTCTTTTGTTGTTTATTTCTTTAGATTATACTTTGAATATGTATTATATGTATACATAATCAATGGTTTATATTTATGTTCTTTGTTCGTGATAACTAGTTTTTGTTTGTAGCTACGTTTGTAAATGGTGTTTTATATTCACCTCTACTGTGAAGTACGCATCATTCATTTAGAAACCATACTAGAAACAAACAACACGTCTCTTACAAATGGAGGGTGCAGGTAGATTAAATTCCGCTCTCTGATTATAACCACAATTATTAGCTAAGAAAATAGGGTGATGACTTTGACGCCAACTTGTATAAACAAAGTCGAGGACATCGAGATTGTTCAAATTCACTCTAACGTCACTCTTCTTGGAAATATTTACCGATCGGATTGTTTGTACGTTTATGTGGAGTAAGGTAACAAATAAATGCACGTCCAGTGTGTTAATGGAGTTACATTAGACCACTATGCCGACTTGATATGCTATAAGATACAGAAAATAATTAATATACAGTGCTTCCCAAAAGTAACGGATAAATTCAATAAAACCTTAAATAAAAATATTTCAGAAAAATGCTCTGACACGTCGATTTTTATTTTTAAATTACTATCCTGACATACACTTTTCAGCCCCCCACCCCTTCGCCCCTAAGGGGTGGCAACCTCAACTTTAAAAATTCAAATAGCAAAGTACCCCTTGCGATACCTCAATTGATAGATTTTTTTATTCTGAATACAACGAAAAAAAGATTATCAAAATCCGTTGATAAATAACCGCGATATTTACCAAAATGTATTCAAATAAGAACGTCAATATTCGAGTAAGCGCTGTTGAAGCGGGCATAGCAATATCGTTCAAACAATTGCAACTTGTTTTTACTTATGTCAAACACAATTCAGATTTTTCGTCATTGAAGAAATAGTAGCAAAATGAGATTTACAGAAACCAAAAGAATCGAAGTTTTAATGATTGGGTTTGGAGATAGAAGCCGGACGCATGACGAAGTTCGTGTTTTGTTCAATGAAACGCACCCGGACCGTCCGCCAATATCGGAATCTACAGTAAGTCGAATCGAAAACAAATTTCGCGATCTCGGTCATGTACGGGATAAGCCTAAGGCAGGACGTCCATTGGCCTTAATTGAAAACCGACAATTGGATGCTACTGGTGCTAATGGTGCAAGAAAATCATTCAACCCTTGCGGAGGTCGCTTCACAAGTTAGTGCGTCAAAAAGCACAGTGTCCAGATTATTTCGAAAACACAAATTTCACCCGTATGAAGTGCACTTGGTACAAAAATTGTCCGATGATGATTTTGATCGACGAGTGCAGTTTTGTGAGACAATGATGGAACTCTCTAATGAAAATCCTTGCTTAATTAGAAACATCGTTTTTTTCTGTTGAGGCAACATTTTGTCTGGATGGCACCGCCAATAAACAAAATTGCCGTTACTGGGCTCGTCAAAATCCGCATTGGATGGTGGAAGCGAACACACAAAATCCTCAAAACCTTAATGTGTGGGCTGGTGTGGTGGGTTCTAGAATTATTGGACCCAATTTTTCGATGGAACACTGAATGGTGAACGTTATCTGAACTTTCTACGAAACGAACTACTACCTACTTTAGCGGTATTGTTTCCCAACGCAGAAGATCCTGATAGACACAAGGACAGAATTTGGTTACAGCAAGACGGTGCACATTATGCGCGACAAGTTCGAGAATACCTTGATCAAGTATTTCCTAATCCAAATATTTTCAAATTTCCTAATGGATTGGTAGATGAAGGCTTATTGAATGGCCAGCAAGATCGCCAGATTTAACCCCACTAGATTATTTTCTTTGGGGCTATTTAAAAAGTAAAGTTTATTTTAATAAACCTAAAAGTCTATCAATTGAGGTATCGCAAGGGGTACTTTGCTATTTGAATTTTTAAAGTTGTGGTTACCACCCCTTAGGGGTGAAGGGGTGGGGGGCTGAAAAGTGTATATTAGGATAGTAAGTTAAAAGGAAAAATCGACGTGTCGGAGCATTTTTCTCAAATATTTTTATTTAAGATTTTATAGAATTTATCCGTTACCTTTGGGAAGCACTGTATATAACTCAATGCATGTAATCCTCATATACACCAATTGTTAATGAACTGTTTGCTGATTTGTATAATAACTTTAACGATGAATTGAATAGCAAACCGTGCAGGAAATCGTACTATAATTGAATCGCCGAATTCGAAAACAGTACATGTCCATCAGTAAAAGAGTAAAGTGAGTAAAGGAGCTAAAACAGTTTTTAGGGCAATACGTTATTTCCCAAATTATTGCCAAATTATATGACTAATTATTTAACATACAATAGTGATTGATAATGTGAAAGGGTTGATAAATATAATTTATAGTTGATCAGGACATTGACGAAGGACTCTCTGACATACGTACAAGGAAAAATAAACCGGAAGGAGCCTAGGCTTGCCTGAACTGTAGATTCTGGGTGGGAAAATCATTAGTCAGGTGTCTGAAACAGGCGTTCAAACTTGATAATAGGCTGAAGCCCCGCTGAGCTGTCCTCGCCCCAAAATTCGAACACGACAAGAAAAACTTCCCTAGGAGTTTAGTATTTCAGGATTATTATTATTTACCAAAGTTGTTATTTTCGTCCAATTGCGTCATATCACCATATGAAACATCAATTTTTCTCATCCCAAAAAAAAATCACAAACAATATGTCAATGGGGGTGACATCGGGGTGACAAGCGGTGTGATCGCGACTTTGAACCCCTATAGATCATCTTGCGTCGTCGGCTTCTGGTGTAAAGGGCTGCGAAACAGCAGCGGTGTAACCTAGGGGCCGCTTCTCGCAGCTATCTCCCCAGATATCGGGGTTAGGGCAACAGACGGCACGACTATAACTCAATTACACACTTTCCCACCTCTGGAAACTGTCTCGGGACGCCCCCTATAGCTATCTTCCCTCTGTTACCTAACTAGATAAAACAATGCGCCGTTTTTGCCCAACGCGCGCGTCACCCCATTTTCCTGCTAAACGTTTTGTCGCTAAACGTCACCTACCGTGTTGACACGCGTTCCTGTAAATAGGGAAGACAATGTTTTTCTTTCGTATGATGGAAAGTATAACGAAAAATGTTACAGGAGTTTTTTATTTTATGAATTTCTTGTTACAAATTACGCAAAATCAAGCACAAAACGACTTTAAAACCAAAAACACTACAGCGATTAGAAAATATTAAATCATTCGATCTTATTTCAACAATTGTTCACGTCTTATTCAAGAATAACAGATTGAAAAGTCCACGGGAACATCACTAACACCAAATGTCACAAATTTATCGAGAGGAAAAATCTCAATTATGCTTTGAATTCACGTATGAAAGCCTACTAAAGATGACAAATGAATTCAGTTGACAATTTTCGTTGATTAGAAGCACTATTAGAAGTAAAATGAGGCATCTTAGTGAAGTGCAAGTTGCTCGTGCTGTCGCCCTTATTCAGCATGGGTACTCTATTCGACATGTTAGCAGGGACCTTCGTGTTCCCTTCTGTTGGAATCGGTTCCGGGAGACTGGCCAATACGTTAGTAGAGCTGGACAAGGTCGAAATCGAAAAACTAATCAAAATCAAGGCAGATTTCTTGTCCTTTCCACTCTACATCAGCGTACTACCACAGCACGAGGCCTAACCGACCTAAGACGAGTCCAGATTTTGTTTAACTCGTTGCGACGGTCGAGTACGTGTATATAGACGTCCTGGTGAACGCTACGCAGCCGCTACTATACAGGAAGTGGATAGATTTGGTCGTGGATCTGTGATGGTTTGGGCTGGAATCAGTATAGACAACACAACTCATCTTGTGTTAGACTAAATGCCATTAATTACCTCGAAAACATCTTGGAGGACCATGTGGTACCTGCTGCATATGGCGTCGGTAAAAATTTAATCGTATTGGAGGATAATGCAAAGCTAACTTTTTACAAGAACATGGAATTCAGGTCATGGAATGGCCGGCGTTAAGTCCTGACCTGAATCCTATTGAACACGTGTGCAATCAGTTTGACCGTCGTGTTCGCAAGCGCCCTAATCCACCAGTAACCATACGGGAACTGACACAAGCCCTGATTAAGGAATGGGAAAGCATACCCCAAGAATCTCTTCTCTTTATTAAAACACATTAAAATCTACCGTACCCTTCTTTAACATGATGTTATATTTAATTTTCTGACACCTTTTTAGAAATATCTTTCGTGATAATAATGTTGTAATCTGAACAATAAAACTAAGAAAAAAACGCAAAACTGTCTAACACAATACATATCGAGTGATGTAAACATTGTAAAACAAAATTTATCTATACCATTTATCTATACCAGGTATATTTAAGAAACGAAATTTTTTAATTGTAAACGATTGTTTATTAAATCCTGAAAACTCCAAAAGAATAAACATCTAATTTTTCCCTCGCCTAAGGGCGGCATACCGTCTGCAGCAAAAATAAACCCAACTCGAAAATGGGGCAATCGCACCCCCTCAAGCCTAAGGGTGGATTTCCAAGTCGGAAGCGTAAAAATTTAGACGGATTCAGTCGCAATTAAATACGCCCTTATACTGATAAGTCTCGATCCCCGAGACACGAGGGGTGTCCCGAAAAACATCCCTTTTTACAAGACCACCCCGCACCCTATCTCCGGCGAAAAAACTTCGTTAAGAAGACGCCTGTTAACAGCGCTCGAGGATTTTTGGAATCTACAGACGATTATCACCCTGAAGACGCTAGAAGGGGATAAAACTGGGGGTTGGAGGGAGTCGGGGGTAGTTAATGAGAAGTACGACCTGGCATTTATCTAAGAAAGGGTTTAACCTAACTACGGGGTAATCAGTCGACAACCCTTTTATTCAAATACCAGCGAAAGGTTGCTAAAACAATTAAATCGAATTTTGGATTTGCGCAGAGCGCCATCTGTGGGAGAAATGACGAAGCGCGGTGTTGTTCATATGATACGCAAGGGTTGCACCTGGAGTAATGAAAGGGTTGAACTCACAGCGCGCCAGATGGCGGTGTGCAATCAATAAGTTGGGGTTGAATTTCATACTCGAACTTTTAACTCTATTTTTTGGGGGGTGTGAAATTTGTTTTTGGTGTTTTGTAGTTTCGTGTTTATTTATTTGTTTATTTATTCAAATTAGACATATTCATAATGAATTAGGTTCACGAAAACTCGTGTAGTTAAAAGAAATAGAAGCTATATTCGTTTGTATACATGTTTTTTTCCACGGTGGTGTTTTTTTTTTCAATCAGTTTTCAACGCCAATTAAAATGTCCAATAAGCTGCTAAATACCATAGGCTACCCAGGATATTTCAGTTTTTTTTATTGTATCTGTTTTTTGATCATGGTTACCAGTTTTAGCCCCATTATTAAAGCAGTGTTTTTTTTTTTATCTAGGATACTATAAAACGTTGCTATGGCAACCCTATAAAAGTCACAATTTTGATACAAGCTGGTCAAAAAACAATAAATTCTTAAATTAGCTCAAGAAGAATCTAGCATTTTTTTTTTTAAATTTCTTTCTGGTCCAAGCTAAAACGTATTACGAAATCTAGTACTGACCCGAAAACAACTTCTTGCAAGCAGAAAAAAGCTTTTGCTAAGATTAATAGAATATTGATTTCATAAACACAAAATTATAAACTGGGAAAACTGCTTAATACCGTCTATTGCCTTCCCTAGTAACTTTAAGAGTTTCTAATCTACACGGCATACTGAAAATCAGATTCCTTATCGTTTCTATTGGCATACGATCCCATTCTTCCACTAATGTATAGCCATTTCTGTGAGACTTTCTTGACGCCTCTCGCGAGAACTCACCCTTCTCCTTAATTCATCCCACAAATGTCCTGTAGGGTTTAGATCGGGGCTTCTCGCAGGCCACTGTAATGTGGTGATACCCATAGCTTCATAGAAGTTTCGCACTATTGTTTTGATGTGTGGTCGGGCATTATCCTGCATCAATACCCACTAAGTCCTCATACAGCTGTAAAATGTCAACGTAGATTTGGGCTGTCATCGACATTTGTAACTGAACGGAAAAGTTATAATGGTTCGCCACACTATTTTTCTTCCATCATGTTCAAAAAGCCATAGTTAAGATAACAAATCTCTGCAACGCAGCATTTAGGCTTAAATATGTGCCAACTGTTTGGAAAACTGCGGAGGTAGTGATGATTCCCAAGCTAGGAAAACCACCAAATGAAGCATCCTCCTACAGGCCAATTTCTTTACTGCCCACATTGTCAAAGCTGTTTGAAAAACTACTTGCAAAACGACTGAAGCCAATCTTAGATGAAAGAAACATTATACCCGCTCATCAGTTTGGATTCAGAAACAAACATTCGACAATTGATCAGGTGCACAGAATAACAATGATAATAGAACGAACTTTAGAAGAAAAAAAGGTATGCCTATATTCCTGGATGTAGCAAAAGCCTTCGACAAAGTTTGGCACGAAGGCCTACTCTAAAAGCTGGAATGGATACTACCCTTCGAGTATAGCCAACTATTAAAATCAAACCTTTCTAACAGATACTTCCGTATAAAGCAAGATAATGTGTACTCAACTCTCAAAAGTATTAAAGCTGGAGTACCACAAGGTAGTGTACGTGGCCCAATTCTTTACCTTCTTTACACACATGATCTTCCGCAACCAGATGGTGCTACCGTTGCCACTTTTGCTGATGACACTGCTCTATCATCTATCGATCATGGCAGTAGATACAAATGTTGAAGGAGCAACGCTAAAACTACAGAATGCTGTCAACAATATTAGTGATTGGATGCAACGACGACTAATTTCATTGAACGAAACCAAATCTGTTCACATAAATTTTACCAATAAGCAAATACAACACGTTCCAGTGAAAATAAATAACACCACCGTACCCTACTCGAACACCACAAAATACCTCGGTATGACGCTGGACACCAAGCTTCGCTGGAAAGCACACGTTAAAAAGAAACGAGAAGAATTGGGCATAAGATACAAGAAAATCTACTGGCTTATTGGTAGGAAGTCGGCTTTGTCGACATATAATAAACTCCTACTTTACAAGCAGATACTTAAACCTGTGTGGACCTATGGTATCCAACTGTGGGGCTGCACTAAGCCAAGCAATATCGCCATCATTCAACGCTTCCAAAATAAGGTGCTAAGAAACATCGTGGGTGCACCTTGGTAATAAGAAACAGAAATATCCAATGAATGTTGAGGCAATCCAGCTTCTTGACAATTGTGACAGTGTGCGAAGACTCAAAAGAACTAAACTTTTTGAGTTGGTGAAGTGATGTTAAAAAAGCGGAGCACAGTGTTATGTGAGTGATAGGTGAACAAAGCAGAGCAATATGCAGTGTGTGAAGTTTAAAGCGTCAGCATCCAAACTAAATTTAAGTTACACCAATGGGGAACACTTAATATCGAACACTTTTTATACGTAGCAATTTATGTTAGATTAATATAGCTAGATAGTCATCAGACTAGGTGTTATACACAAGTACCTTAAAAAGAAAATGTTAAGACAAAATCTTGACACATGCGTAAAGGAGACATTCGACCATTCAAGAATAGTCCATTCTCCATAATTTTTTAAATTAACATCTTTTAGACGATGTCTACATATCGCCTACACCAACATCTATGATTTCCAAAGCAAAGAAACACAAAAAGAATTACTTTTATAGGTGATATATTTCGTAATGTCAGTATTAGGCGCTTAATCTAACTGGCGCAGTCGACTAGAATAACTAGTAGAGTTGTTATGCCGTGCGAGGACCTAGCGTATACAGCGTAGCCCATTAATTACATTTGTTAATTATCAATTAAAGTTACAACGCAGAATCGTACTAATTAGTGCGCCATTATCAAGATTCGAGAGCACGCTTGAGTTAAATCCTGCATTTAACTAGGTAGTAACGAAAATGATGCCTCGCCACGCCGGTTGCTAAAGCTTACAGCGCCCTCTGTGCCGTAGCTATGTCGAGGCATCCCAATTTTAATTCACGGTAGCTATGGGACACTCATAGCAACGCTTTTTTATTGTAAACAATGACAGAATGTTATTTATTTGTAGATATGACTTCACTAATGTTTTAAATTGAATACTTACCAGTTAGTTTGAAGGGTAGGCCTCCTGTCAAGGGGTCCGGAGCGAAAGGTCTAGGTCCAAAGGGGAAATGGTGAAAACTCTGTTGTCTTGTCTTAGATCTAGGCTCCCTTGGTCCGTCAACTGTCACTTTTATGGCTTTATTGTAGGTAGCCACTTGTGGGGGCGAGGTAGACACGATGATGGTTAGGGTAAAGCTTTTCCCTGCAAAGATATATAATGTTATTCCTCTACACATACAGGGTGTTTTAAATTGGAAACTAACGGAATCAGAGAAAAAGAATTGAAATTGTTTGAAGACTAATTAGCAAACAAGCGTTTTGAGACCGGTTTGATTTAATTTGTTTATCAACGATTTTATTATTGTAAAGTTGGTACCACATTTCTCTCTCATTTTTAGGAATATTTCTTAAGTAGTGGGTGACATATCTTCCAGTACATTTGCCATTCCAAACTCGCTTTTTTACGCTCATACATAATTCATGCTGAATTTAAAAACCGAGGCGAGCCCGCATAAGATACATGAGTAAACGTCATCGCTGTTGCTCAAGTGTTTTTAAAAGTGCTGCCTGGCGCCACCAACGGGCAATTTGTGCATAATTTAGTGATTCTCTTGTCTAGCCTGCAGCGCATCCTTACAGAAAAATACCTCTGCCCGCGTTAAGGCCTTTCCTCTCTACGTCAGCGTATTGCCACAGCACGAGACCTCCTAAACGACCTAAGACGAGCACGTGGAATAGAAATCTCTGATCAAACTGTTATACCTCTTCCAGACTCTCGCGAGACATAGCGAGAAACCGCGAATCGGGAGAGTGTGAATGCCACACTCGCCCAAATTCGCTAACATTCGAATGCCAGAAGTCTCTACGGATGCAGATAGTCGGATAAATATCACGCGTTCGCAGAGCGACTCGCCTCAGTTGTGCGCTCTCGTATCGATCCATTCAAACT
The DNA here is from genome assembly GCA_963966075.1 of Aphodius sticticus. Taxonomy (NCBI): domain Eukaryota; kingdom Metazoa; phylum Arthropoda; class Insecta; order Coleoptera; family Scarabaeidae; genus Aphodius; species Aphodius sticticus. The sequence continues at coordinate 1,433,407 of OZ014510.1, forward strand.
GGATTGTTGACGAGGCGCATAGCAGTTTATGTGTGTACCCGAAGGTATTATTTACGACAGGGGTCTGATTTATGACATCAAACACGTGCGGTGAAGGGGCTCTTCGAGCAGCAATGCAACTCGAAATGTAGGTAACGAATGGAATACATTATATAGTATTGAAATAAAAAAATTTCAAAATATTGAACACGATAAATTTATATGCTAAATACAAATAGTATACATTGATATTAAATTAAATATCCGATAGTATTTTTTTCTCTATTTGTGACGTCCCCATTACTATAATTTGTCATTTAAAATGGAAAATATACCAGATAATGATATTTATTTCTGTATTATTGAAAAAATGCATATCAATAAATTAACCATCCGTATTATAAGACTACTAATGAAAATTAATATTAATAGCAATATTAAATCAATAATTAATTAAAACTAAAGAATATATTATTTACCTCTTTCAAATAAATCTTATCAGTTCCAAGTTATTCCAGTCTTATTTTTCTATGATGTCTGAATCTATTGTATCGTTTTGGTACAGTTCTTTGATGCAAACTACGACTGCGATCTACATAGGGCAATTACTAAGTTATTGATTGATAATATCGTTGTTACATACCAGTATACAGGGTTGGACAAAATATCCGGAGCACCTAAATAATTGACCAACCGTAAACATCTTCAAAAGATCAAGCATAAGTTGTTTGATTTTAAACAAGCTATCGTCTAAATATATTTTTAATATACACAGTGCTTATTTTATTATGGAAACTGGCAACCTTTCCGTTTTCTAATAGAACACATACATTTACATTTTATAATTAAGCTTAATTCCATGAACTTTTTGTAAGAATCATGTTTTATACAATGCATCATTTTTTAGTTATAAGCAATTAATCAAAACTCATAAACTTTTGTTTTAACTAAACGGATAAAAATTAGCAGAACAACTAAATAGAAAAATAAAATTAAATGTTAATTAAAAGTTCAAACAGAAAATTAAAATAAATGTGTGTATGTATGTGGGAAAAAATCAGTTTCAAAGTTCAGCAGTTTTAATTAATTGCTGATAACTAAAAATGATGCATTTTATGAAAAATGGTTCCCACAAAAAATTCTTAGAAATAATCTTAGAATTAAAAAATTAAAAAACATACAGTGTTGTTCTATTTGAAAAAGGAAATGTTACCAAATTTCGATAGCTAATATAAAACAAAAAAAAATGTTTCTTTCTTTATTTTTTTACGGTTGGAGAATTATTTAGTTGTAATTTTAACTAACTCTGTATAGATATGCAATATTTGATTTATAACGCAATACATAATACAAAATAATAATTATGCAATTATTTAATTATGTTTTATGGACAATCGTATTACTATGTCTTATATATTAGTATATGGTATCTAATATAAATGATCAGAATAAGAAATCAATAGTATTTAAGAAATTTTTCAAGTATTTATTATATTTTATATTAAATTTTTATTTACGTTATTTAATTAATTATTAAATAATAATAACCACAATTTCAATGAAAGTATGCACATACACTATACGCTGAGGCAGCGGCTACTTCAGTGACGTCCATTCTAAGTCACCAGCAGATGAACAGAGAATACACGAGCCGAGCGCCGAGAATGTGGATGGCCTTCTTTGACCGCTGTCTCAGCCAGCCTCGCCGAACTTTTCGCCGATTTATTCGGGCTGTCAGGAGGTAGCATTAGAAACAGATTAAAAGAAGCGAATTTGAAACTAAGAAGACCTGTCAGCGCACCACGCCTTACGCAGCATCACAAAGCAGGTTTGCTCTGGATCACAGAGATTGGCAACTTCGTCACTGGACGCCTGTACTGTTTACAGACGCGTCCAGATTTTGTTTAACTCGTTGCGACGGTCGAGTACGTGTATATAGACGTCCTGGTGAACGTTACGTGACGCAGGCGCTACTATACAGGAAGTGGATAGATTTGGTCGTGGATCTGTGATGGTTTGGGCTGGAATCAGTATAGACAACAGAAGTGATCTTGTTGTGGTTCCTGGTAGACTAAATGACATACCTGATACCGATAAGTTACAGTTGAAGGTTCTAATTGAAAAGCACCCTTATCTAAAATTCTGTGTGAAGTTTTTTCTGGGGTGGGGGTTTAGGATTAACTGCACTTAATAAAAAAGATTATGTTCATAATGCGTACTTTGTTAAACAACTTCCATCCCCTCTTGTAGGGCAAAAAGGGGAGCCGAAATTAATGGTACATTGATGATTGGCCAGATGAAAAACGGGCTAACCCTCCGACCCGAAAACGGACGATTTACCCCTTGAAAAATATCAAGGATACCGAAGGATTTAAAAAGTTTACCCCCTACAGGTTTTAGGAAAAATTAGTGGCCATCATGTCTGATTATTATCCCAATTTATCTCGAGTAATTAAATCATTTGATCAACCCTTAAGTCAAGTTTCTTATAACACCAACTGTACAGATGTACTGAGAGTATAAGGGATAAATTAAAAAAAAAGGTGATGAAAAAGATTTTAAACAGATTAAATCGGGGAAATATTAGATTTTGCCCCGTTTTTAACGGTGAACAAATATAATCTTGCGGCTCCCCGATTCCAAATGTGTCCCATAGGGGATGTAAACCGAAAAATGGCCAGATTGCCTACAGAAATATTCATGTTATTCATTTTCTTTCACTGCGCATGAAACTGCTGGTCTTCACCTGCGTAGCATGCTTCGCACTAGTCTGCGGAGAGATTCTTGGGTTCCTGTATGGTTAGCGGTGGATTAGGGCGCTTGCGAACCGTCGGTCAAGCTGATCCCACACGTGTTCAATACGATTCAACTCAGGACTTATGTGTAGGGTTGCCATCCGTCCCGATATATCGGGACTGTCACCGTTATTGGCCTAGTTGTCCCGACGTCCCGATAAAGTCGTGTAAAGTCCCGACGCGTTTGGTAGTCATTTTATTTGTATACTATATTTTTTCGTAATTTTAATCGACATCTGGGAAAACCTTTATCATGTCATAGAGGTAAATCCTTATCTTTTGACAAACCAGGAATTATATGGATACTTACTTAATAATTATTATTATTTTCTTCACATCTCACTGCAACAGTGTGTAACAACACTGTTATACCTTTTTAAGTTTTTTCAATATATTTTTATTTTTATTTCAGAAATTAAACATATACCTAATGGCTACCAATGCCTTTGGTATATTAAAATAAATGAAGAAAAACCTTACATACAAAGTTTTCCAAAAAAAAATTTTGAATTTTTACAACACGGAAATGCTGCAAAACAATTTACTAACTGTGCGGTTTACATTTTATTATAAGAAACAGTACGATCTAAACCGCGCTAGAGTAGTATTTATGAATTACTTTTTTTCTTGGATATCTCAATCTGTTAATCTTACAAAAAAATATTTAAAGGGTTTTAACAGTTCTGAACATCTATGAATATTTAAGCAATAAAAAAAAAACCCTAATATTATTTCTTATTTGTTTCTCATTCATTTTGTTATTGCAGGTTGCTTTGCAATTAAAAAGGGCTTTTTGTACTGACCGTTGTGTTCCATTTAGGAAAATAATGCATTTGGAAATTGAAAAAAGACTCTCTTACGTGAGTGTAAACCATGTCCCAACAAACTTTTTTTTTAAATAAAAACATTTGTATATATTTTTATGTTTATTCATATTAATAAGTTTGCGTACAATATTAATAAAAAAATCGAACAATTTACAACCGGTTCTGTTATTTTTTTTTGTCATATAAACTGCATCAGGTCAGAAAACATAAATTGTGAATTGACTACAGTTATTGGGAAAACCAAATATCAAAGAAAACTCTATTGTACATTTTAGCACTGATTTTCTCAAAAACTGGACATAATTTAGAATATCGGCATTCATATTAAAATTCTACGGAAAAACTCACCCTGTATATTCTTATTTTACATCGAATTTCTTTTATTTTTACAATTTTGTGACCAATCTTTTTATTTACATTTTTATTTTTATTTACAACGAAGGTTGCATAAGTAGGTATATTAATTTTAAAACCACTATTGTGAATTTAAAAGATAATTATCCCTACCGTTACATTACATTAAAGATATTTTCAAAGAATATTCCAAGAAAGAAGAAAAATGTGTTATGCTCCTTAAATTTTTCTTACATCTCTTATAATAAAGTTAATGTTAGCTTAGACAAGTAAAATCACACTGTGTATTTTCCCGGTCACTAATGTCCCGACAGTGCTACCATGACATATGGCAACCCTACTTATGTGGCTTTGCATTGTCCTGCATTAGGACGAAATTTTGACCGACGGCATATGCAGCAGGCAGCACATGGTCCTCCAAGATGTATTCGATGTAATTCATGGCATTTAGTCTACCAGGAACCACAACAAGATCAGTTTTGTTGTCTATACTGATTCCAGCCCAAACCATCACAGACCCACGACCGAATCTACCCACTTCCTGTATAATAGCGGCTGTGTAGCGTTCACCAGGACGTCTATATACACGTACTCGACCGTCGCAACGAGTTAAACGAAATCTGGACTCGTCTGTAAACAGTACAGGCGTCCAGTGATGCTGCGTAAGGCGTGGTGCGCGGACAGGTCTTCTTGGTTTCAAATTAGCTTCTTTAAATCTGTTTCTAACAGTTTGATCAGAAATTTCTATTCGATGTGCTCGTCTTAGGTCGTTTAGGAGGTCTCGTGCTGTGGCAGTGCGCTGACGTAGGGAGGAAAGGACAAGAAATCGGTCATGATTTTGAGTAGTTTTTCGATTTCGACCTTGTCCAGCTCTTCTAACATATTGGCCAGTTTCCCGAAACTGATTCCATAAACGCTGAATAACAGAAGGGGAAACTCGAAGGCTCCTGCGAACATGTCGAATAGAGTGGCCATGCTGAATAAGGGCGACAGCACGAGCAACTTGCACTTCACTAAGATGCCGCATTTTATTTCTAGTGACGTTTCTAATCAACGAAAATTGAAAATTGAATTCAAAGCATACTTGACATTTTTTCCATTTTGTTTTGTGTTATTATTTTACATTTCTAAGTGTAACTTAGAAGTAACTAAGAGTTTTAACATTGAGTTCCTTAACCACCTGAACAATGTTAGTCCTTCCATCAAATTCACGGTGGAAATAGAAGAGGATAATCAGCTGCCTTTCTTGGATGTGCTGGTATACAGAACGTCAACGGGTAGACTTGGACATACAGTCTACCGTAAGAAGACACATACCGATCGGTACTTGAACGCCAAATCACACCACCACCCCCAACAGAAGAGAAGTGTTATTAACACTTTGTTCAACAGAGCGGAGAAGGTATGTGACTCTAGCACCTTGGACGACGAACGGAAACACTTGGAGTGGGCTCTACGTCAGAATGGATACACCAAGTCTGACATACGGGGTGTCACACAAAGAAAACTGCAAGTCTCAGAGGAACCGCAAGAGTCAAAGGGGTTCGCTTGCTTACCATACGTAAGTGGGGTATCAGAGAGAATCGGTAGAGTACTGAAGAAATCGGGTATCACGGTAAGGTACAGAGCACCAGCTAAGGTAAAGGATCTTTTGCCTAACCCAAAGGATATCACACCACTCCTGAAGAACGAAGGGGTATACAAGATAACATGTGAGTGCGGAACATGCTATGTAGGACAGACAGGACGAAGCATCGAATGTCGAATCAAGGAGCACAGTAGGGACACCCGGCTAGGCAAGATTCAACAGTCCGCTGTTGCTCAACACTGCCACGAGTCGGGACACACAATGGATTTCGATGACGCGAAGATGTTGGCAAAGGTGGGTAATTATCATCGAAGGCTTATTAGAGAAGCCATCGAAATTTACAAACATCCTGACAACATCAATCGCGAGGACGGTACTGACATTAGTAGGGTCTGGAAATCGATCCTAACGCGGTCAGGTGGAACAGCACATGGAGCGGTAGCTCCAGATGTGCGCAGTGAGGTGTAAATTCAGGTATATAAGGGAGACTTTCTTGGTAGGTCTTCAGTATTCAACTAGAAACGGGGCAGACCTATAGGTCTGCGCATCGCCTAGACGGGTAGATCGCCGATTCGGGTAGTTAGCCGATCCGGGTAGATCGCCGATCGTCTTATTGGGCAAAGTCGCGCAAGCGCGACTTTGCCGTCTACGGTACTCGCAAAAATTGATTGTAAAAATGTTTAAAAAATAAAAGAAAACAAATCTAAAACAAAACCAACCAACGAACTGTTAACCACTGTTAACCAACTGTTGCCACTGTTAACATAGCGATACAACATTTATTCTTAGTTTTATGTTTTAACAATAAAACTTATTCTTAAAAATTTAAGAATAAAATCCATAAATAAACTTTCAACTAAAACTTATTACTGAGTAAAACTTAAATATGAGCATTTAATTAGAAAAAATTTGAATACAATTTTCAAAAAATGAGTATTAACAAATACATACTGCAATAAAAGTTTAATATTTAAGTTTGTTATAATTTATAAATACAGATACCTATAAAGACAGAAATGCTAGCTGCAATGAAAAACAGCTTGCTTTCTCAATTCCTTAAAAAGTTACAGCCATTAACAGCCATTACAAATAATATTTTTGCATAGCTTTGCAGATCAAGATACTTACCTCTTAAGTCATTTACATCTTTTTGTCAAGGTTTTTTTCATATTATATTTTTGCATAGATTTAAACATAAAGGTATTACGGTAAACATGCAGAGAAGGCACCCAAATTTGCGCGTGCACCAGGGTGGTATGGGAGGCGGCGTAGGTATGCAACGTTGCCACGTATCTTTTGTTTAGTTCTTAACAGCTGACCGTATATTAAGGTTATCCTGTAGTGATCAAGAGTGCGTTTTGTATGATTTTACTGGGCTAAAAATATAAATGCAAATTTGGTCATTTTTATATTATATTTATTAACACATTTTAACAAATAGAAATTTAAGTTTATTAAATAAATATGTGCATTTTCAGAAGTTCCGGGTCGTTACGCTCAACAGATGCATTCGCGTCGAGGCTAACGGTGTACGCGATGTAGACCAGGGTTCATTTGAAAAAGAAAATCAAATTTGTACATTAATTACACAGTATTGCCTATCGGTTGACCTTTTTGGGTTGATATGAAAAAAAATTATAAATTTTATTGCAATATTTGCATAAAAATAGCACAATTATGATTATTATTATTGAACAAAATATGTTATCAACAAACTCAAAATTGTCTACGATGGTACTTTCAATGAAAGAACTTGCTTTCATCGATTTTCACAATCTTAGCCGTGTAATCGTTGTCGTGCAGCTACCAATTATAGGGTCGATTACCGTAACGGCCTTTTCGCACGGGACACGGCGTCCGTGCGTTTTTATCCGTGTACGGTCGTTGTGTAGCTTTTCACACAACACGGATTTCAAACAGCACGGCACGGTACGTGTGAAAGTTTCGATTTAATCTCATACCCTTCGAACCGTACACGGACGCCGTGTCCCGTGTGAAAACGCGATAAGAGTAGAATCTGGTCCTAGTTTTTCCACACGGGCACGGGCAATATCCTTCTGAGAGATTTTTCTCTACCGTAGGTAAAGCATTTGCACAAGCTTTGCTAAAGTCGAACGACTCTTTGAAAAAAAGGATATGTTCCTAACGGAGCACAACTTTTCCACGTATGCCCATCGGAATTTCTGGCTCGCCTAGTGAAAGACATGGGAATCTGAAATTGAGTATTTTGTTATCGAACGCACGCTTTCTTTATTTATACGGCGATAATACCTCACAATCATTGCAGAGCAGCACCTATCTAACAAACACCATAGCTCCTGTCATAGTATCCTCCTCCAAAACTTTCCCGGCATCCACAATTGATGGACGAGCTTGCACATCCATTTAAATAAACAAAACAAAATCCACAGGTAATCTAACCTCAAAGATACACCAATGCTAAATAGCAAACTATTGTGGATATGGCAGCTTTGTTTTGCTTGTAGTCTTGTGGTAAATCAGTCAGAATGGCAAACCTTTACCAGCCAAAGATCCCTAGCGTACCGCAAACATCAGTAACAGATGTGTATTTATTACTTATCGCGTATACTTCGTCGGTCGTCGCCCATTTCGGCAAGGGTGACACAACTGCCAGAGGTGGGCCCCTGTGCGCACAAAGCGCAGTTCTTCTTGATAGGATCGCGTGCGTGGTTCTTTTCAATGGCTATATATCCTCCAATTATATAAAATGTACCCTACGCTCGCACTTTTCTTGCCGAGCGTTGTTTATAAGATGACGACTCCTGACATATTCAGAAATGCCAACTAAAGCGCTCGAAAATTCCCTAGCGTACCTAAAATCCCCTAAAAACATACAGTTGATTTATAATATCAAAATATAGATAATATACGTACGAATGAAGCCTTCATTAGTAGAATAAAAAAATATGTACATTGTTAAGCTGCTGAAGCACTCTTGTCCCCGGCGGCGCGTTATTTATTATTTTCCGTTGGAAATTCTTGAACCTAAAGTTAATTATAGTCGCATAGTTACCAGGGAACGCCCGGAACAACATTTTATCGCATATTCTGGCCGCAATTTAAGCCATTTCGAGCAAAACCATAGCACCGAGGATAAACGCGCTGTCATTTCAAGGATTTCAAACACGGAACTGTCATTTTATTATCGATTGTCATGAATTTCGGAAATTTTCCGAAAATGACAATTATTGACGTTCGTAAAGCCTACCTACGGTGGTCGGCGACGATTCTGTTCACTTCTGCGAGCCCATCTTACGGCACTTTAGGCAAAAACCGCGCGAGCTTCGCTAAAATTACGGCGATTTCGACCATTTCGACAGCGGCGAGCGGAGAACTGTCAGTTTGTTGAGCCCGTTGCCTGGCGACGGTACAGGCCCAAATAAAAAGGCATAAATTTAGTCAAATTTGGAATTTTTTTTTCGAAAACGGGGCAAAAAATCGTGCAAATCTCAAACCTAAGTGCTGTAGTTGTCAAAATTGTTGCCAAAATTCGCGTTTCTGGCGCCCAATTTCGCTTTTTCGAGGAGTAGACCTCTCCCCCGATCGGCCAAAATTTGTAAACTTCTCGGGGGGAATGTGTTAGCTTTTTAGTATATAAGGATAGAAACGGGGCAGACCTATAGGTCTGCGCATCGCCTAGACGGGTAGATCGCCGATTCGGGTAGTTAGCCGATCCGGGTAGATCGCCGATCGTCTTATTGGGCAAAGTCGCGCAAGCGCGACTTTGCCGTCTACGGTACTCGCAAAAATTGATTGTAAAAATGTTTAAAAAATAAAAGAAAACAAATCTAAAACAAAACCAACCAACCAACCGACCAACCAACCACCCACCCACCCAACCAACCAATATTCTGAGTAAAATGTTTCACATGGCTAACAAAAACAAATATCTGTGTGTGACTTTTTTTGTCAAGGTTAAAACTTTCTAAAGGTCCCGACTAAAAAATAAATTAAAAGTTAAAACTGCCAAATTAAAATAAATTTGTTGGCATGTGGAAAAACATTCTTGATTACAAATTCAGGAGTTTTGTTTATAATTAAAAATAACGCATTTAATTAAAAAATGATTCCTACAAAAAATTCTTAGAGAATTAATCTTAAAATTAAGAAAATTAAAAATATACAGGGTGCTATTAGAAAAAGAAAAGGTTACAGCATTTTCATTATAAAAAACATTAAATGTATATTTATACGATAGCATCTTTAAACTTTTGAACTTTTGTTGAATTTTGTTTGGACATTGTTTGCGTTTGGAGAATTATTTGGGTGTTCTGGTAATTTTCACTAATGTTTTATTGCTGATAACTCAAAAATGATCGATTTATAAAAACATGATTTTTACAAAAAAATTGTTGGAGTTAGTATAAGAATTAAAAAATGTCAAAATATTCCTGTATATTGTTCTATTTAAAAATGGAAATATTACAAAATACCCGGAATAAAATGAATACAAAAAGCTTTTATTTGAAAACATATTGAAATTGTTTACGGTCGGAGAATTATTTAAACATTCCGGTAATTATGACTAACCCTGTATATTTGTATTTTCAGCCAGACCAAAAAAAAGCCAATATGTCACACTTATTAAAATAAAATCGGACAATGTTCGGTGACAATGTTTCTTCAAAAAATACAAAACCGAGAATAGATTACTCAATTGCCACTGTTAACATAGCGATACAACATTTATTCTTAGTTTTATGTTTTAAGAATAAAACTTATCTTAAAAATTTAAGAATAAAATCCATAAATAAACTTTCAACTAAAACTTATTACTGAGTAAAACTTAAATATGAGCATTTAATTAGAAAAAATTTGAATACAATTTTCAAAAAATGAGTATTAACAAATACATACTGCAATAAAAGTTTAATATTTAAGTTTGTTATAATGTATAAATACAGATACCTATAAAGACAGAAATGCTAGCTGCAATGAAAAACAGCTTGCTTTCTCAATTCCTTAAAAAGTTACAGCCATTAACAGCCATTACAAATAATATTTTTGCATAGCTTTGCAGATCAAGATACTTACCTCTTAAGTCATTTACATCTTTTTGGCAAGGTTTTTTCATATTATATTTTTGCATAGATTTAAACATAAAGGTATTACGGTAAACATGCAGAGAAGGCACCCAAATTTGCGCGTGCACCAGGGTGCTATGGGAGGCGGCGTAGGTATGCAACGTTGCCACGTATCTTTTGTTTAGTTCTTAACAGCTGACCGTATACTAAGGTTATCCTGTAGTGATCAAGACTGCGTTTTGTATGATTTTACTGGGCTAAAAATATAAATGCAAATTTGGTCATTTTTATATTATATTTATTAACACATTTTAACAAATATAAATTTAAGTTTATTAAATAAATATGTGCATTTTCAGAAGTTACGGGTCATTACGCTCAACAGATGCATTCGCGTCGAGGCTAATGGTGTACGCGATGTAGACCAGGGTTCATTTGAAAAAGAAAATCAAATTTGTACATTAATTACACAGTATTGCCTATCGGTTGACCTTTTTGGGTTGATATGAAAAAAAATTATACATTTTATTGCAATATTTGCATAAAAATAGCACAATTATGATTATTATTATTGAACAAAATATGTTATCAACAAACTCAAAATTGTCTACGATGGTACTTTCAATGAAAGAACTTGCTTTCATCGATTTTCACAATCTTAGCCGTGTAATCGTTGTTTTGAAGCTACCAATTATAGGGTCGATTACCGTAACGGCCTTTTCGCACGGGACACGGCGTCCGTGCGTTTTTATCCGTGTACGGTCGTTGTGTAGCTTTTCACACAACACGGATTTCAAACAGCACGGCACGGTACGTGTGAAAGTTTCGATTTAATCTCATACACTTCGAACCGTACACGGACGCCGTGTCCCGTGTGAAAAGGCGATAAGAGTAGAATCTGGTCCTAGTTTTTCCACACGGGCACGGGCAATATCCTTCTGAGAGATTTTTCTCTACCGTAGGTAAAGCATTTGCACAAGCTTTGCTAAAGTCGAACGACTCTTTGAAAAAAAGGATATGTTCCTAACGGAGCACAACTTGTCGAAAGTTCGACACTTCCACGTATGCCCATCGGAATTTCTGGCTCGCCTAGTGAAAGACATGGGAATCTGAAATTGAGTATTTTGTTATCGAACGCACGCTTTCTTTATTTATACGGCGATAATACCTCACAATCATTGCAGAGCAGCACCTATCTAACAAACACCATAGCTCCTGTCATAGTATCCTCCTCCAAAACTTTCCCGGCATCCACAATTGATGGACGGGCTTGCACATCCATTTAAATAAACAAAACAAAATCCACAGGTAATCTAACCTCAAAGATACACCAATGCTAAATAGCAAACTATTGCGGATATGGCAGCTTTGTTTTGCTTGTAGTCTTGTGGTAAATCAGTCAGAATGGCAAACCTTTACCAGCCAAAGATCCCTAGCGTACCGCAAACATCAGTAACAGATGTGTATTTATTACTTATCGCGTATACTTCGTCGGTCGTCGCCCATTTCGGCAAGGGTGACACAACTGCCAGAGGTGGGCCCCTGTGCGCACAAAGCGCAGTTCTTCTTGATAGGATCGCGTGCGTGGTTCTTTTCAATGGCTATATATCCTCCAATTATATAAAATGTACCCTACGCTCGCACTTTTCTTGCCGAGCGTTGTTTATAAGATGACGACTCCTGAGTCCTGACATATTCAGAAATGCCAACTAAAGCGCTCGAAAATTCCCTAGCGTACCTAAAATCCCCTAAAAACATACAGTTGATTTATAATATCAAAATATAGATAATATACGTACGAATGAAGCCTTCATTAGTAGAATAAAAAATATGTACATTGTTAAGCTGCTGAAGCACTCTTGTCCCCGGCGGCGCGTTATTTATTATTTTCCGTTGGAAATTCTTGAACCTAAAGGTAATTATAGTCGCATAGTTACCAGGGAACGCCCGGAACAACATTTTATCGCATATTCTGGCCGCAATTTAAGCCATTTCGAGCAAAACCATAGCACCGAGGATAAACGCGCTGTCATTTCAAGGATTTCAAACACGGAACTGTCATTTTATTATCGATTGTCATGAATTTCGGAAATTTTCCGAAAATGACAATTATTGACGTTCGTAAAGCCTACCTACGGTGGTCGGCGACGATTCTGTTCACTTCTGCGAGCCCATCTTACGGCACTTTAGGCAAAAACCGCGCGAGCTTTGCTAAAATTACGGCGATTTCGACCATTTCGACAGCGGCGAGCGGAGAACTGTCAGTTTGTTGAGCCCGTTGCCTGGCGACGGTACAGGCCCAAATAAAAAGGCATAAATTTAGTCAAATTTGGAATTTTTTTTTCGAAAACGGGGCAAAAAATCGTGCAAATCTCAAACCTAAGTGCTGTAGTTGTCAAAATTGTTGCCAAAATTGGCGTTTCTGGCGCCCAATTTCGCTTTTTCGAGGAGTAGACCTCTCCCCCGATCGGCCAAAATTTGTAAACTTCTCGGGGGGAATGTGTTAGCTTTTTAGTATATAAGGAGAAAGGAAAGGAAAAGGATTAGCTTTGAAGAAGCGAGCAACATGGTTCGCGAAACGTCAGCATTAACAAATCTTGACACACGGCATAACCCGGAAGCAGTTTATTTTCTAAGTTTTAACATTGTTTTTGTAATTTTTTCTAGTTAAATATAAGCCGTTGAAGTAAACCAAATTTGATTTGTCTAGAACAATTATTTAAAAAGTTACAGGTTTCCAAAAAAGTGTTGAAAAAATATAAATTCAGAGCTATACAGTTGATCGATCTGTACATATCTGTTAGAGAGAGAAATGTTTATAAAACGCGATCAAGTTAATCGCGTTTTTATTTTAATATTTCACATGTTTTTGGCAGGGGGCCGAGCAAAAAATTCAATAAGCGAAATCCACAAAGCCGGAAATAGCAACATATTTTTTATTTCATTTCGCCAGAAATGCAATTGCGTTTGGTGAATTTTACACAACCGAATATTTACTACAGTATGCTAAAACTGTTTATTCCGTAGTTTAAATTAAAAATTCTCGCGACTGTACAGGGTGTTTCAGAACAAACGGCTTTTCACTCTACATTGTAAACGCATTATTTTTCATAATTATTTCCTCAATATTTCATAAGAATCAGCGTTAAAAATTGAATCACAAAAAGTCCCGCCAAAACGATACTTTCGTTGTGTAACGTCACCCGATAGTAGATGTCAAATCGGCCAATATTGTCTGTCAGCATCGGCATCGTCGCCGTTTGGTAATTGTGTTGTATGATGTGTTGTTTTCATAATTTCTACATAAGAATGGGTCATAAATGGTGAATAAATCCACAATGCAGAAATACGTCAAGAAAAACTCCGGATAAACTATTTGTAGCTGTTCCGCAAGATTTGAAACTGCGGTTGGCTCGTAGAAATCCAAATGAAATAAATAGCGGCCAATACAAGTGTTTTTTGTTGTGAAGATTACTTCGACATAATTAAAACTGACTAGAATAAGTTACCTATCGCATTTTCGAACCAGGTATTATCTGATCTGACAGCTTAAGGTTAGGGCTATCCTAACCTACAAAGTTATGCTTACATGGCACTTTAGTGCTATTAAATTCAAACGGGAGAAGCATAAGACCGCGTTCGGATAACCCGGTATTGTACGGTGAGAGTGACGCGCTGCATAATAGGCGGACTAACGTCATACGACGTTTATCTGCATATAAGAGAGAGACAGCCGACCCAGGTTATCTGAGCATTGCTCTCCACATACCCTACCCTGACAAACCGAAGGCGCTCTAAGCGTACTAACGAATGACGTCACTGGAGACTGAGCCAATTACAAAGCGTTTTCAATCACGTGATAAGACGTGAATATAATTCAATTTTAATTTTGGTTTTTAATAGAAATAAAGCATATTTTTAAGAGTTGAATGATTTTTAAATAAATCATAAGTACCAATAAAACAATTGTTGATTTAAGTATACAGGGGGTGTTTTAGAAAGCGATGCGACGGTCGGTCATAGATGCAAGGTAAACAAGCAAACGGTCGGGACATTTAAGTTATTTGCAGTGTAAATTTCAGAGAGGGTATCCTGGTATAATCTATGAATTATGTTGGCGATACTGCAAATCCGTGATTTATCGAGGCGTACACTCGTATTTCCAAGCATTACCAACTGATAAAATACGGTTTAAAACTATCCCCGTTTCGCATACTAGTCCGAGCGAAATTCGAAAATCACCGAGTTCAACTATTTATTCCATATTATGGGGGTTGTGTTTTCTGTTGATTGATCTAGCAGTGATTTATCGACGGACGTACGGGCGTACAAAACGGTCGCTCGCGCCCGAAATATTGTTTAAATTTATATCATATTTTGTTTTAGCTGGATTAATTTTATTTATTGCCCGCCGGTCGCCGTCAGGCTAAAAACTAAAAACATTATACATTTCCGATAAATACACAAGTCTGCGAGCCGGTTTGACACTTTTTTGTCGCTTCGTTCAGCGAATACGTCACTCTTTTAACACACCAACAGTTAAAGGCATAACGACCAAAGTTGATGCGATGAAAATTATTATTATATACGTCCAACTCACAGATAACTTAGGTAACTAATCCTGAAAATTATTGCTTTACTTGTGGTTTAGTCTAAAGAACTTTTTTATTTTGAATGTCACTTAAATTAGCAGCTAAAATGTTAAGATTTTGCCTTATGTGGCATAACGGGCAAAGTTGATTCGATAAAAATTATTATTACATACGCCCAACTCACAGATAACTTAGGTAATTAATCCTGAAAATTATTGCTTTAGTTGTGGTTTAGTCTAAAGAACTTTTTAATTTTGAATGTCACTTAAATTAGCAGCTAAAATGTTAAGATTTTGCCTTATGTGGCATAACGGGCAAAATTGATTCGATAAAAATTATTGTTACATACGTCCAACTCACAGATAACTTAGGTAATTAATCCTGAAAATTATTGCTTTAGTTGTGGTTTAGTCTAAAGAACTTTTTAAGTTTGAATGTCACTTAAATTAGCAGCTAAAATGTTAAGATTTTGCCTTATGTGGCATAACGGGCAAAGTTGATTCGATAAAAATTATTATTACATATGTCCAACTCACAGATAACTTAGGTAATTAATCCTGAAAATTATTGCTTTACTTGTGGTTTAGTCTAAAGAACTTTTTAATTTAGAATGTCACTTAAATTAGCAGCTAAAATGTTAAGATTTTCCCTTATGTGGCATAACGGGCAAAGTTGATTCGATAAAAATTATTATTACATACGTCCAACTCACAGATAACTTAGGTAATTAATCCTGAAAATTATTGCTTTACTTGTGGTTTAGTCTAAAGAACTTTTTAATTTAGAATGTCACTTAAATTAGCAGCTAAAATGTTAAGATTTTGCCTTATGTGGCATAACGGGCAAAGTTGATTCGATAAAAATTATTATTACATACGTCCAACTCACAGATAACTTAGGTAATTAATCCTGAAAATTATTGCTTTAGTTGTGGTTTAGTCTAAAGAACTTTTTAATTTTGAATGTCCCTTAAATTAGCAGCTAAAATGTTAAGATTTTGCCTTATGTGGCATAACGGGCAAAGTTGATTCGATAAAAATTATTATTACATACGCCCAACTCACAGATAACTTAGGTAATTAATCCTGAAAATTATTGCTTTAGTTGTGGTTTAGTCTAAAGAACTTTTTAATTTTGAATGTCACTTAAATTAGCAGCTAAAATGTTAAGATTTTGCCTTATGTGGCATAACGGGCAAAATTGATTCGATAAAAATTATTGTTACATACGTCCAACTCACAGATAACTTAGGTAATTAATCCTGAAAATTATTGCTTTAGTTGTGGTTTAGTCTAAAGAACTTTTTAAGTTTGAATGTCACTTAAATTAGCAGCTAAAATGTTAAGATTTTGCCTTATGTGGCATAACGGGCAAAGTTGATTCGATAAAAATTATTATTACATATGTCCAACTCACAGATAACTTAGGTAATTAATCCTGAAAATTATTGCTTTACTTGTGGTTTAGTCTAAAGAACTTTTTAATTTAGAATGTCACTTAAATTAGCAGCTAAAATGTTAAGATTTTCCCTTATGTGGCATAACGGGCAAAGTTGATTCGATAAAAATTATTATTACATACGTCCAACTCACAGATAACTTAGGTAATTAATCCTGAAAATTATTGCTTTACTTGTGGTTTAGTCTAAAGAACTTTTTAATTTAGAATGTCACTTAAATTAGCAGCTAAAATGTTAAGATTTTGCCTTATGTGGCATAACGGGCAAAGTTGATTCGATAAAAATTATTATTACATACGTCCAACTCACAGATAACTTAGGTAATTAATCCTGAAAATTATTGCTTTAGTTGTGGTTTAGTCTAAAGAACTTTTTAATTTTGAATGTCCCTTAAATTAGCAGCTAAAATGTTAAGATTTTGCCTTATGTGGCATAACGGGCAAAGTTGATTCGATAAAAATTATTATTACATACATCTAACTCACAGACAAATTAGGTAATTAATCCTGAAAATTATTTGCCTTATGTGGAGTTATGTGGCCTTATGTGGCAATAAGAAGACAACTTAGTAATGACAACAAAAAATCTTTTTAACTACATTTTTAAGGATAAGTGAAATACGCTACATACTTCACACAAACACTAATTTTACTAGCTATTTCTGAAAGAAAATCCTTTAATATTTTTAGCCATCTTCCAACCCAAAAATAATCATTAGTTTTCCCACAATTTCCCTTGTATTCTTTCAGAAATAACCAACACAAATCTCACCTAAACTATTCTAAAAAAATTAGTAACAAATTCACTAACACTTACCCCTTCCACTTCTACCCACGAATCTCAAATCATTGAACTTGGCGACCTGATTCTTCATAACGGCGGTACAATTCCTCAACTCCGCGCAATAATTTTCATCATTTCCCGCCCTCACCGTTACCAGAGTCCCATCACCAACATCCCCCAGTGCCACCACCTTAAAAGCAGCAGGCAATGTCTTATTTGACCTCCAATGGGGCGGCAACGTCGTACAAACAACGTGAGGACTTCCGGTCCTCACCAATTCCCCAGGATGTTCAGCCAGCAGTCCATCCAAAGTCCTTTCCGCCAACATTTCCGCTGTCAAACTCCCATAATTCCTTTCGTATTGTCCCGTAGTCGAAGAAACCTCACTCGCTAAATGCATTATCCTTCGGAGGATACTCGAAGGATAACCGCCAGGACAATTCAAGGATAATTCAAAGATAATTCAAGGATAATTGTCCTTAATATGTTTTTTGGTGTCCCGTTGACGAAATTTCACTTTTTAGATGCATTATCCTTTCGAAGGATAATCGAAGGATAATTGAAGTAAATCGTTCTTAATCCGTTTTTTGGTAGTTTCGGTGTCTTGTAGTTGAAGAACCACTGTTTCGATGCATTATCCTTCCGAAGGATAATCGTCCTTTCCTTTTTGAAGGATCAAAGGAGCAAAGGATCAAAGATTAACCCGAAACATGTTAAACCGAATATTTAGTTAATAGTTGGGAGCGGACAATTTTTATAATTCACACAGTTCGGAGTTTTCAGAACGAAATGATGAAAAATCACGGCATCCGCTGATTTTACACCGTGGGGGTGGTAATGTGGTGGTGGTGGACCGCAGGGAAGTGCGCGAAGTACAACCCTCTATAAAAATGCGCCCCCGCGTGCAGTCGGACGCGTACGGCCTCACAGAACGCTCGCAATTAATTTTTAAAAAATTTTAATTTTTTTTTATTTTTCTAATTTTCAACCCCTTCGTTTGTCAATTGTTTTTGGGTAGTCGGGGCAGGTCGTGGTGGTGTGAATAAGATCGTTCGTTAGGGGAAACTCCAGTCGGCGGCGGCTGGTGAATTCTGATTCACCCTATGAGGGGGTGTTCACCCCCTATGTTGCGAGACGGAACGGGGGGTGTTTCTATTATTAATTTGGACTTCTTGGGTGGTGCGTGCAGCTTCCGTTTTGACTTGTGCGTTAGGGGGGTGACACCTGCCAGAAGGGAGAAGATAAAGATGATTTAGTTACGTATTGTAGTTTAGTTGAGAATGGTTCATTATTATCAACAGGTTTTTACTTTGCGGAATAAAATCTAAAAAAAATAGCAGATAAAGATGCAATGTAATCGTCTTATTTTATTTTAAGGTACATTAGTTTCAAATGTTTACAATAATAAACAGATTGCACTAAAAATTGGGTGTTTTATCTAACTATTTTATGCATTTTCTTGCATCATTGTCTAAAAAGATGACTGAATTCGGAAATTTTTAATATTGTCATTTATTCACTCTAAAATATAACTGATATGACAGACTTGGAACAATTATAAATCAATTTGAATAAACAATACAGTATAATCAGTTTCTGTATGACTGACAACAAAAACTGAACATGAAAACATGAACAATATTTTGCGCAGTTCGGCTTCCCTCGCTTGTGGGTTTTGGTGCGAGGCAGTCGAACGAGATGCGAAGTTTTGACGCGATCTGTGAATCCCTTTGAATCCGTGTTTGTAAAATATTGTTGGGTATAATTAATTGTACAGTCATGGAAATAAGTAAGTTCGTATCGCTATTGCAGGATTGGAAAATAGTGTGTCGGTTATATATTCGTGTACTGGTCTCCCACGACCCGGCCGCTTCGCAAAAAGTTGTCCGTCACGAGGTGGTTTTTCGATAACGGGATTTAGTCTATTTTCCTTAATGTAACACCTTCATTGCAATGTAATAAATGTAATATGTCCACTAAAGTTAAGTTTACTAGTAGGTAATGCATTTCATTAAATATAGAATTATTTTTATATTAATAAACATGAAAGTTTTTGATAATATGATACGAAAATATCATTTTAAGATATTATGTAATATCACGACACGTTATATAAATTTATTTCCTTTAATACACATATTAATTACGTAAATATATGCACAATCAACTTGTTGCCATGATTATTATCAATGATGGTAAACTATTTCAGAATTGTAATATTAAAATATATTCACTAAATGTAAATAAATTCTCTAAATTTAATTTAAATTTACATTTAGGACGGAACATGTATTTTGTATAAAGGACAATGGCAATTTTATATATGTATTTACTTTACAGCAGTTAATATTTCAATTATCTTTCATGCGATCTAATACATGCTTGAAACCAAAATAATTAAAATTATAGCAATAATATTTACAGGTGTCCCACGTTTCTTCCGCAAAATATTTTTTTCAGAAACTAAATTACTTATTCAATTCATTAAAAGGTTACAGCCGTTTGAATTATTAACAATATCTCATTTTAAACGGCTCCAACTTCTGAAGGAACAGAGAAAACCAGTAAGACAATATGAAACTTATTACTTTCTACTTTCTAGAAAAAGAAACAAGACATTTTGGTATTTATGTATTTATGTTGTCTAAATGTTCTTTTAGATGGTGGTATATTTTGGTTTATTTAATTTTTAAAATAATAGTGATTACATATTTACATTCAATCAAAATTCGTTGAAACTTTAGAGCTTGCTTCCACAAGCTATTATAAATTTTCATAAATTAGGGATATGCATAATTGTCATTATTTTCAGTTGTCAGATATTTGAAACATATTGCTGTAAAGTAAATACAAAATAATATTATAAAAAAATTGTAATGTTATTAGTAATGTTATAAAAAATAACTACTCCTTTCTGTTTATTAAGTTAAACACTGTAAAATATCGTTGAAGCTAAATATCTCAAAAACACCTGTAATTCACAAGTAACAAATTACCATAAATACAAATTTAAGGCAATTTAGTTTTAATTTATTTCTATTTTGTGAATAAATGTTACTACATATGTTAGTTCTGAAATGACCTTCAGTAAAAATATTGACAACAAGAATTTGATTTTTGTATTTATTAACGCAAAAAAAGCTAGTAGATGCAATAAGTTTGTATAATTTGTTGTTTATGCAATATCTTAAAAGGAGATTTTCATTTCATGTAATCGAAAATTTTTATGATTATTAATATAAAATTATATATTTATATATTTAATAAAAACACAATTACATTATAAATCATTATAAACCAATTCAAAGCATTCGAACAAGGTTCCGCAAATAATAAATTTCCGATATACGAGTGTGCAGCGTAAACGGATAATTTTTTGCACTTAGCGGCCGAGCGGCCGACCAGAATAACAAAAAACTCGTACATGGAGGTATCATCGACACACTGCTGAAATACTGATACGAACTTACTTAATTCCAAGACTGTACATCTAAATGCATTATTTATATTTAACTCGCACTACTATTCAAAATTCCGAAATTAAATTGTTCCGATCGTATCGTACTAATAGTAAATAATCTCCACTGTCCCAGCTACGTTTCCATTTACCGTTACGATTGACGTAGTGGGCGCTGCACGATAGCATTCATATTAAATCACTTTAAAAATTACTTAAAAATTATAATGGAATTCCTTTTCTACAGTCGCATTTATTACATAAAAACTGAAGCAAACAAAAACGCCAATCTATAGAAGAGACTCTAAATGCAACCTGAACAAAAATTGAAAATTTTGTGGCAAGCGGTTTACGAGGAAAAAAATGGAAACACGAACGTTAATTTAAAAGTCTAAAAAAAGTCTCTCGTGCGCGGTCACATGTAAGATTTTGTTCAAAGCTACATATCTTCTACACAAATGGAGATATTAGGATGAACCAAAAAGCAAAATGTTGTGAATTGATATGGTTTTGTACCACAACACAAAAACCATAAAATTTAGAAACACAAAACTCGAAAAAACAACTAATCTCAATAATTACCTAATAAAAAAATCCTTCGACTCCGGTCAAAAACCGTCGTTTGCAAGAAGTCCGAGAGGAACAACACGAGCAACAAAATAACCCCAAACAACTGTCTAACGAGCAGGGGCGACCACACAATTATCAATTTCGATACACCACATCCCCAAACTTCGCCCAAAAACGCGTCAAACCCCAAACGCCAAAACTACCCCGAATAGCAGCGATCTTTGGGCACTTCTTTTCCCTCCACGAGTACGACCGTTCTGACATTAAGAAATAGCATATAAAAGTTCGTCCTGTGCTCTCTTCTACACCCCCTAAGGGGGTGGAAAGCGTCCCCCTTCGTCCCTGCAGGCCCCTCGCCCTCGGGTAGCCGCTATACCGCGAACGTGGGGTGCGGGGGTGGCCGTAGATGGAGGCGTGGCGTGTTGAGGTAGACCGAATACCGCCATCTCTTGCCGCCAACCAGGAAAGACGCTAGATTTTTACGTCCGCAAACCAGCGCGTTTCTTCGAGGTTTACCAAGAAGCGGCGGGCGACGCAAGCGCGCGCCCAAGACGTCGCGGCGCTGTTTTTTGGGTCGGTTTTTCGACGGTAAGACGCTCGGCGTCTCCGTCGGTCGCCTCGTCGCGGGTGAGAGGGCGCGCGTTGGCTTTTTTTCCTTTTTGGTTCTTTTGGAGGCCGCAGCTGGGGCTTCTTTCTCGGGGAGTCGGTGACACTTGGAGGTCGGGGGGGCGCGCAGGTTCGCTCTAACCCGCCGGAGGTTTCGCATTTGTCACCCGGTGTTACCAAACGCAGGGCCGGATTTGGTAATTTTTGGGGATTTGGGCTTGAAACGTAAAAAATAATTCTTAAAGGTGGGAGATGTTTTTCTACCTTTCTGATGTTTGTTATTTATTTGTACTGAATAAAGATAAGGGTGTCATTTTTCGGCACGGCAAATTAGGCTTGCCCACGTCAAATTTATGTATGTACACTCTTGGACTTAAGTAAGTTCTATAAATATTTTAGCAGTGTGTCGATGATACATCCAAGTACAAGTTTTTTGTTATTCTGGTCGACCGCTCGGCCGATAAGTGCAAAAAATTGTCCGTTTACGCTTCAACTCGTATATCGGAAATTTATTATTTGCGAAACTTTGTTCGAATGCTTTGAATTGGTTTATAATGATTTATATGTTTCTATTTATTAGCTTCATGTGTAATTAATTAATGTAATTCCTACATTGCAATGTAATTGTGTTTTTATTAAATATGACGTTAATTTTATATTAATAAATATAAAAGTTTTCGATTACATGAAATGAAAATCTCATTTCAAGATATTGCATACAACACAACAAATTATACTTACAACCTTATTGCATCTAATAGCTTTTTTTTTGTGTTAATAAATACAAAAATCAATTTGTTGTTGTCAATATTTTTACTTTTCAGGTTATTTCAGAACTGACATATGTATTAACATTTCTTCACAAAATTCTAGCATGAATGTATCATTACCATTTCTTTATATTATTATTTTGTATTTACTTTACAGCAATATGTTTCAAATATCTGACAACTAAAAATAATGACAATTATGTATATCACTAACTTACAAAAATTTTTGGGAGCAAGCTCTAAATTTTCGACGAATTTTGATGGAACGTAAATATGTTATAATTATTATTAAAACAAAATATGCGACCATCTAAAAGAACATTTATACAACATAAAAATTATTTCATCAAATTTGACCTGGGATGAGTATAAATTGTGTTGGTAACGGGTATATAATTTCCCAAAAGGAGACGCTTCAGAAAGAAAATTTGTTGGTTTCTCTTACGTATACCTTTTATTGCATATTAATTACTCACAATTACATGCAATGAAAGCTATACGTAAGAGAAACCAACAACTTGACGATTTGAACCAGGAATCTTTGCGGCGCTAGCACAATGCTCTCCCATCTGAGCTATTGACATTGTGCTAGCGACGCAAAGGGCCTTGGTTCAAATCCAGGTTGTGGCTGTAATTTTTGATATATTTAAAATTTATATCCCGCCTGTATGTTACCATATCATTAACTTATATTATTACTTTGACAAAGTATGTCGTTAAACATTTTCAGTTATAGTTTATATTGTTTGGAAATTAAAAAGACCTTCATTTTTAATGTATATGCATTTTAGCTAACCTTACAGTACACAATTCATAAGTCAAAATGTTATTTTTAACTTATTATCGTTGTTAATGCACGGCTCTTAATTTATTTAGAAAACAAATTTAGAAATAAAATTTCCAATAATGTTCCAGCTAATATATAGTAAATGAAAAATGTGTGCTTATTGAACTGGAACTATATTACAATAAAACTTCTGTAAAGCTCTTTGAAATATTAACAAAAAAAGAAAAATAAAAAATTAATTAGTTATCAAACAATGCAAAACCAAAAATGAAACACAATAAATACATATTACAACAATACAAAATTATTAATTATAAGTAAAATTTTAATAATTTGTCTTAACAAATGAACAAAAGAAAATACCAAAATGTTTTGTTTTTTTTTCTAGAAAGTAGAAAGTAATATGTTTCATATGGTCTTATTGGTTTTCTCTGTTCCTTCTGAAGCTGGAGCCGTTCAAAATAAGATATTGTGAATAATTCAAACGGCTGTAACTTTTTAATGAATTGAAAAAGTAATTTACTTTCTGAAAAAAATTGTTTTGCGGAAGAAATATCATGAAAGAAGTATAGGATATTATAAATAATCAGCAAAAAGATAACAATTTATATTAAAAACAAAAAACAATAATATTCAATCAAAACCTATATACAAAATCACCCTTGTTCTATCTACCTACAGTAAAAAAAAGCATCAACTATGTATCGCTATAAAATCGACATGAAAAGCCACCCCGAGGGGTACATTTCTTAGGGGCGGTGCTCAGACGTGGACAAATTGGCTCTCCCCGGTACTCAAAAATTCATAAACGCAAACCGGGCGACTCTCATAAATTTTCCAGCCGAGAAAAAGCACAATGTCGGCTTCCCTTACCGGTACGCCAATTGAGAGCAAAAAAGGCGAAGTCACCAGCCGACCTTACCGAGGCTTTCCGGCAAAAATGTCACCTGAAAAATATGCCCGTCGTCTCTCACCTGCACGAATATCTTGGTTAGACGGAGACGGATGCTAGCAACCTTTAGATGGGGTCGTGAAAGATGGAAGAACTTCGCGATACAGGGACGTATCCAGTTGAATTCTGGTATACTTTTGTAGTTTTTGTACTTTTTTAATGCGACATATTATGATTTCAGCGGTTGTTAGCTACTAATTAGTTGATCCACAGAATAACAAAGATAATAAGACAGCAGTTTAGACGAAAAACTAGGAAACACACTAGGGAAAACTGACCTGAAATGTCACCAGATATTCAAACCTTAAAAATTGTCTAAATAAGTCAAAATGAATTTTGTAGAATATTAATTAGTATACAATTGCCATCCATCCGTCTCTGGCACTACACAAATCACTACACAAACACATCCACATTAAGATTCCACAATCCAAAAGAATTGTATTGTTGATAAACCACAAATGGCTGATCACGTTTGTACGTACGTATGAACCTGGCGAAAGTAGATCATTGGCATTGTGAATGAGAGAGGCCGGAGTGGAGGGTGACCGATATGTTCCGGCGGCGGTGATTAATCACCAGTTGCAACACAACTGTGGTGGAGTGTTGTCGATTTTCTTGCGCTGAACAGGGACGAACCCCGTTTCTTTTTATTAATTTTCTCAAGAATGCGTTAAGTTAGACCATACGTTAGTTGACAAAACATGTACTGGATGTGTTGTTCCGTACATAATTCCGGAATCTCTTCATTATAAATCAATAAATATAAAATATACAAATATAAAAAATATATATTCAGTTCTGCTGATTTCACTGAACTGAGGTCAAGAAGAGAATTTGAAGAAACTTTGGAATTAGAATTTACTCGATCTATGCTCTTCAGCTAAAATATTCCCAAGTTAACTGTCACGTCCGGTCACCGGAAGTCGTTATCAACTTTGTTATTTTAAATGGAATGATATAATTTTCATTTTATTTTTGGTTTCTACGTATCAAAATACATCATTTTTTATAAGGTTTCCCTATACCTAACTATCACCATTTTTGAGTTTTTTTGACTTAACTATTCTTTTTGGTGATTTTCGCGATTACGTTTAAAACTGAATATCTTGGTTATTATTGAAACTAGAAGTTTCATGATTGCTGGTCCAAAACTAGAAACATAACCAAATAAGACGATGTTTAGTTCATCATGATATCTTATACAGGATGTTCAAAATTTACAACACAATAATTAAATTTTCAATCGTAAAAAACTCATTTTTGCTTTATCATATGTAAAGTATTGTAATCGTGCCAAAAAATTTTTTTGATATTTTAGCGGAAATATGTCTTTTTGGGTCCCCTGAACATTTTTGACCAAGGTACAAAAAAATGTCTGTGTGTATGTGTGTGTGCACCCGTTTTTGTGGTGACGATTCCGGAGAAACTACTAAAGGTATCGGGACGAAACTTCATATTTAGAAGTTTCATAACCAAACTTGGAGCTGAAAAGCTTTCTGTTGAAAAGGATCCAAAGGAACTGGAGGTTTAGTCTTACCATTTTTGAAAGATTCTGCAAATAAGCCGCCATTTCTGGAATTTCGTCAAATAAGTTAAATAATAAATTAAAGAAGAGGAAGTTATGAATAATTTATGACTATGACATTTTTTGGTACAATCAATAGTTTAGCTGCATGAGCAAATTCTATTTTATCGAGATCGGTCGTACTGCATTAAAACTAGTAGCCAGGATTTCTCAGATTTTTGATTCTAATGACAGTAGGTAGTGTCAAACGCTAATGTTTTGACAATAACTTCTGTTAATATAAGCTGCGTTCGGATATTGTACACCGTTACACTTTTTACACCCAATAACACGTAAGTGTCATTTGGACGGTGTACCCGGTGTCAACGGAGTACAATATCCGAACGCAGCTTTAATCGACATATCTATCTAGTTCTACTAATTTTATTTTAATGCAGACATGGCCGACCTCGATCAAATGGAATCTCATGCAGCTAAACTATTAATTTTATATATATAGTATGATAAAGTCATGTGCCTGGCGACATCAGATTTTTTTCAAATGGTACACTCTGTATACCGATACTCCATTCGATAGGAAATCATATTTCCTATCAATCAATTCATTTACTCAGATCGAGTAAATTCTAATTCCAAAATTTCAAGATTCCAGAAATAGTAGAACTAGAGAAACTTCCGTGAGACACCGTGTATAAGTTTGAAGAATTCCTCCTGGTTAATAAATGAACTATAAAAACTCTCCTACTTTACAAGTTGCAAAAATATCAGGCTTACAGTCGACGTAACCCCGTTAACCCTAAACTTCCAAAACACCCCCTCATTTCGCTAAATACCCTATTTTGCACCCCCAACCCCCTATTTACCTTCCACCCTTCAGTTTTCCCCGTCGTTTCTTTCGATAATGTGCAATTTGTCACATAATATACGACAGGTCTTCTCGTCTTACCTCACACCCCATAACACCCCCTATCTTTCTCACTCTTACGCACAATAAGCTATGCGTCATCTCTGTCCTTTTAAGGGTGTAGGCGATGTAGCTATCTCTGTTCTAAGACGTTTTAATCCTTTTCGAACCTTCTCCTCGCGCTCTAATCCTGCTTAAAAGCTCCTTTGTTTTGTTTTAACCCTTTTGTCGCGAGGGATAACCTTTCTGAAAGTGGAAGGGGTTGAAAGTCGTCGCTCTGGCGTCACGTGGGGGCGCTAAGGTTAGACGAGGATGGAGTTTTCGGGTGTAAGAACAATCGACGGGGGGTGGGTGGGGGGTGCTATGACGGAATTGTCGAGTGCTGGAGCTCCTTTGAACCATATACTATAGCACTTAAATGTCAGGCACTTATCGCCTATTGAAATCTTCGGGTACGAGATACTTTAGCATTTAGGGATTTTATGGAAATTGGAAAAGTGTTTTTGTGCACCCCCGAGGCGGTGGTAGTCAGTCGGACATAAAATTCAGTCGCTGGCGTTTTGTGTTTTTGTGAAAATCGTACTGGTCTTTGTCCGCAGTTGGAGTGAATTGTGTGTGTCCTCCAAGATGTTTTCGGCGTAATTCATAGCATTTAGTCTACCAGGAACCACAAGATCACAGATCCACGACCAAATCTATCCACTTCCTGTATAGTAGCGACTGCGTCACGAAGCGTTCACCAGGACGTCTATACACACGCACTCGACCGTCGCAACGAGTTAAACGAAATCTGGACTCGTCTGTAAACAGTACAGGCGTCCGAAGTTGCCAATCTCTGTGATCCAGAGCAAACTTCATACTTCATTCGCGCTGCTTTGTGATCCTGCGTGAGGCGTGGTGCGGGTCTTGATCAAAAATTTCTATTCCATGTGCTCGTCCTAGGTCGTTTAGGAGGTCTCGTGCTGTGGCAGTACGCTGACATATAGAGGAAAGGACAAGAAATCGGTCTTGATTTTGAGTAGTTTTTCGATTTTGACCTTGTCCAGCTCTTCTAACATATTGTTTTCTATTACTTAATAATTAAGCTTAAATGTGTATATGTTGTAAATATAAAAGCAGTTTCAATTTTCGCTAATTTTGTAATAAATTATAGCCCTGTAATTTTTATATTTTTTTATTGAACCTTTTGGCTAATAATATTAACTTTTATCTTTGTGTATTTAGCTTGTTAAAAGTAATATCATATTATTGTTGTTATTTCGATTTTCTCTACTAACAACAACATTTTTCCTCAGAATGTAAAAAGGGCGAAGCGAGTTCGAATAACGGATTATTTTTAAATTTGATCTTACCTATATCCTAATGTCGCGTCCGTTACCAAAAACCATATTAATTGTTGTCATTAGTCGATAAACATTTGAAATTAAAGCAACATACAGTTACAAAGCAAGCTAATTCATTTGTTTCAGAAAGCAATAAAAATTACTCACGACAAATAAAGTTAAAATTTTATTTATGTTTGCAATTTGTTGCGTCCGTAACCGTAACACTATGAGGCGGCCTTTTGACTTATTTCGTTGCAAAAATCATACCTTTTGAAGTAATGAAGATATTTAAAGAAATTAAATTGCATCTGAAAGTATAATATCTTAGCTTTAAAATACAGTAGAACATCAAAAATCCGAACGTCAAAAATCCGAAACGTCAAAAATCCGAACGCGTTTTAAAAAAGTTTAAATACATAATTATGTAATAGTTTGTGTAATAGATGTATATTTAATCGACTAAAGCGCATGTTTTTAGGCATTTTTAGACATTTCTTAAGCCTAAGTATCATTTTCTAGTTTATTTTCGAAAATCCGAACAATTTGATAATCCGAACCACCTTCGGTCCCAATTAGTTCGGATTATCGGCGCTCTACTGTAAATGGAAATACAGAGTGCTACAGCAAACAGGGTGCTTGTTGAGATATTTTTGATAAATGCAAACCATAAAATTTTCAGTAAATACCATAGTAAAATTACTGAAAGTTTGTTTATAAAGTTACTGATTTGAAATCGGACCTGTTTCAAGCTGTACGTTGGAACGGTGGTACCTTGAAACAGGTCCGATTTCAAATCAAGTATGCTTAAGGTGTGTTCTGATTAGTGGTAATGACAGTGGTAGTAGCTGCCATTATAGTATTTCTGATAGGAAGTGTTAGTGACTCAAATGTATGTACATGCAAACTAATATGTGTCACTATCACGGCTGGTGAGAAATACTATAATTTCGTCTGCTACCACTGCCATTACCTACCATTACCACCAATCAGAACGCACCTTTACGTTCCGCTTGATCTCGTAGTAGCTCGATCGGTCGGTACTCGGTATAGTAGCGTATAGTAATCCAATTTTACTATATTATTATAACTGAATTAATTTTATGTTAAATTTCTGAAATAAAGTTAGAGTTGAAATGAACATTATTGTATTTTATGCTTTGGGATAAAATGTCGCGTCAGTAATGTCGCGTCCGAACTCGTACTATACATCATAAAAAAGAGCTGAAAGATATTTCCCACATTTCATAAGTGTACCGACAAAATACATTCTTTGGTCTTCATTTGCACATAAAAAAAAAGATTTTTTTCTCTTTCTTGCACGAGCAACTTGCACTTCACTAAGATGCCCCACTTTACTTCTACTAACCTTTCTAATCAACAAAAAAAAAATTTTTTAGCTGTGTAGTTACATATCTTAATTTAAACTTGAAAAATTGTTATTGATACTGTTGAATCGAAAACAACCAAGCATCTCTCTAAATGTCATCCTGATGACTTAATACGCCATCCAACCGTTCTAGCTCGACCAGCAACCCCCTTTTTTAGTTAAGAAAGTTGTTACACGCCACCGCTTTAGTAGTTAACCCCTGAAATCCATAAAAACCGAAATATCACCGCCGGCCTTTGCTCGTAAAATCTGAAAACGTCCCCGTTATCTCTCTCGCTCACGCGCCTTTGATATGGGGTGGAAAGGGATGGCTATAGGGATGTATTAAACGCATAAAACTGTACCATCGGCACATATGTGAAAGTCTCGATGACATTTTCGGTGGACGTCCCTTTTGGGAGCTGTTAACAGGGCCAATCTTACCCTTGGCAAACGGCGCGGTAAAAAAAAGCACCGAAAATGTCTGATTGGATATGTGGAGTGTGTAGTAATATTTCATTTTGCTTAGTAATAATCAGTGGCCGGAGAAAAATGTATATTTTCCAGTGTCGTGCATGGGACACGTGCTGGTGGGGACGCGGCTAGCCGGTCTGGCTTCGGCTCATGGTGTACATACCACTACACCTGCTTTGGCGTTTATCGAGTATAGTCGCTTGCCTTGTTTAAATTTCCGCTTCGCCGATAGATAATTTGAGCAGTTTCTTTCAATTGTGTTGTTTCTTGATATTTTGTGTGAATATCTGTTTTTATTTTTCATTTCGAATTTGTTCTTCTGTTTTATACTTAGAGTTGAATTATTTTTTTATTTTATAGTTGTACTTAGTTTGAAAATCCTGCAATGAATCGTTTGCTAGCTGAGTTTGGCAATACTTTCACGTTCGTTAAGAAAGGGGAAGTGGTTTGCAATTTCTGCTCACGAAATTTAATTATTGGTAGTGAACAATGTCTTCGGGCTCATGTAAAAACAAAAAAACACATGGAAAATGTATCAGGAACGTCAACTAAAAACATTTTTTATGATTTATGTGAAACATTTATTTCTGCTAATATACCTTTCACAAAAATTAATAATCCCGTTTTTAAAAAATTTATCGAGAAGTATACTGGACGAGACTTACCCGATGAATCCACAATTAGAAAATATTACGTACAAGGGCAATATGACAAAACAATAAAGTCAAAACTATCCGATAAATATATTTGGGTTTCTGCAGATGAAACTACGGATATGAAGGGTAGATGTGTGGTCAACGTCGTTGTCGGATTATTGGACCCGCAAGACTTATATAAACCCTATTTAATATCTACTCAGTTTCGCTGTACCGTCAAAGCTGAAGAGATATGTACAATAGTAAATGACGCCATAAAAAATAGGAATCACAGATGCTACTAAAGTATTACTGTTTGTTTCTGACGCTGCTGCGATTATGTTAAAAGTTTGAAAATTACTTAAACAACATTTTTCAAATACTCTTCATTTGACATGTTTTGCACACGCTATTCATAGAATTTGTGAATTTATTCGGGAAGAATTTCCAGACGTGAATACGCTAATAAGCACATGCAAAAAAATTTTATTGAAAGCTCCTTCCAGATTGTCTCTTTACAAGGAAAAGTGCCCTAATCTATCTTTGCCACCACAACCAGTTATTACGAGATGGGGTACATGGTTAGAAGCGGCAATTTTTTATGCAAGAAACTTTGATATCATCAAACCCTTCGTCTTAAATTTGCCTGATGAAGCAGTTAGTATTAGAGACTGCAAAAAAGTACTATCATTACAAGATTTGCATGAACAATTAAAATTTATTGATACAAATTTTGCGCAAGTATTGCCAACCATAAAGTTTCTAGAACAACAAAATGTTGAACTTGCAAGCAGTTTTCAAAGGATTGAATCTCTGTACGAAAGGTTACGAAGCATTGAAGCACCAGTCAGTAAAAAATTACAAAAAAAATTTATGCGGTAGTACATAGAAATCCGGATTTTAATATTTTAAAACAAATCTCTACGAATTCATTTACGGATGAAGGAATTTCTCAAAAATATTCCAATTTGGTGTTGGTTTATTCTTTTGCGCCCGCGACTAGCTGCGATGTAGAAAGATCATTTTCAAGGTTTAAAGACATTTTAACATCTAAACGAAATAATTTTACTGAAGATAATTTAGAAAAATATGCAGTAATACAATCGTTCAATGCATATCCAAGAAATGAGTAAAATATTTCAGTGGGCACGTGTTGCATATAGTTACGACAAACATTTAATATTAAATTCACTCGGTTTACTACCGACCGCCAGGCGCTTCGCGCCTATGGATATCAATCCAATCGACCGCATAAGTCGTCATTGACTCATGCGTGCCCGCTACGCACACTCATAGCTGGGCGACTTCTAGCACTGCGAGACATACATTTTTGTCCGGCCACTGGTAATAATAATCTTTATTTAGCTAAAAGAAACAGGTCCCAAGACAGAACCTTGAGGTACCCCAAGCTGTGTTTTCCACTGATTTCCTATGTTCTTGTATAATTTAGGTTTAACTTTATTGCCTATATACGACTGATCCGTAAAGGTGATATTGTAAACCTAATGGAATGTTTCTAAAGTCAAACGAACGGTTCTAATTATGTGTAGCACGCATCTAGTAGTATAATCATCCCTATAGTAAGGGAGAATCCTTAAATCCAAGCAATAAAATGTTAACGAGGTACCTCGACTGTACTCACGACTTTTAAGCTGGATCTCGAATAATAATTAATTCATTTCCGCGTGCATATAGTTGAGTAATTTAAAATATACTGAAACGGGGAGGGTGTCCGTTAATACCCCCGGTTCCACTAATAGAACAGTATACAAGGGGATGCTTTTTACCTGCATAAAACTTTCTAATTTATTTTAAATATTAAATAGATCTTTTTTCTTCGAGTTTTTCCTGAGAGGGTATGCACAGATTACCATCACGGAAAATAGAGGTTGTGATAAGGGTCGTCCACGACCCTCTTACATTTGGTCATTACCCCTATAAATATTTAACTGGCGCAAAATTAGAATCACCGTTTATTCTGTTGAGCTGTTCTTCGCACAAATTCCAGTACTTATTTATCTTTCAGAGAGTATTTTATAATTTTGTCTTTTTGTGGAACGTAGTGCGCTTGTACATTTCTGATCAAAATGCCAGTGTATAGTGGAGTCGTTGTCCCTGTATTGGGTCTAGGGATGAATTCACCCAAGGGAACGTCACTTTGCATTGATCGTGGACAGAATACAACATATGTACTTTGCCCTCCCGAGTTATAAATATATACAGCCTGGACATGAACACTTCATTCACTGTCTTCTGCTTTTTACATATTTCACTACTTCACAACAAAATCGAAAAAATGTCAAGTATGCTTTGAATTGACGTACAAAACCCTACTAAAGATGACAAATGAAAATTTAATTTTCATTAATAATTTTTTTATTACAAGCCCTTTGCATACAAGGTTATAACTAAAAATCTGATGTGGCCAGGCACATGACTTTATCATACTATATATAAAATTAATAGTTTAGTGGCATGAGATTCTATTTGATCGAGATCGGCTATGTCTGCATTAAAATAAAACTAGTAGAACTAGACAGATATCTCGATTAAAGCTGCGTTCGGATATTGTACTCCGTTGACACCGGGTACACCCTCCAAATGACACTTACGTGTTAGTGGGTGTAAAAACTGTAACGGTGTTCAATATCCGAACGCAGCCTATATTGACAGTAGTATTTTCAAAACATTAGCGTTTGACACTAGAACGTTTGACACTTGTCATTAGAATCAAAAAATCTGACATATCCTGGCTACTAGTTTTAAAGCAGTACGACCGATCTCGATGAAATAGAATTTGCTCATGCAGCTAAACTATAAATTCTACCAAAAAGTGTCATATCCATAAATTATAGAAATTTTCCTCTCCTTTAATTTATTATTTAACTATTTTGACGACATTACACAAATAGCGGCTCATTTACAAAATCTTCGAAAAATGCTAAGAGTAAACCACCAGTTCCTTTGGACCCTTTTCAACAGAAAGCTTTTCAGCTCTAAGTTTGGTTATGAAACTTCTAAATATGAAGTTTTGTCCCGATACCTTTAGTAGTTTCTCCGGAATCGTCTCCACAAAAACGGGTACACACACACATACACACACACACACACACAGACATTTTTTTGTACCTTGGTCAAAAATGTTCAGGGGA
This sequence comes from Aphodius sticticus, assembly GCA_963966075.1. Classification (NCBI taxonomy): domain Eukaryota; kingdom Metazoa; phylum Arthropoda; class Insecta; order Coleoptera; family Scarabaeidae; genus Aphodius; species Aphodius sticticus. The sequence goes on from OZ014510.1 coordinate 1,467,355, forward strand.
CCCAAAAAGACATATTTCCGCTAAAATCTCAAAAAAATTTTTTGGCATGATTACAATACTTTACATACTGCGTATGATAAAGTAAAAAACTAAAACAGTAATTTCTATTCAATACATTATGAATATTTTCTCATTGTCAAGCATATTTATTCAGTTTAAGAAAATTGCATTATTCTCAACGTGAGAATAGTTTTCTTGAATGAATAATATCTATACTCATTGCAAAAAAATATTTTCTCAGATATACAAGCATAATATGATCACTTCAATTCAACAATATCTCTTTATTCTTAACTTGAGAAAATATCTACTTGCGGCTATAGCAAACTAATCATTTACTTGGATGAAAGCATATTGCTTTGAGTGAAGTATTTACTTTTCTGTGTGCGGGAATAAAAATATACACTTCATTGAAGACTGTTTACTTACTTCACCAGAGTAACCACTTTCTTAAATCTAGTAATTATTCCATGAAATAAAATTTCTTGGTTGAAGTCAATAATCTCTCGCGTATATACGAACCTACCAACTACTTCATCCAAGTAATTCTCTCTTCGTTCGAGAGACCACTTTTCTGTATGTAGACTAAATGCCATGAATTACATCGAAAACAAAATTTCATCCTAATGCAGGACAATGCAAAGCCGGCATCACCAGATCGCCGGCATCACCAGAAACTTTTCTCTAGTTAAATATATGCCGTTGATGTATACCAAATTTGATTTGCCTAGAACTATTATTTAAAAAGTTACAGATTTCGAAAAAAGGGTTCCCCTAATTTTTTTGAGCAGTATATTAAAAAATATATTAGTTAAGTGCCATCTTGTGGTACTTTCGCGTACTTAATGGAAGCACTAAATCGCCTATAAAGGAATACGGCGGCAATTTGTTCACGTAGAACCAGCAAATTCGACCCTTCAGCTTAGACGTTGACCCTGCCAACTACCCTAATTCAATCTAGTAGCTTGTCGCTTGAAAGGGCGACCAATCGAAATCGTATTGTCACATCTGCAGTGACCATCTATACCGATACGACCCCCAGGGAGCACCGGGAGCACTTCCGACCCTACAAAACAGACCCAAATGATGATTATCATAATTCGAGGGCGGCACGCGTTAAATTTTCATTCGTTCGATACGTTCAATTCGTTTCAGCTTTACAGAATTCCAGTAATATAAAACGTCAATTAAACAAAAGTGGTCCAAAAGTAGACCCTTGCGGAACTTTTCGCGCTGGAATTTGCACTCCTACGTAGTCGTGTACTCGTTAAAAAGAAAATATGAACGCGTCGTTCTTTGAAATATTCTAAAATCTAAATATACAGTGTGTTCCCCGATGGACCTAACAATACCTATAATCGACGTAATTTTTAATTTCTCGAGAAAAGGTCACTCTTTATATAGAGTTTTGGATGTCCTAAAAATCGACAGCCATTATTAATATTTTGATTTAACATACACGATGGTTAGAAAACACGAAAATGTTAAATTGGCCGAAGAGTAAACTATCGGTTTTTCGGAATTAGATCAAAAATGTTATAGGTAAAAGTTAGTTTGAATTAATTTTATGCTCAAATATCAAAGTTGAATGTTCTATTTCAAATTTTACATCTCGGACCAGTGAAAAGACATTACATAAAGGTGAACAAACAATTTAGAGACCACAATTATGATTGATCAGTTGACAGTAGTAACAGCGTATCCAAGCAATTTGTTGATAGAAGCTGATTGAAAGTATGTTGACTTTAGCGCAAAGGGTTTATTTAGTTCTTTGTTACGGCATAGGTTAGGTATCGTACCGCCGTGCTATTGAAGTTTTTAACAGAATATACCCTTAGGTATACGCTTCTATCAATTGTGTTCGTGAATTGGTTAAAAAAGTTCATGCAACAGGAGACGTGAAAAATATCAAGAAAAAAAAGCGAAAAGGCGAAGACGATGCAGGAGCTATGTTAGCTATTGATTCCGTGAACACTTGCTCAAAAAAATCGTTGAGGCAAAGATCTCGAGACTTGAACATCAGTAAAAGAACGAATTACGGTCGATAGATTTTTCTACAGAAAAATCTTTTTTATGACGAAGCGACGTTTACCACAAATGGAGTTGTTAGTTCACAGAATTGCAGATATTGGTCTCAAGAAAATCCAAATTTCCGTATTACAACCAATTCTCAAAAATATAAAAAAGCGAATGTTTGGTGTGGGATTTATTACAAGAAAATAATTGGACCATACTTTTTTGACGGTACTGTAAACCAAAACTCTTATTTTGATATGTTGGAAAATTTTTGCTAGCTACTTTGGACGAAATCAACTTACAGCTCAGGTGTTCACTACACTATCAACACGACGGTTGTCCTGCTCATAGCGCATATCAATTGGTTGAACAGACATTTTCCAAATAAGTGGATTGGACGATTCGGCCCTATAGGATCTCCACCACGTTCACCTGATTTAACGCCGCTTGATTTTTTTTTTCTGTGGGGTTATTTAAAACAGAAGGTGTATGCGAATAATTTTCATGATAATGTAGACATTCTAAAATTAAAAATTAGGGAAGCAGTAGACGAAATAAATGACGAAACAATTGATTTGGTATATCGGGAGTTTAGAAGAAGATTGGAAAAATGTGCAGCTGTAGGATTGAAATTTGATACCTGGGCATAAATTTAAATATAAAACAACTTTTACCTATAACATTTTTGTTCTAATTCCGAAAAACCGATAGTTTACTCTTCGGCCAATTTAACATTTTCGTGTTTTCTAACCTTCCTGTATGTTAAATCAAAATATTAACAATGGCTTTCGACTTTTTAGGACATCCAAAACTCTTTATAAAGAATGATTTTTTCTCGAGGAATTAAAAATTACGTCCATTATAGGTATAGTCAGGTCCATCGGGGGACACACTGTACATATACAAGGGGGTGAACCAGTGAAAGCTCGAGATAGTAGAACAGCATAAAATCGTTAAATTTTAAGTCGCGAGTGTCGAAGGCGACATCTTGATTCCTCTCGGGCGTGAAACATCATTAAATCTGTAGCTAATGATGAGACGGTGACGCAACAAGCTAGGAGCGACGCGAGGAGGCCTCCAGGGAGGCGGGAGGCCTCCTAATGAGCCCCCCTCCACCCCCCTTGGTTAGGGGATGCTCTGCACGAAGAGTACTACGACGGGTAACCGAGTTAAGGAAACTTGTCGCCTTAACGAGTACAATTTTTAAAGATTCTTCTCTTGAAACGTTGAGAACGAGAGAGATGGGAAAATCAGACAGCGCCATCTACTTGATGTTGCGTCGAGTGGACGAAAAATTAGGTGAATTACGTGAGATTTGAATTTTTGCGTGGGGCGCGCGTTGGGAAGTATTTGATGTCGTTTTGGAAATTGGTGGTGAACTGTCGATAATTCTGTAGGGAAAATTGTATAGAGAGAAAGAATTATAATTTTTTAAATTAAGAGTAAATGTTAGTCACCGGCCTCAAAAGTTCGACGAAACTGAGGCGCGAGAGGAGGGAACAAGCCGCGCCCACTGTACACTCCGCAGAAAATGCAAGCAACGCACTGATTAGATGAGGGGAACGACGCCGGCGGTATCGTTCTTTGGCGGCGAAGATCAAAGGGGCCGTGCGGTGTCGACTGGCGCCGAACCGTTTCCTAATAATTTTGTGTATATGACTATCGCATGTTCTGAAATGCTTTTCTTGTATATTTTAAATACAAATACAATTCCACAAAACAATACAGTGATACAAATTAATTAATTGCTTTATTATAACATTCCTATTTTACTACTAACTATGGTTGAACATTTTACCTTTTGTATGTTGAAAAAAATTGTAGTTTTGGTAAAACAGACAGCTTTTCTTACATAAATCATTTATTGCTTTACATTTATTATTAGAATTAGTAACTAAATATCAGTTAGCTCCGAAGAAGCGAACAGCATGGTTCGAGAAGACAGTAATTATGAATTTTTACTCACGGCATAAACCGGTAACTATTTATCATCTAAGTTTAAATGACTCTGGCCGTAAAAGCATTCGTACTCAGATACTTATTTAAATCCATTTAACGTTTTCTTTGTGCATCAATAATCTAGAATGTCTCGTTCGTACTTAGCAGAGATCGATACTTTCAGGTAAAACACACATCATATAAAAATTCAAATTTTTATCGGGTGACGCAAGTAGGTGTTAGTAAATATAATATTCCTATTTAATTCTTTATACAGTTGGATACTGCATTTTGAAATATTACTCAAAATTATTATTGCTATGTATAGACTTGGTAGTATACGTACTTCAATTTCAATTGTAGGTATGAGAAAAAATAGCGATTTCGATAAAACAGGCAGCTTTATGTATATGTATAAGTCATTTATTATATATTATACATGTTCAAATATTTTACACCTTTATAAAAGTTTTTTGCCATATATGGTAATCCGGCACGCTTACACCTATAAGAGAGTATTGCCCAAATTAACTAGCGAAGTTAATTAGCGAAGAATTACACTACACGTATAATATCTACATATACACTTACCGCAGGTACTCTCGCAAGTTATTAGTTTTCTTAGAACGCGGGCCACATAAAGGCAGCTGATTTTTTAATTTGCCCATATTTCTAGCGTCTGTTCTACGTCTGTTGTACAACAAGTCGAACTAAAGCCAACCATCCTACATAGATTGCGATTGCCCTGAATGCATTGCCAAGCGACAAGTGTTTGGTATTAATATTATTTTCTAAATCTAAATACCAATATATTTGAAATTCTATGACGAAAAATAAATGACTGATTAAAAATTAAATTACTTGTATTTCCTTAGTAATAATTTATTTAACTCCTATTAATTATTTAGTAGTTGTAACGTTGTAAGTAGGTATTCCGGTTGTTGATTATTCTTCGTTCCGTGTGTCGTACGGGGACTGCACTATAAACCCTCGCGGGAACATGCGCTCCTAATTTTTAACTCGCTCTTTGCTGTCTGCGCAAAAAATTATTTCTCGTATTTGGTTTCTAGCCTATTTTGGTCGAAATTCAACAATTCATGTTGATCACATACACTTCCGCAAGAACATGCTGTCCTAATTTATAAGCGAGTCGTTGCTATCTACGTAGCACCAGCACGGTAAAATTCATTTTTCGTATGGCTTTCGTTTGCCGGGCGCGGCGCCGTTACACCTCCTGTGTCAACATGCGATCAATATTTTTGTTAGGCCGAAATTGCTCAATATTTGTGATTCCCCTGGCTACGTATTCATGCTGCTGCTTCAGACTGTACCATTTGAATTTGATTGGTCGTAGAACATGATGTGGTGTTTATCTAACAGATGGCTGCACCGTACGACTATAAATTACGTTATGCTCGTCTCATTCACATGTTCAAAAAACCAACGGTTAAATCATTACAACATTCATATTTTGTTGTCGTTTTTTTACACAAGTTCTTAAAGGCTCAATACAAAATGTTGTAATATTGCTTTTTTGATGTTTGGTTCGGATTTGGAAAAAAAATAACAAAAATTACCAATTATTGCCTTCTTTAGCAAGGGTAAAAAACAAAACAACAACGCAAATGAAGAATTCGTACCCGGTGTAATACATCTTTATCTATAATTTAATGTATTACACGTGATTATTAACACACAATTAAGCTCAGGATGTTTGGTTTTATGTAGTGTTGCTTTGTAGTACGCTACTACCTCTAGTGATTCCTCTTAGACTGTAATCTATTAGGATGACTATAATAGAAGCCATATTTTTAATACAGTCATATCTCCATAGGCGACACCGGGCATACCCAGCAAACAAAACTGCGCCCCCTTTGTTTTAAAATCAACACCAATGTATGTGGCGACTGACGAGCCGCACACTTCGAAATTCAGGCGTCCACTACGTGCTTTGGATTTAACTGACGCCGCTACTCTTTCTATGGCAAAGAGAATAAAATATTAACCGCGCAAACACTACACCGCCACGCCGGCGGTGTTCAACTGTTCGGCGGTGCAGCGTCCGCTATAAGAACCGACGCGACGGCCCGCTTTGTAAATATTTTCCCGTTTCAGCCGGGTTTCAGGCGTACCGGTTGGTGGTGCATACGTTATAACTTACAGTCGACCATGAAAACTGTAGTCGTCTATCAAAAGGCGAGGGTCGGTGAAAGTTTTCGATGGGTTGTTGTTAAGCTAGCACGCAATCAAAGTGGTAAATGTTGACAGATGTACTTGTCAATGTCTCTGATAAATCGCAGCCAGGCTAGGAGTGTTTTGTCGTTCGTGTTTTGTGTGTTTGCCCACGTTTTCGGCGTTGAATTGATTAACAGAACAGTTTTTTTTTGTGTACGATAACCTAGAACAGGCTTTAAAAATTTAAAAGGAAATACCCCACTGCACTGAGAAAAATGGCTGCAAAATTACACATAAATCATTGTGAAAATTACAATAGAAATGTGTAATTTACAAGTCTGTGTACTATTACAGCGATATTGCTGCTCTATTTCAATTACAATGATCTTTTAGTAAAAATACAATGGAAATATACCTTAAATTCGTAAAATTACAACGTATGTTGTGATTTTACTATTATAATAGCGGGTTTGTTGATATTGTAACGCCCAGACGCATGCGCTACGTTTGATCAGCTGTTTTGCAAACGAACGCCGGCACGCATACCATCGAGTGCAATATGTAGTTGGGCGCGTTGTATTTCTGTCTCCGGTAAGTAACAATGATACAGTGAACTAAAACTTATCTAGATACCATGTAGGTGTAGGTTAAAATACCATGTCACACTGCAGAACAATTGTATAGCCTTTGTAGATCACCAACGACGACAATTAGCCATTAGAAATTGATGTCTTAACGTTAACGCCATACCTGGATGAAAGCTGTAAGTACAGTCTTCTACGTTTCTTTGTGAAAATTTGCTTTAAGGTTGAAGGGTTTTATACCAACAGAAAGATAACTTTTATAGGTTAACTTTTTTGTGTCTGTCTAATATGTTTCCTTGTTCTTACAGATATAGATGCGGAACATCTTGCACCAAGTGTTTGTCAGAAAAAGAGTGAACGAGTATGTGCGTTCATGGTTGACCGAAGTGCATTTATATATTTATCCGTGTGTTTAAGTATTTGCGTACGCTAAGTATTTATTAATTGCTTCTCTGTAGTTTTCATGTATTTTTATGTCCCTCAAACTATTTTATAGTTGTATGTACGTCTACATATTTATTTTTTTTACAAGTAATTTTATCTATACCATTTTGTTTGACCGTTTGTACTATTGTAACGTTTGACTGTGTGCATGATGTTATTGTTTTTTTTGCATTTTTTTTGTATTATATGATAGATAATGTTAATATGTACTCAATATCAGAATAAAATTATACAAATAAAATATACTGCATATTTCATTGAATATTACACTGAAATAGATGTAAAATTATTACGCATTACCTCATATTTCATTTAAGATTACATTTAAATTGATGTTCAAATATTACGCATTGCCCCATATTTCACTTAAAATTACATTAAAATCGGTGTAATATTATATCAAAATTATTGTAAAATCACAGTGTAAATATACAATGACAATGTTAAAATACAATTGAGATGTAAAATTACACTGATTGTCGCAGGATAAAAAACCTAGTATCCCTACTGTAATTTTACATCAAATTTTTGTTCAGTGTGGGTGTATATCTTTTTAAATTTTTTGGGTACTCCGAACAACCAGTATTTTGGAAACTCAGGGGTACACAGGGGTCGCTCCGAAAAGAAATACCCATTCAATGTCAGGGTTCTATTATTTATAAGCTCGATGAACAGAATAGAGGTATTTTATCTTAGATTATTTTTTGACGTTTCTTAAAACCAATGAAATGCTTCTTTATTTGTCACAAGGGTAAGTTTCAACCAATTATGTCATTATTACAGTGGGAATAAATCTCTTGTGATTATTCTCGGGAATAATCGCTGTAGCTTTTATTTGCCTAGCAACTGTCAGATACTTGTCAAAATAATTACTTAATTGTGTCAACGCGAAATGGGTGAAAGTCATCGGTTTAGTACCTTTTCTAATGCAGAAATTACAAAAAAGATTTTAGAAACTACTTCGAAAAATACTCTAATAAGTAATCAGTCTATATGGAGACAATTTAAGACCTTCACCAAAGAAAGAAATTATATTCTGGATCAATCTACTACAACAGCTACTCTGGCATTGATTTTAAAAGATTGGGCTTATAACATGAAAAGAAACGACGGAAATGATTATAAAGAAGCAGTAATAAAGACAATGTGGAATAAAACGGCAAAATTAGTTCAAGAACTTTACTTTAATAAGTATAACAGGTCCTTTGATCCTTTCCATGATATAGAATTCAGAAATGCTCGGAATGCAAGAGATGCAAAAAGAAAAATTTTACAAAAACATCCTGAAAAGCAAAAACAAAGTTCTGTGGCACTTTCTAATACAGAATTGTTGCAAATTTTTAACTATTGGGACGAAGATACACCTTGTGGATTGCAAAGAAAGTTTTTTCACGTTGCATCGTATGAACTAGCTTGGAGGGGAGGAGAAGCTACGAAATGTTTAGTTCATTATTTTAAAAAAGAAACCGACATAAAAAGATTAAATACTGGCCGCATTGAATACAATCCCATCTTTACAAAAACTGCACAGGGTGGAGCACAAAGGTGCGCTAATAGTAAATGGTTGACTCCAAACATAAATAACCCAGATATTTGCCCTGTTCGTCTTTTTGAAAAACTAATGAGTAAACGTGAAGAAAATATTAAAACCGAACGCTTGTTTCTTACTCCAAATCCGGCTTGGCAAACTCATGGTTTTTGGTATAAAAACGTTCCTGTGGGAATAAATTCCATTTCAAAATGGATGAAAGAATCCGCAGAAAAAGTAGGTCTAGACACAGTTACTAAAAAAATAACTAACCATTCTGTCAGATCAAGTGCAGTAAGTAACCTTTCAAAAGCTGGTGTAGGAGAACAAGAACTAATCAAGGTCACTGGTCATAATTCTGCAAGTTCGATTAAACCATACTTACAATTGAACCAAGAACATCATTCAAATATAATAAATAATCTTAGAGAAAATACGCAGGAGGAAACACTTAATATAACAAGCAATTCCAAATCCTCAATAAATAATGAGTCTCGAAATATTTTTAATAATTGCGTTTTTCATTGTACTAATTTAAATTGTTAATTCTTTTAATATATTCACAATGTGTCAACGATATTTTCATATATTGTAAGTAATAATTAATTAAATTAAATTTTTCAATAATTTTATGATAGTTTTATTGATCTTTTTTATTGTAAAAATTTGTGAATCAAAAAATAATCTAGTCAAATATAACTCGAGAGTTCCATAAAATAGAAAATAATTTGACAGATTTTGTTCAAACTTGTTGCCATTTGGCAATAGCCACTCGAGCCCTGCTGGCTCTCGTGACTATTGCTTGGCAACAAGTTTTCAAACAATCTGTCAAATTATTTTCAATTTATTCTCACTCTCTTGTTATATTATTAGTGAAAATAGACAAATTGTCGAAGAAAATAGTTACACCATAAGTTTCAGATAAGGGTGTAAACTTCGTTAATTGTTTCTAATTGTATTTGACTCCGTTGGTGTCTTGTGACGTGCTTTTGACGTTGACGTAGAATTAAGTTTCGAAAACTTCGGCTAACACAGGGGGAAGAGTATTGACGACATAACTCCCTTGCCATTTCTCTTAGGTAACTTTGCAAAACTCGAACATATTTAACTCCATCACATGTTAAACTTCAGCATAGTTTCAGTTGTCTAAAACCTGGACGAGTCCTAGATAGAGAGAATTTGCAAAACACGATACGGTCATAAAAAATTCATAGCCATCCTTTTTTCAGACGCAGCACTTTTTTAAAAAGGAATTTTAAATGAACGCAAATGGCCTTGTTCCTCCCTAGAGGATTGAAGAAGGCGTATTTACTTAAAAATGTTCCTTGTCAATTATTTTTTGCCCGCTTTGTTGTTCAGTTTTCGAAAGAGAATTTCTAATGCCGAAAATTCTATGCTAAGAAAACGGCGTACATAAATGCTTAGCTATTCATCATCTATTGGCTTTTGAATTAAAATAAATATTATATTGACTCACCGATTAATATAACACAGTACACTAATATAACACATCACACAAAACTAATTAATTTAAAAATGACATTTAATATCATAAGAGTTACGTAGGGCCATCTGTGGGCAAACGCTTGAACTAGCGGCACAAGTACTGGTTTCCCTGTGTATTCATAGATGGCGCGAAGGGTATCTATTTAAAAAAAATAAATGTGCAATAAATTTATACAGGGTCCTGCAGCTCAGCTCCCGTCTTCTGTAGCTCAGTTACTAATTAAGCTAAGAGTTTAACATTTTGCAAGCTTACCCTGTACTTCAAGGTACATTTCAAGAAATTATTTTTGATTATACAGGCTGTCCCAAAAATGTGCAACGCCAACGTGATATATTTTTTTAAATTGCTTGCTATATATTTTTTACACATTTGGAAGCCTGTTATGGTTGCCTACATACCACCAAAATTTTATTGAAATCGGTTGAGTGACTGCAGCGCAAAAAATAAAAAACAAAAAAAATTGATTTTGCATCGTTGGCTTTAAAAATCAATAAAAACCACAAATTACACCTCGTTAATAAAATTTTGCGACGTCCTTATTAAGTTAGATCTAGTCGTCTCGTTAACCAAGTGTCATTGATCCAAATTATACAGGTTGACCAAAATCTAGTGTCAAACATGTCAAACTTCAAAGCGTGTTATTGTTCTTATTTTAAATTGGAACCCATACATTTTTTTAGGTGAAACGATGCAGAATTAAAAAATAAACATTGTTTCTAAATACAACCCCACCACAATTCCCAATATTTTAAAAGTTATTCGCCAAAAACTCATTTTTCAACGTTTCCAACGGCAATTGTAGGTACTAAATATCGTACGTGGCGTTGAAAAACAATTTATTTCATAAAATATAACGCAGAGAAATATTTTAGATTTGAGTGTACTTAATTAAGTAGTTGTTTGAAATGTCTTCCGTGCTCTTCGAGGCACAAACGAAGACGAGTAAGAAATGACTTCGCCACTGCTCTTAATAGGTCGGTCGTAATAGTTAGAAATGCATCTTTCATAAGTCATATTGTAGATAACCACCAATCGCTGATGCTTTTCCTGATTTAATAAAAGTAATTCATTATTAAAATGAACGCAGGGACTACAAAAAAAAATACTTTTTATACCAGCAATTTATAAAAGGACAGTCTAACAGCATAATTGAATTGGCGAGTTCGAAAACAGTACAAGTCCAAAATTAGCCATTTTGAACTGAAATAGCCAAAATGTTCACTATGATTTATTCTATCGAATAGACCTAAAGAGAATGCTTGGGCAAAATAAACAAGTCCAGAACAGTGCTTTTTTGCTCGCTCATGCAACGCGTTTCTACTCAGTTTCTACTGATATCAGTCATATAATCAATTAATCAAAAATAGACGAAATTACCGAAAACCTAAATAATTCTCCACTGAGAAAAAAAATAGTGTTTAAACAAACTATTGTTTATTCTGGAAATTTGGTAACATACATTTTTTAATTCCAGGATTAATTCTTTTATAGAAATCTTTTTTTTTTTTTTAAACACAATACTGTCATTTTATAGTTATAAGCAATTAATCAAAATTCCTGGACTTCAAATTAAGAATATTTTCCCGCATACATACACATTTATTTAATTTGCCAGCTTGAATATTTGATTTATTATGCTATTTCATAGTTTAGTTGTTGTTTCTTGATTTTTTTATTTTTTTATCCGTTAATGATCGGTTAATTGCTCATAACTCAAAGATGATGCATTTTATAAAAAAATGATTCTTACAAACTCAGAATTAAAATTTTTTTAAAATATACAGGGTGTTCTATAAGAAAAAGAAAAGTTAACCAAATTTTCAGAATAAAATGAACATCCGTATATTAAAAATATATAGCTTGTTTAAAACCAGCAAACTTTTGTTTGAATTTTTCTTTGAAATTCTTTACGGTTAAAGAATTACTAAGGTGTTCTGGTAATTTTGACTAATCATGTATAATCCGCCATTTTGAATTTATTTTAAAAATCTGACAAGAAATCTGATTTTTAATTATCAATCTTTAAATATTACGGGAAATAAGTTTCATGCAAATCCTACATCATATATACCTACATCACAATAAAAATATTATTTAAATGCTTTAAATAAACAAGTATTGTTAAAAATGTAAGCTGTTTTTACGTCGAGTTCAAAGACAGTACATGTCCATGATGATTGTTTTAATCATAGATCTGCTTTTAATCAAATATAAATAAAATATGTAGTACATTTAATTCTCTGTGAACTACTTTATATTTTGTCTATTGCCACAAAATAGCAAACTGCTATACTTTTCAAGATATTGCACCAACAAAATTATTTTGTTAATTTTCTCAGAACTCACTTTTTGGACTTGTAGTGTTTTCGAACCTACCGATTCATTTGATAAATCAACAAATAAGTTTCTGTTTGCAAAACTTCATTTAAAAATTGTTTGGGTATCCAGTTTTGTTAAGTTAATAGCATCGTTAGATCTGGTGTCTATTTAGATAATATAATCCTTAATTAAAAAAAAAACAAAGAATTTTAGTTCAACAACAGTAATAGAAGTACTAGAATTTTCAATTTAATTCGTTGCAGAAACGGTAATTTATTTAGCAATTTATCCGATAAACCACGCTCTTACATCCCTAAGTACCTCCCAGGCAAAGCACAAACAACAGTGCACTTGTCCACTGCTTAGGAGTGGTGGGGTACACTCACGCAAGTTCTGACGCAAGGTTTTTGAAATTAATTTATAAATACCGCTTTTACATCCCTGAAAATACCAATGACCAGATATACAATGAAAAAGTCCTAATAAATATCTTCAAAATAATTTATTTTGGTAATAATCTTACAACTAATTGTACAACGCCAATTAAAATATAGAAACAGGTCAAATAAATCTAACTAGTGTCTCAGGACCTCTTCTTTTTGGTTTTTTTCTGTTTGGACGACTTTTTCTTGCTACTTTTCTTTTTCTTTTTATGCCTTTCGTCGGAACTATCTTCTGAAGAAGAACTTGAGTCATCGCTGGATGAATCAGAATCTTCAGAACTTCCAGACTTCTGCTTCTTTCGCTTTTTATCTTTTCTGGTTTTCTCATCATCACTTACATCATACTTCTTAACTTCCTTGGTTTTTCTTGCATCTCTTACAGGTGATCTTCTTTTTTCATCTCTATCTGGAGATGATCTTCTGTCATCTCTTCTTCTGTCATCTCTTCTTCTGTCATCTGTCCTCCTGTCATCTTTTCTTTTAATTTCAGCATGCCTGTCTTTACGTAGTTCCCGTTCATCGCGTCTCTTCCCCTGGTAACTTTCTAAATCCCTCGTATAGTTCGTTCTTGATCTCGACGTAGATTCATATTTTTCCTTGGACGGACTTCTATTCTTTTGTTTATTAGTTTCACGAGATCTTTCAGGTTCTCTCCTGTAGTTCCTTTGTCTCTCCCTAGAGGGACTCCTAGATCTTCTTCTACTGGGTTTAGACTCTTGCTTTTTATTATAGTTCCGGCTATTCCGATCACGTTGTTCATCCCTTCGATAATTTTTATCTAAATCTCGATGTCCATCTTCGGAATTACGCGTTTTATTCCGTTTCCCATCGCTCTTTTGATACCGACCGTTCCCAAAGTCATTCCTCCTGTCTGTAGACGCCCGCCCTTTGTCATCGAACGTCGTAACCCCCCGCCCCTTTCCATGCCACTTAATCTTCGCCACGGACTGCGAGAAATCAACGTGAATCCTCCGATCGTCGATCAACACGTTATCCATCTTAAAATAAGCAGTCTCGCACGACTTCTCATCCGCAAACTCCACAAATGCGTACTGCAAAGATTCCGCAGTCTTACGATCTCGAATAACCTCGCAGGATTTAATCTTCCCGAAACGACTGAATATAATTTCCAGGTCGTCGTCAGTCGTGACGGGATTTAACTTACAGACGAATAAAACGTTCTCCGGGGGGGCCATGTCCGCATCGGGAATGTCCCCGATCATTTCTAAGATCGCCGCACGAGCCTTCGCTTCTTTATCCGCGATTATCTCGTTGATTTCCTGTAGGGACTTCCCCTGCGTCTCATCGATATCTTCGTCGGGGGCTATACGTCCCCCTTGGAGCCTTTCCGCACTTGGCGAAGGGCTTCTGGACGGACAAATTAAGCCTTTTGTATCGGGAAACGGATCATCTAGCACTACGGTATGCGTAATTCGAACGTCCTGGTACGGGCGATTGTCTCCGTCGCATATAACCTCATTTAACAGATCTAAAACGTCCATACCTTCGGTAACTTCCCCGAAAACGCAGTGCTGCTCGTCTAGATACGATAAGTCATCGCCTAGCGTCAGAAAGAATTGGCTTCCGATCATTTGTTCTTCGCTTCCGACAAAGGAAATTAACCCCATAGTCGTGTGTTTGATCCTAGGTGCTTTCTCCGCTTCGAAATATCTTTTCAACGGGCCTTCTAGTACTCCGAAAACTGATTCTCCCCCGTTCCTGGTCCCCGTGGGATCGCCTGTTTGGGCTATAAACCCGCGGGATATCGTATGGAACAAGTTGTAGTTGTAATATTTGATTTTGCATAGTTTTAGGAAGTTTAAGCTTGCTCGAGGTCGGGTTTTCGTGAATAAGTCCACTGTTATATCGCCTAGCGTTGTTTCTATGACCACGGACATAGTTAACGGTGGTTAAATTATGTAGAAATATTCTTAAATTGGTTTTGAAACGTGAAACGTACAATTGCGTATACTAAAAAGTTAGGTTAACCGCTTTGACGCGTTGAGTTTCTTAGGTTATGTTCGTTGACGCGACGAATTAAGCATATTTAGTTTCTAATTTTCCGCGGTAGGTTAGATTCGGAGTGGTATCGCTCATTATAGTACCTCACAATAAAATAAATATATAAAATAATAATATTTAATAATGCATATACGTATAATAGGTTGCCTATACCAAACCTATTTAACCGTCACCTAACCGTTCTATAAATAGACGTGGGTGCGACGTGGAATGTCAAGGGCACGGCAAGATCGGTAGAGTGGGCGTAGTCTACATAGATTCCGCCGGGCACTTTCACGGGGCGGGGCGACGACCGCCGGTTACGTCACGAGTCAATTCTCCCACCGCTGACGTCACGTATTCGTGAGTTTGTTAACTTCCGCCTACGCCCTACGTCGTCCGATTTTGACGAAACAAAAAACAAAATGTGCGTCTCGACGCTGGGATCAATATTTGCTTATGGAATTTGGCGCTAAAATGTACGGTTTGTCAAATATTAATTAAAATAACAATTATTATAGTCTAGGGTGCGTTCTTACCGGCCGGTATAGGCAGGCCGATGCTTTGCGGGCAAAATGCCGATAATAACGCTACTAATAATAACCTAGACAATTTATTAAAACATACATTGTTAATTACTTCATTGTTGTGTTTCTATATTTAGGTTTTTTAAATATTGCTTTAAGTATTTATTTATTTATTAATGAAAACAATACGGCGACAATGTTATATAATTAGTATTCAACCAAATATCGTACATAAATTAGGAGTATCAGTTTGATTAATTAACTTAAAATATAGAAGTTTTGCTTGATAGAGCTCCAGTACATTACTCGTTACATATCAGGCACCAGCTCAACGAAATCTTCCCAAATCGGTGGATTGGAAGAGGAGGACCAGTTGCGTGGCCTCCTCGATCACCGGACTTAACGAAACTGGATTTCTTCCTGTGGGGCTACGTTAAGGACATCGTTTATGCTGAACCTCCAACAACACCAGAAAACATGCAAGACAGATGCATTTCTAACTATTACGCCCGACCTATTAAGAGCAGTGGCGAGGTCATTTCATACTCGTCTTCGTTTGTGCCTCGAAGAGCACGGAAGACATTTCGAATAACTACTTAATTAAGTACACTAAAATCTAGAATATTTCTCTGCGTTATATTTTATGAAATAAATTGTTTTTCAACGCCACGTACGATATTTATACCTACAATTGCCGTTGGAAACGTTGAAAAATGAGTTTTTGGCGAATAACTTTTAAAATATTGGGAATTGTGATGGGGTTGTATATAGAAACAATGTTTATTTTTTAATTCTCCATCGTTTCACCTAAAAAAATGTATGTATATTTTATTGATTTTTAAAGCCAACGATGCAAAATCAATTTTCTTATGTTTTTATTTTTTTGCGCTGCAGTCACTCAACCGATTTCAATAAAATTTTGGTGGTATGTAGGCAACCATAACAGGCTTCCAATTGTGTAATAAAATATATAGCATGCAATTTAAAAAAATATATCACGTTGGCGTCGCACATTTTTGGGACACCCTGTATAATCAAAAATAATTTCTTGAAATGTACCTTGAAGTACAGGGTAAGCTTGCAAAATGTCAAACTCTTAGCTTAATTAGTAACTGAGCTACAGAAGACGGGAGCTGAGCTGGAGGACCCTGTATATATTAGTAATCCGAATTACTTTCGGCCCCAATTAGTTAAATAAATCATAAATAAGTCATAAATAAGTCATAAATAAACAATAAATAAATCCTTTAGATATCCCTTCGATATCTCTTCGATATCCTTCGATTTTTACTTTTTGACATTCCTATAGTTTAAGAAGAGCGGGATCGAATGGTGTTGGCTTTATTAAGATTGAACTTCTATCCAATACTCGTAGTTTCTAGTATTTAGCTGCAATATTTGATAATCCGAACAATTTGATAATCCGAATCACCTTCGGTCCCAAGTAGTTCGGATTATCGACGCTCTACTGTATATCAACCCAATTTCGCGGCTACACGGTTTGGCCAAAATAAGCGATTAAGATGTCCAATTTGTAGGGAAATTAATGTAGTTTTAGCACAATCAGCCTTTTTAACTAACTTAAAAACTGGGTTTGACATAAAGTAGGAAAATTTTCCCTTCTTTCAGCGCGCTCTAGCGGCCAAACCGTTCAACCAAAAATACATTTCAGGAGTGCTCTCATAGGAAATTTAATGTACTTTATTTTTGTCTGGAATGGTCTACCTCGAAAAGTCCATAGTTTTATCACTTTTTCGCAAAAAAACTGAAAAACGGTCGAAAATTTTTAGTTTTTTTTTGCGATTTTCGTTTGGAAGCCACATCCGTGGGAAGTAGCGAATTTGGAAATCCGATTCAGCACCCCAATAAACATATAGTTTAACACGTTTATGTGGAGTATGGTAACAAATAAATGCACGTCCAGTGTGTTAATAGAGTTACCTTAGACCACTATGCCGATTTGATATGCGTGTAAGCTATAAGATACAGAAAATAATTAAAACCCATGCACGTAATCATGTTTACGCTATTCTCACAAAAAAAAACACCTTTCCAATCTCCATAAAAACCCAATTAATTCACCATCCGCTTCATTAAACCAACCCCATTAACGTCAAACCAATCCCCGACTTACGTGACGTAAAATTAACGATAATAATCGCTTTTTCTGTCCATTCTTATGCACATAAATTAGCAGTAAGAAAAATTCTACAGCATCTCAGACGCTTGTTGTTCGTTCCTTAGATTTCAGCGTCCTTCAGGACGTTGAAAAAGGATGTGTGTACGCGCGGTTGTCAAGGAGGCAACGCGTAGCTACCCTGAAATCTCGCTGAAAGCTTTTCAGCGATGCTAGTAAAGCTCAGTTGCCATTCAACTACGACAGCGAAATGTTGCAGATTACAAAGCATTTGTCGCTTGTGACAGTATTTTCTTGTATTGTCGCTATCTATTCTCTACCGACGTCTTTGGTTGAAGAAGTTAAAGATAACCATGTTAGAAATGTTAAAGGTAAGTTATTGTATTGATATTTTGGCATTATAGTTACTAAATATCAATTTCTAATGCTATTTCCTGCTGTTTTTGATATAGATAGTTGTATATTTTAGTATTAAAATGCGTTAAAACTATTTTTCTTGTATTTTTTGTGTTATGTGTTCGAGCTTATTATGTTTAGAAAGCTTTATAGTCTATACAAATTCGCCTGAAGAAAGTATTTTGATGTTCTAATTATGTAGTTTGTCAATGTACTTGACGAAAATGATAATAATTTCCATCTAGTTAGAATAGCCGAGAGTGCAGGCTACAGAAAATCAATATCTGCTCACAACTTGTTGCTGTTTGACGTACAAAAATACCCCGGCCATTATGAACAGGCAGATTAGCGGAGATTAGATTTGTAACGAGCGAAAAATCAAATAAATTGGGATATTATCGATTGTAGTTCAAACAAGATAATGACGTTATTAGATATTAATTTATTATCACACCCTTTGGTTCATATATACATACTTAATATGTGACAGCGCACGAGAGAATCGCCCTAACTGACTCCTGTGTTTGAATGCGCATCTAAAACTATTGAACAGAAAAAATTTCAAATATCAGGTTTGTTGTGCATAGTCATTAAAAGCATTGAAAGCTCCAACAAAAAATAACTATTTCAAAAATATCTTAATCATTTTAGATTACCTCAACAATTTTAAGACCAATGAGCCACATATATCTCTATACAAAACTCAATAGTTTCCGAGATATGAAGGAAAAACAAACAAAATTCTTTAAACCAAAACTAAATTTGATAAATAGGTATGTACATACCTGATAGCAAGGCTTGGACTGCTTGAACACTATATGTGACCGCGCACGAGAGAATCGCCCTAACTGCCATCTCTCGTTTCGACAATATTGACTCCTATGTTTGAAGGCCCATAACTGTAAAACAATAGAACAGAAAAAATTTAAATAAAGTGTATAGATGATCGTTTTTGTTTTCTTCAGTTTTTGTGTAATAAAGGTAGCGTACAAGATTTTCATGGAAGTGGATATCTCAGTAACGAATATTAGCACGATATCTGGATATGCACGTAATCAATCGTCATACTTTATTTAATGCGACTGTAGAAAGAGAATTGCATTATAATTTTTAAAGCGACTTATTATGAGTGATATAAATTTCGTGCAGCGCGCACTAGGTCAATCGTAACGGTAAATGGAAACGTAGCTGGGACAGTGGATGATTACTTACTATTAGTACGATACGATCAGAACAATTTAATTTCGGAATTTTGAATAGTAGTGCGAGTTAAATATAAATAATGAATTTAGAAGTACAATTAATTGAATCGGTCGGTTCGAAAACACTACAAGTCCAGAAAGTGAGTTCTGGTAAAATTAACAAAATTATTTTGTCAGTGCAATATCTTGAAAAGTATAGCAGTTAGCCATTTTGTGCCAACAGACAAAATATAAAGTAGTTCACAGAGAATAAAATGTATTACATATTTTATTTATATTTGCATTAAAAGCAGAGCTATGATCAAAACAATCATCATGGACGTGTACTGTTTTTGAACTCGACGGAAAAACAGCGTACATTTTTAACAATATTTGTTTATTTAAAGCATTTAAATAATGTTTTTATTGTGTTATAGGTATGTATAGTGTTTTTGGCGTTAACAATAAATTCCTTATTCGTTTCATATTATTATATTTTCCGAAACGCGTTAGTAATGCAGCAAAAACAAACATGTGCATACTTCGTACAAGGATATTATTTCCTTGTCGAAATTGAAATATAAAAAGACATCTCGTACTATGCCTCGAAAACAATTTCTTTCGACAAGAAAAATGTATTTTTCTGTGGAGCATTGACGGTATGAGTATGTTTTCGTCAAATATTCGAGCAACATTCGGCGTAGTTATGTTACAGCCGTAATAGAACACGTTTTTGTCCAGCCGGCCGGTCCGCTTCGAGAATTTGAAACGTGTTTTTTTAGTGCACATGTACCTACGATGTTTCGAATCGAAATAACATTTTTATACGCTAGGAATTTTTAAGCGTTGACTTATTTATTATCAATCTCAGTTTCATTTGCTTAGACCAATAATATAGGTACTGGGTATCAAAACAACTTAACATATTTTTTATTTCTGCAACGAATTAAATTGAAAATTCTAATATTTCCAGTACTGTTGTTGGACTAACATTCTTTGTTTTTTTTTTTTTAATTAAAGATTATATTATCTAAATAGACACCAGATCTAACGATGCTATTAACTTAACAAAACCGGATACCCAAAGAACTTTTAAATAAAGATTTGCAAACAAAAACTTATTTGTTGATTTACCAAATGAATCGGTCGGTTCGAAAACACTACAAGTCCAAAAAGTGAGTTCTGAGAAAATTAACAAAATAATTTTGTTGGTGCAATATCTTGTAAAGTATAGCAGTTAGCTATTTTGTGCCAATAGACAAAATATAAAGTAGTTCACAGAGAGTTAATGTACTACATATTTTATTTATATTTGATTAAAAGCAGAGCTATGATTAAAACAATCATCATGGACATGTACTGTCTTTGAACTCGACGGAAAACAGCTTACATTTTTAACAATACTTGTTTATTTAAAGCATTTAAATAATATTTTTATTGTGATGTAGGTATATATGATGTAGGATTTGCATGAAACTTATTTCCCGTAATATTTGAAGATTGATAATTAAAAATGTCATGTCCGATGATCAGATTTTGTCAGATAAATTCAAAATGGCGGATTATACATGATTAGTCAAAATTACCGGAACACCTTAGTAATTCTTTAACCGTAAAGAATTTCAAAGAAAAATTCAAACAAAAGTTTTTTGGTTTTAAACAAGCTATATATTTTCAATATACGGATGTTCATTTTATTCTGAAAATTTGGTAAAATTTTCTTTTTCTAATAGAACGCCTTGTGTATTAAAAAAAATTAATTCTAACAGTTTGAAAGAATCATTAGTTTATAAAATCAAATCTTTGAGTTATGATTAACCGATCATTAACGGATAAAAATATAAAAAAAAATCAAGAAAAAATAACTAAACTATGAAATAGCATAATAAATTAAATATTCAAGCTGGCAAATTAAATAAATGAATAAATGTATGTGGGAAAATATTCTTAATTTGAAGTCCAGGAATTTTGATTAATTGCTTATAACTAAAAAATGACAGTATTGCATTTAAAAAAAATGATTTCTATAAAAGAATTAATCCTAGAATTAAAAAATGTATGTTACCAAATTTCCAGAATAAACAATAGTTTGTTTAAACACAAATTTTTTTCTCAGTTGGAGAATTATTTAGGTTTTCGGTAATTTCGTCTATTTTTGATTAATTGATCATAATTCAGAAATAAGACATTTTATAAAAAAATCATACAAAAGATTCTTAGAATTAATCTTAGAATTAAAAAATGTAAAGTTATACAGGATGTTCTATTTGAAAAAGGGAAGGTTAAGAGATATCCAGAATAAAATGAACAGCCTGTATAATAAAAATATATTTAAACGATAGATTGTGTAAAACAAAACAACTTTCGCTTGAAAAATTTTTTTAAATTATTTACAGTTGGAAAATTATTTAGGTGTTCCCGTAATTTTGACTAACCCTATACATATGTATATGGCGATATGATAGAGTATGATATAGAGTTTGATGATTATAGTATTAAATTTCCTCTTCTACGGTGGTAGTCGGTCCGGAAGTCACGTGGTAGTAAAATTCTAAATTTTCACCAGTTACATACTTGTGGACTTTTTTAATATTATTTATCTTTTTGATATTGATATTCATATTGATTACTTCGGCGTACCTCAACAACGATTTGACTTTTACGAAGTTGGCGAATGTTTACGACTGATATCAGTAGAAACTGAGTAGAAACGCGTTGCATGAGCGAGCAAAAAAGCACTGTTCTGGACTTGTTTATTTTGCCCAAGCATTCTCTTTAGGTCTATTCGATAGAATAAATCATAGTGAACATTTTGGCTATTTCAGATACCCAACAATATTTTACAACCACAGATTCAAACGGATTCACTGATCGCGTCAAAACTTCGCATCTCGTTCGACTGCCTCGCACCAAAACTCACAAGCGAGGGAAGCCGAACTGCGCAAAATATTGTTCATGTTTATTTCGGTCTTAAAAATTAACAAATAGTCGAAATGCTATTAAATTCAAGGGATATGTATCGCAGTAAATAAGGATTATCTGCATGCTAACGGCATTGTCCTGCTAACATTCGTTCCTGAGATATTGGCTTCCATCAAAATCTTGTTCGCAACCTTTTTACATAAAAACTGAAAAAAACAAAAACGCCAATCTATAGAAGAGACTCTAGATGCAACCTGAACAAAAACTAAGGTTTTTGTGGTAAGTGGTTTAAGACAAAATAAATCGGACAGACAAGCGTTAATTTAAAACTGCAAAAAATCGGGTATTTTTTGCACTTCTCGCGCGGTCATGTTTACACCGAGAGGCAAAGAATTTCGACAGTCATACAACTTATGTCGAAATGATTCAGGAGTGTGACCTACTTTATTTCAATTTAATCATGAAAACTTGTTTGATATAATATGTGTAAAATTTTATTCTATTTCTGAAAATTACATATTTTGGACAAAATGCATACCTCAGCTTCTCAAATATGCTATAGAAGTTCCCAGACAAAGTTTCCTTTGTAACACGACACCTTTCAGTTTTGTAACTGAAAAGCTTTCAAGCTTTTACTTAAAAAAACAATAATTAGATCGACATGAAATGACAACAGCAAGAATATTCAAAGCATAATGAAAAGAATAACGAACAAAAGGAAGCCAATTTGTTAAAAGTGTTAAAAGCATTGAAACTTCAAATAGAACTATTGTTTTTCGCAAAGATTTATTTTACTTGATGTCAATATCAGGATACCTATTATTGTGATGTAGGTAACTTTAATGTGTAATAACTTTTTTAATTAATGATTGACTTAGATGATTTATTCAACATATTGTATTGTTTTAAGACAACACATAATTGTAATAACAATATCTCATTAATATAAACAACCTAAATATTTGCATTACGAAAACGATTTTTTTGATTTAAGCACCCCGTCGTTTTGAAAATAGTGTGAAGGATGCCGATAGATGGCGCTTTAGTTTCTCGTCGTAAGACAGGACTCCTAGAGGGTATATAACCGTATACATGTCTACGCAGCATCAGTGGTTGTACTATTAAACCGTCAATTTACCTGACGTAGAAATGTCCAACAGCTCTAATATTGCTGGAAAGAGACTAAGAAGGGACACCGGGTGCCTTCTCTAGTTGGAAAATAACAATAATCTTCTTTGGATGCGTTAATTGCATTCCATATAAAATATTATCAGTAATAATATAACAAGAGAGTGAGAATAAATTGAAAATAATTTGACAGATTCTTTGAAAACTTGAACAAAATCTGTCAAATTATTTTCTAATTTATGGAACTCTCGAGTTATATTTGACTAGATTATTTTTTGATTCACAAATTTTTACAATAAAAAAGATCAATAAAACTATCATAAAATTATTGAAAAATTTAATTTAATTAATTATTACTTACAATACATGAAAATATCGTTGACACATTGTGAATATATTAAAAGAATTAACAATTTAAATTAGTACAATGAAAAACGCAATTATTAAAAATATTTCGAGACTCATTATTTATTGAGGATTTGGAATTGCTTGTTATATTAAGTGTTTCCTCCTGCGTATTTTCTCTAAGATTATTTATTATATTTGAATGATGTTCTTGGTTCAATTGTAAGTATGGTTTAATCGAACTTGCAGAATTATGACCAGTGACCTTGATTAGTTCTTGTTCTCCTACGCCAGCTTTTGAAAGGTTACTTACTGCACTTGATCTGGCAGAATGGTTAGTTATTCTTTTAGTAACTGTGTCTAGACCTACTTTTTCTGCTGATTCTTTCATCCATTTTGAAATGGAATTTATTCCCACAGGAACGTTTTTATACCAAAAACCATGAGTTTGCCAAGCCGGATTTGGAGTAAGAAACAAGCGTTCGGTTTTAATATTTTCTTCACGTTTACTCATTAGTTTTTCAAAAAGACGAACAGGGCAAATATCTGGGTTATTTATGTTTGGAGTCAACCATTTACTATTAGCGCACCTTTGTGCTCCACCCTGTGCAGTTTTTGTAAAGATGGGATTGTATTCAATGCGGCCAGTATTTAATCTTTTTATATCGGTTTCTTTTTTAAAATAATGAACTAAACATTTCGTAGCTTCTCCTCCCCTCCAAGCTAGTTCATACGACGCAACGTGAAAAAACTTTCTTTGCAATCCACAAGGTGTATCTTCGTCCCAATAGTTAAAAATTTGCAACAATTCTGTATTAGAAAGTGCCACAGAACTTTGTTTGTGCTTTTCAGGATGTTTTTGTAAAATGTTTCTTTTTGCATATCTTGCATTCCGAGCATTTCTGAATTCTATATCATGGAAAGGATCAAAGGGCCTGTTATACTTATTAAAGTAAAGTTCTTGAACTAATTTTGCCGTTTTATTCCACATTGTCTTTATTACTGCTCCTTTATAATCATTTCCGTCTTTTCTTTTCATGTTATAAGCCCAATCTTTTAAAATCAATGCCAGAGTAGCTGTTGTAGTAGATTGATCCAGAATATAATTTCTTTCTTTGGTGAAGGTCTTAAATTATCTCCATATAGACTGATTACTTATTAGAGTATTTTTCGAAGTAGTTTCTAAAATCCTTTTTGTAATTTCTGCATTAGAAAAGGTACTAAACCGATGAGTTTCGCCCATTTCGCGTTGACACAATTAAGTAATTATTTTGACAAGTATCTGACAGTTGCTAGGCAAATAAAAGCTACAGTGATTATTCCCGAGAATAATCACAAGAGATTTATTCCCACTATAATAATGACATAATTGGTTGAAACTTACCCTTGTGACAAATAAAGAAGCATTTCATTGGTTTTAAGAAACGTCAAAAAATAATCGCTTTCATAATACCATGTTCATATTCAAAAAGAAGTAGGCGAATGTTTAATCCAAGATTGTGGTATTTTTTTAGTGAAACGAGCACAAGACCCATCGTCTCGTCTTGAAAAAGCACCACGTGACGGGGTACCAATTTATGGGAACCCTACAGCTATAAAACGAGGTAGTGTGAATTCAAAATGACAGAACAAAAACATCCTCAAATTATTTTTTCAGGTACAAATTTCAACGACCAATATGGTCAATGGGACAATGAAGGTATCTTCCAGAATGTTGAGATACCACCATCCTTGTTTGTGACAGATCGCGACCAACTCGATGACAAGTCCATAAACGAATACGAGAAAGGATATAGGTATGCCACCAATAAGGATAAACTTGACCAAGCTCTGGAAAATGCTGTGCTGAAGTCTGGATTATACGGTGATCCTGTTGCACTGAACCAGTATAGATACTATGGTGGGATAGCTGATGAGAAAAAAAGACGTAGGAGAGATGCCCAAAAAGTGAGGTTAGTATTGGTTATTTAGAACATGATTATATAAATTTCGTGCAGCGCGCACTACGTCAATCGTAACGGTAAATGGAAACGTAGCTGGGACAGTGGAAGATTACTTACTATTAGTACGATACGATCAGAACAATTTAATTTCGGAATTTTGAATAGTGGTGCGAGTTAAATATAAATAACGAATTTAGATGTACACTGCCGCTCATGGAAGTTCGGACACATAGTAAACATACAGTGCTTCCCAAAAGTAACGGATAAATTCAATAAAACCTTAAATAAAAATCTTTCAGAAAAATGCTCTGACACGTCGATTTTTATTTTTAAATTACTATCCTGACATACACTTTTCAGCCCCCCCACCCCTTCGCCCCTAAGGGGTGGCAACCTCAACTTTAAAAATTCAAATAGCAAAGTACCCCTTGCGATACCTCAATTCATAGATTTTTTTATTCTGAATACAACGAAAAAAAGATTATTAAAATCAGTTGATAAATAACCGCGATATTTACCAAGATGTATTCAAAGAAGAACGTCAATATTCGAGTAAGCGCTGTTGAAGCGGGCATAGCAATATCGTTCAAACAATTGCAACTTGTTTTTACTTATGTCAAATACAATTCAGATTTTTCGTCATTGAAGAAATAGTAGCAAAATGAGATTTACAGACACCGAAAGAACCGAAGTTTTAATGATTGGGTTTGGAGATGGAAGCCGGAGACGCATGCCGAAGTTCGTGTTTTGTTCAATGAAACGCACCCGGACCGTCCGCCAATATCGGAATCTACAGTAAGTCGAATCGAAAACAAATTTCGCGATCTCGGTCATGTACGGGATAAGCCTAAGGCAGGACGTCCATTGGCCTTAATTGAAAACTGACAATTGGATGCTATTTTAATGGTGCAAGAAAATCATTCAACCCTTGCGGAGGTCGCTTCACAAGTTAGTGCGTCAAAAAGCACAGTGTCCAGATTATTTCGAAAACACAAATTTCACCCGTATGAAGTGCACTTGGTACAAAAATTGTCCGATGATGACTTTGATCGACGAGTGCAGTTTTGTGAGACAATGATGTAACTCTCTAATGAAAATCCTTGCTTAATTAGAAACATCGTTTTTTTTTCTGATGACGAAATGAACTACTACCTACTTTAGCCGTATTGTTTCCCAACGCAGAAGATCCTGATAGACACAAGGACAGAATGTGGTTACAGCAAGACGGTGCGCCTCCACATTATGCGCGACAAGTTCGAGAATACCTCGATCAAGTATTTCCTAATCCAAATATTTTCAAATTTCCTAATGGATTGGTAGATGAAGGCATATTGAATGGCCAGCAAGATCGCCAGATTTAACCCCACTAGATTATTTTCTTTGGGGCTATTTAAAAAGTAAAGTTTATTTTAATAGACCTGTAAATATTGAGGCGTTAAAGGAAAGAATTCCTGCAGTAATTCACTTAATGACTCCAGGAATGTTCGAAAACTCGAAATAAAATGTTAGAAAATGTTCAACAAGCGTTTGGGGATAGATTAGGGCATTGTCTCGTCGCTAACGCGCAGCACTTTGGCAATTAATTAAGGATTAGTTAATTCAATTTTGTTATTCCTCAATTTCGTGTATAAATAAATTTTGATAAATATCGCCGTTATTTATCAACCGATTTCGATAATTTTGTTTTCTTTGTATTCAGATTAAAAAAAGTCTATCAATTGAGGTATCGCAAGGGGTACTTTGCTATTTGAATTTTTAAAGTTGTGGTTACCACCCCTTAGGGGTGAAGGGGTGGGGGGCTGAAAAGTGTATATTAGGATAGTAAGTTAAAAGTAAAAATCGACGTGTCAAAGCATTTTTCTCAAAAATTTTTATTTAAGATTTTATAGAATTTATCCGTTACCTTTGGGAAGCACTGTATAGGAAACAATGATAAAGGCACTGACAACGTAGCAATAGACACCTCTATTTCTACCAAATAGCGAACACATTCTTAACGTTGATTTCCAGTAACATATGACATCATTAAATGTGCTAATTTAAAATAATTTTTATATTTAATTATTATGCAACAT
This sequence comes from Aphodius sticticus, assembly GCA_963966075.1. Lineage (NCBI taxonomy): Eukaryota > Metazoa > Arthropoda > Insecta > Coleoptera > Scarabaeidae > Aphodius > Aphodius sticticus. The sequence goes on from OZ014510.1 coordinate 1,494,964, forward strand.
TTATGCTGTTTTGTAACTGGTTGGTGGGAATGTTCTAGTTTCCATTAAAAAGGATTAAATACGATATAACCCAATTTCTATCAGACTTTTGCATCAAATGCTCGAATTCCGATTCAAACGAGTCTGTGCCTGCAATCTATAGTTTGCACAAGATAGATTGTCACGCGGAAGACATCATGCGACGCGGAAAGCCAACAAGCAAGGAACAGCGTTCTGTAATTATCGCTTTTCATCAGGAACAATTGTCAGTTCGTGAAAATGCAAGAAATAAGTCAACGGCAAGTGAGTCAACGATAAGTGACACTCTTCACGAATATGAAGAAACATGGATGACGTGTTCGGCCGGAACTATCACGAATAATTTCCCAAGCGGATGAAGAACGATTAAAATTAATTTTTAAGCATAACAGAAAATTGACCGCGCCTAAAATAACCTCTGAAGTCAACCGCGATCGTGAAAGATCAATTTTCGTAAGCACAGGGAAACGACGTATCCAGGCGGAAAATCTGCATGGACGCGTTGCCGTACGAAAACCATTGCTTTATCGGGGAAATCGTCAGAAACGACTTCAGTGGGCACGAACACATCGAAGTTGGACAAATGAAGACTGGAAACAGTAGTGTCTGACGATTTTCCCCACCAAGCAATGGTTAGCGTGCGGCAACGCGTTCATGCAGATTTTCCGCTTGGAGACGTCGCGTCGTTTCCCTGTGCTTACGAAAATTGGTCTTTCACGATCGCGATTGACTTCAGAGGTGATTTTAGGTGCGGTCAATTGTCTGTTTTGCTTAAAAATTAATTTTAATCGTTCTTCATCCGCTTGGGAAATTATTCGTGATAGTCCCGGCCGAACACGTCATCCAAATTCCATGTTTCTTCATATTGGTGAAGAGTGTCACTTATAAAGCGATAATTACGCCGTTCCTTGCTTGTTGGCTTTCCGCGTCGCATGATGTCTTCCGCGTGACAGAATTATCTTGTGCAAACTACAGATTGCAGGCACAGACTCGTTTGAATACGAATTCGAGCATTTGATGCAAAAATCTGGTAAAAACGGGGTCGCAACATGTGTCTGAGATGCAGTAATTATGACTCTATTTGTTATTTCGTATTTAATCCTTCTTAATGGAAACTAGAAAACTCCCAACAACCAGTTACAAAACAGCATAAATGTTGCATAATAATTAAATAAAAAAATTATTTTAAATTAGCACTTTTAATGATGTCGTATGTTACTGGAAATCAACGTTAATAATGTGTTCGCTATTTGGTAGAACTAGAGGTGCCTGATGCATTTTTATCATTATTTCCTATATGTTTAATTACTATGTGTCCGAACTTCCATCAGCGGTAGTGTAGGTAACAACTTGTTGATTATGATCAACATCAACATCAAAAGCTGTTATGCTTTATTATACAACCGAATGTGTTACATGAATTAAACAAGGGATTATATTAGGTGTAGTTCAAAGGCTTCCTTGTTGAAAACAGTCACGTTCCCTCGCCGTATCTCAGTTGTATTAAAGAAAATCCAGCCGAATACAACGTCATTGCGTTCTAGGTACTGCTGAAATCAATACGATAGGACGTAAAACACTTGTTGCTAAGGCCCACGCACCTGTACATTGATTTTCAGAGGCTGTCCTGCTCTAGCAATATACCCATCATTCAAAAAGGTCCTGAGACGTATCCCCGTCTATTTCTAACAATTTCTTTGAAAGAAACATGATGAGATTAATAAATTATCACAATTATGTTGCAAATACTCCACGAACAGATGTTAAACTTTGGAAAACTAAAGGATAAAAGGATATTTTGAAATACATTGTGAACATTCATAAACTTTTCAGAAAGGGCCTGCCTTTTTCGGGTTTTTTCAAGTCGTAATACTAAGATACCTTTCTAAAAAAAAATAATAGATAATATACTACTAAATTATAAATTTTGAAGGTTTCAGTTTGCAGAAATCTTATAATTTTGTAGTGCATAAACAGCCGCGGAACATAGCAGTCAGAGCACTTGACTTGATTAGCAAATAAACTGCGTAATACTCCTGAAACATTTCTATATAACATGTATAACTATCAAAACTGTCTGCTCTTAGGTTTAAACTTCAACGTGAGACTTGTGAAAACTCGTACCAGATTTTTACAAACTTGTTTACAACCAGTATCAGGGCAACCCTAACCACAGGGCTAAATGGGCTATAGCCCTGGGGCGCCAACCTCCTGGGGCGGCTATTTTTATTGGTGTTATATTTTATGTTATTATTAGTTACTGGTATTAGTTATTGATATTAGTTGATTTTAGTATAAATGTTTTCGTGACAAAATCAACCTAACAACCTCTTCTAAATGAAATAGAAAATTGTATGTTTGCTTTCAAGAAAATCGCAGAAATGCACTTGAAAGTCCGACACAATATCACTAATCAGTCACATTGTTCCTACTTTCACTGATATTTCGCGTTTGATTTAGATCATTTATAAACAAATTATCGGTCTGTCGGTTGAGATTAACACTAACTAAGCCACAGCCGGAATATTTTGGTTCGCATTTTTGTTTTGAAACCAGTTTTTCACATGCCCGCGCTCGGTCAGGAATGCCGCCCCACCACGCATCTGTAATTGCGAGTACCACCACTTTTCTCTCTGTCTGTTTTGGAGTGAAAACGCGTTTCCAAAATACGCGTTGTTTTCTTTATTTTATATATTTTTGTTTATGGACTGTTCTCCATACCAATTTAGGTTTTAAATATCATCCCTCGACAATTTATTGAATAAATTCCAACGAATATTACGAAGTTTCAATTGTATATTAGTTATTTGATATTGGACATTTTTATTGCATGCTCTCTGAACACGAGTAGGTACAGGATTTTTGTCTATGTATTTTTGGTTCTATTTTTTCTTATACGTTCATTATCTTTGTCAAGAAAGAAATCCCTCATGCTATACGACTGTTTATTATTTTTGTTCAAAAGGGTACAAAGGAACTGAGGATTTCCTCTTAGCATTTTTCAACGATTTTGCAAGTGAGCCACCATTTCTGTAATTTCGTCAAAATAATTAAATAATATATTCAAGTACAGGAATTTTTGTATAATTTATGTCTGACATTTTGAAAGTTATACACTACGTATAGAAACGATTAACTAATATATCACACGTTATTTTATTAAGTTTTGATAATTAGTTTCAAAGTTATGAGCAGTGGCCGGACAAAAATGTATATTTTCCAGTGTCGTGCATGGGACACGTGCTGGTGGGGACGCAAGCGGCTTGCCGGTCTGGCTTCGGCTCATGGCGTACATACCAGTACACCTGCTTTGGCGTTGATCGAGTACAGTTGCTTGCCTTGTTTAAATTTCCGCTTCGTCGATAGATAATTTGAGCACTTTAAATTGTATTGTTTCTTGAAATTTTGTGTGAATATCTGTTTTTATTTTCCATTTCGAATATGTTCTTCTGTTTTATACTTAGAGTTAAATTATTTTTTTTATTTTATAGTTGTACTTAGTTTGAAAATCCTGCAATGAATCGTTTGCTAGCTGAGTTTGGCAATACTTTCACGTTCGTTAAGAAAGGGGAAGTGGTTTGCAATTTCTGCTCACGAAATTTAATTATTCGTAGTAAACAATGTCTTCGGGCTCATGTAAAAACAAAGAAAAACACATGGAAAATGTATCAGGAACGTCAACTAAAAACTTTTTTGATGATTTATGTGAAACATTTAGTTCTGCTACTATACCCTTCACAAAAATTAATAATCCCGTTTTTAAAAAATTTATCAAGAAGTATACTAGACGAGACTTACCCGATGAATCCACAATTAGAAAATATTACGTACAAGGGCAATATGACAATACAATTTCTACAAAGTCAAAACTATCCGATAAATATATTTGGGTTTCTGCAGATGAAACTACGGATATGAAGGGTAGATGTGTGGTCAACGTCGTTGTCGGATTGTTGGACCCGCAAGACTTATATAAACCCTATTTAATATCTACTCAGTTTCGCTGTACCGTCAAAGCTGAAGAGATATGTACAATAGTAAATCACGCCATAAAAAAAAAAGTAGGAATCACAGACGCTACCAAAGTATTACTGTTTGTTTCTGACGATGCTGCGATTATCTTAAAAGTTGGAAAATTACTTAAACAACATTTTTCAAATGTTCTTCATTTGACATGTTTTGCACACGCTATTCATAGAATTTGTGAATTTATTCGGGAAGAATTTCCAGACGTGAATACGCTAATAAGCACATGCAAAAAATTTTTATTGAAAGCTCCTTCCAGATTGTCTCTTTACAAGGAAAAGAGCCCTAATCTACCTTTGCCACCACAACCAGTTATTACAAGATGGGGTACATGGTTAGAAGCGGCAATTTTTTATGCAAGAAACTTTGATATCATCAAACCCTTCGTCTTAGATTTGCCTGATGAAACAGTTAGTATTAAAGATTGTAAAAAAGTACTATCATTACAAGATTTGCATTACACAATTACAATTTATTGATACAAATTTTGCGCAAGTATTGCCAACCATAAAGTTTCTAGAACAACAAAATGTTGAACTTGCAAGCAGTTTTCAAAGGATTGAATCCCTGTACGAAAGGTTACGAAGCATTGAAGCACCAATAAGTAAAAAATTACAAAAAAAATTGATGCCGTAGTACATAGAAATCCGGATTTTAATATTTTAAAACAAATCTCTACGAATTCATTTACGGATGAAGGAATTTCTCAAAAATATTCCAATCTGGTGTTGGTTTATTCTTTTGCGCCTGTGACTAGCTGCGATGTAGAAAGATAATTTTCAAGGTTTAAAGACATTTTAATAACATCTAAGCGAAATAATTTTACTGAAGATAATTTTGAAAAATATGCAGTAATACAATCGTTCAATGCATATCCAAGAAATGAGTAAAATATTTCAGTGGGCACGTGTTGCATATAGTTACGACAAACATTTAATATTAAATTCACTCGGTTTACTACCGACCGCCAGGCGCTTCGCGCCTATGGATATCAATCCAATCGACCGCATAAGTCGTCATTGACATTTCTCGAAAACTTGATTTTAGGAGTAAGACTCCAATCAATACTTCAAACAAATTCGTTTTTATCCGCAAAAAATTAAACAAAATTTTTTTTTTCAGATATGATAGAATGAAACGTGAAACCGAATTAAGTCCCGAAGAACTCCTAGCTATCCTCACAGTATGGGAAAACGAGCGTCAAAGATCACCAAATCACAAATCCTGGCAAAAACTGGACGTCCAAGATTTTGACAGGAACACCCAGGACAATTACTTCGACCAGGATCCAGACGAAACATGGATGGATGGTCCTGTATATCCCCATGTGTCCCACAACCCATCTTCTTCAAATTTTTACTACGAGAAACCTCAAATTTTCGAGAAACATAACCAATGGAATTCAGGTCTCGACGAAGCTAAGAAAAAGAGGTTTATGGTCGCAAAAAAACGCAGTGACCCTACCAGAGAGTTGCGATATTTGAACGGCCCGACTGTCAACGATTATTACACTCTTTCAAGCCTTTTGAACAACCAGCGTGAACCGAATGTACCGGTGTACCACAGGAGGGTATTGTAAACGTTTGGTTCTCTGCTATTCATTCGAGAATAAAGTATTTTGGGATTTATATGTTTAGAATGGGAATATCTGTGTTATATATCATCATATATTTACCGAATATGCTAATCGCGAATATATAACTACCTATATATACCTACATATATACATAAATGTATTTTTTGGATGTTTAAGAATATTGTGCTATAATCTAAAGGGTCAGTCAGTCAGTATAATATAAAATAAGCTCCCGCAAACAAGGGTTATCGTAATAATGTAATGAATACGTATTATTAATGTTTATCTGGTAATCAATTAATTAAATAAAGGCATTATAAATTTGTGTTTATTCTTGGTTTGTTTCGACCCGTAATATACACGAGAGATTATTTATTGACTTCAACAAAAATCGGTTAACGTTAACACGTGTCACCGAGCACCTCAAATTTCCAATTTAAAATACATTGCAAAATGCATCTTTTTTTCCTTTTTTTTGCACGTTTTAGATTTAGAAAAAAAGTTGCGGGAGATAATTTAATTTGAAATTGTTTAAACAATGAGCATTTGTTTAAACAAAAATATACGATGTTTCCAACATATTTTTCCATTTTTGCAGAAGTTATTAAATTACTGGCTTTTTTGTCATTTATTAACTAATTAGCAATTGTTTAAACAGATACCATTTGTTTTAAAGACATATATATACAATGTTGCGGACATATTTTCTATTTTTTAAAGGAAATTATTATTAGGTTATTGGCATTTTTTTTCGTTTGCTCAGTTCATTTGCTAACTAATTTGCAATTGTATAAACAAAAATTTTTTATCAGAAATTATAATGAGATTGTTGGCATTGTTTGTCATTAAATAACTAGTTTGCAATAGTTTAAATAAATACATACCATTTGTACAAAAATATACAATAGTACAGACGTATCTTTTAAACTAAAATTATTGTTGTATTTCTTATCTCTTTCTTTCTTGCCAAATTTGTTAACTAATTTTCAATTATAACCTATAATAATTAGTGCTGCAACCACATTACTTATTAAAACTTATTAATACTTATCAATAATTTTTGTCAAGAAATACGTACTAACATTGAATATTATTGTTTAAACAAATTTATTTGTTCAAACAATTCCACACTAAGTAACAAATTACAAAAAACTTGCCAACAATGTAACAATATAATTTCTACAAGAGGAAAACCAAAAAACATGGTAAATTTTTGTTTAGAAAATTCGTACTTGTTTAAAGAATTGCAAATTCGTTACTAAATGACAAAAAAATGCCAATAAGTTAATAATAGTTTCTGCAATAAATATAAAAAATATGTCCGTAACAATGTATATATTTGTTTAAACAAATAGTATTTATTTAAACAATTACTAATTAGTTAATTGATAAATGTCAAAAAACTCTCAATAATCTAATAATAATTTATGCAAAAAATTAGGAAAATTATGTCCATTACAAAGTATATCTGTTTAAACAAATGGTATTTGTTTAAACAATTGCAAATTAGTTAATAAATGACAAAAAATACCAATAATCTAATACTTATTAATAATTTTTGTCAAGAAACACGTACTAACATTGAATATTATTGTTTAAACAAATTTATTTGTTCAAACAATTGCACACTAAGTAACAAATTACAAAAAACAATGTAACAATATAATTTCTACAAGAGGAAAAAAAACATTGTAAATTTTTGTTTAAAAAATTGGTACTTGTTTAAAGAATTGCAAATTCAAAAAGTAACAAAGTAACAAATTATAAAAAAACTTACCAACAATGTAATAATATAATTTCTACAAGAGGAAAAACAAAAAAGATTGTACATCTTTGTTTAAAAAATTGGTACTTGTAAAAGAATTGCAAATTAAAAAAGTAACAAAGTAACAAAATACAAAAATTTGCCAACAATGTAACAATATAATTTCTACAAGAGGAAAAAAAAAACATTGTAAATTTTTGTTTAAAAAATTGGTACTTGTAAAAGAATTGCAAATTCAAAAAGTAACAAAGTAACAAATTACAAAAAATTTGCCAACAATGTAACAATATAATTTTTACAAGAGGAAAAAAAACATTGTAAATCTTTGTTTACAAAATTGGTACTTGTAAAAGAATTGCAAATTCAATAAGTAACAAAGTAACAAATTATAAAAAAACTTGCCAACAATGTAACAATATAATTTCTACAAGAGGAAAAACAAAAACATTGTAAATCTTCGTTAAAAAAATTGGTACTTCGTTAATAAATGACAAAAAAATGCCAATAATTTAATAATAGTTTCTGCAATAAATATAAAAAATATGTCCGTAACAATGTATACCTACCTATATTTGTTTAGACAAATAGTATTTGCTTAATCAATTGCTAATTAGTTAATAAATGACAAAAAAACAATAATTTAATAATGTTTGCAACAAATGGAAAAATGAGTTCGCAACATCGTATATTTTTGTTTAAACAAATCGTAATTGTTAAAACATTTTTTACTTTTTAAATTAGTTAATAAATGATAAAAAAATGGCAATTCAATAATAGTAATTTCTGTAAAAAAAAAAATATAATAAATCACGTAACTTTGTAAAATTGTTTTGGGGAAAATTTTGCCCCATTTTTAGAGTACTGCAGGAGAGGGGGAGGAACAATATCTGATAATCTCCCGCAACTTTTTTTCTAAATCCGAAACATGAAAAAAAAGGAAAAAAGATGCATTTTTCCAATGTATTTTAAATGGGAAATTTGAGGTGCTCGGTGGTACGTGTTAACGTTAATCGATTTTTCTTATTCTGGGGGATTCTTTTTTTCGGAAAGAAGCCGATTGGTGGGGATCGTTGCCTTCCAGCAAAAAAAAAGATTCTGCAAGGTATAAATTTGGACCAGCCTACTGTTTATAGTGGTGAACGCTACGTGACGCAGGCGCTACTATACAGGAAGCGGATAGATTTGGTCGTGGATCTGTGATGGTTTGGGTTGGAATCAGTATAGACAACAGAACTGATCTTGTTGTGGTTCCTGGTAGACTAAATGCCATGGCGTCGGTCAAAATTTCATCCTAATGCAGGACAATGCAAAGCCACATACATACTGCCGATACAATATTGAAAAAAATAAGTTTAAAAAACAGCTTTTATTGGTGTTAAAAGAGGCATGTCATAAATTACATGCAGTATAATTAATAATCAAATCCTACGTCTTTTTTATAGATTAAAAGCTTGACAATCTAAAAATAAAATCAGTCAGTCAAAATTATAGTTCAAACGTTTAGAAATTTACCTGTTTCAGAGAAAGATCTTTCGTATGAGTGTCCCTTGGTATCACCAGATTGTGGTTCAATAGAAATCCAACTATTTTGGCAATTTACTGGAGAAAAAGTGAATGTCAACTGGTTAGTATTGGTGCTATCAGTTGTGACACCATTAGAAAACCGAATGGAATAGATAATTTCGGTACAAGCTTCAGCATCAGATGGTGAAGCCCAAGAACACACCATGCTTGGTGCATTGGGCGTACAAATAAAGGCATTAACCATCCCCAATTCTCCCTTATGAGTTATAACTGAAGGAACACCAAACACCCCTGATATGCCTGTTATTGTAATATCATCACTTTGACAAGGTTTTGTTTCTGATGTCAATTCATACTCAACCAGATGCGTCGTAGCCACTGTTGCATCTCTATATGTTACCAAATAAGCCAAGTCGCAACCTTCACCTTCAGTTGGTACACCCCATTGCAAAAGAAGTTTTTCACCATTGAGGGAAGCTTTGAGGTCCAATACTGGGCCAGGGCCTGAAAATCTCGTTAGAAAATCGTGGAAATGATGATTGAAGGAATGACAAACCTCTATCGATGATGTTCTCAGCCTGTTGGCCAACTGTTCCTCTGTCCGAAACGGGTTTCACAGTAAATATGCTCCTGAAACAGCTCTCTTCCTTTTGGGTCACCCTGTAGCTGATGACTCCGCAGTTGCCCAGATCTGCTGGTGGCTTGAAGTCTGCTACCGCGGCGCCATCTTCAGTGACCAAGGTGAAGGCTTCAACTTTGCCGATACCTGCAATAGATACATATTCGAAGTTTGGATACATACATACATACATACTCGAAGTTTGGAAAAATCTCCTGATTAAGCCAGAGTAGACAGAGAGTTGGAATTTTCAGGATTAATTACCTAATTTATCTGTGACCAAGGGATGTACGATAATCGTCTCTATCCCATTTACTTTTTTCGTAATGTCACAAAAACCAAAATCATACCATCTAAGCAGTCAGAATACATACATACTCGAAGTTTGGGAAAATCTCCTGATTTACCCAGAGTAGACAGAGAGTTGGAATTTTCACGATTAATTATCTAATTTATCTGTGACCAAGGGATGTATGATAATCGTCTCTATCTCATTTACTTTTCTCGTAATGTCACAAAAACCAAAATCATAGCATCTAAGCAGTCAGAATACATACATACTCGAAGTTTGGGAAAATCTCCTGATTTACCCAGAGTAATCAGAGAGTTGTAATTTTCAGGATTAATTATCTAATTTATCTGTGACCAAGGGATGTATGATAATCGTCTCTATCTCATTTACTTTTTTCGTAATGTCACAAAAACCAAAATCATAGCATCTAAGCAGTCAGAATACATACATACTCGAAGTTTGGGAAAATCTCCTGATTTAGCCAGAGTAGACAGAGAGTTGGAATTTTCAGGATTAATTATCTAATCTATCTGTGCCCAAGGGATGTATGATAATCGTCCCTATCTCATTTAGTTTTCTCGTAATGTCACAAAAACCAAAATCATAGCATCTAGCCGTTAGGATACATACATACTCGAAGTTTGGGAAAATCTGCTGATTAAGCCAGAGTAGACAGAGAGTTGTAATTTTCAGGATTAATTATCTAATTTATCTGTGACCAAGGGATGTATAATAATCGTCTCAATCTCATTTACTTTTTTCGTAATGTCACAAAAACCAAAATCATACCATCTAAGCAGTCAGAATACATACATACTCGAAGTTTGGGAAAATCTCCTGATTTACCCAAGGTAGACAGAGAGTTGGAATTTTCACGATTAATTATCTAATTTATCTGTGACCAAGGGATGTATGATAATCGTCTCTATCTCATTTACTTTTCTCGTAATGTCACAAAAACCAAAATCATAGCATCTAAGCAGTCAGAATACATACATACTCGAAGTTTGGGAAAATCTCCTGATTTACCCAGAGTAATCAGAGAGTTGTAATTTTCAGGATTAATTATCTAATTTATCTGTGACCAAGGGATGTATGATAATCGTCTCTATCTCATTTACTTTTTTCGTAATGTCACAAAAACCAAAATCATAGCATCTAAGCAGTCAGAATACATACATACTCGAAGTTTGGGAAAATCTCCTGATTTACCCAGAGTAGACAGAGAGTTGGAATTTTCAGGATTAATTATCTAATCTATCTGTGCCCAAGGGATGTATGATAATCGTCCCTATCTCATTTAGTTTTCTCGTAATGTCACAAAAACCAAAATCATAGCATCTAGCCGTTAGGATACATACATACTCGAAGTTTGGGAAAATCTGCTGATTAAGCCAGAGTAGACAGAGAGTTGTAATTTTCAGGATTAATTATCTAATTTATCTGTGACCAAGGGATGTATAATAATCGTCTCAATCTCATTTACTTTTTTCGTAATGTCACAAAAACCAAAATCATACCATCTAAGCAGTCAGAATACATACATACTCGAAGTTTGGGAAAATCTCCTGATTTAGTCAGAGTAGACAGAGAGTTGGAATTTTCAGGATTAATTATCTAATTTATCTGTGACCAAGGGATGTATGATAATCGTCTCTATCTCATTTACTTTTCTCGTAATGTCACAAAAACCAAAATCATACCATCTAAGCAGTCAGAATACATACATACTCGAAGTTTGGGAAAATCTCCTGATTTACCCAGAGAAGACAGACAGTTGGAATTTTCAGGATTAATTATCTAATTAATCTGTGACCAAGGGATGTATGATAATCGTCTCTATCTCATTTACTTTTTTGGTAATGTCACAAAAACCAAAATCATAGCATCAAAGCAGTCAGAATACATACATACTCGATGCCAGAGCAAACAGATACAATCACAAGGGACAAATACCTGTTTCGAAGTCTACGTCAACTCTTGATGAAATGAAATCACCACTAACAGCTTCCACCCAGATATTTACTGATACACAGGGTGTTGCGTCATCCAGAGGAATGGTAAAACTTGCTTCTGCTATCATATTTTCCTGTAGAGTGTCGCCTTCAAACTGGAAGCCAACTCTATAAATTAGGCTACATCTTTCAGCGTACTCTGGTTGTTCCCAAGCTATAGAAATCCCATCATCAACTTGTTCAACACTGGTCAAACTAACAGCTGGTAGTGCTACAAGAAAATATTAGTTATAGCTGGTGATAGAAGGAGTATATTGTATACTTTACTAGGATTGTATGTCTTTATATCAGTTTCTCCAATAGCGGCATGACTGGCATCAAGAGTAACAACAACAATATCTATTTTAGTGCATGATAATTCAACGTTCTCAATGACACCACCATTTGGAAGAGTTGCATCTGCTTCATTAACTTCTTCATTAATCTCATATTGAATCGTGTAACCGACTGCTAGTGGACATGCTGTTGGATCTACTACAGTCCATGTCACCAATAATCCTGTACCAAACTGGCCAATATTGACGTTAGTAGCTAAAATTAGTTAATATCTGAATTAGAAATACCTCTGCTCATGTCAAAAAATGACCAAGTCAAAAACTATTTACCTGAACATTCGTCAGCTCTGGTGGTACTTCTTTGCTGAAGTTTCATGGAGTATACAAAACCCCCACACAACAAGAAATACAACAATACAACGAACTGCTTCATTCTAGAAGTGTTTCACAAGCAACAACAACCAGACTACACGTAAAACTTCGATTTTTTTTTGTTTTTATACGTCCCCAAATTAATAATCAATGTAGAGATCGACATTGGCGGATCTCTTCGATTGATTTTTGTCGAGTGTAGTACTTGAAATCTGGGTTTCAGAACAAGCTACTGCCGTTAAAATTTCCCAATGAAATAAGTTCGTTCCCATATTTTTTTATCAAAGTATTTCAACATAAACGTACGTAGACACAACCGATATGATACTATCTACAATTATTTAATTAAAAAACAATTTTTTTGCCATTCATACATATCCTAAAATAGCTTTGAACTGATCGAAATCAAATCAATACAAGTGGTACTGTCAAAGCACAGGAAATCCGAAGTATTGAAGATATTGCTTATTGATAAAATTAATAAAAGAATATGATCTCACTATTGCTAGGTCTGTACTTTTTTTTAATATTATCTATATAGTGTAAATAGATACTGTAAATAGATCAATAAACAATACAAAAAATCGTAAATTATAAAGTCAAGTGTCTCCAGGAGTATGTGTGTTCAAAGATAATCGAAGATCATGACTAAAATGATAAGAATTCAGTTATTTAACGAAGCGATAGATACCAATTCTAGGAAAAAATGTAACCACAGTTCGCGAAATGACGAAATAACAAAATCAAGACTGATTTCTTGTCCTTTCCTCTCTACGTCAGCGTACTGCCACAGCACGAGACCTCCTAAACGACCTAAGACGAGCACATGGATTAGAAATTTCCGATCAAACTGTTAGAAACAGATTAAAAGGAGCGAATTTGAAACCAAGAAGACCTGTCCGCGCACCACGCCTTACGCAGCGCAGGTTTACAGGTTAAAGCAGGTACAAAGCAGGTTTGCTCTGGATCACAGATATTGGCAACTTCGGACGCCTGTACTGTTTACAGACGAGTCCAGATTTCGTTTATTTGCAAAAGTCTCTAATCGCCAAAATTTCAAAAATTCGTTCTTTTTTGCAATGTTACATAATTATTTAATGAAGAATCGAATACTTTTGTCAGAATTTTTACATACAACCTATTTATTACCTAACGTTTGATACTAAAGTGTAAGTTATTTGCAAAACTCTCTGTTTGCTTTGAACGTTCATCTGCAAAACTGGCTGTCTACAGCTCAACCAATAGCTTGGTGCTCTAGTGTTCACAGAGCAAACAGGCGTTTCTTTTTTGTTTCACGCAGGAAAATAAATTCGTTTCAGTCTAAACAACAATGTTCTGGTGCGTTCTGATTTCTAACGGCAGTTTTGTTGTTGCGATTTGTTAGCATGGATGAGATAAATACTCAATGTGAAATTTTACCCTGTCCAAAAAGGACGCAAGAAAGAGCGACAACCAGAAAACTACTCTAGGAATGTTAAAAAAAGGCTCAGGTATGTTTTAAAAAGTAGAAAATTTTAAGACATACCAAATTAATGAAAGTAGGAATTACTTTTGTATCTTGTATCTTGACTTCCGTCACAAGAATTAACTTCTTCGCCGACGGCTGCGGTGGTCAAAATAAAAACACTGCAATGATGACAATGTTAGCGTACTGGCTTCTTAATGAATCACCACCAAACATTAAAAAAATCGAGATCACATTTCCAATCGTAGGACATTCCTTTATCCCTCCTGATCGAGTTTTTGGCTTATAGAGAGAGAAATAAAAAAAAAACTCCTGTTATTGTACAATCCAGCCACTATGATGACATCATAAGTAGACACGCCACGGTCAGAAGAATTGGCATTGACTGGAAGGTAGATGACTGGAAGAATGAAGCAAGGAAAAATGTAAAGCTTCCTGGAGCCTGGCATTTCAAATTTAACCAGGCAAAACGTTTCATTTTTACAAAAAAAGAGGATACTGTTTTAATACAGGGCGAGATTAATTACGCCAGTAACGTTAGAACAGCTAAAGGAATTTGTAAAAAAAAATTGTTCAATTTCATCCATTCAACCATGCGAGATACTACTAGGCAAAGAGCTTAAAGGCGACAAAAAATCTATTATTGGTTTGCTGGTTAATCATTATGGTGGCAATTGGCGACAATTACCAGAACTCACCTTCTACAAAAACATACTGCATGAAGAGAATCAAGACTTGCGTTAAAACGAAAATGACATTTAATCATTTCATTGCCTTTTCAAAGTTTCGTTGGCATATAAATAAGAGGTTTTTAAGTTCTTTTTTATTTGAAAATCTTTTTTTGAATACACTAATTACAGATTACTTACTGTATAATGATCTTTCAATCTTTCTTTAATGATTTATTTTTAGTATTTGCAAAACTCTCTCCTTGCACCAAAATCTTATTTTTTTCTCAAAATCTGTGATACTTTCAGATTTAGAATCATTCAATTTATTATAAGTGCCTGGTAAACTACAGCAACCAAAATAAAATAATACGAAAAAATAATTTTCACGTTCGCTAAAACGTTTTATGTTGCTCCTGAAAAGTAAACCAAGTAGCAAAGTGGAAGTTTTGCAAATAACGGCCTCATATAGACGTCCTGGTGAACGCTACGTAGCCGCTACTATACAGGATAGATTTGGTCATGGATATGTGATGGTTTGAGCTGGAATCAGTATAGACAACAGAGCTGACTAAATAGACTAAATGCCATGCATTACATCGAAAACATCTTGGAGGACCATGTGGTGCTTGCTGAATACGGCGTCGGTCAAAATTTCTAAATGCAAAGCCATGTACCGCCGGCATCACCAGACAATTTGTACAAGAACGTGGAATTCAGATCATGGCGTTAAGTCCTGACCTGAATCCTATTAAACACGTGTGGGATCAGCTTGACCGACGTGTTCGCAAGCACCCTAGTTCACCACTAACCATACAGGAAGTGACGCAAACCCTGATTGAGGAATGGGAAAGCAACCTCTTCGCAGACTAGTGCGAAGCATGCCACGCAGGTGTGAGGATGTGATTCATTTCCATGTTGTTTAGTAGTCAGTAGTCTCATATTTGAAGTACCCCCATAGATTTGATTTAATCACAAATACATTAACAAAAACCTACAAACAAAGCAAATACGAACATTTTGTTTGTCAAGTGATAGAATGCACTTTGAATTTCCTGACGCTGATAATGCATAGCAACAAAATTGAGTGTATTCAAGAGTTTTGAGTAAAACGCACGCAATATGGAAAATTGTGTCTGGAAACAGCTAATCTAATCGATCAAAAAAACAACTTATTTGATGTTTATTTTTGTCTATTGTTACAAAAAATACCGACAAATACCTTTCTCCTTATTGTTAAAAGACGAGAAAAGTTTCCTGGTCTTATTATGAGGAATTTTAATGCCACTCTATGTTTTTATTCAGTAGAAGATTGATCAGCTATAGATAGATCATTGTCACTGAATGAGAATCAATAAAAACCACGATTTATCTTGCTTGAGTTGATCGATCACTTGTGATAATCAGTCAAACTCTATTTAAGATACGTCCATTTCAAATTTCATCATTCGCAGTAACTTAGTTGCCACTTGATCGTAGTAGAGTTTTTGATATGAAATTGACTGCGATCTTACTGCTTGGCACTGTATTAGTGCTAGGCCAATTGGACCTGACATCAGCCGCAGCATGCACAGGTATTCAAAACTGATTTTTTCATCTCACCCAATTCTTTTACATATCTATTTCTTCTAATAGCTCCAGGACAAGTTTCTGGCTTGACTCTTCGTGAGGACGACATCACCAATGATCTTTACGTCATATGGACTGCCCCAACTGGTACCTCAGGCTGTGACCTAAGCTACAGGGTGACCTACAGCAACGACGCTCCAACCCCAGCTTCTCAAACGTTCACAACTGTTGAGGAATTCCTAGTGATAGAAAGAGCTCTTCTTGTACCATGCTCAACCACTACGATCACAGTAACTCCTGTCGGGTCTACAGATGGCACCACAAGCACTGCTAGTACTGTTTTAGCCACCAGACGTAAGTATTTCGGTTATTTTGAGCTTTTGTTTTTTGTATTAGGAGTTTTTAAGAGGAATGTGTTGTTTTTTTAGCTTCTACTGAACCTATTCTTCGTAACATGACTACCAGTTGCGATTCAATCCAGATGACGTGGGAGGGGCAGTCGTTCCAAGAGAATATGTGCGAGGTCACTCATTTCCAGCTGTTCTGCTTATCAGATACCCATAATTTCACTGTCGCTCAACAAGTTACTGATGCTAGGGATAGGACTTTCGAAATTTTGATTTCTACAGCGCTCAGACCTGATGTCTACTACACTTGTAACGGATACATGTTTATCACGCTGGCTGGGTTCTCGCCTGAGTCAGAATCGATTAGCTTTTGGTCGAGTAAGTTGTTTTCTCTCTTCTTAGAATCTATAGGCCAACGACTTACAGTCAATTCATTGGGAAAACTGCTTAATACCGTGTAGTATCACCAGTGGCCGGACAAAAATGTATGTCTCGCAGTGCTAGAAGTCGCCCAGTTATGAGTGTGCGTTGCGGGCACGCATGAGTCAATGACGACTTATGCGGTCGCTTGGATTGATATCCATAGGGGCGAAGCGCCTGGCGGTCGGTAGTAAACCGAGTGAATTTAATATTAAATGTTTGTCGTAACTATATGCAACACGTGCCCACTGAAATATTTTACTCATTTCTTGGATATGCATTGAACGATCGTATTACTGCATATTTTTCTAAATTATCTTCAGTAAAATTATTTCGCTTAGATGTTAAAATGTCTTTAAACCTTGAAAATGATCTTTCTACATCGCAGCTAGTCACAGGCGCAAAAGAATAAACCAACACCAAATTGGATTATTTTTGAGAAATTCCTTCATCCGTAAATGAATTCGTAGAGATTTGTTTTAAAATATTAAAATCCGGATTTCTATGTACTACCGCATCAATTTTATTTTGTAATTTTTTACTGATTGGTGCTTCAATGCTTCGTAACCTTTCGTACAGAGATTCAATCCTTTGAAAACTGCTTGCAAGTTCAATATTTTGTTGTTCTAGAAACTTTATGGTTGGCAATACTTGCGCAAAATTTGTATCAATAAATCTTAATTGTTCATGCCAATCTTGTAATGATAGTACTTTTTTGCAGTCTCTAATACTAACTGCTTCATCAGGCAAATTTAAGACGAAGGGTTTGATGATATCAAAGTTTCTTGCATAAAAAATTGCCGCTTCTAACCATGTACCCCATCTCGTAATAACTGGTTGTGGTGGCAAAGGTAGATTAGGGCACTTTTCCTTGTGAAGAGACAATCTGGAAGGAGCTTTCAATAATTTTTTTTTGCATGTGCTTATTAGCGTATTCACGTCTGGAAATTCTTCCCGAATAAATTCACAAATTCTATGAATAGCGTGTGCAAAACATGTGAAATGAAGAATATTTGAAAAATGTTGTTTAAGTAATTTTCCAACTTTTAACATAATCGCAGCAGCGTCAGAAACAAGCAGTAATACTTTGGTAGCGTCTGTGATTCCTACTTTTTTTATGGCGTCATTTACTATTGTACATATCTCTTCAGCTTTGACGGTACACCGAAACTAAGTAGATATTAAATAGGGTTTATATAAGTCTTGCTGGTCCAACAATCCGACAACGACGTTGACCACACATCTACCCTTCATATCCGTAGTTTCATCTGCAGAAACCCAAATATATTTATCGGATTGTTTTGACATTATTTTAGAAATTGTTTTGTCATATTGCCCTTGTACGTAATATTTTCTAATTGTGGATTCATCGGGTAAGTCTCGTCCAGTATACTTCTTGATACATTTTTTAAAAACGTGATTATTAATTTTTGTGAAAGGTATATTAGCAGAAATAAATGTTTCACATAAATCATCAAAAAAGTTTTTAGTTGACGTTCTTGATACACTTTCCATGTGTTTTTTTGGTTTTACATGAGCCCGAAGACATTGTTTACTACGAATAATTAAATTTCGTGAGCAGAAATTGCAAACCACTTCCCCTTTCTTAACGAACGTGAAAGATTTGCCAAACTCAGCTAGCAAACGATTCATTGCAGGATTTTCAAACTAAGTACAACTATAAAATAAAAAAATAATTCAACTCTAAGTATAAAACAGAAGAACAAATTCGAAATGGAAAATAAAAACAGATATTCACACAAAATTTCAAGGAACAACACAATTGAAAGAAACTGCTCAAATTATCTACCGACGAAGCGGAAATTTAAACAAGGCAAGCGACTGTACTCGATCAACGCCCAAGCAGGTGTAGTGGTATGTACACCATGAGCCGAAGCCAGACCGGCTAGCCGGTCGCGTCTCCACCAGCACGTGTCCCATGCACGACACTGGAAAATATACATTTTTGTCCGGCCACTGATTATCACTAGGCTGTCTATATTCTAACAAAATATGCTCTCTTCTCTTTGTAGATTTAGACAAGGTGAGGGATCTAGAGGTTGCTTATAACAACGAAGTTTTGAGAGCCACATGGTATCCACCTCTCAACTCTGACCAATGCGGTGTCGCATATTACGTCACTTATGAAAATTCTGAACAAGGAATCTCAACAATCCAAACGGAAGGTCTGTCCCACGACTTCCCCTTCCAAGTGATTCCATGCACGGAATATACAGTTTCTGTCATTCCAATTTCGTTCACCGGAAGTAATGGGACAGTAGCTTCAGAAGTATACGAACCAGTTCTTAGTAAGTAGTACCTACTATCATGTTGCAAAAGTATTGAGCCCTATGTTTGAAGGCCTGTAATTCTGAAACGGCTACACTTAGACTATCTTCTATAGATTGGCGTTTTTATTTTACTTTACTTTTTGTGTAATAAAGTCTGTAAGCGAGTTTTTTATGGGGGCGGATATCTCAGAAACGAACAATAGCAGGACAACGCAGTTAGCACGTAAACAATCTTTATTTATTGTGATACTCGTCCATGGATGTATAATAACATTAAAGTAATTTGGGAATTTTTAAGAGTGAAATGAATGTAATCGATTCTGTGCGCAGGATGGTTCCCCTCGGGGAAAGGGGATTACGGGCGGGAAGGGATGCGAGGCTTCGCGCGACGATTTCAAACGATCAAGGACCGTATTCAATGTGATTTATTATTACTTTGCAATATTATTCCTGCCGAAAATCAGTTGTTGATGATATTATGCAACACAATCTTACCATATCTCTTTTGATACAGTGCTTCGTTGCATAAATTTAACATATCTTTAATTTTAAGCGTATTGTAACTTTTTGCAAACTTATTTTTTATGTAAGCCCAGATTAATTCAATTGCATTAAACTCGCAATGGGCTACAGGTAACCACAATAATTTTACTTCATTGCATCTGATTTTTTTTGCTATAAAATCTAATGGTGATTTTCGACAGATACAACAGCTGTGCTATAGTTAATTGAGAAAGAAATTTCTGACAATTGTTTTACTTCCTTGGAATAATACTTCAGCATTTTTGCTGAAGACTTGCAAAACACGTACGCACGCAACGCAGTTACTCAAGAAACTTTATTCAAGAAATTAGTTATCAATGGAATATTTATGTATTTATACAGGGTGTGTATAAATTGGCGGAAAAGCTACACCTGACGGTGTTCTTCGCAAAATTCTGAGTAGACAATCTATAATCTAAAATGTTGTACCGTGCTTCTTGAGTCTTCACGAGGTCTCCAAAGTCATGATATCCGATCTCTTGAATGGTGTTATTATTTGAAATCTATTGATGGAGAAGCTGCAGTTTAGAATAAAGAACAATATTGAAAATTTTTCTTTTCCTAAATGTTATCTTTCTGCCTAAAAAGTTTATTTTTAATTTCGGTATTTCGTTAATTTTGTCATAAAAATACATTCGGCAACACTGTAGAACATGGGTACTTAATTTTGGCATTTGTAACTTTTGACAGTTGTATAATCAAATTAAGTAATTTGACTTGTTTGTGCTAATTTCGTCAGTTCTACCGTTCTACCGTGATTATTCCTACAGTTCATTAGTTAATTAGTTTATTAGTTATTGTATTTTACGTTATCTTTTCGTTCGTTCAACATGGAATATACGTTTAATGAGTATGCCGATATGTATATGGTATACGGACCCATTGTTTACAGTGCATAGTAACACGAACACCTGTTGGATTCAGCGTTGCCAAATCTATGTTTCTTTCAAATGGCTCCTGAGGGCACAATAATGACGCTACAACATTTTAGTATAAAGATTGTTTACTCAGAATTTTGGGAAGAACATCGCCACGTATAGCTTTTCCGCCAATTTATACACACCCTGTATAATCTTGATTTTACCCACACTCAATCTGTTATGCATATTCAGTGATGTGGGCCGGGTAAATACCCGGCGGGTGGGAACTTATAAAATGGGTATATACCCCTATTTATTCTTTTTATCCTTAAAATGCCATTTAACAACATTTCAGATATATTTATACAGGACTTTGTGTAGCACTTTTTACCGCAAGAATTCTTTTTAGATAGTAGTTGTCATTCTGAGTATAACTTTTCATATGGACCTAATTGTTTTCTCAACGCCAAGTTACATCCGCTTGAAATATTAAATAAATAAAGAAAAATAAACAATAAACTACATATCAAACAATGCCAAAACTAAGCCAATCAATAGCCATAACAAAATTAAAAGTGAATAAATTTAAGTATAAAAATCAAAATGTTAATAATAAACTAAATAACAAATGAACGAAAACAAAAAAATTCTGAGTATAAAGTTTCTTTCATGCCGACTTATTGGGTTTATCAATTCCTAAAGAAGTTTAATATACAGTTTTGCAATTATTTTACAATTATTTCAAACGGTTGTAATTTTTTAAGGAATAAAGAAAACAAATAGGTCCATATCAAACTTTTTACTCAGTGTGGTATTTACTATCTGGAACAAAATTATGCGGGAAAAAATGCGACACTCTGTAGATCTTGATTACAAGTAATGTAAGATATTTGAGTTATAATTTATAGGGGGTGATTATAAGTGATTCTAGTCGAAGTAGGCCATGATATCAAAGGTAAAAATTTCTGGTTGCCGCTCTATTTGAATGGAAAACTCAAAAACACGCAAAACTTAAATTGGTTGCATAACCCATTGCAAGTTTGACAGTTTGTTGTGTCTAGCGGCAAACATTTTCTAATGTGGGCATGCCCTACTTCGACTACAACCATTTATAATGACCCGGTATAAGAACATCAGTACATTTAGTTGGATTCATAGCAAAATAAGAAATTGATTAGCAGCGACAAAAGCCGCTATGCTAACTATACTTAACATATAATCATAAGCTTCTGCTAAATCATCTTCGATAACACAATCAGAAAATATGGAAAATATGGAAAATTGTAACACCTTTATTTTGTGATAAGATAATACCTTTTGATTTTGTGATAAAAGAAAGCTGTTATTTAGTAACTAATACTTCCTTTTACTGCTATTTTTAATAACAATATTATAAATACCCCTATAAATACCAACTTTGGGTAAATACCCGGGTATTTACCCAGGTATTTACCTTTGATAATAAATACCCGGGTATTTAACATCACTGTGCATATTATTGGGGTTTGAGAAAAATAATTTCTTTTGTTATTTTATTTGTTTGCTGCTACCTGATAATATAAAAGTTGATTACTGCGGAGTCCACCATTTATAACCTGCAACGAGATATCCGCTTTCATGAAAATCTTGTTTATAGCCTTTATTGCAGGAAAAATTAGTAAAATACAAATGCCAATCTGTAGACAAGATCTTGAGTTATACTCTGTGTAAATTTGAATTTTTTTGGGCAAGCGGTTTAGCAGAAAGAAATTTGGAAAGACGAGCGTTTATTAAAAACAGCCAAAATAGGGTACATTTTTGATAGTCACTCCTGTCACAGAGTTACTAGCCTTCAAACATAGGGCTCAATACTTTTTCAACCGATAGTAATCACTAGATTTAGTTTTGTTAACTAACAAATATTACGTTTTAGCTCTTGATAAAGTGACCAACTTGGTAGTGGCTGATAACGCTGACAGTTTGACAGTATCCTGGGCACAGGTCACCGTTGGTAGATGTGACATCTTCTTCAGGGTGGACCACTACGTAGATGGGGAATTATACGAATCAGAAGAAACAACAGATTCCAGCATTAACTTCGCAAGAATCCCATGCAGTCAAAATATCTTCACTGTAACCGTTGTATCTTCTGGTAGCAATGGTGAAGCCGTTTCTGTTGAGTTAGGCTTATCTTCAGGAGACGTAGAAGGTAAATATACAATTTTCCCAAGTTTCAAAAATACATTTGCTTATGTATAAGCATCTCCAGAAGTAAATTACCAAGAAAGACGTTACTTGTTAGAAATCTGTATCGTGCAGTACTTCAGGATTTTTCAATTTTAGCGTAAAACCGCAACAAACCGCAGACAAAAGTTATGGCGTTGTATAGCTAGATAAAAGAGCTATCGAACGTAGTATTTTAGACAGCGGAAAGAGATGGCAATAAAGATCAAAAGCTTAGTCAAAGTTTCTTTTTATTATTTTTCTTCGTAGGAAGTAAATCAAATTTTCAATTTTGCTCTTGAGGACGATTAAAACAAATTGTTTACAGCAACCTTCTTTCAGATATCTCCGAAGTCAGGAACATCCAAGTCAGTGGCAACACGGTCACATGGGAAGCCCCTGCTACAGTTGGCCGTTGCCAAATGAGTTACATCGTCGAACACACAAGTCCGTTTGGAACTGTCACCTTGACAACAGCCACCACTCAAGCCTCCTTGACTCTGGTGCCTTGCTCGAGCAACACAGTTACTGTAAAAGGATTCGCAGGATCGTTGGAAGGACCAAGCGTTGAACACACCTTCACTGCAGCTTCTGCTGACCTTGAAGCACCAGAAAACCTCCAAACAATTCCAGACTTTACCTCTGCGAGGATCACCATGGGTGCTGAACTTTCTAACATCAACTCTTGTCCAATCACCCAGGCTCATGTCACATGTTCAAATGATGACATAGCCTGGTTTGGGGTGAGTTTTGATGTTGTAGATAATGCTGAAAGGGTGTTCAGTTTGGATGTCGACGGTTTGCAAAGGGATACAATCTATACTTGTTTGGTGAGATGGAATAATTCGCCAATGAGTGAAGAAATTAGATTCAGAACTAGTAGGTTTATTTCTTTTAGTTGCAAAATTTCTTTTGACACAGTTTCTTTTAGTTGCTATTCCCAATAAGCAATTGTCCGTTGAGGACGTGACCAAGAATGGTTTTAACGTGAGATGGACTGAAGAATATGGTTCTGAATTTGTCTTAAACTACCAATTGATCATTGAGTCCAATGGTCCAGCCCATTCTGTTAGAGACGACTGTGATATTTCAACAGGAACTTACACTTTTGACTTTGAAAACGGAGTTTTCAACAGCGTTTTTGATGATGGTCTTCCCAATTATGGTTATACAGTTAAGTTGATCACCACCTACAATCTAGGAAGCTTGGGAGTGACTGCCGTCAGTTCTGCTCTAACTGTAACAACGTCAACTTCAGGTTGGTACAATTCTAACCATATAACCAAACAAAATTAACAAAAATTTAAAACTTGGACGAATGTTGTCAACAAAAGAAACGTCCTCTAGATTAACCTTTCTATATCATAACCAAACCCTTCTGATTATAGATCCAGCAGCTCCTGAAGACATGGGTATCGAGTTTGAATATGAAGGTGGAACTACTTACAACGTAACAGGTGTTATCTCTTGGATTCCTCCATGTGAACTGAACGGAGCCTTGTCTAGTTTTGCTGTGACTGTGACAGCTAGTTTCCAACTTGGAGGTGTTGACCAGAGTGTTGAATATTCAACTTCTGTCCCTGCTAGTTCACCAAATAACCGCTATGTCTACGAATTAAGAGACATCAATCCATTCTTCAGATATGTTGTTACTGTCAACACAGTCGCTGCCTCGAAAGGACCTGGAAGAGATATTGTCATTACGCCACCTGATGTCTGCTCTTGCACATAAATGTTTATCTAGTTACGTTGTTAATTTTATTATTATTTATGCGAAATTGTAAAGAAAAACCTTATATATTTTAAATACACCAATATACCAATATTGTCTCCAAAACTATTTTAAATTATTTAAATTATTTCTGTTAAAATGCGATATTTTAAGGTTGCAATAAACGGTTCTTTGATCAAAGAAATTATAAGTTTGTTGAGTAAACCTATTTTTAAGCTAAAGCTAAAATATTTCTTTGATGGAAGTAAATGTGTTCTATAAGTTGTATGACTGTCAAAATTCATAACCTCTCGGTGTAAACATCGCAATTTCAGTTTTTGTTCAGGTTGCATCTAGAGTCTCTTCTATAGATTGGCGTTTTTGTTTTCTTCCGTTTTTATGTAATAACGGTTGCGAACAAGACTTTGATGGAAGCCGATATTTCAGGAACGACAAAAAAGAAACGGCCGATCAAGCTGAAAAGTGGTACCCTTAGGCTTTTGGAGACGCCAAACATGATTACAGTATTAGGACATTTGCATATTGTAGAGGGAGCTGTCGGCAGCTTTTCTGGGGGAATAATAGTAAGATACTTTTATTACTAGTAGGACTTTGGGCGGGACGACTAAAAATTATGATACGGACGTTAATTTTACATAAAAAATGTTTACCTATTTTATGGCGATAAAATCCACCGTTTTCAAGAAAAACGCAATTAAACGTGCTGTGTATTTATAACTGTAGTTTATGCAATGTTATTCTATGTGTCAAACGTAAATGCATTTGTGTCAGTTTGCTTAACGATACTGTATTTAATTGATTCTTTCATAGTTCATTACATATTTGTGGTATTTTATCACAAAAAAAAATATGCCTCGGCACAACTTTTTTTCAAACACGGAAATGACCGATATGGTTGCTGTTTATGCTCAAGCAATTTAATGGAGCAGCAGCAGCGGGAACGTACAGGCAGTAGTACCAAAATCGTCGCCAACCTAATAGAAAGCTTTTCCAAAAAAAAGCTTTTTTGGACAACGTTCTACCTATCTTATTAGAAGACATCTCTTTAAACCTGCGTGGGAGTGTATGGTTTATGCACGATGGTGCTCCCGCTCATTTCCTGCAAACTGTGCGAAACTATTTAGACAACCACGTTCCGCACCGCTGGAGTGATTATCTTTGGCCACCGAGAAGCCCAGACCTCAACCCATTAGATTTTTTTATATGGAGCTATATGTAATCTATTGTATACCGGCAAGTCTACTAATACTAGGCAAGATTTGCAAAGAACGATTATTGACGCAGGATATGAAATTAGAAATAACTTTGAGTCATTTTTTAGAGACGACATAACTTAGGAAAACGTTTTGAAAGATGTGTTGAACTAAACGGTGGACATTTTGAAAACCTTACAAATTTATAAATAAAGAATAAGTGAAAATTAAGTTTAATTTTTTATAATGACATAGCTTTTAGCAAATACACAAAATGTTTAATTGCGTTTTTCTTGAAAACGGTGGATTTTATCGGCATAGGGGTACCAATTTTCAGCTTGATCGGCCGTTTCTTTTCTGAAATACACGCAAAACAAGACATATATTTTCTATCTTTAACACCTTATAACTTCTTAAGGGAGCACTTTTTACTATGGGATTTTTGGTTTAATCGGTCCCATTTGACATCAAGAATATACGGTTAAGCTGGGTCCCATTACTTTCCGGACAGCCTGTATATAGTATGATAAAGTCATGTGCCTGGCCACATCAGATATTTTATAGCTCCATTGAGAGGAAACTGTTATTTAATTAACTTTAATCTGTTCCTAAATCATTTAGTATTTTTTTATGGAAACTCACGCTTCATGTGTTCTTTATTATGCATAGCGTCATCAATATTTAGAAGTATGTGACGCAATATGGCAGTATAACACCATTTGTGGATATTTTCGATGTTTTCTACCCTATTCTACATACAGGGTGGTCTAGTAATTATAAAATTTTTAAGACTTAATAAGAAAAGTAGGTAATTTAATACATATTTACCCAGATTTATCACAGTTTGTGATGTTTGTAAGTCGAGATATCGAGATACCGAGTAAAGTTTTGCTGCCCCAGCAAAATAACAAAGAATAAAAAAGACAATAAACGTAGATGTGGGTGTATGACTTATATATACAGCTATATGTAATCCCATTTTGTGCATACGGTCGCGTTCCACGGGTGACGTCACTCACCTTCGTCGGCGAGTCAACCTTGCCTCACGTATAGAGAGAAACAAATGAGTAGCGGGGACTCAAATGGAAGAGATTCGGAGGTGCTCCTGTGATAGCTTCTCACCACTTCAGTCGATATTCGACCGAAGTGCTAAACAAACCACGATTTTTCCCCCAGAAACGAAAACAGTTGACAAACTCAAAAAATTTTTTTGAGTACCTTTTTTTTAGTTGTTGAGTACACACGCGATTTTTCCTGTACGAACTTTTTTTTGGTATCGAAAAAAGTAGCTGTTTCGTTACAGTTTAAAATTGTTTCGAAAAATAATTGTCATTTTTATTTAGTGCGTCTTATAATATAGCTTTGCTACCGGTTGGAAGAATTAATAAGCAGTAAATAACAACAAAATCGGCTAGGTGAGTATTAATTGTTTTCCTTATTTTTGTTTACTCTTGCCTTTTTTTGTAAATAATTTGCTGATAAGACAATTACACCATATATTTACTTGTTTAAAAATGACAACATAACGTATGTGTTTGATTTTGTTATTTTTTTAATGTCGTCTTTAGCAATAACATTAAAAGAATAACAATTCTGCATAGCTTTGAACGTAAAGATACAATTTTCTGAAAAGTTTCTTTAATGTTTAAGAACTTTTGTAATTAATGATAAATTTAGGTCATTGTTCAACTTATTCTAAACAAATTCATCAAGATTATCAGCCGTCTTTGCAATGTTGAAAAAGAAATTTTGATAGTGTAAGTTTAAAACACCCTGTAGAGTAATTAGGTAGCTTAACCAAGTTCTCAACTAGTCTGTTGTAAAACCGAATCAATTAGCATTATTTTGGTTTTTGATTCACCCTTATATCTGAATTTTTGTAAAAGTTACAGATTTACAAATAAAATATTGTAATTTTAGGTTTAATGTTCAATGACTTGTGTGAACTTTAACCGATTTTGATTTATTTTTCAGCTAATAAACAAATAAATAGAAAATACTACACGTCTTTGCAATTTAGAAACAAAAAGAATAAACTTGGAGTTTATTATTTGATCCAATATTTGAACATTTGTTATAAAGTTGTTAACGAAAAACTTTAGCATTTTGTTCTAAATTGTGTAATTTGTTAACGCAGATATGATTTAAATTTAATTCAGAATAATAATTTATTATAAAACGTCATAGAAAATACCTAAAGCTGAACAAATCAAAAATGCTGAAAAAAAAATGCTAGACTTGTAGTTTTTTTTACTTTATCATACGCAGTATGTAAAGTATTGTAATCGTGCCAAAGGAAAATTTTGAGATTTTAGCGGAAATAAGTCTTTTTGGGTCCCCTGAACATTTTTGACCAAGGTACAAAAAATGTCTGTGTGTGTGTATGTATGTGTGTGTGTGTGTGTACCCGTTTTCGTGGCGACGATTCCGGAGAAACTACTAAAGGTATCGGGACGAAACTTCATATTTAGAAGTTTCATAACCAAACTTAGAGCTAAAAAGCTTTCTGTTGAAAAGGGTCCAAAGGAACTGGTGGTTTACTCATAGCATTTTTCGAAGATTTTGCAAATGAGCCTCTAATTGTGTAATGTCGTCAAAATAGTTAAATAATAAATTAAAGGAGAGGAAATTTTCTATAATTTATGTATATGACATTTTTTGGTAGAATTTATAGTTTAGCTGCATGAGAAAATTCTATTTCATCGAGATCGGTCGTACTGCTTTAAAACTAGTAGCCAGGATATGTCAGATTTTTTTATTCTAATGACAGTAGCTAGTGTCAAACGCTAATGTTTTGAAAATACTACTGTCAATATAGGCTGCGTTCGGATATTGAACACCGTTACACTTTTTACACCCAATAACACGTAAGTGTCATTTGGACGGTGTACCCGGTGTCAACGGAGTACAATATCCGAACGCAGCTTTAATCGAGATATCTGTCTAGTTCTACTAGTTTTATTTTAATGCAGACATAGCCGATCTCGGTCAAATAGAATCTCATGCAGCTAAACTATTAATTTTATATATAGTATGATAAAGTCATGTGCCTGGCCACATCAGATTTTTTAACTTTATCATACATAGAACATTTATGACCAAGGTACAAAAAAATATATGTGTGTCTATATGTGTGTATGTATGTATGTATGTGTGTGTGTACCCGTTTTTTTGTGGCGACGATTCCGGAGAAACTACTAAAGGCAGCGGGACGAAACTTCGTATTTAGAAGTTTCATAAACAAACTTAGAGCTAATAAGCTTTTTGTTCAAAAGGATCCAAAGGAACTGGATGTTTACTCTAACCATTTTTCAAGGATTTTGCAAATGAGCCGCCATTTGTGTAATTTCGTCAAAATAATTCAATAATAAATTAAAGTAGAGGAAATTTTTTATAATTTACGTCTATGACATTTTTTGGTAAAATTAATAGTTTAGCTGCATGAGCAAATTCTATTTTATCGAGATCGGTTGTGTCTACATCAATATAAAACTAGTTAGCCTTCATTCTAATGAGAGTAGGTAGTGTCAAACGCTGATGTTTTGACAATACCAGTTGTCAATAGAATCAAAACATCTGTCAAATCTTGGCTAACTAGTTTTATTTTAATGCAGATACGACCGATCTCGATCAAATAGAATCTCATGCAGCTAAACTATTAATTTGATATATAGTATGATAAAGTCATGTGCCTGGCAACTTCAGATTTTTTTTATAAATTGCAAAGCCGTGTAACACTCTTGATAATTTTGTTTATGAACTAAAAAATAATCAAAATCAGTTAAAGTTTACAAAAGTTGGGAACATTAAAGTTAAAATAACAAAGTTTTAACTTGTTTTACCTCAACATTCAGTTATTGGGACAAGTTAAAAATAACAAAGTTGTTGTTGCGAATTGATGTCTTAGATTATTTGAAATAAAAACACAAAAATCTCCCAAAAATCTAGAGTCAAATTCAACAAACACGAAATCTGGAAACATTGAACCAAGTTCAAATAATAAAAAACCGGATTCCTCACATGTGGGCTTGACAATTCGTTTTTTTCTACTGGTAAACGCCTATTCCATCTCCAAAAACAAAATATGCAAAGCAGTTCTGCTAAATCACGAGAAAACAGTTATTTTCTGAACACCTGTCCAACATCAAATCATAACTCATAACTCTACAGACCATTATAACAAAGTGTATGAATGAAATCTTCCACAATATTCAATGGAATGATTCGATCTGTAACGTTTTTAAGGTGTATATATCTATCTATAACAGTGGGTATACACCAACAAGTGGTTTTAAGTTTGTCAACTTATATTGAATGTTCACCGTAATGACAGTAGGTAGCTGAGATGTTTGTGGGCAGTCCTCACAGCGGTGGCTTGCTTTATTTTTGTTCCGATGAGTAATAATGTCGCCCATGCATTCAAATGATCGAGCAATATATGCAGAATATGTAGGTGAATACTTAAAACTTGTTTACAACAGCAACAAGTTCGCGATCTATTTGGTACAGCCAATTGATCTGGCAACACCTATAAGCATAATGAGCAAATTAGTACTGTAAATTAGAAGTCACACATGTATTAAGTACATTGTAAGGAGATGAATTTATTAATTAAATTTGTGTGAAGGTGCTGAATCATTTTTTTGTTTTGGTATTGTATTGGTTTTGTATAACGTTCTTCTATGCGTCAAAATGTAGCATTCCAACTATTTGTTAATTTTTAAGACCGAAATATACAATATTTGCGCAGTTCGGCTTCCCTCGCTTGTGGGTTTTGGTGCGAGGCAGTCGAACGAGATGCGAAGTTTTGACGCAGTCCGTTTGAATCCGTTTTTGTAAAATATAGTTGGGTATAATTAATTGTACATCTAAATTCATTATTTATATTTAACTCGCACTACTATTCAAAATTCCGAAATTAAATTGTTCTGATCGTATCGTACAAATAGTAAATATTCTTCCACTGTCCCAGCTACGTTTCCTCATGCATTTTTGTTTCTACAGTCGCATTAAATAAAATATGACGATTGATTACGTGCATATCCCCGATATCGGGCTTAATATTCGTTACTGAGATATCCGCTTCCATGAAAATCGCGTTCGCAACCTTTATTACACAAAAACAAAAGAAAACAAAAACGCCAATCTATAGAAGAGGCTCTAAATGCAACCCGAAGAAAAATTAAAATTTTTGTGGCAAGCGGTTTACGAGGAAAAAAATTGAAAGACGAACGTAAATTTAAAAGTGCAAAAATCGGGTACCTTTTCTTATTTCTCCCGCGCTCATGTTTACACCGAGAGATGACAGTTAGGGCGATTATCTCGTGCGGGGTCACAGACAATGAATTGGGTGTTAATCCCCTTGTTCTTTTCCGCGTTGAACAACCCTTAGATTAGAATAATTTCGATCTTTTACTCTTGCGGGTATTGAGGTACAAAAACATATCTTTGCCACAGAAAAATGGTTATAACTTTTTAAATAATGATTGCATATCTTTCCTTCATATATCAAATTGTAGGTATTTGTAAGGGTATTAATAGGGGTAGTCGTGCATGAATGCACAAAGCTTTGCTCCTGGGTAAAAAAGTTCCTAAATAACGATTAGTCTAATCCAAAAATTATGTGATTAAAAAAATTATCACGAGATGCTTAAAGTTGTAGGTTTGGGAAAAAGTTAAAAAGTGGGATTTCAGAACCGATATGTTACCTATATCTGGCAAAAATATTGCAGGAATCTAGAAAATATAGAAATAGTAAAATCAATTCAAATACAACAGGAATTGAGAGGCTCCTGGCCATTCCTGTATATTAATATGCACATCAGACAATAATAGACAATCTTAAATAAAATTAATAGGGTTATAAAATTATTTGGCATTGATTTCAGATTTCTATCTAAGAGTGCCGTGAATTTTGATGATTTGTGCGAACTATTTTCAAATTTTATTTTTACTTTATCATATGCAGTATGTAAAGTATTCTAAAAAAAAATTTTGAGATTTTAGCGGAAATATAAATCTTTTTGGGTCCCCTGAACATTTTTGACCAAGGTACAAAAAATGTCTATGCGTGTGTGTGTGTATGTGTGTGTACCCGCTTTTTGTGGCGACGATTCCGGAGAAACTACTAATGGTATCGGGACTAGACTTCATATTTAGAAGTTTCATAACCAAACTTAGAGCTGAAAAGGTTTCTGTTGAAAAGGGTCCAAAGGAACAGGAGGTTTAGTCTTAGCATATTTGAAAGATCTTGCAAATAAGCCGCCATTTCTAAAATTTCGTCGAAATGGTTAAATACTAAATTAAAGATGAGAAAATTCTGAATATTTTATGACTATGGCATTTTTTGGTACAATCATTAGTTTAGCTGCATGACCAAATTCAATTTCATCGAGATCGGTCGTACTGCATTAAAACTAGTAGCCAGGATTTGTCAGATTTCTTTATTCTAATGACAGTAGGTAGTGTCAAACGCTAATGTGTTGGCAATTAACGACTGTCAATATAAGCTGCGTCCCGATATTGTGTTACACTTTTTACACCCAATAACACGTAAGTGTCATTTGGACGGTGTACCCGGTGTCAACGGAGTACAATATCCGAACGCAGCTTTAATCGACATATCTCTCTAGTTCTACTAGTTTCATTTTAATGCAGACATAGCCAATCTCGATCAAATAGAATCTGATGCAGTTAAACTATTAATTTTATATAAATAGTATGATGAAGTCATGTGCCTGACCATATCAGATTTTTTATATTCAACGTGGTTGAATTGTTTAAAGTAAGCGAGAAAAATAAAAGGTTTAAACTCGAAGATTTTAAATTGTTTCAGGCTGATATTGGTCATGTTTAAAAAAAAGGCAGGCTCTAAAGTTAAAATTATTTTCATGCACGTAAATAAAAATATATATGGAGTTGCTCCAGGCAGAAATATTGTTTTCTTATTACGTATTTTACCTTCTACTAGCACACAGATAAATTTTTCAAGCAATAAATCAAATATTTTATAATTCTACACCAAAATACTAACCACAAATACAAAATTTTAATATCTATAGTATGTCTTATCCAAATATATCTTGATTTTCACCAGAAATAACCTCAAAATTTGAATTTTTACGAACATACCTTCATATCGCATAAATATAAATTTACGTAACACAATACTCCATTCATACGTTTACCAATTACATAATTAATAACTTTTTGCACAGAATTTATTCCGAATTTCTCGATCAAACCATATTTTTTTAATATGTTAAGGCCATTTCTCCTGCTTCGCAGAACGACATTCTTGATTCTCGTATTAAACAACGTAAAAGATGCAAGAAAAAATTGGAAGGAGTCAACATCGAGAGAGAGAAAAACAGTAGAAATCGGCATATTGAGATGTAGCCTATTTTTCCTTATATAGAGCTTGCCATAAATGGTTCGGATTTGCACTTTTAGGTGACCCTGGCCCATAGCTGTCTTGTATTGCACAACATGTATAAATTCAAAATACACACACATACATCAGTCGCGAGCGTGTGTCTCTTGTTTTGTCGTAATCTGTATCACCTGTTCAAACTTTTGACTATTCCTAACTTATGTCCGAATAAAAATGATCAGACTTCTCGAGAATATCTTCGTAAGTTGTTAGACATATAGGGTGTTTAATAAATAGCCGAAATGTTTGCGAATTGTCGTTTAACATTGACGAAGTTGAAGGTCATGACATAATTGCAGTGCGAAGTGTTGTGACAGTAGAGATAGTAAATAAAGTTATTATTTAAAGGATAATGTCCAAACATGCTAACAACCTGCATGAATTGTCAATGAATCATTGATATAACAATTATTTATTATGTAGTTTTGCTTAAAGGAATTGTTATCGCCGATCCAAAGAAGTTAAGAAATTTGCAATTCTAGAATCCTTGCTGCTAACACAGTTTATTGATGTAACGTTTAAACAAATATTGCGCAATATATGAGGTGAAATGGCAACAACGTTGTTAGTCATCATTTATAATATTCCGTGACAAACTGCAAGGCAAGAATATTATTTTTAAATAAATTGAGAAGTTGAACGAACTATCTAAATAACGTCGAGTAACGTTGTAAGTGCTGCACAGAAAAATACATTCTTATGCCCACAAAAAATTGTTTTCGAGCACTACGCCATATTACCAACGAAATATTATCGTGGTAAATTTTAGACTACATATGTATTATGAATATGATATGTGTGACACTTTTGACTGTTTAATACCACCGATATTATAGTATGCAACTGCAGTAAGGAAACATAGAAATATAAATGGCGAAATCACCACACAGTGACAAGTCGTAATACTAAGATACCGTTCTCAAAAAAAAATAATAGATAATATACTACTAAATTATAAATTTTGAAGGTTTCAGTTTGCAGAAATCTTATAATTTTGTAGTGCATAAACAGCCGCGGAACATGAGCCGTCAGAGCACTTGACTTGATTAGCAAATAAACTGCGTAATACTCCTGAAACATTTCTATATAACATGTATAGCTATCCAAACTGTCTGCTCTTAGGTTTAAACTTCAACGTGAGACTTGTGAAAAATCGTACACGATTTTTACAAACTTGTTTACAACCAGTATTACATATGAACATAAGAAAACATAAATGCTAAGCAATAGACAAGATTCCAAATTTTACTCGATCATGATCTGACATTTTTGCAGTAAGAGGTTTAGAAGAAAAAAAATCGGGAAGGCGAGTGTTAATTTCAAACAGTTAGAACTGCAGAAATCGGGTACCTCTTTACACTTCTGTCGCGTTCATCTTTAAACTGAACCGTAGAAAATTTTGATAGTGATACACTACATATAGAAACGATTAACTAATATATCACACTTTATTTTATTTGCTTTTGATAAGTAGTTTCAGAGTTATGAGTCTTCAAACACATGTCTCCATGCTATTATTTAGCGCCGGACAGCGCTGTACTCTAGACGCGTATTTCTCGAAAACTTGATTTTAGCAAGTCCCCTTTCTTCCGAGCGGGTCACTTATATATTAAAATAAACATATAAAATAATAATTTTTATCGAATCAACTTTACCCGTAGCCTCATGGCATGAGGCAAAATCATAACATCTTAGCTGCTAATTTAAGTGACATTCAAAATACAAAAATTCTTTAGACTAAACTATAACAAATGCTATAATTTTCAGGATTAATTACCCAATTTATCTGTGAGTTGGACGTGTGTAATAATAATTTTTATCGCATCAACTTTGCCAGTTTTGCCACATAGGGGAAAATCATAACATTTTAGCTGCTAATTTAAGTGACATTCAAAATACAAAAATTCTTTAGACTAAACTATAGCAAAAGCTATAATTTTCAGGATTAATTACCCAATTTATCTGTGAGTTGGACGTATGTAATAATAATTTTTATCGCATCAACTTAGCCCGTTATGCCACATAAGGCAAAATCATAACATTTTAGCTGCTAATTTAAGTGACATTCAAAATAAAGGAATTGTTTAGACTAAACTATAACAAAAGCTATAATTTTCAGGATTAATTACCCAATTTATCTGTGAGTTGGACGTATGTAATAATAATTTTTATCGCATCAACTTAGCCCGTTATGCCACATAAGGCAAAATCATAACATTTTAGCTGCTAATTTAAGTGACATTCAAAATAAAGGAATTGTTTAGACTAAACTATAACAAAAGCTATAATTTTCAGGATTAATTACCCAATTTATCTGTGAGTTGGACGTATGTAATAATAATTTTTATCGCATCAACTTAGCCCGTTATGCCACATAAGGCAAAATCATAACATTTTAGCTGCTAATTTAAGTGACATTCAAAATAAAGGAATTGTTTAGACTAAACTATAACAAAAGCTATAATTTTCAGGATTAATTACCCAATTTATCTGTGAGTTGGACGTATGTAATAATAATTTTTATCGCATCAACTTAGCCCGTTATGCCACATAAGGCAAAATCATAACATTTTAGCTGCTAATTTAAGTGACATTCAAAATAAAGGAATTGTTTAGACTAAACTATAACAAAAGCTATAATTTTCAGGATTAATTACCCAATTTATCTGTGAGTTGGACGTATGTAATAATAATTTTTATCGCATCAACTTAGCCCGTTATGCCACATAAGGCAAAATCATAACATTTTAGCTGCTAATTTAAGTGACATTCAAAATAAAGGAATTGTTTAGACTAAACTATAACAAAAGCTATAATTTTCAGGATTAATTACCCAATTTATCTGTGAGTTGGACGTATGTAATAATAATTTTTATCGCATCAACTTAGCCCGTTATGCCACATAAGGCAAAATCATAACATTTTAGCTGCTAATTTAAGTGACATTCAAAATAAAGGAATTGTTTAGACTAAACTATAACAAAAGCTATAATTTTCAGGATTAATTACCCAATTTATCTGTGAGTTGGACGTATGTAATAATAATTTTTATCGAATCAACTTTGCCCGTTATGCCACATAAGGCAAAATCATAACATTTTAGCTGCTAATTTAAGTGACATTCAAAATACAAAAATTCTTTAGACTAAACTATAGCAAAAGCTATAATTTTCAGGATTAATTACCCAATTTATCTGTGAGTTGGACGTATGTAATAATAATTTTTATCGCATCAACTTTGCCCGTTATGCCACATAAGGCAAAATCATAACATTTTAGCTGCTAATTTAAGTGGCATTCAAAATACAAAAATTCTTTAGACTAAACTATAACGAAAGCTATAATTTTCAGGATTAATTACCCAATTTATCTGTGAGTTGGACGTATGTAATAATAATTTTTATCGCATCAACTTTGCCCGTTATGCCACATAAGGCAAAATCATAACATTTTAGCTGCTAATTTAAGTGGCATTCAAAATACAAAAATTCTTTAGACTAAACTATAACGAAAGCTATAATTTTCAGGATTAATTACCCAATTTATCTGTGAGTTGGACGTATGTAATAATAATTTTTATCGCATCAACTTAGCCCGTTATGCCACATAAGGCAAAATCATAACATTTTAGCTGCTAATTTAAGTGACATTCAAAATAAAGGAATTGTTTAGACTAAACTATAACAAAAGCTATAATTTTCAGGATTAATTACCCAATTTATCTGTGAGTTGGACGTATGTAATAATAATTTTTATCGCATCAACTTAGCCCGTTATGCCACATAAGGCAAAATCATTACATTTTAGCTGCTAATTTAAGTGACATTCAAAATAAAGGAATTGTTTAGACTAAACTATAACAAAAGCTATAATTTTCAGGATTAATTACCCAATTTATCTGTGAGTTGGACGTATGTAATAATAATTTTTATCGCATCAACTTAGCCCGTTATGCCACATAAGGCAAAATCATAACATTTTAGCTGCTAATTTAAGTGACATTCAAAATAAAGGAATTGTTTAGACTAAACTATAACAAAAGCTATAATTTTCAGGATTAATTACCCAATTTATCTGTGAGTTGGACGTATGTAATAATAATTTTTATCGCATCAACTTAGCCCGTTATGCCACATAAGGCAAAATCATAACATTTTAGCTGCTAATTTAAGTGACATTCAAAATAAAGGAATTGTTTAGACTAAACTATAACAAAAGCTATAATTTTCAGGATTAATTACCCAATTTATCTGTGAGTTGGACGTATGTAATAATAATTTTTATCGCATCAACTTAGCCCGTTATGCCACATAAGGCAAAATCATAACATTTTAGCTGCTAATTTAAGTGACATTCAAAATAAAGGAATTGTTTAGACTAAACTATAACAAAAGCTATAATTTTCAGGATTAATTACCCAATTTATCTGTGAGTTGGACGTATGTAATAATAATTTTTATCGCATCAACTTAGCCCGTTATGCCACATAAGGCAAAATCATAACATTTTAGCTGCTAATTTAAGTGACATTCAAAATAAAGGAATTGTTTAGACTAAACTATAACAAAAGCTATAATTTTCAGGATTAATTACCCAATTTATCTGTGAGTTGGACGTATGTAATAATAATTTTTATCGAATCAACTTTGCCCGTTATGCCACATAAGGCAAAATCATAACATTTTAGCTGCTAATTTAAGTGACATTCAAAATACAAAAATTCTTTAGACTAAACTATAGCAAAAGCTATAATTTTCAGGATTAATTACCCAATTTATCTGTGAGTTGGACGTATGTAATAATAATTTTTATCGCATCAACTTTGCCCGTTATGCCACATAAGGCAAAATCATAACATTTTAGCTGCTAATTTAAGTGGCATTCAAAATACAAAAATTCTTTAGACTAAACTATAACGAAAGCTATAATTTTCAGGATTAATTACCCAATTTATCTGTGAGTTGGACGTATGTAATAATAATTTTTATCGCATCAACTTTGCCCGTTATGCCACATAAGGCAAAATCATAACATTTTAGCTGCTAATTTAAGTGGCATTCAAAATACAAAAATTCTTTAGACTAAACTATAACGAAAGCTATAATTTTCAGGATTAATTACCCAATTTATCTGTGAGTTGGACGTATGTAATAATAATTTTTATCGCATCAACTTAGCCCGTTATGCCACATAAGGCAAAATCATAACATTTTAGCTGCTAATTTAAGTGACATTCAAAATACAAAAATTCTTTAGACTAAACTATAACAAAAGCTATAATTTTCAGGATTAATTACCCAATTTATCTGTGAGTTGGACGTATGTAATAATAATTTTTATCGCATCAACTTTGCCCGTTATGCCACATAAGGCAAAATCATAACATTTCAGCTGCTAATTTAAGTGACATTCAAAATACAGAAATTCTCCAGACCAAAGTATAACCTGTAGAACGCGGTAATTTTCAGGATTTAATGAAAACTGAAGTTCCCACGTTAGGAACATATGGGAAACACCTTTGACTTAGTTTCATCACTACTGTGCGACGCACACACACACACACACACATACACACACACACACACGCATTCTTTTCTGCAAGGAATTTTCTGTATACTTCTCGTTGCCATTTTTAATTTAAACCCAATTGTAGAAGGCAGATATTGCGCGAACTTACGCGCTCTTACTTACCGATTTGGCGGCCCGACCATATACGGCTTACGGCTGAGTCACTGCGCCCAGAAAGTAAAAGTTATGCGACTGTTTTTCGGTACAACAGATGGTTCATATCTTTCACTACATCAAATCTCACACTTACTTATAAAGTTACGGTTAAATATGGACTTAATCCTCTGCATAGTTTTGGATATGTTCGCCAAAAATGTCTAGACGAAATTATGGAGACTTACGTGATTATCTTGTAGATTGTTTGGTACGATTGACATACGTTTGTTGGTATTATGCATTCTGCTAAGACATTTCGAGGTTTGCGAATTTAAAATGCAAATTCTAGTCAGCTCGTTTTTGATAGATTGGAAACATATGCCGGTCTGTTATTAAAATTGGCATTAATGTAGGTTTCTTTTTTATTGTCACCGCCATTCACATAAATTCGCTAATAGGCAGTTATATGTGCAGTGGAACAAAATCGGTGATAATTTATTGTTGGCATAGAGAACACCTACAACACCCACTCTTCTGACATCAGACTCTAAATTAGTCAATTATTACTGTCTCGTGGTGTCCGATCTTCTATTATTTTTTCATTGACCACATTAAGCTGTTCAAATATAGATAAATTGGCAATAGGGTATTTGACTGTATTAAAAATATAGCTTGTATTATAGTCATCTCAATAGATTACAGTTTTAAAAAACTATTCATTATTACTTTTCAAAAAAAAATGTTTTGTTTCTTTTAAAAACCAAAATTAAAATTGAATTTTATTCACGTCCTATCACGTGATTGAAAACGTTCTGTAATTGGCTCAGTCTCCAGTGACGTCATTCGTTAGTACGCTTAGAGCGCGTTCGGTTTGTCAGGGTAGGGTATGGGGAGAGCAATGCTCAGATAACCTGGGTCGGCTGTCTCTCTCTTATATGCAGATAAACGCCGTATGATGTTAGTCCGCCTATTATGCAGCGCGTCACTCTCACCGTACCCTACCCGATTATCCGAGCGCGCTCTTATGCTTCTCCCGTTTGAATTTAATAGCACTAAAGTGCCATGTAAGCATAACTTTGTTGGTTAGGATAGCCCTAACCTTAAGCTGTCAGATCAGATAAGCTCTGGTTCGAAAATACGATAGATAACTTATTCTAGTCTGGGCCGATTTGACATCTACTATCGGGTGACGTCACACAACAGAAAGTATCGTTTTGGCGGGACTTTTTGTGATTAAACTTTTAACGCTAATTTGTATGAAATATTGTGGAAATTATTACGAAAAATAATGCATTTACAATGTAGAGTGAATGAATAAACACACCCTATTATCATAATACAGGAGTATTTTTTATCCCAGGAAGCTAAATTACATCTCATTTTTTAAACTGATTTCAGCTTAATCTAATGCAATGTCGGACTACTCCATCATACAAGACGAAGACGTCCTAAAACGGATGGTAAGCCTTATTGTACAGGGTGTCCCATGCTAGGAACAAAGCACATCCACTTAAAAACATAAGTTTGTGTTAGTACGTTGTTGTGGGACACACTGTATACATCAATAATTATAATTCACCAAATATTTAACACCAATCATTAAAATTGTAGTGGCAGGACACTGAAGATTTTGGCCGAAAGAAAGAAATCAGGGCCCACATGTATAAAATCCGGGAGAACAGATTAAAAGATTTCTACAATACCGGCGAAGTTACGTCTTCGACCACCATAAAAACAACGAAAAGCACTTCGAAGGGAAACGAAATGACCCACGCCGATAGTTTGGGCGACCACAGTTTCATGAGTCTGAAGAGCAAAGAGATCCGAGACTCGGAATCTCCAACTAGAGACGCCTACAAAATCACTGGTAAAGTTTTTGTGTTTTGTAGTTGTCTTGGGTGCTTTGTAGTTTCCTTGGGTGCTTTGTAGTTTTCTTGGGTGCTTTGTAGTTTTCTTAGGTGCTTTGTAGTTTCCTTGGATGCTTTGTAGTTTCCTTAGGTGCTTTGTAGTTTCCTTGGGTGCTTTGTAGTTTCCTGTAATTTTTGTATCTTCTTTCACTAAATATCTATCTAATCCTTCAGGTGTTACTAGAAGACAAGACCATGGTTGGGACATCGTCGAAAGCAACGAATCCAGCAACGACGGTAAATCCCAATCAACCACAAGAGTTGCGACAACAGCTGGTAAGCAACAGATCCAAGGAGGCGAGTCCAACTTCGCTGCTAAGGCCGAACAGAAGACTTCGGTTTACCAAGATGGCGACGACAAGAACTTCGTCAAATCCGTGGGTGCTTCCAGCCATAACGTGGTGAAACAGGAAGCCCATGGTGGAGACGAGAATTCAAAATTCTATTCGTCTAGCACAACTACATCTTCGTCTTCCAAGTACAACTCCGAGCAAAAGTCTTCAACTGGTGACGTGGACATCCAAGCAGTCCCAACTCAAGCCGTCCCAACTCAAGCCATTCCAACTCACACCATACCAGGCAAAACTGTGGTCCGCACTTACACCGAGAATATACCGAACGATCTAAAAAATAACTCGAACTTCATCGATGGTAAGACTAAAGTTACCACCGAGACTAAAACATTAGCAGATGGTAGCACTGTAACCACTACCAGGTACGAAACCATTGGTTCGAAGAGCTATACCACATCTTCGTCATCAAGCAAGCATCAAGCATCGTCAAGCCAGCAAGAGCAACGTTCTTCCGAAGCTCATCACCATGATTCACGCAGATCCTCAACCCATGATGATGTCAAGATCACCAGAACTCCTAGGATTGAAGTCTGCAACGACCAGTCCACAGTTACCATCACCAATAACCAAAACATCTCCAAACAATTCGATGATGTGGAGTCTCGACGTCTCCAAGACACTCAAGCCAGGAATGTTACCATCACTAAGAACCAAGAGGTGTCCAGGCAACACAGAAGTGATGATACCCAAACTCGTAGCGTCCAGGATAACAGAAGCTCCGATGTTAACATTGCTGAAGTCACCATCTGCAAGGAGGCCAAGCCTATCGTTGATGAAAGCACCATAACAAGAACTGTTACGAAAACCACCCACACCTACGGTGATTCCAAACCATCTACCATCGAAGAGAAGACAACTGTTACTAAGACCATAACCGATGAGCAACCGAAAATAACTAAAACAACTAACTACATCGAACACCCCATTGAAACCAGGTATACCACCGAGAAGGTGACTGCTGATAAGTTCATCAATATCGAGCGTGAGAAGTTAGTTGATGAGGCACCTCAGCAGCCGAGAAGGCAACAACCAGCTAAAGAAGAACCACCAGCTAGAGAACAACCAGCTAGAGAACAACCACCTAGAGAACAACCAGCTAGAGAACAA
Source organism: Aphodius sticticus (assembly GCA_963966075.1). Classification (NCBI taxonomy): domain Eukaryota; kingdom Metazoa; phylum Arthropoda; class Insecta; order Coleoptera; family Scarabaeidae; genus Aphodius; species Aphodius sticticus. Next base: position 1,537,199 of record OZ014510.1, read on the forward strand.
CCAGCTAGAGAACAACCAGCTAAGGAAGAACCCCGATACGAACAACCAGACCGTCGCCAGCCTATAAGACCAGGAAAATCCGAGATGGACGATACCAGATCTCCACTAGATGGTCAATACGATACCACCTATCGGACAGAGTTCATTCCAAGACGTATAAGCGTCGAGGTCAGCCCGACGCATGATGCTTTCGCTAGGTCTTTAAGGTCTGTGAGTCCAGTGAGTAGTAGAGCTGGTTCTATTAGGAATTTGCGTACACCAAGTCAGTCTTCCTTAAGGAGTAGCCCGGAGAAGTTTATCAGGGCTTCACCGGAGAAGTCACCAAAGAAGAAGAGTCCAGAGAGGTATGATACGATCACCAGAAGGACCGAAGTTGATTCAAGCACTTTGACCAGAAGAAAGAAGCCCTCTAGGAGTCCATCACCAACGACTACCGCAAGCGAGATTGAGTTCCTTAGGAATACTGAAGATAACAAGTCTTCTGTGTTTAAAAACCAGAAGATCACCAGGAGGCATACTGAGGATAATGTTACTGAGAAGCGTCCAAGTTCTTTGGACGTTACTACGACAACAACGACCACCAGAAGGAAGAAGATAACTGATAGATCACCAACTTCGCCATTGACTGATTTCTCAACCAGAAGACCCTCCCCTACCAAAGAGGCTAAAAGAAGGGATTCCATAAAGGAACAAAAGGAAGATGTCAAGTCCAGGAAGGTGTTGCGAAGAACTGATACTTATGAAGAACGCTGCAAGGAGATTTTGGGCATTGCCAATGGTCAACCTTCGACACCGAGGAAGGCATCTTTACCAGATGTCGCCAGAGGTAAGACGCCATCAAAAGTCCAGGAGTTCCCATCGCAAATAAGGAAATCCCCGCAGAAGGAACCATTAGGTCCATACCCTGAGAAGAAAAGCCCAGAGAAATTCGGGTCTAAGGTTCAAGAATTTCCTTCGCAAGTAAGGAGATCTCCACAGAAGGAACCGTTGGAGCCTTATCCTCAAAAGCCGAGGAGGCCAAGCAATTCTCAGAATTTGAACGAGTTTCCTTCTCAGATTAGGAAGTCACCTGAGAAACAGCCGCTGGAACCTTATCCTCAAAAGTGTAAGCCAAAATCAGAAGGTCCTAAGATAAACGAGTTTCCTTCTCAGATTAGGAAGTCACCGGGAAAGGAACCTTTAGGACCTTACCCAGAAAAAGAAAGAACTCCAAAATACACTTCTAAAATTGATGAGTTTCCTTCTCAAAATCGTAGGTCTCCTGGAAGAGAACCATTGGAACCTTACCCAGCAAAAGACAGGGTTCCAAAATATACTTCTAAGATTGACGAATTCCCTTCACAAACTCGCAAGTCTCCTGGAAGAGAACCATTGGAACCTTACCCAGAAAAGGAAAGGGCTCCAAAATATACTTCTAAAATTGATGAATTCCCTTCACAAACTCGTAGGTCTCCTGGAAAGGAGCCATTGGTACCCTACCCAGAAAAGGAGAGGACTCCAAAATACACTTCTAAGATTGACGAATTCCCTTCACAAACTCGTAGGTCTCCTGGAAAGGAGCCATTGGAACCCTACCCAGAAAAGGAAAGAACTCCAAAATATACTTCTAAAATTGATGAGTTTCCTTCACAAACTCGTAGATCTCCTGGAAGAGAACCTTTGGAACCTTACCCAGAAAAAACGAAGCCTAAATCTACAGGTCCAAAGATAAATGAGTTCCCTTCACAAATTCGGAAGTCACCTGAAAAGGAACCATTGGAACCTTATCCTGAAAAGGAGGGAACTCCAAAGTATACTTGCAAGGTTGATGAATTCCCTTCACAAACTCGTAGGTCCCCTGGAAGAGAACCTTTGGAGCCTTACCCAGAAAAAGAAAAGACTCCCAGGTACACTTCCAAAATTGACGAGTTTCCATCTCAAAGTCATAAGACCCCTGAAAAACAACCCTTGGAGCCTTACCCAGAAAAAACTAAGCCAAAATCTTCTGGCCCTAACATAAACGAGTTTCCTTCTCAAATCAGAAGATCACCAGAAAAGGAACCTTTGGAACCTTACCCTGAAAAGGACCGAACTCCAAAATTCACATCCAAAATCAACGAATTCCCTTCACAAACTCGTAGATCTCCTGGAAGAGAACCATCTCCTGAAAGACCTCAAGATAAAGAATCTCCATTTGAAGCATCCGAATTCCCATCCTATAGAAGAAAGGAAAAATCACCATCGCCTTTCAGAGAGCTACGCAAGTCGCAAGATCGAGTATCCCTTGATGACCTTCCCACCATGGTAACAGAGACCAGGAGATCTGTGGATAGGGTTTCCTTGAGCGATCTGGAGACGTCAAGGCATGAAACAGACTTTATACGCAGAGAAAAATACGATACCGATATCACATTGAGGAAATCGAAGAAAACTAAGACGAGTAAGGTCAAAAGGGTGGAAAACGGTGACGAATCCAGTTCTACTTCTGAAGATGAAGAGGAAGTCACCACCACGGAGGTCGTTGACGTCACCACTGGTGAAACTGAGAAGACAACTGTGCAGAAGAAGACAGAGAAAGGTAAGACTACCACTAAAACAACTGTGACCAAAGACCGACCAAAAACTGAAGTGAGAAGGTCACCTGTGAAGAAGCCAAGAGAACCAGAAGATGGTGAAGATACCAGAACTACAGAAGTTATCAGCATAACAGAAACATCAGCTCCATATAAGGTTTCAAAATCTAAGAAGGTTGAAGAAACCTATAAGACCACAGCTACGAGAGTCATACCTAAACCAAAGGATACAACTCCGAAAACTGAGGTGGTTACCGTAAAAAAGACTTTTGTGACCACTGCTAAGAAGCCAATTCAAGAAGCACCGGTGGTCAAGAAGTTCATACCAACTTTATGCACGAAGGAGACCAGGAGGACTGAGAAACTCCTGACGTTATCACCAAAGGAAGTCACAACGCATAAAATTGTGAAGAAGGACAACCCAGAAAACACCTTGATCAGGAAACCATCTGGCAGTTCATTGAAGCCTAACACTGGAAAGATTTCCGGAGTTACAGAGTATACAGATCAGTACAGCAGGGTCACCAAGGTCACCCAGAAACCTAAGGTAACCACCAAAATAACAGTGACTCCAGTAATCTCCAGACATGACGAAGAAGTCCATACAAAAACCAAAGTTGAGACCACCAGAACAGGTGGAAAACAGGTGACCAATGGTGATATCAAAAGGACTACCACCCAAACAACAAAGAAAATTGGTCCTACCACCAAACCAGATACAAGCCGTCACGTGGTATCAGCTATCATCAACATTAAACCAAAACAAAAACCTGCACCAACATCAGTAACGAAGACAGTCCACAAAACAACCGCGACGAAATTGGTTTCTGGTAGCAAGAAGCTTACACCCACAAAGAAGCTTCAGAATGGGCACATCCCCAGCGATGAAGAGGAGACAGACCAAGAAGAACTCATCGAGAAAACCAAGAAGAACATCAAACTAGAGAAGAAATGCATCGCCACGAAGTCAATTTTGATCGAAAATGCTGTGGCCGACCAAAGGGAGATCATAGTCGATCTTAAACGGTCGAAATCTTCAAGGGAGGGTACCCCAGATCGTCTGTGTCCATACCCAGTACGACCAGATGATGACTCCAGCACGCCAAGATACCCAGATCAAATCGTAGAACCGGAAGAACCAAAACAAAGGTCTAAAATTATCACCAATGACATAATCCACGAAGACATCGAAGGAATTACCAGCACCATCACCGAGATTAAAGACGAGAGCCTTCTGACCGTCAACGAAAAAGTAAGCAAGTTCCTGAGTACAGCTGAACAGATAACAAAGAAACCTAAGGAGTTTAAACCAGCTCCAAAGGTGGAAAGGCCAATTCTGGATGTTGATGACGATTTGAGAGAAGACGAGTGCTTGTTGAGTGTCTCTGATAAGGTGAGCAAGTTTATAACCACAGCTGACGAGCTCACGAAGAGCAAACAACCATCTAGGAAGCCTGTCCAAATAGAAGACGTCGATGCCACAGTGGATGAAAATGACGAAAGCCTTTTAAGCGTCTCAGAGAAAGTTTCCCACTTCATAGCCACTGCTGAAAGAGTTAAGGAGACGCCGAAAGCGAAGCCAAGGAGTAAGGAGCCTAGTAGGTCACCGTCCCCAAGGAAGGAAGTTGAAATTAAGAAATCACCAAGCCCAACTCGTGAACCAGTCAGAACAGAGGTCTGCTCGAGGAGGTTCAGCGATACCAGAAGAGATAGCTTGGAGACGACGCCTAAATCCAGCAGGAGGACTTCAAAGGACGAACCAAGGATGCCCTTAAGCCCAACAGAGAGGCTCAGGAGTACTGAAACCATTAAAAAGGCTAAGGCATTATTCGAAAACATCTCAAAGGAGCAAGAGGTGTTAAAGCAAAGAGATATCTTGAGTAGGCCATCTGTTTTTGAAGGGAGAAGGCAAAAGGAACAGGAGAAGGAACAGGAGAAAGATGTTAGGCATCGTTCTAAATCACCTGAGAAACCTGGAGATGAGGAAATTCCTCATTACATGACCCCCCTTGATAGGACCATCAAAGAACAGAAGCCAAGACAGCGTAGAACTGATGATGGGAGTGACACCGAAGACGAAGATTATCAGCATTCTGATTTGGGCGATGTTCCTCATTACATGCTTCCTTTGGATCGTACTTTGAGAGAGAAGAGCCCCCATAAGGAGAGTGTTAAGCAAATTGAGGATATCATGAATAGAAGCACCAGTTCCGCCCATAACGAGGAAGTTGATGTCAGGACGACCAAATTTGGTGTCCAGTTGCGGAGAACTGATTCCGGCAGGGCTACCACGTTAACCCAGAGGCAAGTGACCAGTAAAGTCGAGACTGAAGACGAGTTGAACATCGAGGAGATCTACGATCTGGAATATTTGGAAAGCTTGGTAAGTTATGCTTCCCCATAGCAACTAAACTCACTAATTGTTTGCCTCTTTAGCTGGAGACCATCGTAGGGTATGACATAAGACGCAGAATCAGGGCCCAGATCCGAGTTGTGAAGAAAATGATTGAAGAAAGCAAATTAGAAATTGTAACAACCAAATCGAGGTCTCCTGTTCGTGAAACTAAAGAAACCGAACACATCAGGCGTGGCAGTAGTGAGTATAAGAGTTCGTATTCTTCGTATTCAGAGAGAAGGTCATCAGAGACGAAATCTACCACGACTACAAGACGTGATAGCTCTACAAAGGAGAAGAGTCCTGAGAGGAGACAGGTAAGTCCTGAGATGAGACAGAAAAGTCCTGAGAGGAGACAGAAGAGTCCTGAGAGGAGACAGAAGAGCCCTGAGAGGAGACAGAAGAGTCCTGAGAGGAGTCAGAAGAGTCCAGAACGTAAACCACAGAGTCCTGAGCGTAAGACCACTAAACCAGAGTGCTCCAAAGTCTTCCAAACTGAACTCAAGAAGACTAAGCCTGTTACCAAGAAGGTAATTGACGAGAAGCCTGTTTGGGTGACCCAGAAGACTCTCAAGAAAGTGACTGACACACCAGTTAAGAAGACTGTTGTTACCACCACTACGAAAACAAGCAGAACAACCAGCAGAAGTCAGAAGAGTCCATCGAAGGAGCGTGCGCCAACTGATGTGATCACCTCGAGTTATGGTGTTGGGCCCATGGACGAGAATGGTGCGCCATTGTTTGGGTTGAGGGCTTTGAAAGCTCAGAATAAATCTGAAAAAACGAAAGGTAGGTTGTTTGGTTATGATGATAGGTTCTTCAGAAGTTGTGAGTGTTGATTTCAGTTCAAGGTACAGTCATTCAAAGTCGGTATTATTCTGAAAATGGCCAGGAACCGGTTGGTGAGATAAGCGTTACGAAATATTCGACAGATCCAAAAGATTTGGCGGTTTCGGATTCGAAGAAAGGCAAGGGTGTGTCTTCTGTTACTACCACGCAAAAATTTGGTTATAAGGGGACACCATCATTGAAGAGTATCACCAGTAAGACTAAGGTTTGTCTTTAAGTTGAAAAAAAAAAAACTAAAACTAAAACAGTGGTAATCAATATTAAATGGTGTTATGCGATTTCTTCTTTGTGTAGGGTGTTGAATCAGGCAGTACATCATCTACTAGAACCACCAAAGTAACCAGGAGGGGATCGGTGAAGGAAATGTCCCAGAAATTCATCGAAAATGCTGGTAGGTAACCAAATTCTATCCCAAAAACTATAACCTATTTTAATAACGATTTCCTGGTCTTGAAAAGTGACATAAAAAAGCTATGACGAACAGAGGTTAGGTACAAAACCCACAACAAAGAACCTGTTTTTGTAAAGAAGAAGAAATGTAAACATAACCTAACATCCCATCAAACTTTTCTTGGACAGAGTATCTGTACGTCACTTTTTAAGGTTAGAAAACCTGTATTAACCTTAAACAGACAAACTATCGATGCTTATTCAATTATTTTTGCACAGTTGATAGCTTGAAGAGTGAACGGCAATCTTCCTACCCCAAGGCAGGTTTGATATTGCGAACGTCCAGCTTCAAAGATACAGATGTTGAATCTCCCACTTCAAGAGAAGGATCTCCTGGTAGATTTTTAAACACACCAGAAGCATTGCTTGAATTATAATTGTGTATTATTTGTAGGTTATGAGGAGACGCGTAGAACTGTCACCACTGTCAAAACCTCGTCGTCAAGCGGCGGTAAGGTCGATACCTTCCTTACCAACAAGTCCAGAGTGACCGGTGTCCAAGACGTGATAACAAGAATGAAAAATGAAGGTAAATTGGTAACAGATTTGTTTTTTTGTGTGTGATATTAGACCAGGCAATAGAGATTTTTTCGTGACAAAAATAGTATCAGCAAGCCGACGGTCCCAGGTCACGTGGGACAGTCGTGTTCTATTTCCGTTTTTCGCTTGTAAAAGCCGAACCGATGGAGCAATCTTGATGCTTTCAACGGACGAATTGTAGAGAATGAAAAGACGAAAAAAATAAACCCTACACGGACTCGAACGCATTAAAATTAACGGAGGAAATTCGGAAAAACCGGAAAAATCGGCGTTTTTTTCAAGAATTCATATCTCCGCCATTTTCAAAGTTGTTGCCCAGGCTTTTCGCGAGAAAGTAGCGATTGATGGGTACCTTAAGTGTGCACAACCCAGGCGTTGTCCGATGATTAGTTTTTGCACAATTGCAATTTGAATTTTTTTATGCAATATGGTTCAGCGACCCTGGATGCGTCGGAAGTGGTCCGATTTTAATTTTTTAACGTATTTCGAAAGTAGAAGTATTGTGCTACGAAACGTCTATTCTGATTTTGCGTTAAAATGTTGCGAAATTGGCGAAAAATGCTTGCAAACTACACCGAAAACTGCTGCGCGCTCCAAAGCCGTCGAGTAGAGGGGGTAGGCGGTCGACGCGGGGAAGCGCGTATCTATAGTAATACCAGTGCGCTGCGCGCTTCCCCGAGCGGCCGCCTACCCCACTACTCGACCGCTTTGGGGCGCACGGCAGTTTTCGGTCATGTTTGCAAGCATTTTTCGCATATTTCGCAACATTTTAACGCAAAATCAGAATAGACGTTTCGTAGCACAATAGTTCTACTTTTGAAATACGTAAAAAAAAATAAAATCGGACCACCTCCGACGCATCCAGGCTCGCCGAACCAAATTGCATAAAAAAATTCCAAATCGAAATTGTGCAAAAACTAATCATCGGACAAAACCTGGGTTGTGCACACTCAAAGTACCCACCAATCGCTACTTTCTCGCGAAAAGCCTGCGCGACTACTTTGAAAATGGCGGAGTTATGAATTTTTGAAGAAACGCGGATTTTTCCGGTTTTTCCGATTTTCCTCCGTTAGTTTTAATGCGATCGAGCCCGTGTATGGTATATATTTTTTCGTCTTTTCATTCTCTACAATTCGTCTGTTGATAGCATCAAGATTGCTCCATCGGTTCAGCTTTTACAAGCGAAAAACGAAAAAAAGCACGATTTTTTTAGGTTTTTTTTATAACAAATTAAGTAATGATATTTGCGAGTCGAAAACGCATCACAGTACATCTACGGACTGTTCTACGTGACCTGGGACCGTCGGCTTGCTGATACTATTATTGTCACGAAAAAATCTATATTGCCTGGTCTATATTTTTTATATTTTTGCTTCCTTATTTTTGTTTGTTTGTGTAGAAACTGAAGGTGAAACAGCTGAAGATATCGAGGCTAAAAATTTGCTAAATAAGTTCATAGGTTCCCAAGTGATTTTATCTGGTATAGAATCTGCTAACAAGTCTTCAGGTGGAAGAAAAAGTGTCACCAAGATTACCACTACAACTACAACGTCGGTGAGTTATTTTTATCCTATAATTTTCGCGTTTTAATTTCAGTGAGTTTGTTTAGAAAAGCGTAATAGATAATTTTCAACAAGATATCGAGTACGAAAGCTGTTGATGTTAAAACAAGGCGTTTGTTTATTTTTGTTATTGTTACAGCAGCAGGTTTACGGATAATTTTAGAAATACGATAATTTCACCACTAAATTTCGGCGTAGTTATAACCTTTTATATTTACCACCCCTTGTGTCTAAATGCGTCTAAAATGGTGTCCTTGATTTATTATTGTACAAACTACACAATAGGGTATTAGACTGTATTAAAAATATGGCTTGTATTATAGTCATCTTACTAGATTACAGTTTAAGAAAACTATTTGTTATTACTTTTCAAAAAAAAATATGCTGTCCGCCTATTATGCAGCGCGTCACTCTCACCGTACAATACCGGGTTATCCGAACGCGCTCTTATGCTTCTCCCGTTTGAATTTAATAGCACTAAAGTGCCTACAAGCATAACTTTGTAGGTTAGGATAGCCCGAACCTTAACCTGTCAGATCAGATAATACCTGGTTCGAAAATACGATAGATAACTTATTCTAGTCAGTTTTACTTATGTCGAAGTAATCTTCATAACAAAAAACACTTGTATTGGCCGCTATTTATTTCATTTGGATTTCTACGAGCCAACCACTTTCTTCGCAGTTTCAAATCTTGCGGAGCAGCTACAAATAGTTTATCCGGAGTTTTTCTTGACGTATAATCTGCATTGTGGATTTATACACCATTTATAACCCATTTTTATGTAGAAATTGTGAAAACAACACATCATACAACACAATTACCAAACGGCGACGATGCCGATGCTGACAGACCATATGGGTCGATTTGACATCTACTATCGGGTGACGTCACGCAACAAAAAGTATCGTTTTGACGGGACTTTTTGTGATTCAATTTTTAACGCTGATTTTTATGAAATATTGAGGAACGAATAACGAAAAATAATGCATTTACAATGTATAATACGTTTCCATCTTTAGATAATCGTTTATTAAAAGTTTCTCTCGCTGTTTGTTGATTTCCTAGCATCTGATTATTTCACTGTACTTCCAAAGATATTAAGTAAATTCAAGCATTTCCTTGAAAAACTAATTGCATATGTGACCCCGCACTAGAGAATCGCCCTAACTGCCATCTCTCGTTTCGATAGTATTGACTTCTGTGTTTGAAGGCGCATAACTCTAAAACTACTGAACAGAAAAAATTGAAATAAAGTGAATCATACTCCTGAATCATTTCTACATTAGTTGTATGACGTTAGGGCGATTCTTTCGTACGGCGTCACATATATTAAATATAACAGGAACCCATTGAGTATAAGATCGTATAACAAAAGAATTCTACCTAATATTCAATCAACTTCACAGAGAGAGAGAGAGACATAACTTTACAAATATAATTTAAATCTTATTTCAAGAATATCCAGTTGAAATATGGTAAATATTACACCACACACTTACTTAGGTTGCATACAAACATTTACTTATTTAATTTCATAATAAGTTATAATCACCTTTGCACTGGATTTTGCTTTATCCTTTTTCGTTTTTTAACCCTGAGTTGGAATGATTTTGAAAAAGCTGAACCATCTCGAGAGTGAGAGAAACCACAGGGGATACTCCAAACACACAGCATATAATGTAGTCCAAAATGTGTCACCTGAAATCAGTATACATGTTAGTAATAAATCTGATTGAAGGACCGCATGTACAAGAAAGAACAATAATCAAAATCTTACCTATGGACACAACAAAAGGTGTTTGAATTTGTAGAATATCAGTAATGTCACCACTTGTATAGGTACTAAAAAGAACACCCAATTAGTGAAAGTGTAATTATACATATCAAGACTGCAAACTTTTACCTGCACCTTGTGGTATATATTCTTCAAAGTCCTCCAGAAAATATATACAAATCGATGAATGTAGGTATATTATATCTTTTAATACCTTAGAACTAAATGGAGCAAATATTTCACAACACCATGATAAAGGATAAGTCACAGAGGCACTAACAGTGTTAAATTCGTTATATTTAACAATCGCACTCAATAAAACTCTCACTTATCTGCTGTTAAGGTAAGTTTTATTATTAAATTTACAAACTTGTTAGTAAATTTACATACAGTTTGTACAATTAATTAATACATGTAACTGCATTTTTATTGATGTTTGGTTTTTTTGCTTAAAATGCTGGTAAAATTGCTGACAAATACAGTAGTAGGTTTACTGACAAAAATGTAAATTTCATTTGTAACTTCGCACTCATTTTGATCAGTACTACAAATACTATCAAATTTGGCGACCGCGTTAAAAGTCGTTTACGGAAGTAACCAAAAGAAATACGCTTTTTGTTACTATAATCGCGAAAACTCAAAAGAGTCTTTAGAAACCGACAACACCGTAGATACAGAATCTTTAAAATCCTACCTTATAGCGTCTTCTTCACCTCCAGCGATGGTAGACAATCTCCTTGAACCCACCTTTAGATGTCTCCTTTAGAAGCTTCCTCTGCGTTGAAGTCCTTCCCTATGTCCAGCTCCTCCTTCCCTATGTCCAGCTCTTCTTCAATTGTTCTTCTTCCTTTGCCATCTTTGGCTGCTTCCAACATTAAACGGTCAGCTGACCATAGCGTACAACTAGTGATTGACCTGTACCAAAATAACAAACACTGTATATTTAAAATAAACTACGAATTCATACTAAACTAAGAACAGAACAAAGAACAGCTTAACTGATAAGCCAGTCAGTTTAGGCAAAATACAACCAAAACATTGAAAAAAAATAAAGACAATCTCCAAATTGGTATACAGTTAACTGTCACTGGAAGTCGATATCAAACTTTGTTATTTTAAATGGAATGATATAATTTTTTTTTTTGTTCTACGTATCAAAATTTTTGATATCGTTTGCCTATATATCTATATATCACCATTTTTGAGTTTTTTTTTATTTTACTAATTTTTTGGTGATTTTCGCGGTTATGTTTAAAATTGAATATCTTGGTTATCGTAATAAAATTGTTTTTCGGCTTTTGGGAGCTGGGAAGTCAATTAAAATTTCACTTTTCCGCTCCAAAGGGTCTAATTCATAATAGTATATTATTATACAAGTTTTATAAGACGTCAAATTGGCGCACGAGTTGTTTTGGGCACGACGAGCGTAGCGAGGAGTGCCCAAATGGAACGAGTGCACCAATACGTCTTATAAAACAAGTGTAATATACTATTTTTTATACTTTGCGTCCTTAATTTTATATAAGTTTAGAAATTGTGGTTACTATAAATTAGCGCTAAATTAGAATCTAGGGTATTTTGCGGGTACCACGTGGTAGCACTGTAGTAACTGTCAGCTTCGTTAAGGATGAGAATTGAGATCGATGAGATAAAATCATGACAAAATCTAATTGTGAATACTTTTACTCTACTTTAGCCTACAAGTTTGAATAAATATTCAGCGAGGTCGCAACGATGATCATAATGGAGCTTGGGGCAACACTTTTAACCCTACTGTGATAAATACATGAAACTTAACCTAAAAAGTTAATAACTTTAAAATAGTGGTTTCATAAATATAATAATCAGAATAGAAGTGTTTGGCGGTGACTGATTAGTTACTTCGAAGAACAAGAACTTACTAAAGATTTGTTATAACGCTTAACGTTTAATAGCGGTGTCTACCTAATTCCGCTACGTAGCCGTTGCGGCTTATATATTTACAAGCACTTATAATTGAAACCCGATTCTAATTTCGGCAAAATAGTTTATTAGAATATACTTAGTAAAATTACATGTGATGGAGGTAATACAAATACGTTGCACACAACCAGAACTAAGACGAAGTCGAAAGCGACGGACAAAAACGAATATGAATTGAACCGAGTATCCAAGCGTCCAAAATATTACCGAAAACTTATACGTTACATAAACTAAGAAATCCTCTACACTTTAAATGTACTATAGCTTCGTACGTGTATGCTGATAAACCATTTATTGCGCATATACAATCTCGCAGAAGTAATTAAAATCGTTCGTATCTACGATGTAGGTTTGATCTTCGCATAATACCTTATTAAAGTAAATGTGGTCCTTGCATTATATCTGAAAAGGAGATTTGATGTTTAGTTGAAAAGAATGATAACGATCACTTACTAGAATCGTAAAACATCACCGTAAACGTCATGCTGGCGTATTTTGATGAACACAGAAAATTAGTCAAATCAAAAAAAAACTCAAAAATGGCGATATTTAGGTATAGGGAAACTTTATCAAAAATGATGTATTTTGATACGTAGAAACCAAAAATAAACGAAAAATTATATCATTCCATTTAAAATAACAAAATTGATACCGACTTCCGGTGACCGGACGTGACAGTTAGCTTGGGAATAATTTAGTTGAAGAGCTCAGATCGAGTAAATTCTAATTCCAAAATTTCAAGTTTCCCGAAATAGGAGAATATGAAAAACTTCTAATGTACCAGTTCCGTGAGACAGCCTGTATACCTTCTGTTTATAACTTTCAAACTTGGCATTTAGGTATTTTGAATGACGCTGAATCTAATAAACACTGCAAAATTCAAAACGTGGAAACTACTTAGCCAGGTTTTGACAGTTATTTTAACTTGGAAAAAACTAAGGATAGTGTATAGTCACTCGTCTTCATGCATATGATACATTATTTGGATAAACTTGGCATAAAATATACGATAATCATTCGAAATTGTTCCAAAACGGCATTTTTTTCGTCTTTAATTTCATAATTTGACAGATTTCGTCACCCAAAACCAGAAGGGACAACAATCAAATACAACGCGTTGGTATTTTTTGAAGTTCAATCATTTTTAGACCTAATTTACCCAATTTACCAAAACTACCGGACAAATAAATAAATAACTAGCTCCGACACAATCGTCCTGGCGCCTCTTTGTACAAAAAGCGCTAATTACGCCGGCGTAATTAGATTATTTCTATTAGAAATGATCCGTAAGTTATCACATTCCAAAACGGACAAACATAAGCCAATATTCAAAGCGAAAGCCATGTAAAAACACTCACCGTTGTCTATAATATCTCCCGCTAGGATCAACTACCTTCTCATACCATCCATTCCCATAGCATTAAACTCACGAAACAATCCAAAAATCGCACATAAATTCCGTAAAATCGAACTAATGTTTCAAATAGCACTCCGCAATGTTCCCCGAGAAACGTCAGACGCTATGACGTAGGCACGTACCCGGTACACGTCCGTGCGCAGATAGCAACGCCTCTATACGACTTGTCGCGCACTATAACTCTCGAACACAACACGAAAATCAAAGATATTTTACTTATATCGCAAGGAGACGCCGGTGTTTTACGGTAATCACAATCCGCGGGTTTAGTTTCACAGGTTTACACAGCTCGCGGGTAAAATACCGACAAATTAACACGAGGATTGGCAAAATAAGACGGAGTTTTGAAGCTCGTATGAATACTCCGCCATTGTAGCCCGACCGACTGACGTTTGAGCGGAGCATGCGCAGAGCGACGCGTCCGTTTACAAACCCGCTGGGTGCCAGCTTCCCGCTATTTTGCGAGCGATTTGAAATTTAATTGCGGAAAAAGTGTATGTTGGATGAAACGAATTTATAAATTCGTGTTGATATGCTGTTTGTTCGTTGAGGTTAAGTATTGCGCCGTCAAAATATTGATTCTTATGTTTAATGTTTGTTATGTGTTGGTTTATTTATGAATTTGACGACTTTAGTATGATAACGAAGGCATGAAGTAGATATATTTTAGTAGAATTTATTTATTTATATACAGGGTGTCTCAACAGTGCCATCTCGGAAGATTGTGCCTCTGTTAATGACGATACATATTTTAAAACTGATTGCACTCATATATACAGAACGCGGAGGCGCACATTTTAAAATTATTAGCGTGTATACAGGATGTTCCATAAGGTAGTACCAACCCAAAGTTATGTTTTTTTTAAATGGAACAACCTATATTTCGGCACAATTTTGAATTCCTCGCAAAATTTTACGACAATGAAACAACATTACCTACACGTCGTTCTGCACAAAAAGGTATTTTTTTAATAAATAAAAACATGACATCTGCAACATTATAATTTGAAATAAAATTTTAATTTTACCCTGTAGGCTATGAAAAACCGTGCTAAACAAGTTATACTATAGAAGTTATACTTATAGAAATTTATAACGGTAAATTTATGTAAATTTTTACATAAGAAGACAAGTTATTTCTGTAACGGTTTATTTTAGCAGTAGTGTGTGCTAGTACTTTTTTGTGCAGAACGAACTTTTGTTTAATTCGCCAGAATCCACACCATGTCAATTAGTTCCGCCTGAGAAAAGTTCGCCATATTTCCAAAAATTATGCAAATCTAACCTAACAATATCATCACCACTGACAGATACCTTAAGGGGTATTATTAAGGGGTAGCGCGAGAAAAAATAGCCGATTTTGTAGGTATATTTTTACAATATAGTAAATGAATTACAACATCTCTTTAAAGCCCTTTATTGTTCATATTTTAAGGAATATCCACAATACATAAAAAGAAAAATAAATAAAAAATAGCAGCGTTAGAGGACATCAAAGGAAACCTCTTCCGGCGGATACGGTTGTACGGCCGGAAAGATTTTGCACACAATTTTTCACTTAGCCATAGAAACAAAAAAAAATATTGATTCTATATAAGATTATCTCGGTAAGTACGTACGAAAATCCCGCTTTAAAACAAAATGGCGCACGTTTGAACACAAAATATCACTTTTAGGTACAAAATTAGGTGAAAAATTGTTTATAACAAAAAAAGTTTCGAACTTATCGTAAGATCCGTACGTACTTCTCTAGATAATATTGTTCTGAAGCTGCGTATAGAATTTCAAGTGAATTGACGAAGATCAGTTGAAGTTATCGTTCCGGCCAGTTTGAAAAATGCGGTTTTGAGAAAACACTGTTTAAAATATTGTGTAACTTTGATCTATAGAATTGTTATATTTTACTATAGTCGGCGAAGCCTGGACCATATAATTATCTTTTCAAATTAACATTTTCCTCCTCTTGTTTCTTTCTGTTTGATTTTGACGACAGACGGGCCTGTTTTGCAGTATCAGTCAGGGATGGCTCTGAAAACATGATGCGTCGTGCGTCAGCCTTCGCGCAGATATTATTGCAGTTTGGCTAGATGCTCATACATAATACCTCCATAATCTTCATAAGGCTGGATAATGCATCATTGACAACACATATAGCTATACTTGCTGCATTATCCACAATTACTTAGCCGCTTGAAAGTGAAAATGAAGTCACCAGGTGGCATTTCATCGGTCAGAATTTATGATACAGTGTCGCTCAGATTTATTTTCTTCATTTTATCAATTGAATCATGATTATGACGAATGGCTAGTCCATTATAAATTGAAAGCTCATTTATAGGCTTCTGGGTTAACTTCCCTTTTTCTTCGAGGCCCTAACTGGTTTTTGTCAAATAGCGGGGACGAGTGCCCTTAGTTTTTTCACGTGATCTATGCATTCCTTTTCTTATTCCAAAATTTGCAAGCTTTGCAGTAAGATTTTATGAGAATATCAACAACATTTCTCCAGCTGATAAGCGCCACCAATCATACAGAGAAGAAAAGCTATGTTTTCTCTATGTTCCATCGTCCGAGACAGTTACGCCATTCTTCTTTTACTATTTTCAATTTACTTTTAGCCCTCCCTTCTTCTGCTGCTTTCTGCATACTTTGTTGACAATGCTTCTGTTTCCACAAAAATGGTGCAAACAACTTTATCGTAAAATGAGAGAAAAATCTGACGAGGAAGGTCCTTGAATGCGCAAAACTTGTCAATTCCATCTACACCTATTCTTATGCGCATGACAAGGATAATTCCGCTATTCATTTCATATCCCTTATGAACAAATCTGCAACTCGGAATGAAAGGTTGTTCAAAATTCTCACAAGAAACCACGATTTGAAATGCTAAGTCACGGTTGCCACTTTCGGCCAATTTCGCATTTGATTTGCACGTTTTACACATTACAACTTGTGAAATAGCAGAAAACACAACAATAAAGTTCAAAAGATGATAATTAAACGTCATCCACTTCAACGTTGTAGTAATCTTCAACCGACATTACTTTTTTACCGGTGTGGACTGTGGATACGTTATCAGGCAGAGGCGACTCTAGTTCCAAACGATTCAATGCTTGTCATATTAGTTCTATTTGAAAATCTGCTGCTTCCTTTCGACTCTTTTCGATCAGGATATACTCGGAGAATGTAACTAATTATTTCTGCTAATTTTTACCAACTAATCAAGAAAAACACAGCTGTAACATTGTGCGGTTAGCGTTAGTTCAACGAACGTACCAAGGATATTTCCACAAAATCTTTGTGTTTTATAATATTTCATGTTATATTTCACACCACGGATGTAATTCCTCCAAATAAGATAAGAACGTATAGGTCTCTAGACTGTAAACTCTCACGCTAAACTTTTTGCATGTACTATCGTGGCCATATATTATATCCCCTCTTTTGACGTCGATTCTCTCGCAAACCTAGAAGCGAAAAAATTTTAAAAAATTCTGATGCTGTCCTTGATTAATACTCTACTACTCATAAAAATTAGAAAGCTGTATATGTTGGCGTTTTCCCGATTTTTCCAAATTAAGAAGAATTGGCGCTGTTTTTGGCCCGTAAATTTCATTCGTTTAAATTTAGCAATTAATTACTCCGGAAATAATCCATAGATTTCAACGAATTAAAAAGTAAAATCACCCGCGGAATGATAGCTGTCAATATGCATTTTTGTAAAATGATTGGGTGAGTGGTTGACCCACAAAAAGCTATATTATGCAATGCCAGCAATTCCGTTATTAGAAGAGCTAGAAGAATGAAATATAGACTATAGGCTACCCAATAATTCATAGGTTTAAAGTTTATTACATAATCATTGTTTATCTTGCATTTTCCATACAAAAGATCGTGCTGAAACGCCGCGTGAATTCTGACGCTCTACGGTTTTGGTGTGATGCGGGGAAGGGAGTCGTTAGCGGTACTGTCAACAGTGAGAGAACGGCGGACAGCTGATTTCCAATACACAAAAAGAACGATAACTTGTCAACTTAGTAATTTTAACTAACAGAATGAAATTCTTAATTTTTAAATTCAGAATTTTGGTTATAATATGTGACCCCGCTACGAGAGAAATGCCCTAACTGCCATCTCTCGTTTCGATAGTATTGACTCCTGTGTTTGACGTCTCATAACTCTAATACTACTGATCAGAAAAACTTGAAATAAAGTGTGTCGTACTCCTTAATCATTTCTACATATGTTGTATGACTATCAAAATTTTTTGCGTCTCGGTGTAAACATGAGCGCGAGAGAAGTGAAAAATGGACCCGATTTTTGCATTTGTAAATTTGTAAAACTGCCGTCATTTCGATTTCTTTTCTCCTAAACCGCTTAGCACAAAAATTTCAATGTTTGTTCAGGTTGCATTCAGAGTCTCTTCTATCGATTGGCGTTTTTGTTTTCTTCAGTTTTTATACAGCAAGGTTGTAAACAAGATTTTGATGGAAGCGGATAGATCAGTAAGGAATGTTAACAGCACAACGCAGTTAGCATGCATATAATCCTTATTTACTGCGTCACATATCGCTTAAATTTAATATCATTCTGACCATTTGTTAATTTTTAAGACCGAAATAAACATGAACAACGTTTTGCGCGTGATCCGTCTGAGTCCGTTTTTGTGTTTATTTATTAGTAATATTTAAATACAGGCAAAAACAATATAACATAAAAACAACTCTTGATATATTACATATATTACAAATGGCAGCTCTGAGCGTATAAAACTGATAGGTCGTTATATTGTGTGCGTAAACACTGTTCTCGGAGTAACTTTTGAGCCCGTGCGATCTCCCACTACCGGCAGCGTCGCTGTCGATCCCTTCCCCCGCATCACCCCGAAAACCGAAGACCGCCGCGTCAATTGCGGCGATCATGAGATGCTTCAACACGATCTTTTGTAGGGAAAATGCAATGAATAAACAATGATTCTGTAATAAACTGTAAATATATGATTTCTTATGTAGCCTATGATCGACACTTCATCATCCTAGCTCTTCTAATAACGAAATTGCTGGCATTGCATAATATAGCTTTTTGTGGGTTAACCACTACTCCGATCACTTTACAAAAATGCACATTGAAAGCTACCATTCCGCAGGTGATTTTACTTTTTAGTTCGTTGAAATCTATGGATTATTTCCGGAGTAATTAGTTGCTAAAGTTAAACGAATGGAATTTATGGGTCAAAAACAGCGCAAATTCTTGTTAATTTGGAAAAATCGGGCAAACGCCAACATATACAGCTTTCTAATTTTTATGCGTTGTAGTATATTAATCAAAGACAGCACCAGAATTTTTTCAAATTTTTTCGCCCCTAGATTGGCGAGAAAATCGACATCAAAAGAAGGGACATAATATATGGCCACGATAGTACGCTGGGCTAGACGCTTGGCCGTATGTTCATCAAATAACCATTTAAACATTTTTTTCAATATGAAACGTATTGTACCTTATTTCTTAGATCTCAAGACATCATTTAAGCAAAAAGAAAGATGTTTTTGGTTTATTAAAAAAAAAAGATGAAATCATGCGAAAAAACAATAATTTTGTTGGATACCAGTGAATTTAAACTAAAGTTAGGTTAGTTTGTATACGGTTAGAATTCGCTCGTAACAATTTAGGATAATTTTAGAAATACGATAATTTCACAACTAAATTTCGGCGTAGTTACAATCTTTTATATTCGCTATCCCTTGTGTCCAAATACGTCTAAAATGGCAACAAAGATCTGCTTGTTTTATTATTGTCCAAACTACACAATTCTGGCGAACAAAGTGCCTATAGCTAGAACTCGGAACATTCCTACTCGCCGAAATACGTTTCTATATTTAGATAATCGCTTACTATTTAGGTTAAAAGTGAGGGAATATTATAAAAATAATGTAGCGCGACAAAGGCAATAACATCTAAGGAAAAAATTGGTGGAAATGGACCGCATATGTCTCGAAAGTTAAAACATCTGGCTGCTAGCGTACTGCTTAGTGTGCGCTTGCCAAAAAGTCATTGTGCCAAATAACCTTTGAACGCAGAGATCTACAAATTTGCATTCTTCTTTGATGTACTTTGGATTAACAATACGCGTATAACCATATAAGGACATGACGTATTTTGTTTGGATTTTCTTCAACGCAATAATAAGAATTATGGCCAGGGAAACAAACACATGCAAATTTAGTATCCTAGTGTCACCTTAATACCATGCTAGTGGCCGAATTGTTAGTCAAAATAAGGTAAAACGTTGTGACACCATTGTTTCGGATCTATTAGAGCTAACACAAATATAAAAGATAAAACTGAACTGAAAATATGTGCAATGAGTCAGTACCCTAGTTCTAGTGTCCTGAATTCAAGATTAGGACTGTGTTTTTGTTATTTTGGAACTGGTTTCGCTGTATTCGAATTGGTTTAAACTCTACACTTGTAATATACACTGCGGCAGTGGATAGATTTGGTCGTGGATCTGCGATGGTTTGGGCTGGAATCAGTATAGACAACAGAATGATCTTGTTGTGGTTCCTGGTAGACTAAGGCCCGCTCTGACGACCTGCTGGCATCTCCTTGGCAATTTTAACCTCTTGGCATCTCTAAAATTCGCTCCTACCAACAAAATTATCCTGTCGCTAAGGCTATTCCCTTGGCAATTGTGAGGATAACAGGCACCGCAGGAAAAAGTTGCTGTTAAGTACAAAACCTGCTGGTAATTTGCTGTCAGTGTCAATTTTGCTGTCAGTTGTACAGAAAGTGATCATACTGTATTGGTCATTCAAAGTGATTTTTGTTAATTTTTGATAAAAAACAGTATTATTTAAAAAAAATTGTGTATTATTTTTCAAATTTGATAAAGAAATGGTTATGGAAGAAATAAAAATTCTTTTTCCCATACGTTGTGAAAAGATCTTAGACCTAGAATTAATCATGCAGATAGGCATTTTGATTTTGAATTTGTTGAAAGATTTCGTTTGTCATAGGAATTCTTTAACTATTTTCTAGCTAAAATTGACCAACTAATAAAACCTTTGAGTCAGAGGTAAACTTGTATAGTTAAATATGTCTCTATTGCAAGATACTTACAGCAATTCAAATATGGTTTTTGCCGATTTTTTCGGCATCTGCCAATAGTCAGTATCGATTATAATTAAAATAGTAAATATTATTTGACTCAAAAATTCAATATTCAAGCGACACGTCAATACAACGAAAGTAAACATGAAGAAGAGAGCATCGCACTTCGGAACTCTAACATTCAAAGACCAGGTAATCAGTGTGAAGACAGCAAACCACATATATTAAACCATCGCAGATCCATGATCGAATATGGAGCAAAACTATGGAGTAATCGGCGCAGATTAACCATAGAATCACTTATGATAGCTGAAAGAATAGCTTTTAGATGATCCATCACAAGAATTAGACATCCAAACAACCCCCTTCATAGCCCTCCTAATGTCCTACTGTACGAAAAAACCGGAACAACACCCCTCCTTAGAAAATCGTTTCCAGATTTCCTAACAACAAATGAAATATAATATAACTTATGTAATAATAAACCTAATGTATTGAGTTAGATGTTGAAATAAAGATTATTACTACAACTAAAATAGTAAGCTTTGCAATTGGTAACTTATGCCCACGGTATTGCAAAATACCAGAAGGGGATGATATGAGAAAAAAATCAACTGGTAGTAACTCATTTTCCATCCGTTTTTGTACTCACATTAGGATTTAATGTCCACGTAACACACAACATATCTTAATATCTTCACATGACTTGTGATAAAATTATCGATGGTAGTATATTTTTCAGAATTATTATTGTAATACGATGGCTGTAAATAAAAAAGATAACTCGCATTTATGTATTGATATTTTTCACATTATCAAATTCATTTTTGATAGCTAATGCCAGAGCAGCTAACTTTGTATATTCTATCTAATAATACTCTATCAGTAATAATTCCTTTATGGATTTCAGCTTGTGCTGCAAATCTCGCATCCACTTCCTCATTTAATTTATCCATCAATTTAATCAGCTTATTAATAAGTTGTTCATATAAAGCATAATAGGGTATTCCGGTCATGTCAAAATTTAAGCAGATATTCGGTTTAACCTATTGTACAATTTATGAGGATTCATAAAGTTAAGCTATGAGCTTTTTGATTTAGTTTTTCTATGAGATAATTGCAATTAAAAGTGCATTTCGTTTGAATTCACCGACCACCCTCGGAAATACACGATGATTACCGATCCCTAGTAGCGGTGGCAACAACGGACAGCTCTCGAACAGCTGATCGGCCAAGTTGACGGTTGGCGGCCCTGTTGTTTGACAACGAATAAAGGTATCTTTTTTGAGAGATGATTTGATTATTGAAACTTGAAGCCAAACATCCCTCATCTCGCTAGTCGGCAATGTAAAGAAAATTTTATCAGGAGTTACTGTTCTACTGCTGTTACAGCCCGGCACAGAACAATGTCGGCGTTGGAGATTATACATTTTGAACAAGTGTTTGATATAACCTCAATAACCAAAGCAGGTGTCAACAAACGAGCGATTCTAAACGTTGACACAACAGAAGACAAAAATTTACTACGTGCACCCTAGATATAGCAACGTTGTCAAGTCGCTCACTTTGAGCGGTCTTTGTGACGTCACAAAGACCAATCCTAATTCAAACTTCAAACAACGATTTCTCTTAATTTAAAACAATGTTTGATATTTTACTTGTGAAATAGCAAACAGTAGCACCCATACTTTGTAAAAATAGACAATTTCAAAAACACCGGAATACCCCATTGTTTATTGCTAGTAACTACAAATAAATTAACATCTCCATTTCTTCTTTTTTAAATTTTGCTAACAAAATTGTCATATATATGTCACAAATCTGTCATATCTGTTATATTTTAGAGCAAATAAATGACATTAGGTCATTCGACACTTTCAAGTTTGCCATTTTTCGAAAAAATCCCTAGGCATGTCATCTTGCCAGGTGAATAAGCTAACCTTTGGTTTAATGCGATGGTAGTAACCACATTGCTGATATCCCCTTGGCAAGTCGTATTCCCTTGGCATCTAAACCGGATGATAACAGGGAGTTGGTAGGAGCGGGCCTAAATGCCATCCATGAATTACTTCGAAAGCATCTTGGAGGACCATGTGGTGCCTGCTGCATATGGCGTCGCACAGTGGGGTATTTGACCAGAAAACCTGGTCAAAATTATTTTTTCACCTATAAGGGCTCTAGATGTGTTGTTTTATTTATGTATAGCATCTTAACCTTCATACTAAGTATTTGAAAGTTAATAACTTAATAAACACAATAAAACAGTACAAAATAGGGAAAAAAGCGAACTGTATTAAAAATTGTTCTTCACTGCAGTACACCTATTGTAAATTAACTACTGCTACAAAATTTGTCATCAATATTGTTTGTGTTTTTATCTCTATTACTGTGTGAAATTTACAAAAATATATATGGCATGTCCTGATTAAATACGCATAAAAGACGGATTTAAAATTGAACAATACATGTCGTTTCTGAGTTATACGAGATAATATTTTTGGGTCTGTTATGTTGTAAGAAAATCATGAAAAAAGTTTTATTTTTAAGACCAGTGGTAGAGGAAGAAAATGAAAGTTTACACCAGTCGATATTGTGTATTGAAACGGTACATACGCTATTCATGCTATTTTCCGTTCGATGCATTCCTGTTAATACATGATAGTAGAGGCAGTTAAGAACCTATTTAACCATATTTATCACTATAAAAACTATTATTTTTAATATTATTTCAAAATTGTCTAATACTTACACTTATTGTTTCCATGAAAACTGTTGAAATGTGATCATCCTTCAAGCTGAAACGGTCGTTTTTTTAGTGGTATGACCTTAATACGCATGTTTTGAACCCAGGTTCGCATTCCGTATAAACACATTTATCGAAAACGCCTAACCAGTTTCTATTCACAAGCTTACTATTGTCTCTCCTCAACAATAATCCATTTTAAGGCAGAGAACTGTGTATACGAGTAGGTGCTTTCGATGTATTTTCTTGCCCTGAATATAAATCCGATTCGCTTCAAGCAACAAATTTCCAAGAAATTCACATACGAGTACAAAGTTTAAGGTTTTTTTCGGATGATTTTTAAGAGTCTACGTCATCGGGGTTGTTTGCTATACATGATCCAAAACGGAAAAATATACGTATATAACGGCATTTACAACATACAAGATGCATTGAACATAAAATTGTCAATATCTTGATAACCGTAATCATTTGTATATAGCTAAATATAGTTAAATATGTTCTAAATTACCTCTACTATCACGGATTCAAGGAATTGCATCAAATTACATATAATAACGTACATCAATTTTTGGATTATCCTTTACAACGTGAGAGAAGTAAAATCACAAAAACCGCATCCGCAGCAGATTTTGCAGTAGTTGTAATCTCAAATATGTGTACTATAATTTGAACCACTTTCAAGAGCTTAATTAAGCTAAACACTTAACTAAAGCACTCAAATTCTGCATAAAAATGTTGTTTTATAATAGCGAATGTTCTCGACCCTGCACTAAACAAAATTGTGGGTAAATTTTAATAAAAACAATGTCGAATGACAGTTTATACTTGGTTCTATAGAAGGTATAACAAAAAAGTCACATTTTTCCTTAACACACAAAATTACAACCGTTTTCAAGAGCGTCGAGTTATGTGCATCTATGTTTAGCCATAGTAAATTCTAACTTTTGGCTGACAAGGCCACGTGGCGCAGGGCTCAGGTGAAAGAATATTGCCGCCTTTTAATACATCGGTCCTTTACCTATCCCAGAAACTGGTTCACTTTTTGGAATTTAACAATTTAGAAATTTGATTTGCTCTTTGGGTCAACTACCCCAATGTGCGACGTTTCTCAAGGACCCTCTTTGTTTAATGCAGTTACCTTCAAGAAACGACAAGAAAAATAATAAATTTCGCGACGCGCATTATTTATTTTTCTACAAAAGTATGACAGTCGTGAAGATACAAAAGAAATGGGTCGAAAAATGCCTAGAATTGACTCTAAAAATGGTATATTTGCGACACAATAGCTCTTTGAAGTAGGCAAAAGGGGCCTCCCGAAAAACTCCGTATATCAGCATTTGCGATAGACGCTTCTTCCAAAAATAAGACCGCCTGACGTCAGCGCCTCTGTAGAACGTCTTGGCGTCCACTGTTTCAGCAGTAGTACTTCAGGAATAGTTTCAGCGAGCACACCGCTCTTTCGTATCTGTATAAAATATCACCGTACCTCTTCTATTTGATCAAAATAGTTCGCTTGTGTCTCCCTTGGATTTATTATACAAAACTAGCGTTTGGATTTTTTGGGATTTGTTCCTTTCTGTTGCCATTGGATATTTGGATAAACCTTTTGGGATAGTTGGATAAGCCGCGAAGAAAGGTATAGTGTGTGTATGTGTGTTGAGGCCGGTTCTATTTATGTCTCATGTGAACCACCATTTGCATTCAAATCTATTCTAATATGTTCGCTAAAAATAAATTCTGAAATACTGTGCTACAGGTAGCACATCATATTTAAAGAATTTTTTGTATTATGTATGCAAGGAACACAGGCGCAGTAATAATAAGATGTCCCAAATGTCCCAAACAAATTAGAAAATGTCCCAAATTTAAAAATGACGTAAATGGACCACGAAAATTAGAAGAGGTATACAGAGGACACAAATTTTTATTGTGATTTTTCAAAAATGCCAAACTCCTAGTTGTGGGTTATTCAGCAGTAACGTGTCACACCCGTCACGCCCAGTTAACGACTATACAAAAGCAATGGGGGCTTCTATTATTATTTTGATGCAACATTATAACAAAAAGACGACTCATCTATTAGAATTGTCGTAGATAGATGTACAAACTGATAAGTTTGACGAAAAACCT
This sequence comes from Aphodius sticticus, assembly GCA_963966075.1. Lineage (NCBI taxonomy): Eukaryota > Metazoa > Arthropoda > Insecta > Coleoptera > Scarabaeidae > Aphodius > Aphodius sticticus. The sequence goes on from OZ014510.1 coordinate 1,562,686, forward strand.
TTTTAAATAGCCATGACGGTCGTTACCAGCACAGCGATCTCTTGGTTTTGGAAACCTAAAATTAAAAATTCGCGAAATTACCCTAGTGTAAAGTTTCTATTCTAATAAAGTTATGAATTCTAGTTTTTATGTAAAATTTAGGCTAGCTACTATTATATTGATTGCATCATGTGTAGTAGCTAGAATTGGCATATAATTAAGCTAATAATCTTGACAAAGACATTAATAACAATAAAGGGAGTTAAAATCAAAGTACTACTTGACAATGCCACACAAACATTTACCTAATTATATGTAGATATTGTGACATCACAAGATGCTGAGTTGGTATTTTTAATTTTAGAAAAATAACAAAATCTATGAAAAATAAGTTCTAAATACCTTTTTTTGCCAAAATGATTTACCAATGAATAAATACAACTATTTTAACTAATTTTTAATAAATATGCCAAATATGCTATTAAGTATTTACAATAATACAGCGCATTGAACAGCAATCTTAAGTTTGTGTTGACAAGTCTTTACTTGTTTGTTCGCATTAAAAAACACATATAAATAAAAGTGAAGTCAGTAATGTCGATTTGGAACATTTTGAGGCGCATATTGTAGGTGAAACACTAAAGAAAATAAGTCACTTACCTTGACCATATATATTTTGGGCGTGCTATTTTTACAACAGTAAAGTGGAATTAAAATTAAATCTCTAGTGTGTGTGCTTGTCAGTTTTGGCAGGTCATATTTTGCATCAATCAGGTGTTTAGTAAAGTATTTTCTAGAATGTTAAAATCGTATATACAAAAGATTATAATAGGGTATTTGACTGTATTAAAAATATGGCTTGTAAGTCATCCTAATAGATAACAGTTTAAGAAAACTATTTGTTATTACCATTCAAAAAAAAAATGCTTTATTTCTATTAAAAACCAAAATTAAAATTGAATTTTATTCACGTCCTATCACGTGATTGAAAACGCTTTGTAATTGGCTCAGTCTCCAGTGACGTCATTCGTTAGTACGCTTAGAGCGCGTTCGGTTTGTCAGGGTAGGGTATGGGTAGAGCAATGCTCAGATAACCTGGGTCGGCTGTCTCTCTCTTATATGCAGATAAACGCCGTATGACGTTAGTCCGCCTATTATGCAGCGCGTCACTCTCACCGTACAATACCGGGTTATCCGAACGCGCTCTTATGCTTCTCCCGTTTGAATTTAATACAAATAATGTGCCATGTAAGCATCACTTTGTAGGTTAGGATAGCCCTAACCTTAAGCTGTCAGATCAGATAATACCTGGTTCGAAAATACGATAGATAACTTATTCTAGTCAGTTTTACTTATGTCGAAGTAATCTTCATAACAAAAAACACTTGTATTCGCCGCTATTTATTTCATTTGGATTTCTACGAGCCAACCACTTTCTTCGCAGTTTCAAATCTTGCGGAACAGCTACAAATAGTTTATCCGGAGTTTTTCTGGACGTATTTCTGCATTGTGGATATTACACCATTTATAACTCATTTTTATGTAGAAATTGTGAAAACAACACATCATACAACACAATTACCAAACGGCGACGATGCTGATGCTGACAGACCATATGGGCCGATTTGACATCTACTAACGGGTGACGTCACACAACAGAAAGTATCGTTTTGGCGGGACTTTTTGTGATTCAATTTTTAACGCTGATTTTTATGAAATATTGAGGAAATAATTACGTAAAGAAAGCATTTAAAATGTAGAGTGAAGGACTAAACACACTAAGATGGTTTTCCAATAATAGTCAAATACCCTATTGTAGTATTGTATAGTATAAACAATACCTGTATGGAGGTGCATACTAATTCTGTTTTCAGTCATAAAAAAACTAACGGGAACAGATAATGCATTCACGTGTATTATCTGCTCAAATACGTGAAACAAAAGAACAATCCCAACACAATTTATATTTAACTGTAACAAGATTTCTTTACTTGGCAAGTTGTAACTTGATGCAGCCAAGAAATCATGTAATGTGCCGAGAATTTAATCTAACCGATTTGCGTCAATGTCAAGGATTTACACAAATCTTTTTTTATATAATTGAAAAATGTCCAAGTGTCCCTATTTTTACACCAACTTGCGTATTTGTTACCTACACACTTACATATCCACATATAAATCATGTTTTGCATGAAAATCTAACCTAAAAAAGAGCAATACTGACGTTTGTTATCGTTTTTGTTTCCTTGACGACGAGAAACAGTACTTAGCAACGAAATGCCTTAATGTTTGTATTGTTCTTAAGGGGAAATATCTAGTCTGATTTTTACTTTATCGTACGCCGTATGATTTGCAAATGAGCCGCCATTTCTGTAATTTCGTCAAAATAGTTAAATAATAAATTAAAGTAGAGGCCAGGGCTGTGGAGCCGGAGTCGTGGAGTCGGAGTTCAGACAAATTTCAGAGGAGTCGGAGTCGGAAAAAATGTACCGACATGTTTAAATAATGTAGAAAAAGACATGCGAGATGGCCGTTGCCTTAATAGATAGTAAACGATTAACTAAACATTATTAGGTCTTTTACAACGTAGATATAGTTTAACTACAAAACACACAGGTCGGTGGTGAGTGATGATTAGCAAAATGATTATTGTGAGTCGCTTGCCGCGTCGCATATATAGTTTATGTATTTCCCATTTCCAATAACCAACTTCAATATGCTAATTATGATAGCTAGATCATCTACAAATAAAAAAATCGGACTTCGATGCATACTTATAGACGAATGAGAACTTTCCAAAGTGAAGTCTCAACGTGTGGTTTTCCTTATTCATCAAAACTACGAGAATTTGCTCCTATTCGTTCAGCCACAAAGAACAGCTGAACAATTCATTAAATATTGCAAAAAGTATTTTAATGATATTCCCTTGCAATTTTAAAAAGAAAAAAACAGTTTCCTACAGCTTTTGTACCAGCAGAAACAACGTGATGGTATCACAGTCGTATTATCAACTCTCAACATTTGTTTATATTTTTATTTGTCCCAATATCTGAATGTTTGTAAAAGATAATGCTTTACTAGGAAGCTTTGCAATTTTAGCTTTAATGTTTGATAACGTTAAAGGTTTAACCGAAATTGATTCTTTTTTTTTTGGCACATGAACAAATTTATTAAAAGTATCACCCTTGATTATACAATATTATGGTATAATCACATCCCTTTGTATTTAACAAAATATGTAGAGATTTTAAATTGTTACTGATTCTGTCGAGTGTAGGTTACGGCTTCTTACACTTGACAGAATTGAGCCAGATATATTTTTATTATTGACAAAAGTACAAACTACACTCTAACGTAATTTTTAATGCATAAACTTAAACATGCATAATATATGTATAATAGCCGATTAAAAATTATAATTGCATTTCCGATTTAAACTCTACCTTAAGTTGAATGTCGGAATATCCATGTATGCAAGTCATACTCATTGCAGCCAGAATTGTGACGTCATTACCACTAACAGAAGTAAGAGTTGAGATTATTTTCAACTTATTTTGCGCTTAATATTGTATTCATTGAAATAAATTTTATTTTGTACTATACAGTGGTTTTGTTGTACTATACTTTTGTTATTATTAAAGATTGAACATCGGTTCAAGTGACAAACTAGTTCAGAATTGTGTGCTCTCTAATGAGAAAACAGTAGAAGTTCTAATGATTTCTCAGAGATATTTTGAAAATATAAAAAAAGCGTCCTTTTTAAATATGGCCATAATTTTGTGGTCCGATCAATAGGCCTTTTTGATTTTATTTACAATTAGATTATGTCAGATTTAATTTTTTTTGCAGACACGATCGATCTCGATCAAATAGAATCTCATGCAGTTAAACTATTAATTTTATATATTGTATGATAAAGTCATGTGCCTGGCCACATCGGAAGGTACACTATCTAGTTTCTAAAAGAGGTACAGATGGCGTTGTTTGTAGTTTGAAGCAAATATTGAACATACGTTGCCTGCGCGCGTGCTGCGAGTGTTGTGTGGGCAGTTTTCTCGAATCATGTTTTCATAAAACCTGTAGAACTCGAGTAATTTTTATCCGATTGACTTAAAATCTTGGATGTACCTTCTTAGACAGATTATCTATAGAAGTACACAAGTTCTTTTTAGTTTGAGTGCGATTTGTTAGTCGAAAAATCGACTTTTTTTATTCAAAGTGCTTCTAAATTTGCAAAAATTAATATTTAATAACCCTTTAAACCAATTATTCCAACAATTTATCAACACAAACTACACAAATAAACGTTTTATACATGACAAAACTCTTCCTTTTTGATCTTACATCATCTCCAAACCAAATAAAACAAATTTATCGACCTCCAAGTGCAATTTAAATCGCCAGACATAATGGCGTACCTGTTCTGTCACCTTAAAACATGCGGAAGCTGAATTCTGGTCGTTACAGAAGCGCGTGCGTCTAGCATTAAGTCACTGGGACCAAAATTAACCGAGTCCCGCGACTAGCCAGCGAAAAATCGGGACGCTCCGTTGAAAAACGGGAGCAAAACTGAGACAACAGCATCGGCGTTTCAGTCTTTGTTTAAAACGGTTGGACGTCGAAGTTGCGCACGCAAAAACGCAACCGTACTCTCCTATTTTGGCCACGGTGCGATGGAGACCTTGAATTTTGGCGTATTGGCTCGCGATGAGATAAAATAGGAAACCTCTCGCTTTCGTTTGTTTATTTTGATGCAGGAGTTAATAATTTTTGGAGTCCTGGTTTATTTTTAACGAAGTATTTTTAAGATTTTCTTATTGTTGTGACTGAAATCGTGACTTGTCAAAGCAAAATTGTCGATTTAACTCATATAATCGAAAATATATTTAGCAATTAAGTAAAAAATGCATAACGGATAATAAATGAAAATGCTGCAATAGGGTATTTGACTATTATTGGAAAACCATCTTAGTGTGGTTATTCCTTCACTCTACATTGTAAATGCATTATTTTTCGTAATTATTTCCTCAATATTTCATCAAAATCAGCGTTAAAAATTGACTCACAAAAAGTCCCGCCAAAACGACACTTTCTGTTGTGTGACGTCACCCGTTAGTAGATGTCAAATCGGCCCATATGGTCTGTCAGCATCAGCATCGTCGCCGTTTGGTAATTGTGTTGTATGATGTGTTGTTTTCACAATTTGTACACAAAAATGGGTTATAAATGATGTATAAATCCACAATGCAGAAATGTCAAGAAAAACTCCGAAGATTACTTCGACATAAGTAAAACTGACTAGAATAAGTTATCTATCGTATTTTCGAACCAGGTATTATCTGATATGACAGCTTAAGGTTAGGGCTATCCTAACCTACAAAGTTATGCTTACATGGCACTTTAGTGCTATTAAATTTAAACGGGAGAAGCATAAGAGCGCGTTCGGATAACCCGGTATTGTACGGTGAGAGTGACGCGCTGCATAATAAGCGGACTAGCGTCATACGGCGTTTATCTACATATAAGAGAGAGACAGCCGACCCAGGTTATCTGAGCATTGCTCTCCCCATACCCTACCCTGACAAACCGAACGCGCTCTAAGCGAACTAACGAATGACGTCACTGGAGACTGAGCCAATTACAGAGCGTTTTCAATCACGTGATAGGACGTGATTAAAATTAAATTTTGGTTTTTAATAGAAATAAAGCATATTTTTTTTTTGAAAAGTAATAACAAATAGTTTTGTTAAACTGTAATCTATTAGGATGACTATAATACATAGTTTTTCAACAATCAATACATCAATACAAAATTTTAAGCTTTTTCACATGTTCATATAAGCCCTAACAGCAAAGTCTTGTAACATTGCAAAAAATAAGTTTTATGCAAATCGAAAATTTTCGGTCGCTATATTGAATTTGAAAATTCTTATATAGCTTTGAGAATCAGGAGACTTGTAAGTTGTAATATGACAGGAAGTTTCACGCGATTCGGAAATTGTTTACATTTTCGGTCGCCATAATGATTCCGCCATTTTGAATTTCAAAAATCTGTTATCAGATTCGTTTGTTTAAGATTATTAGGATTATTATTTGGATTATATTACAGATTATTATTAGGAATGAGGAGTCTAGCAACCGCAGGAAATAAGTTTCATGCAAATCGGATATATTTTATCATTTTTGTTGCCATCTTGGCCATTTTGAATTTTGAAAATCTGATATATTTAGAATCGGAGATCCCAAAAACCTCTTATAACAACGCGAAATACTACCAGCGCGCTAAAAAATTTGTGACTTCATCTTCATATAACGCGATTCTCGTACAACGCGCATGCGTCCAAATTTGCCATCCTTAAATTCCTATAACGCGTTTTCATAAAACGCGTAATACTAAACCGCGTTGTAGGAGAGTCTACTGTATTTATTACAATATTGCATTTGTTAATATTTCTTCCTGTATTATTACAGTTGATAACGCAACACTTATTGTGTCCCATTATGATTATTTATACCAACGATATGTCATTAGTTCTGACGGATTGGATCACAACATAATGCGCCGTGAACTACTGCATATAGTGAAGGCATTTTAGTTAGGTATTTCTCCGCTACGGGCGCTTAGACCGTTTTTCAAGTCCCCTCCACGATGTATGCACAGGGCGAATAGTCAAAAATGCATAGAATGTGTTGCCGCAACCATTGTATATGGTAGCTTGTACAAGGTTATGTTCTAGTAACCATATTCGTTGGGATTATTCAAATATGAGTGGTGTTAATCAATTTTGGTGTGTGAACATCAAAACAAACAATAAAATTTCAAATTATTCTTCTTCATTCAACACAGGAAAGTGGCAAGCCAACCAAGACGGTAACCAGGACGTTCACGCACCCAATAACACCGGAACTGCTGAAGACAGTTTGGGACGAGCAAACCTTAAATCTCCTGGTAAGCCTTTTACACTGTTCACTCCAAAAAACAGTTTGCAAACTCACCATTTTTTCTTTTAACAGCTTGAACAGAGTTCGAGTCACGACGATAGACGCCACATCAAGACCAGGCTAAGAGAAATCATGGCTGAACAAGAAGGTAGGTCTCCCCACCACTCCCCTAACAATTCTCTCTGAAGAAGGCATCGTTTTCTCTTCTTTCTTCCAGCATGCGCAGACCTAGTGGAGAAAGCAAGCGAGGACATAACCAGACAGGAGTCGAAGTCTTCAATTCATGGTGAGTCCCTTCTTCCGCTACTTCAAGGTCTCCTCGACCAACCACACGACGACCAGCCAGCAGACTCCGGCACCGAGTCCGGTGAAGACCTACGCAGCGGTCTGATAATCGAAGTCCAAAGTGCCCTAGACAAACTTTCAGCTAGCTTAAGATCTTCCACTACTAATATCTCCAATGACAGGAGAGACTCGTTACTGACGTTAGTTTCCAGGCTTCAGGCTGGGTTATCCTCACAGATAACACCGTCGTCTTCCTCTGAGAGAAGGTCAAGCCTCCAAGGGAGGTTTACCAAGAGGAAGCAAAGGCAGAACCGACATACGGTCGGTGTAAGCACTGAAGAGCTGGAGGACGCCAGGAAGTTGATGGAGGAGATCGCGTTCAACGAACCCATAACCATCGAAGGCCCAGAATTGCAGAAGGAAGACTCAACGGGTTCGATCTTGAGCTCTGCGAGTTCGTACAAGAGCCAGACGAAGCAGGTTAAGAACACAACGGCTAAACCGTTTGTTACCTCGAGCAACACCAGCCAGAGTCACTCAGGGACGTCGTCGACAGTTGAAACACCAACTGAGACATCAGAGTCGATAGACTTCCCAGCCCCAAGGAGCCCAGACGTTGCTCAAGCTCCAAAAACACCTGAACAACCACCAAATTTCAACCATTCCACCTCGGTGGATCCCTACAAAGCTAAACTCAACAAGCACCGGCCCCTCTCTGAAGCTGTTTCCCTAGACTACTCACAGGGCGTGGATCTGATCAAGATCCAGAAAGCTATAACTCAAGCTGCGACCATAAAGCAACTCACCCAAACAAACACTGAGATATCAGAGTCTGACGATGACCCAAGCACTGTTAAGCAACTCCAGAAGGAACCAGAGGTCCCGCAACAACCAAAACCGGACCTGATCATGCAGACTAACCCTATATACTCACAACCTGAAGAGAGCGACGATGATGTCTTTGTCTCCAACCAATACAACGAGAAAGCCAATAGGTTCAACAGTAAGAAGCTGAAGATGAAGCGTGCCAACACCATAGATATCCCGAAACCGCTGAAGTATTATGAAGATGAAGATGAGTCTGAAAATGAGGACTTGGCCTTCAGGAGAAATAGTTATCTGGCGCTTCGTGGCCCCATACGGATAGGAAAGTTGAATGTTGACAAGAAGGTGCCTGAATTTCAACCGAAGACAGATAGCGATAGGAAGTTTGTGGCCTTTCTCAATAAGCACACTGATGACAAGTCGGCTAAGGTGGCGCCTTGGAGTACCCAGCAGGCTGCGAAGAAACAGAGTTCGTTTGGTAGCATCAGAAGCACCTTTGAGAAGTTCCAAAGCCCTGCCACAAACTTGAATTCAGCTAAGAACTTCTGGAAGAGTGCTGATGACGCCATAACAGCTGGAAGGGTCACCCACACGGGTCCGAAGATCAGCAAGCAGAGCGCTAGGAACCTCCAGCAGATGTTCGAAGAGAAACAGAAGCAAAACCAATACAATAGTACCCAGAACCAATACAATAGTACCCAGAATCAATACAATAGTGCCAATATTGTGACAGGTTCCCTAAAAGTTGATACGAAGTCCTTGGAAGGAAAGAAGAACGTGAAGATCGTGACCCAACCTAATCAGATAAACCAGTTTTCACACGCCCCCATGTCAGCTTTTAAACCTGTGAGGAAGTTTGAACCGATACAGCCTCAACCCATCTCGAACGTATCTAAAGTACCCTTGAAAACGTCAGATCCAAGTTCACCCATGTACCTCTATAGCCCAAAACCGTTTAATGAGACACCATCGCCAACGAATCACGCGCCATGGTTGGCCAGAAGTGGGGAGAGTCGTGTATTGAGCATAGCTGCTTCGAAGTTTGAGGGTCCACAGAAGGAACGGCCAGCTTATGGGCAAAGAAGGCCTAGTAAAGAGAAGATACTCATACCTCCTGGTCTCCAGCATCAGGAGAAGTTAGCCTCTCCTGGGATAGTCAGGAATTTGAACCAGCATACCTCTGTTAGGAAGCTCAGTGGCCAGTTTGAAAGTTTGAAGAGTGATCCAGCTGAATACGACCCAACGAGGGTTTTTGTACCAGGGGAGAACTATACGATACAATACGATAATAAGCCTAAGCCTAAAGTTTATAATGCTGAATATACCATAACGCAGAGGATCAATTTACCACCCGTGGTTGAGGATGTTAAGCAGAACGATGAGTATATTAAGCAGAATAATCAGTATATTAAGCAGAATGATCAGCACATTAAGGAGCATAACCAGAAACAACTGCAAGCTCAACCTGTGCATTTTAAGGAACCCCTGCAACGTCAGAAATCTATTGGTGGGTACCAGCAGGACCAGCCTAAGGTCTTCCAGCAAGCTCCTGCTTATGAAGCAGACCAGCAGTTTACGTCAAACTACCAATTCAAACCTAAGAGTCCAACCAAGCCAAAACAAGGTGATGATTACATAAGCTACGAAAGCAATAAAGGCAGGAGCTCACAGGAGAACCTCCAGGAGTATACAGCTGTTTCCAGTAAGGTTATGCGAGGTCCTGTGACGCAGCAGGCTGTCACTGTGCAAAATGCTCCAAAGAGCAGAGACCAGCATGATTTCGAAAGGGCGTTTAGTCTTAAGGCTACCTTAGAGAAATTCAACCAGTTGGAGCATAACCACACCAGACCATTGGCCACCCAGAGTTTTAAGGTTAAGTCCCAGCATAAATCTTTACCTGAACAAAACGATGTTCCGAAAATGGTGGTCTACAATAACGTGGGCACAAAACCTGTCTTCTGCGTGAACGATAAGCCTTTGGAGTCTCTAGAAATCAACGAGAGGGGTGAATCTGTCCTAACTGGGAAGTTTAGTTTGCCTGCGTTGAGCAAATCAGAGTCCTGGCATCAGATCTGCCAGGGGAAGGAGAATTTAACTAATAAGCCTTCGCCTAGGGCTTCCCCGAATAGCAGGACGGTCACCAGGTCGAAGTCCAGTCATACCTTGGCGATCCCAAAGCAGTATGAAGCTGGTATGTCCAAAGCGGAGATGCTGGAGAAGCAGAAGAGTTTAGAGGCGTATTTCGGTGGGAAGAAGACCACTGGTGATGTGAAGAAGAGTACCATCAATAGGGTGAAGACCTCCCAAAAGGTCTCCACGCAAAGGCAGAACTCTTCCTCTGGGTTATCCAGAAGTAAAACGCTTCCTGATATCGTCTGCTTGGATCGATTGGATGACTCTAATATCGACGAAGTTTTCGAGGAGATTTTCAAATCAAGCACGTAACGTCATCAGAGTGATGTTGTATTTGTCTCGCACACGAATCATTCCAAAAATCAGTTTTTTTGTTATATATAAACAATCAACGAAACGAATCGAAAGAAAATGTTGTGGAAGTCGTTTTTTATTGTTCTAATACTAATTTTTGTCGTTTGTGGTCGTCGGGGAATTGAGAGGGATTGAGATAGAAAGAGAGAGAGGAAGATTGGTGTGTATTTGGTGTGCACACCAATCAGCGGACTCCGTCTACTACTCATGCGCAAGGGTGAGCGAATTCGTGTGTTCTCCTAGCCCCCTTGTTAATTAAAATAATCCAAGAATCTCCAATGATAATAATCACATCTGCGTTGGTGTGCGCACCTATACATCACTAATCTGCTTGCACACCTCTTATTGTACCCCAAAAATATATCGGGCGTTATTCGAGAATATCCATCACTACTATTTTTCCATCACTACTATTTTTTTTATTTTTTTCGTCGCACCAGTTTTCTTTTGTTACCGGGTTCTACGTAGCCCTAAATTTAGAACTAACCTTTATTCTTTTAACATGTTATTGTTTGATTTGCAAGATCCAACGACAGTGATGCGTCTTTTGTCGTTTTTTTCGTGCCTGAAGAGAATAATTGCATGTCTTCAAAATATAGTCAAAATTTAAACTAATGAGATCATATTTTCTTATCCAGTGTACATATTTTGGTAGTAGAGTTTTAAAAAAAAATACATATAGGCTAAGAGCTAGTGAACGATTTGGTTATCCAACATTATACGTTTTCAAGATATGAAGGGTTGAAGTAAATGATGAACTAAGTGCCAAAAATAGCGCGCAAAGTGCCTTAAGACAGAGCCGGTAGTTGCTTATACATACTTAAAAAATCTGATGTGGCCAGGCACATGACTTTATCATACTATATATAAAATTAATAGTTTAGCTGCATGAGATTCTATTTGATCGAGATCGGCCATATCTGCATTCAAATAAAACTAGTAGAACTAGACAGATATGTCGATGAAAGCTGCGTTCGGATTCGAGTATTATTCTCCGTTGACACCGGGTACACCGTCCAAATGACACTTACGTGTTATTGGGTGTAAAAAGTGTAATGCAATATCCGAACGCAGCTTATATTGACAAACGTTATTGTCCGAACATTAGCATTTGACACTACCTACTGTCATTAGAATCAAAAAATCTGACATACTGGCTACTAGTTTTAATGCAGTACGACCGATCTCGATGAAATAGAATTTGCTCATGCAGCTAAACTATTGATTGTACCAAAAAATGTCATAGTAATAAATTATTCAGAATTTCCGCATCTTTAATTTATTATTTAACTATTTCGACGAAATTCCAGAAATGGCGGCTTATTTGCAAAATCTTTCAAAAATGCTAAGACTAAACCTCTAGTTCCTTTGGACCCTTTTCAACAGAAAGCTTGTCAGCTCTAAGTTTGGTTATGAAACTTCTAAATATGAAGTTTCGTCCCGATACCTTTAGTAGTTTCTCCGGAATCGTCGCCACAAAAAAACGGGTACACACACACACAGACATTTTTTTGTACCTTGGTCAAAAATGTTCAGGGGACCCAAAAATACATATTTCCGCTAAAATCTCAAATTTTTTTTTTGGCACGATTACAATACTTTACATACTGCGTATGATAAAGTAAAAATTGTGCATTTTATAAAAAAAAATGATTCCTACAAAAAACAAATTTCCATAATTAAATGAATAATATATTAAACAAGAGCTTGTTTAAACCCAAAAAACTTTTATTTGAAGCATTTTTTGAAACTATTTACGGTTGGGGAATTAGTTAGGTGTTCCGGTAATTTTGACAAATTTTGATATATAAATTTTGTATACTTTTAACTCAAAAATGATGCATTTTAGAAAAAAAATGTTTCCTATAAACAATTCTTAGAATTAATCTTAGAATTAAAAAATACTAAAATAAAGGAAAAGTTACCAAATTTCCATAATACAATATATTTAAACCATAGCTTGTTTAAAGCCAAAAAAAGTTTTGTTTGGTCCAGCAACTTATTTTTATTAAGTTTTACTTTCTAGTATAAAAAAATATCAAGTTAGCTTAAAATATGTATAAATAAATATTATGGCACTTAGCACCTTCTACGAATTTTTGAATTTATTTTAGATTTGTTTTTGCATTACAAGACCTCGGCAAAAAACAACACCAACATGTGATCTGTTTAAATATGCACAAAAAATTAGGAATGGCTTTCTATAAAACATTTATCTTGCTGAACACTATTTTTTAAATATCTCGGAATAAGGTTTTAGTTTGTTATTTACTTCAACTCTTCATATATAGTGTCGCAAATAACTTGAAGTGGTCTAAAGTTGGATGAATAAATTGTTCGCTAGCTCTAATATTCTATTAACTCTAATCAGTACAACGAATTACTAAGTTTTTTGCAGTTCTTTTTTTCCTAATACACTAAGCGACGTGGTATTTTTTTTCTTCAAAATTGTTAGCAACAGTCTATACACAACACCTGCATTTCCTTTGTTTCTTTTCGTATAGTACATATAACAAAATCATCACATTTTAGCTTCTGTTCTATTTATTTTTATTTCGTAATATTTTCGTTAATATTTATTCTTTTGTTATTATTAGCAGCAATGTCCATGTAACATGTCAACACTCATCTAATACTTTTGTTTCTTTCAGGCATGTTTCCTTTGTTTTTTCTTGATTATTATTTCGTTGTTTTACATAACGTTTGACATTAACATGTTTATGAAATATGGAACTGTTAAAATTTTGTTTAAAAGTTTAGAATTTCACTGATTTTTTTTCTCTGCTCTTTACAGAGAAGACCAGCTATGAAGGGCCTTATACGTCATCATCTCAAGGTGTGTTTCTTTTGTTTTTACTATTATTATTATTATTATTCTGTTGTAATTTTATGTTAAGATGGTTAAAAAATGATTTAATGGTATTTCTTTTTAGTTACAACAAGAGTGACCACTCAACAAAAAGTAACACCGAAACCCATGTCACCATTTGCTAAATTTAAGCAGCTTGACAAGCAGAACAGCTTGAACTCACCTCCAAGGTAAGGGTAGTGTTATTTCATCCCTTATTATAGCACTATTATTCTACTTCAACGACAATTCTTTCTTACTTCGTGTATCTTATTATTATTATCATCATATTGGTAACTCTACTGCACTATTGCACACTCACACACAGTTACTTATATTAAAATAATTACGACTCAATTATTCATTACTCAACTCGAGTTATTTTAGACGATTGCCTATTCAACGTAGTTTTTAAAATGGTGTAAAAATTACATACTTATGTTACCAATATTTCTTTAAAGCCAGGGCTACACATTCGTATACTTGCCAAATATCAAATATTTGCCACATGTTAAATATTCGGCAAATATACTTGCCGCGCAAATCGAAAATTTTTTTTATTGATTGGTCTAAGCGATGCCATGAGTGATTTATTTTTCCTTTTAAGTTCGTTCACCGAATACTTTTCATCCATCCTTGATTACAGGCTGATTTTTATAAAACTTAAAAAAATCTTTGACATACCAACGAATTTGTACAATATTCGTTTGTGATTTCGGACTGTCAGAGTTGCACTGCAGCAGTAAATGCATCGGACATTCATGCATCGCCGCATATTCTAATACATGAAAATTTTCTTTGAGGACTTGCTACATGTACGTACCGAATGGGCACTAGCTATTTTTTTGATTAGTTCGCCTTATTTGCACATTAGCTTTTTCAAATCAAACTGATAATTTGATTACGAACAAGCAAGGTTTTATTTTATAATGCCGACATATTTTTAATTACATAAGTGCAGACTTCACTGCGTACTAACAAGGGCATTCTTGTGGAAATTTACAAAACAAATCTTGACAAAACTGTTTGTTGCATTTTAATGATTTTTTGTTTAATTCATCAGGTTTCTGTATTATTAATTTGCAGCATCTAATTTTAACAGGCTGTAAAATAATACAATTGGTCATTTGATGTGAACTAAATAAATTATTATTTTAATGAGAAAAAATATATATTATTTTATTTAATTAGGAAGATATTGCCCATAAAAGAAATGTTAGATATGGTTTCTTCGTCATCTTTAAAGTTCTACTAAATCCAATTGTACTACTAGGTTCGTTGTATAAATATGTCCTAATATTGTCTGAAATACATATTCTGAAACAAAAACTTACACAAATGAGCTTTCGAAATATAACCTTTTTGTTGAATAAAAAAGCTACACAAAATTGTCTCTAATATTTTTAACCGGTTTCGTTTCTCTTCAAATAATAAACATCATAAAAATCGACAAATATATAAATACAAGCAAATGAAGTATAATTTTCCAAATAAATTGTTATAGACATGCTGTCTATAAAATTTGTATGATGTTTATTACTTGAAGAGAAACGAAAACGATTAAAAATATTTTAATAGTAGAGAAGTTTGTGTAGCTTTTTTATTTAACAAAAAGGTTATATTTTGAAAGCTCATAAATGAGTATCATCTATATTGTTCATAGAAAAGCATCAACTTAGGATACACTCTGTATATGGTGTACGCTTTTCTTGGAAAGAAATAACATTGCGTTTATGTGGACAGGTAAAAACAACATTATTTTTTTTTAGTTTGTCTGACGGTTTCCGGAAAACTGTCTGTTTGACGGTTTCACAAAATTACAATTTTATGCGGTCTTCGCCCTTTAGAAAAATCAAAAATCTTACTAATAATTACAAATCTATTGTCAATCTACGTATACGACCTACTACACACAAAACGAAATTAAAAAATGGAAAAATTAAACAGCGTACTAAAATGTTCGTCGAGTGCAAATAAATGAAACCAATATTTGTCGCCTAGGCACTTGCTATATCCACTTCAACTGGATATTGCAAATACCAAGTATTCGTCGTAAAAAAACTTGTCCGCACAGCCGAACGTCGAATATATAAATCTATTTTTGAGGTGGACTCGATACGAATTGAATAGAACAATAAATCAACCCAAATATTTGCTTTAAGAAAACGTATCGTTTTAGTTTAAGAAGGTCGTTGATTTGAAAATAGTGTGAAAGATGCCGATAGATGGCGCTTTAGTTTCTCATCGTAAGAGGGCTCTCCTAGAGGGTCAATGTACCTGACGTAGAAATGTCCAACAGCTCTAATATTGATGGAAAGAGACTAAAAAGGGACACTGGGTGCCTTCTCTAGTTGGAAAATAACAATATGCTTCTTTGGATGCGTTAATTGCATTCCATCTAAAATATAATTGCAAAATGTAAAATGCTTTTCTTACTATTTCTTACGATTTCCCAGCACACCTAAGACACCAACTGGCAGCGGCAGTTTGTTTAAATTTACTGACCCCGCCCTTAACCAAAGTGCGAATACCATCAAGCAACGGTTGCTTCAGTGGTGTCAAATGCGAACACATGGATATGAGGTATTAACGCCTTTCGACTCCTTTTGCTTTCGTTTCGACAGTTTTGCTTAGCAATACGTTTAACAGCTTTGGTTTTTCTGATTTTGCGTTTCTTGTTTTCCACTATTAAAACTGTCTGTCGTTGTTCTTTCTTTCTTATTGTTGGAATGCCTACGTGTTTTGGTTTGTTGTTTTTTTATTTGCTGTTTGAATAATTTAGTGTGTAATTTTTTTGGTTGTTTTTTTTTTCAGAACATCCAATTAGACAACTTCTCTACAAGTTGGGCAGACGGGATGGCTTTTTGCGCATTAATTCATCGCTTCGTACCAGACGCTTTTGACTACAACGCCCTCAACCCGAAGAACAGAAGACACAACTTTACCCTAGCCTTTAAAGTTGCTGAGTAAGTTTTGGTTCCCTTTTTTTTTTATAAATACTGATTTTTTTGCTTTAAATGTCCACTAAAATAACTTAGTTCTGACGAAACTGCTGCAAAAGTACTTCTTTTCAGTACAAATTATATGCGCAATAGGGTGGTTCAAATTGGCTATTTTTATTTAGAAAGCAACGATCCCCCCAAAACGTTTCCAAATCCAAAAAAAGTGGACACGTATTTTTTTTTTTAAATTTTTATTCTTAATGGTGCCTGTCGAGGCGTCAAATTTACATAAGAGAATGCATGGGAAAAAGACAATTTTTGGTATTTTTCGAATAATTGTTCGGGGTTTG
Source organism: Aphodius sticticus (assembly GCA_963966075.1). Taxonomy (NCBI): domain Eukaryota; kingdom Metazoa; phylum Arthropoda; class Insecta; order Coleoptera; family Scarabaeidae; genus Aphodius; species Aphodius sticticus. The sequence continues at coordinate 1,579,344 of OZ014510.1, forward strand.
GGAAAACTTAAGACTAAAGTTATAGGACTCGTAGAGGACTTTCCAAGGAAGAATTTGACCTATCATACATATGGATTTGATGCCCACGAACCCCCACAGTGCCCTGAAAACTACCCTTAAATGAAAAAATGTAGATTCTTCTGATTATTTTTTGACGTTTCTTAAAACCAATGAAATGCTTCTTTATTTGTCACAAGGGTAAGTTTCAACCAATTATGTCATTATTATAGTGGGAATAAATCTCTTGTGATTATTCTCGGGAATAATCACTATAGCTTTTATTTGCCTAGCAACTGTCAGATACTTGTCAAAATAATTACTTAATTGTGTCAACGCGAAATGGGTGAAAGTCATCGGCTTAGTACCTTTTCTAATGCAGAAATTACAAAAAAGATTTTAGAAACTACTTCGAAAAATACTCTAATAAGTAATCAGTCTATATGGAGACAATTTAAGACCTTCACCAAAGAAAGAAATTATATTCTGGATCAATCTACTGCAACAGCTACTCTGGCATTGATTTTAAAAGATTGGGCTTATAATATGAAAAGAAAAGACGGAAATGATTATAAAGAAGCAGTAATAAAGACAATGTGGAATAAAACGGCAAAATTAGTTCAAGAACTTTACTTTAATAAGTATAACAGGTCCTTTGATCCTTTCCATGATATAGAATTCAGAAATGCTCGGAATGCAAGAGATGCAAAAAGAAAAATTTTACAAAAACATCCTGAAAAGCACAAACAAAGTTCTGTGGCACTTTCTAATACAGAATTGTTGCAAATTTTTAACTATTGGGACGAAGATACACCTTGTGGATTGCAAAGAAAGTTTTTTCACGTTGCATCGTATGAACTAGCTTGGAGGGGAGGAGAAGCTACGAAATGTTTAGTTCATCATTTTAAAAAAGAAACCGACATAAAAAGATTAAATACTGGCCGCATTGAATACAATCCCATCTTTACAAAAACTGCACAGGGTGGAGCGCAAAGGTGCGCTAATAGTAAATGGTTGACTCCAAACATAAATAACCCAGATATTTGCCCTGTTCGTCTTTTTGAAAAACTAATGAGTAAACGTGAAGAAAATATTAAAACCGAACGCTTGTTTCTTACTCCAAATCCGGCTTGGCAAACTCATGGTTTTTGGTATAAAAACGTTCCTGTGGGAATAAATTCCATTTCAAAATGGATGAAAGAATCCGCAGAAAAAGTAGGTCTAGACACAGTTACTAAAAAAATAACTAACCATTCTGCCAGATCAAGTGCAGTAAGTAACCTTTCAAAAGCTGGTGTAGGAGAACAAGAACTAATCAAGGTCACTGGTCATAATTCTGCAAGTTCGATTAAACCATACTTACAATTGAACCAAGAACATCATTCAAATATAATAAATAATCTTAGAGAAAATACGCAGGAGGAAACACTTAATATAACAAGCAATTCCCAATCCTCAATAAATAATGAGTCTCGAAATATTTTTAATAATTTCGTTTTTCATTGTACTAATTTAAATTGTTAATTCTTTTAATATATTCACAATGTGTCAACGATATTTTCATATATTGTAAGTAATAATTAATTAAATTAAATTTTTCAATAATTTTAAGATAGTTTTATTGATCTTTTTTATTGTAAAAATTTGTGAATCAAAAAATAATCTAGTCAAATATAACTCGAGAGTTCCATAAATTAGAAAATAATTTGACAGATTTTGTTCAAACTTGTTGCCATTTGGCAATAGCCACTCGAGCCCTGCGGGCTCTCGTGACTATTGCCTGGCAACAAGTTTCCCCGGCTTTGCATTTTCTTTTCTACGTTCATTATAAGCCCTTTTACCGTTTCCAATAATAAAAGTCCTGTCTACAAGTATTAACAACACTCTAAATTTAATTTAAAACTGTTGTGTTATAACATATATTAATTTTTCAGAGACAAAGCTGGAATATTTCCACTTCTAGACGTTGACGATATGGTTGCACTAAGCAAACCCGATTGGAAATGTGTCTTCACTTACGTTCAGTCCATCTACAGAAAATTCAAGGACGCGGATTGAGACGGCGACTTTATTTGACTTAAATTCGAGCGCATTTATTTATTTTTTACGAGTTAACGTTTATTTTTTTGTAACTATTATTATTTCGTTGTTCTGTATTGTTTATAAACAACTGTGATGTGTCCGCTTCCCAGTTTATGAGTTTAAAACGCTATTTCCCGTCTGTTCAACTGTTTTCGCTCCTATTATGCTATGTTGCTATTACATTTTAAGTACATACCTATTTTAATAACTACCTATCCGTATAAAAAATGGATTTACACTCGCTTATTTATATTAACTGTTTAGTTAGTCGTTAAGTTTTTTTATATATTATTATAAATGTTTATGTATTAAATTTGCCAAGGGTTGTTAGCTTTTTTTACACAGGAGAAAATAAAAACTGGTTTATTGTAGTTTATTGGTCGTAAAAGCGGAATAACAATTTATTATACAGCTGCAGCATTTTTCTGAAGATATATTTTCGTTTGTTAGCATCAGCTGCAATGGATGAAAATTTGTGATAAGATTTGTAATGATGACGATGTGGTTGGTTTTTTTGATTTCGGGGCAGCAATTTTGTAAACCGCTTGAAGAAAAAGACAAGTGCCGCATACAATACGCCTTTTACCTATTTAACAGTTGTCATTTATATATTGTTTTATAAGAAACGTCTAACAAATAAAATATACATTGAAATAAACTGTCGTTTTATTTTTTTAGCCATTTAGTACCTATAGGGTATTTGACTGTACAAAAATATGGCTTGTATTATAGTCAGTAATAATATAACAAGAGAGTGAGAATAAATTGAAAATAATTTGACAGATTGTTTGAAAACTTGTTGCCAGGCAATAGTCACAAATGGCAACAAGTTTGAACAAAATCTATCAAATTATTTTCTAATTTATGGAACTCTCGAATTATATTTGACTAGATTATTTTTTGATTCACAAATTTTTACAATAAAAAAGATCAATAAAACTCATAAAATTATTGAAAAATTTAATTTAATTAATTATTACTTACAATATATGAAAATATCGTTGACACATTGTGAATATATTAAAAGAATTAACAATTTAAATTAGTACAATGAAAAACGCAATTATTAAAAATATTTCGAGACTCATTATTTATTGAGGATTTGGAATTGCTTGTTATATTAAGTGTTTCCTCCTGCATATTTTCTCTAAGATTATTTATTATATTTGAATGATGTTCTTGGTTCAATTGTAAGTATGGTTTAATCGAACTTGCAGAATTATGACCAGTGACCTTGATTAGTTCTTGTTCTCCTACACCAGCTTTTGAAAGGTTACTTACTGCACTTGATCTGGCAGAATGGTTAGTTATTTTTTTAGTAACTGTGTCTAGACCTGCTTTTTCTGCGGATTCTTTCATCCATTTTGAAATGGAATTTATTCCCACAGAAACGTTTTTATACCAAAAACCATGAGTTTGCCAAGCCGGATTTGGAGTAAGAAACAAGCGTTCGGTTTTAATATTTTCTTCACGTTTACTCATTAGTTTTTCAAAAAGACGATCAGGGCAAATATCTGGGTTATTTATGTTTGGAGTCAACCATTTACTATTAGCGCACCTTTGTGCTCTACCCTGTGCAGTTTTTGTAAAGATGGGATTGTATTCAATGCGGCCAGTATTTAATCATTTTATGTCGGTTTCTTTTTTAAAATAATGAACTAAACATTTCGTAGCTTCTCCTCCCCGCCAAGCTAGTTCATACGATGCAACGTGAAAAAACTTTCTTTGCAATCCACAAGGTGTATCTTCGTCCCAATAGTTAAAAATTTGCAATAATTCTGTATTAGAGAGTGCCACAGAACTTTGTTTGTGCTTTTCAGGATGTTTTTGTAAAATTTTTCTTTTTGTATCTCTTGCATTCCGAGCATTTCTGAATTCTATATCATGGAAAGGATCAAAGGACCTGTTATACTTATTAAAGTAAAGTTCTTGAACTAATTTTGCCGTTTTATTCCACATTGTCTTTATTACTGCTTCTTTATAATCATTTCCGTCTTTTCTTTTCATGTTATAAGCCCAATCTTTTAAAATCAATGCCAGAGTAGCTGTTGTAGTAGATTGATCCAGAATATAATTTCTTTCTTTGGTGAAGGTCTTAAATTGTCTCCATATAGACTGATTACTTATTAGAGTATTTTTCGAAGTAGTTTCTAAAATCTTTTTTGTAATTTCTGCATTAGAAAAGGTACTAAACCGATGACTTTCACCCATTTCGCGTTGACACAATTAAGTAATTATTTTGACAAGTATCTGACAGTTGCTAGGCAAATAAAAGCTACAGTGATTATTCCCGAGAATAATCACAAGAGATTTATTCCCACTATAATAATGACATAATTGGTTGAAACTTATCCTTGTGACAAATAAAGAAGCATTTCATTGGTTTTAAGAAACGTCAAAAAATAATCATCCTAATAGATTACAGTTTAAGAAAACTATTTGTTATTACTAATAAAATGAATTTTGCGTACTGCTTTTTGTATATTTTTGTAATCTGAAGAGATTACAAAAATCTCTTCAGATTACAAAAATATACAAAAAGCAGTACACAAAATTCATTTTATTACAAAACCTTGAAGATATTTAACAGGCTACCAACTGATAATAAATACAGTAGATCGCTAAGTGTTTTTAAACCAACACAGGTTCATGTATTTGTTGATTTTAAACTAAATAAACATTATTATTATTATAACTAGTGGGAATTAAAATAACCAATGAAACAAATCTACCATTTCCATACATTTTATTGTAAAATCTCCAAACACGAAGCAAAGAGGACCAAAAAAAAAACTAACTTACGTCATTCAAATGACCAAATTAACTCCAAAAATTCTTCCTACTTCTTCGTGTTACTATACGGATACAGAGCCTGGAAAGTATTCGAATCAGGCATGCCGTCCTCGTCTGATTCCGATTCCCCATCACTCTCAAACGTATTATCGGGAATATCGTACAACCTGATCATAGGCTTATTGGGGTCTTTCATGATCAGATACTTCCCATCCTTCTGCTTCATGACGATATCGATGATGCACCTCAAAATACCCCAAGCGTTATCCATATTCAAATTAATCTGAGTCGCAAACTCGTTAGGCTTATACTGCTGCGTCCCCAAAATCACGTGCCTGCTGTTGTCCCGAACGTGGCTACGGGACACATAACCAAACTTAATCTGGTCGCTACCTGTTGCAAAAAAAAAATTCAAATTTCAGGTTTGTTGTGCGTTGTGAGCAAAAGCATTGATATCTCCAACAAAAATGAACTATTTTCAAAAATATCTTACTCATTTTACTTTACCTCAACAATTTTAAGACTAATGAGGCACATATATCTCTATACAAAACTCGATACTTTCCGAGATATCAAGCAAAAACAAAACAAATTCTTCAAACAATTCTACCAAAAACTAAATTCGATAATTACACACCTGATAGCAAAGCTTGGACTGTCCATTTGGCCAGTTTGCAAGCATTATTACGCAGTTCATTGGCTAGGACTGCGCCCCGTTGAGTGTCTAGCTTCTGACGCCACTCAACACCGTTGGCTACCTTCGAGTCCCACTCGTTTAGAGCCTTAATCGTTAAGAATTGCAACTCGCCGTTTGGCGATTGAACAACAGCGTCATGCTCGCAACGAGCTACAAGAATAATCCCGTTGCCAAGGTCCCATTTTCGATAACGGTACGCAACACTAGCAATTTCCCCTTCTTCTTCTTCTGAGATGAACGGATTCGGGTTGTCAAACTTGGACTTGGGCTCGGTTGCACCAGTTCGTAATACCTAAAAAGTGAGCTTTGTGTGATTAAATTTTGTTTTAATGTTTTTTAAATGTTTAAAAAGTGTCTAAAAGTGTTCTTTGTACAAAAATTTAGATATCGGAATGAATCGAAAAGTCAAAATGATGAGAATAGACGAAAAGATTAAACAAAATTGGTCCCAAAACGGAACCTTGTGGAACAATTTTGTTAAATAATTACCTGCTGGCTGAAATTATGGTTTATGAACGTAGCCTCAAGGGCCAGATTCCTCGGAGAGTTCAAGGAGTTCCCGTCGTCCTGCGGGGGCTCGACTGAAGTCTCGTTCACCGTCAACAGATCAAACTCGGTGTTGTCACGCTTATCAAAGAATAACTTATTTCCTACAAACACCAAACGAATATTACAATCAGTAAATACAAATAAAATAAAAAACGAAAAAAAAACTTTTTTTTCTTTCACGTTTTATAAAAAAAGAAAAATCAAACCAAATCTTGATCAAAACTAAAACAAATCTCACCCAATTTCTCAATTACGATGTCCCAGGAATAGTTCGACCTCGTACAACACATAATCGTAGCTAAAATGGCGTCAGTTGCGTAAACGTTGCCTTCAGTTTTACTGAGTTGACGAATTATTGGATCGTCAGTTGTCGTAACCGTATGGAAAATGCGGTTAACACTCTGCAACGGTTTTTCGGACTTCACGTTCACTCGATCATAAGATTTATCGTAATACTCGAGTTCTCCGTAACAACCAATGTCTTCGCCGTCTTTGATGTTCGGTAACGAGAGTTTTCCAAGTCGCGGGAAGTCCATTTCCTCGATGGTACTCCAGTCAGGTCGAACCGTCACCGAAGCATCCCTAATCTTTATCTGCGGCTAAAATTTACGAGAAAGAAAAAACGCATTAAATAACATAGAAATAATCAAGAAAACTTGAACTTTGTCTAAAATATTCAAACTATTAGCTTAATTTCTTTCTAGGTCATTTCATATTAAGTAACCCAATAAAAACGGGACAAAAAACTTACCCGTCCTTGGCCCCATTTCTTGATCTGCCCCTTACGATCCCTATCCCTGCTCTTGAGCCCCTTTCCGAGAGCCTGCATGCCGGATTGTTGCCCCCCGCGACCTCCTCGGCCTCTCATATTCCTTTGGTTCGGTCTGAACCTACCGCGTTGATACGGGGGCTTTTGCACCCTCGTAGTATCGACAAGATGGAACGTACTCTCATCCTCATCGTGATAATAAGCGTACTGGCTACCAGAACCAAATTGCGAAGCATATTTGCCTAAAAAACGAAAAAATCGAAACATAACCCTACTTTTCGCACATAACCTCACGTAATTAGTTCGAAATCAAGGCTTACTTGCGTATTTTTTGTCTTGGAAAGCAGCACCGGTCCAATCGCTGATTTTGCCTAGACGGTCGCCTTTGCTGAAAGGTTGATATGGCATATCTTTGAACTGGTCGGGCATTTCGCACGGGCCCCATCCTGTGGGGTTGTCTTGGATGATGGGAGCGACAAAGTGCCCCCCCGGTGAATTTTCCATGGCAAATTGGGCGTTTATTGTCGTATTTTTAGTCGAATTTTCACAGCACGTTTAACAATATGCTAACAGCGTTGCACTGGTCCGGCTAAAAGAGCGACTGTCATTCCGCAAGGTTGGTAACGGTTGATTTCACTTCACTTTCGTTGAATTTCCACCGAAATAAACAATAATCATCCTCGGGATTGATCTATGATTATCCATAACTTCTTAGAGTATAAAGTATTGTATATCCAGTAATTAATAACGTTAGAAACCGATAGTTTGTTTAACGCGTAGGACATTTTCTGTTTTAGAGGTTACCGGCAGTGCTCTTCCTGGTAGTAAAGATTGGAATTATGCGAGTACCTAATTTAAAATTTGATAATAAACCGCATGAGAAATAAAAAACTATACCCGCAAATAGATTAGGAATAAATGAATAATTAAAAATAATAATAATTTAGTATACTTGTGCCGGTATTTCAAGCGTTTGTCCACAGATGGCGCTACCGACGCAACGCTTGTATTTAACACACCGCAATTAATTAATTAATTAATAAACTATACAATTTAGAGCAAAATCTCATAATAAAATATTAATCCTAACGCTAAGACGCACATTTTACTTTTTATTTCATCAAAATCGGTGGAGATATTAAAATGAGCAAATTTGTAAAATTAAAATTTGCACATTTTGCTAATTATCTCAAAAACTCTAATAATTAGGGATAAAGTGTATTAGAAAATAATGTTCGCAATCGTACAAGGATCATTTTGACACATAATTAATTCATTCCGATCGAATAGAAAAATCTGATGTGGCCAGGCACATGACTTTATCATACTAAATATATAAAATTAATAGTTTAGCTGCGTGAGATTCTATTTGGTCAAGATCGGTTGTGTCTGCATTAAAATAAAACTAGTTAGCAGGATTTGATAGGAATTTTTATTCTATTGAATTGAAATGAAAATATCTGTCAAGTCCTGGCTAACAGTTTTATATTAATGCAGACACGACCGATCTCAATCAAATAGAATTTGCTCATGCAGCTAAACAATGAATTTTACCAAAAAATGTCATAGACATATGTAGATTATACAAAATCCTTAGAGTAAACATCCAGTTCCTTTGGACCTTTTTGAACAAAAAGCTTTTCAGTTCTAAGTTTAGTCATGCATCTAAATATGAAGTTTCGTCCCGATACCTTTCGTAGTTTATTCGGAATCGTCTCCACAAAAACACACACGTAGTTACACACACTTTGTTTTTACTTTATCATACGTAGTATGACTACTTTCGTCAAAATAGTTAAATAATAAATTAAAGTAGACGAATTTCTGAATAATTTATGTCTATGACATTTTTTGGTAAAATTAATAGTTTAGCTGATATTTTCATTCTAATGACAGTAAGTAGTGTCAAACGCTGATGGTTTTGACAATTCCTGCTGTCAATAGTATCAAAATATCTGTCAAATTCTAGTTAACTAGTTTTATTTTAATGCAGACGCGACCGATCTCGATCAAATGGAATCTCATGCAGCTAAACTATTAATTTTATATATAGTATGATAAAGTCATGTGCCTAGCCACATAAGATTTTTTTAATTTAATATCCCGAAAACTGTAGGAATTATGGCAAAAGTGTATTAGGAAATATTGTTCGGGGTTATGTAAGGCATATTTTTATTATTTTTTTTTAATATTAATTTTTAATTTTTTCAAACTTCAAATCCCAGTAAATTAATTTGCAAATTATGGGTCGTAGAGAGGAACTGAAAGTATTTTGTGGTAGAGAATTACAAGACGATTCCAAAAAGGTATTGTTCATGGGGGCAGCTCAAAAAAGTCCTTTTTTATCAAAAAAAAAAAACTAATTTTTGTAGATTTCGGCCAAATTTCAAGTTTCTCGTTTTACACCGGACGTCGATAGATGGAGTCGTGGTGATTCGAAAACTGAAAGACGTTTTTTGATATCGCTCTTAGTTTTTGAATATTAATTTTTATTTAAAAAAATTTAAATTATCGTATTTATTTAATATCTCAGGAACTATAATAGTTATGGTGAGATTTAATTGAAGTAAGTTGCTCGCAATCGTGTAAGCATCATTTTGCAATTTTTTCGAATCGTATCACTCATTATTGTAGCTCACAAAAATAAATAAAAATACATAATAATATTTAATACATTAAAATAAAAAGGAAAATACCCTGGCACCATCTGTGGAGGATCGGCGAAACCATACGTGTGCCTGTAGTTCAAGCGTTTGTCCACAGATGGCGCTACGCGACGGATATATTTTAAACGTCATCGTAAAGTAGCTTAGTTTTGTTTTTCGGTTTATATTATACTAATAGGTGATTTTGTGTTTATTTATATCGAAAATTAATGAATTTAACTTTGTTTGGGGTTATGTAAGCAAGTCGTTCACATAAAATACCAATACGAAAAACCTTTTCGTTGTGACTAATGCATTCCGAACTTCAACAACCGGCTATATGGAGGTGGAAGTTTAGTTTGCAGTCCCACCTTTCCAACGTGTCAAGATACCTGCCTGGCCTCCACAAGGCGTACCAACTTAACCATACAGAGTCAACCACAGCCATTCTCGTACCTCGCTTCGCGAAAAATACGCAAAATTTGGAGTCAAAAAACACCCTTAATACAAGTGCGCAGTTCAGGCAACAGGTGGACCTTTAGGACACCCTATACCAGCAAAAACTCGGGGTGAAATGTCGTGTTAGTGCCGTATTTTGTGTTATGAATGACGTAGTGTTTTTACTTGGATTTTTATGCAATCTCGATGAAGGTAAGTTGCGAAATACACGCAAGAATTCTTGCGGATATGTGGTGTGTCCCAACCTACTGCAAGAGATTTTAATGATCGGAATATAACGAGAGATATCAATGTTAGCATAAGACACAAACCTTTTTTCAGGTGATAAATTGTTATTATGATTATTATTGTTATTTTATTGTTTTTTTTTGTGGTATGTTGAAGTAATTTGCTGTTATACAAGGTGTTGTGTTTGGTTTGTCTTTCCGTGTAGGCGTAGAGGTTTTAAATTGGATAATATGGTGGATAATGTATAAATGAAAGTTATATGGCTGCATATATCTATCGAGTTGTTAAAGAGTTAGTGGAATTATCGCTTTTTTAAGGTCACTAGGTTTATAGCCTCACCTATGGATTTTTTTAGACGGACGTAACTCTTTCGCGTGAGGTCACATTTTAGGAGAAAAATTTAAATTTGTTGATAATCTACTATATTTTAAAGAAAAATGATTTCTCAGAAAATCTTATTCTTTATAAAAGTTGGGACATCCTCTAAAACTAATATTTCAATTATCAACTTTAAAAATGTATGCACCTTATACAGGGTGACTCAGAATATATGAATTTTCCTTAAGAGTAAAGTACCTTTATTTTTAATATAACCGAAAAATGTTATTCGGAAATATTGTTTAGTTCTAAAAATTACATTCAATTTTAAATTCACAGCGACCTATCTTGAAAAAAATTTATAAAATACTGTTTGTACAGGGAGATTTATTAGTTATTAGGTCGATTAGTTACCAAATCGTTTGAGAAACAAAAAAATGTTTTATACAAAAGTTGTTTGACTCACCGGGTTCTATAACGCAAAACTATTTTTATTTATACAGGGTGTCGCATTTAAGCGTGACGGAAAGTACGTACATTTTTTTAAATGGAACATCCTGTATATTTTATCATATTATTGATACTACTAAATTTGTTTATCCAACCGTATATGTTGGTAACTCACAGCGTTAATAGTTCCCGAGATATTCAATTGTTTTTCCAAAATGTAGTATCTTTTTAAAAACTATGTAAAAACGACATTTTGGCCGATTTTGCTTTTAAATTATGTCAGACAATAGTCAAAACCAGTAGGTAGATGATGGTATCCAAAGATATTGTATACACTATACAGATTGTTCGTACAACTTAGTAAATTTTAATGTTTTTGAAATAGCTTTTTCTGGAGTTTTTAAAACGGAACACCCGGTATAACATGTATTGGTTGGAATAACTCTTTCCTTAACTCCAATTTATATCTAGTTTGTCATACACCGAATGTTAGTAGTTTTTGTGATATTTGCTATTTAACAAAAATGTAATGTAATCTAGTAAAAATAGATATAGGACATATTAAATATAAATTAAAAAGAACTTAAGGGACATTTGAATTAGCAAATAAGGATGTTTTGTTTAAGAATCTCAAGAAAAAGCTATTTGAAAATGGTAACAAATTAGTGCATGCCACATCACCCTGTATACGAAAAATCTGCAATTTAATATTACATCATTGCATCTGAGAGTATTTCCTTTTCCTATAAGAAAGCAAGCACGGTTATGCCTCATCAAACCCATGATGGAACCAGATGCTGCAAGCAAATTATCCAGAATTACAATTATCTACTTTTAATTCATGGCATTCATATTTCAACGCTGTAATAGACGAAGAAAGTCAACTCAAAGAAGGCTCTGATCAGTTACGAAAGATACCTGCAACCACAATGGTCCCCACGTGGGTTTTGTATATTGAAATATTGCCCATTGCAATGTCATTGTGTCGTTGCATATTCGTGTCAATTCGATTCAATATTTACACAACTATTGGTGCTAATTTAATTTCAAAACAGATTCACGTCATTTTTCAGGTTTCTTGTGCATTTTCATTAAAAGCATTGAAATCCCCAACGAAAACTAACAATTTTCAAAAATATCTTAATCATTTTATGTTACCTCAACAATTTTAAGACTAATGAGCCACATATATCTCTATACAAAACTCAATACTTTTCGAGATATCAAGCAAAAACAAACAATTTCTGAATAGACAAGACGAATGATATGAGTGAAAATCATCTTTCTGAGCAGGTGGGATTCTCATGAGGTGAAAACCAGTTCTCTTAGGTTTGCTCATGTCCATGGCTAGTATGATTCGATTTAGCGTGTATATCCAGAGAGGCGTTCGTCTCTTGTTTACATTCTAGAGAGTCAATGCCTTTGCAAGGAATGCCCTCAAGCTATGTACCGATCTGGGTCAAAAGATACAATGAGAAGAGCCTGTAGACCACAAGAGTTTCAATGGACCATTCAATATGGCCATTGAATATATAGTATGGTATGTGTTAGGCTGGTTAATGGAGATGATGGTATGGGTGTCATTTAAGGTTATGGTATGTTGGGATAGGTTGGAATTTGTAGCTTGAAAGAAATAAGTGTCTATTTATTTATTTTGTGCTAAATAAAGAATTTCAAAATTTAAAATTTCAGGTTTGTTGTGCATTGTCATTAAAAGCATTGAAATCTCCAACAAAAACTAACAATTTTCAAAAATGTTTTATACATTTTCGATTATCTCAACAATTTTAAGACTAATGAGCTACATATATCTCTATACAAAACTCAATAGTTTCCGAGATATCAAGCAAAAATAAACAAATTCTTTAAAGCAAGTTAAATTTGATAATTACATACCTCATAGCAAGGCTTGGACTGCCTGTTTCGCCCCCATTATTATTAATCTAAATTATCTAAACAATTTTAATACTAATGTGCGCCACCTATCACTATATATCAAATTTCTATACTATTTTATCATTTGTTTTTCTTCATACCTAACAAACTGCCGTTGTTGCCAAACAACCCCCACGAAGGGGTTGTTGGTACAACTGACCCAAATCGTAATAATTTGAACTGCAGAATTTCAAATTTCAGGTTTGTTGTGCATTGTCATTAAAAGCATTGAAATCTCCAACAAAAACTAACAATTTTCAAAAATGTCTTACTCGTTTTGGATTATCTCAACAATTTTAAGACTAATGAGCTATATATATCTCTATACAAAACTCAATACTTTCCGAGATATCAAGCAAAAACAAAAAAATTACTTACTAAAAACATCTAAGCCCACCATTAATTTCAAGAGTTATCAAACACCAAAGTTAACAAAAATATTTAGATTAATGGATTCAAAATATAACCTAAAAATCTACTTTAATCGCCGCTCGATTTGTATGAAAACGCTTTTCAATCAGTTCTGATACAGTTAACTTGAGAGCCTATCGTGAATTTTAAGCGCAACTATCTTTTATTTATACTGCAGGCCAGTCTATAAAACATATACAGTCACGGAAATACGCACCGAGAATACGTAATTATACTCTGCTATTTTCTGCCGGTATTTTTCGTACTTCCTCGACGCATTTGGTATTTGGTATTTCAAGATAGTCTTGTGGCACGCAGACCATATAAATGGCAGATTTCGGTTAGCACAAACAAAGGTGAAGGACACTTTTGTATAATGACTGTTTTTTGCATTGTCTGGTTTTACTACTTTTTATCCGTCTATTAAACACCCTGTATATTTAACTTCTGGGAATGAACACTATTTTCGATTTATATAATGGTTTCGCTAATCACAACCGTAGGTAATGATTATTAAATTACTATAGAATAGTCGGCATATGCGGTAGTTATTTCTCTATATAATTTTACACTTTTCTGCGTATTTTAACAAATCAAAGTAAATCAATTAAGCTATCCTTTCACCAACTAAATCGACTATTACAAGTTCTACTATCACCACAGCTATAGATAAATAAATAAGCAAATTGTTTTGTCCACTTTTGTACCACTTGTCACCGTGTCTGTCATTACATAATATTGCAATTGTGACTTTCTTTATCGTTTACGTAATATTGTAATTGATGAGATTAAATTTGACTTATTTATTCTACCTCAAAGTGCAGCTCTTACACTTATACAGCCTCTGATATTATGTTTCTACTATTTATTAATTTGTAACACATTTTAAAACATTGCTTGGTATATTATGGTCCAGTTTATTGACTAAAAAGAACTGTAGTGCTAAAATCCAACTGTAAATATGACGAAGTATATCGTCCGTGTTATGTTTGTATAATAGAATCAAGGTCAAATTGCCGTGTTGTTATCTACCATGGTTTTTAGCAATTCGTCACGTCTATGGTATTTGCAGTTTTTCGTGTCATTGAATGTCATGTAAGTACTAAATAGATAACGTTAATAATGACATTTTTAGGTTAACATCCAACAATAAAATTTGGTATCCACACATTTTTATGATTAAATTATTAAATGATTATAATTGTTACGATTAAAAGTACGTCAGTTTCTTTTTTATTGCTTGTGAGTACTTCCACTATTGCATGATATATTTGAAGAGGAAACTGAATAATTTAATGATGCTATCATTTGTAGTTACTGTACATCCTTAATATTACGACTACTTTATTTTTACTACTTTAGTCGTAATCACAGCTGAAGCAAAATCATTCTGTCACCTAAAAACAACGTAAAGTCTAAGTTTCAAAAGTTCTCCTGAACAAACTAAAATAGATAGAGGGCTGTAATTTTCAGAATTAATTACCCAATGTATCTGTGACCTAAACGTATATAATAATAATTTGTATCCCAACTACTTTGCTCGTAATCGCACATGAAGCAAAATCATAACATTCTATCACCTAAAAACAACGTAAACTCTATGTTTTAAACAAATTCCTGACAAACTATAAGAGATATACGACTATAATTTTCAGAATTAATTACCGATTTATCTGTGACTTAGGTGTATATCCTGCATGACACACACTTTCTATTTCACGTAAATAAACAATATCCCCAGAGAAATTAATGCAAATTATACTAAACGTGACCTAAACGTGTATAATGATAATTTTTATCCCAACTACTTTTCTCGTAATCCCACATGAAGCAAAAATATAACATTCTGTCACCTAAAAACAACGTAAACTGTAAGTTTCAAAAGTTCTCCTGAACAAACTAAAATAGATAGAGGGCTGTAATTTTCAGAATTAATTACCCAATGTATCTGTGACCGAAACCTGAATAATAATC
This sequence comes from Aphodius sticticus, assembly GCA_963966075.1. NCBI lineage: Eukaryota > Metazoa > Arthropoda > Insecta > Coleoptera > Scarabaeidae > Aphodius > Aphodius sticticus. Next base: position 1,594,651 of record OZ014510.1, read on the forward strand.
ATTTTTATCCCACCTACTTTTCTCGTAATCGCACATGAAGCAAAATCATAACATTCTATCACCTAAAAACAACGTAAACTCTAAGTTTCAAAAATCCTCCTGAACAAACTAAAATAGATAGAGGGCTGTAATATTCAGAATTAATTACCCAATGTATCTGTGACCTAAACGTGTATAATAATAATTTTTATCCCAACTACTTTTCTCGTAATCGCCGATGAAGCAAAATCATAAATCATAAAACATCTGTCACCTAAAAACAACGTAAACTCTAAGTTTCAAAAATCCTCCTGAACAAACTAAAATAGATAGAGGGCTGTAATTTTCAGAATTAATTACCTAATGTGTCTGTGACCTAATCGTTTATAATAATAATTTTTATCCCAACTACTTTTCTCGTAATCGCACATGAAGCAAAATCATAACAATCTGTCACCTAAAAACAATGCAAACTCTAAGTTTCAAAAATCCTCCTGAACAAACTAAAATAGATAGAGACCAGTAATTTTCAGAATTAATTACCCAATGTATCTGTGACCTAAACGTGAATAATAATAATTTTTATCCCAACTGCTTTTCTCGTAATCGCACATGAAGCAAAATCATAACATTCTGTCATCTAAAAACAACGTAAACTCTAAGTCTGAAAAATCCTCCTGAACAAACTAAAATATAAGAGGGCTGTAATTTTCAGAATTAATTACCCAATGTATCTGTGACCTAATCGTGTATAATAATAATTTTTATCCCACCTACTTTTCTCGTAATCGCACATGAAGCAAAATCATAACATTCTATCACCTAAAAACAACGTAAACTCTAAGTTTCAAAAATCCTCCTGAACAAACTAAAATAGATAGAGGGCTGTAATATTCAGAATTAGTTACCCAATGTATCTGTGACCTAAACGTGAATAATAATAATTTTTATCCCAACTGCTTTTCTCGTAATCGCACATGAAGCAAAATCATAACATTCTATCACCGAAAAACAACGTAAACTCTAAGTTTCAAAAATCCTCCTGAACAAACTAAAATAGATAGAGGGCTGTAATTTTCAGAATTAATTACCTAATGTATCTGTGACCTAATCGTGTATAATAATAATTTTTATCCCAACTACTTTTCTCGTAATCCCACATGAAGCAAAATCATAACATTCTGTCACCTAAAAACAATGCAAACTCTAAGTTTCAAAAATCCTCCTGAACAAACTAAAATAGATAGAGACCAGTAATTTTCAGAATTAATTACCCAATGTATCTGTGACCTAAACGTGAATAATAATAATTTTTATCCCAACTGCTTTTCTCGTAATCGCACATGAAGCAAAATCATAACATTCTATCACCTAAAAACAACGTAAACTCTAAGTTTCAAAAATCCTCCTGAACAAACTAAAATAGATAGAGGGCTGTAATTTTCAGAATTAATTACCTAATGTATCTGTGACCTAATCGTGTATAATAATAATTTTTATCCCAACTACTTTTCTAGTAATCCCACATGAAGCAAAATCATAACATTCTGTCACCTAAAAACAATGCAAACTCTAAGTTTCAAAAATCCTCCTGAACAAACTAAAATAGATAGAGGGCTGTAATTTTCAGAATTAATTACCTAATGTGTCTGTGACCTAATCGTTTATAATAATAATTTTTATCCCAACTACTTTTCTAGTAATCCCACATGAAGCAAAATCATAACATTCTGTCACCTAAAAACAATGCAAACTCTAAGTTTCAAAAATCCTCCTGAACAAACTAAAATAGATAGAGGGCTGTAATTTTCAGAATTAATTACCTAATGTGTCTGTGACCTAATCGTTTATAATAATAATTTTTATCCCAACTACTTTTCTAGTAATCCCACATGAAGCAAAATCATAACATTCTGTCACCTAAAAACAATGCAAACTCTAAGTTTCAAAAATCCTCCTGAACAAACTAAAATAGATAGAGGGCTGTAATTTTCAGAATTAATTACCTAATGTGTCTGTGACCTAATCGTTTATAATAATAATTTTTATCCCAACTACTTTTATCGGAATCGCACATGAAGCAAAATCATAACAATCTGTCACCTAAAAACAATGCAAACCCTAAGTTTCAAAAATCCTCCTGAACAAACTAAAATAGATAGAGACCAGTAATTTTCAGAATTAATTACCCAATGTATCTGTGACCTAAACGTGTATAATGATAATTTTTATCCCAACTACTTTTCTCGTAATCCCACATGAAGCAAAAATATAACATTCTGTCACCTAAAAACAACGTAAACTGTAAGTTTCAAAAGTTCTCCTGAACAAACTAAAATAGATAGAGGGCTGTAATTTTCAGAATTAATTACCCAATGTATCTGTGACCGAAACCTGAATAATAATCATTTTTATCCCAACTACTTTTCTCGTAATCGCACATGAAGCAAAATCATAACATTCTGTCACCTAAAAACAACGGAAACTCTAAGTTTCAAAAATCCTCCTGAACAAACTAAAATAGGTAGAGGGCTGTAATTTTCAGAATTAATTACCTAATGTGTCTGCGACCTAATCGTTTATAATAATAATTTTTATCCCAACTACTTTTCTCGTAATCGCACCTGAAGCAAAATCATAACATTCTGTCACCTAAAAACAATGCAAACTCTAAGTTTCAAAAATCCTCCTGAACAAACTAAAATAGATAGAGACCAGTAATTTTCAGAATTAATTACCCTATGTATCTGTGACCTAAACGTGAATAATAATAATTTTTATCCCAACTACTTTTCTCGTAATCCCACATGAAGCAAAATCATAACATTCTATCACCTAAAAACAACGTAAACTCTAAGTTTCAAAAATCCTCCTGAACGAACTAAAATAGATAGAGGGCTGTAATTTTCAGAATTAATTACCCAATGCATCTGTGACCTAAACGTATATAATAATAATTTGTATCCCAACTACTTTGCTCGTAATCGCACATGAAGCAAAATCATAACATTCTATCACCTAAAAACAACGTAAACTCTATGTTTTAAACAAATTCCTGACAAACTATAAGAGATATACGACTATAATTTTCAGAATTAATTACCGATTTATCTGTGACTTAGGTGTATATCCTGCATGACACACACTTTCTATTTCACGTAAATAAACAATATCCCCAGAGAAATTAATGCAAATTATATTTCTAAGCACACCACTAACGACTAAAAGAAAAATAATTATTAACAACAACCTTAAAAATGCTAGGAATGCCAACTAAGTAGGAAGAATTGATACCAGCAACCTTGAGCGGCAAAACAGTATTCACAAATGCCTCACAGCCAGTAGAAAGTATACACAACACTTCGCGACTCTACTATATTGTCACTATTTGCCATTAACACAGTACGCGACATTAGAAATGCAGTGGTTTTCATAGTACCACAGACATACCTTAAATTCTTCTACAAACACAATCTCAACTTCCAGAAAATGAACTGAAATAACCGTCGAAACAAAACAAACAGAAGACAAAATGGACTGGAACACCGGAGACCTGATATGGTTCGACCCTGGAGTGGGAAACTGGCTCCCAGGGGAGGTCCTGGAGTGCCACAAGGGAGCAAACGTCCTCACAGTACAAGCAGTCATCAATGGCAAGGTAATTACCGCAAAAAAACTGATTTTAAAAATATAAGATGCGTAACAAAGGTCCGAAAGTAGACCCTTGCGGAACCCCAGACTAAATTCTCATTATATCGCCCTAATTTTCAGCCTCAAACCTTCGCGTTGACCGATGGTGAAGGTTCGGTTAGACGACGTGAAGACTTAGGTGCCTCAGGTGTGGAGGACATGACCCAATTGACGGATCTTCACGAAGCAGCGTTGCTATGGAATCTGAAGCTCCGTTACGATAAAAACTTCATCTACACGTACGCTGGAAGCATCTTGGTAGCTGTGAACCCATACAGGATGTTCGATCAGAGCTATGGTATCGAATCAGCCCAGAAATACAAAGGAAAGCTCATAGGTGACCTTCAACCACATCTCTTCGCTCTTGGGGCAGCTGCTTATAACTCCTTACCATTCCCACAAGTTGTCGTGATCAGTGGTGAGAGTGGTTCAGGAAAAACCGAATCCACCAAGCTGGTGATGCAGTATTTAGCTGCTGTGGCTCCTTCAGCACCACGAGGTCAAGCTTTGGTCACAGAACAGATTTTAGAAGCCACTCCTCTGCTGGAAGCCTTTGGCAACGCTGGAACAGCCAGAAATGACAACAGCTCTCGTTTTGGGAAGTACCTGGAGGTCTATTTCAAAAACGGAGCTATTATAGGAGCTAAAGTCACCCAGTACCTACTAGAGAAGTCAAGGATAGTAACCCAAGCACCTGGGGAACGGAACTACCACGTGTTCTACGAACTCCTAGGCGGTTTAAGTAATACAGAGAAGCAGAAGTACGGTCTAGTGGAACCTGAGAAGTATTTTTACTTGAACCAAGGCGGGGGTGACTGCGCTGCAAACCATGCTGGTTCAGGAGCCGACTGGGGTGCTCTAACAAGAGCCATGCAGGTTCTAGGCGTTGGAGAATCAGAGCAAGAGGGTATAGTCAAGGTCCTAGCTTCTGTTCTCCACCTGGGCAACGTCTACTTCCACAGGAGGCAACTCAGGCATGGACAAGAGGGTGTGGAGATAGGCTCCGATGTCGAGATCAAATGGGCCGCTCATCTACTTCAAATTTCCGCCACTGGTCTCCAAAGAGCACTGACTACAAGGATAACAGAAGCTAGGTCTGAGCGTATGCACTCCCCTTTGAGTATTGACCAAGCTTTGGATGCGAGGGATGCTTTTGCTAAAGCGTTATATTCAGCTCTCTTCAGTTGGTAAGTCTTCTTAAACAATTTCCGAAACCAACCCCTCAAACGGTTCTTATTCTTTATTCTCACAGGTTGGTGACGAGAGTTAACTCAATCGTCCAACGTGGCGGTCTTCAAGAAGCTACAAGAATCTCCCTTCTGGACATCTTCGGCTTTGAAAACCTAGCCGAGAACTCTTTCGAGCAGTTGTGCATCAACTACGCCTCTGAGTCTTTGCAGTTGTACTTCAACAAGCACGTCTTCAAGTTAGAACAGCAGGAATACGCTAGGGAGAGGCTGGAGTGGACCAACTTGACCTGGATGGACAACACACCGGTGATCCATCTCTTAGGCAAGAAACCAGTTGGCATTCTGCATCTGCTTGACGACGAGAGCAACTTCCCAAAAGCTTCTGATTCGTCCTTTCTGGAAAAGTGCCATTACAACCATGCTTTGAACGAAAATTACTGCAGACCAAGAGTTGGAGGTCGAGAATTTGGTGTAAGTGTGTTCATCTTCCTCTGCTATCTTCTATCTTCTTCTATTACCTTCTATCTTCTTCTATATTCTGATCATCACCAGCTTCTCTCTCTCTCTTGTTTTAGATAAGGCATTACGCTGGACAAGTCTGGTATTCAGTTGATGGGTTCCTGGATAAAAACCGAGACGCCCTACGCCCAGAAATCGTCGAACTCCTGGCTTCCAGCAAGGAAGGTTTGGTCTGCTCGATAGCTAAACCATTGCTCACCCATGCGCAAACCAGGACTCTGCCAAGAGGAGCCAATGGAAGATTCGTAACCATGAAGCCCAGGACTCCAACGGTAGCAGCTAGGTTCAGTGATAGCCTCCAGCATCTTCTGGAATCGATGACCAAATGCCATCCTTGGTTTATAAGATGCATCAAACCGAACAACGAGAAGACACCAATGAGATTCGACATGCCTGTAGTCCTGGAACAGTTGAGATACGCTGGAATGTTGGACACGATCAAGATAAGACAAGCTGGGTATCCAGTAAGGATGAAGTTCCAACATTTCGTCGAGAGATACAGGTAAAGCATCGGAAAGTATCCATAAAAGATAAATTCTTTCATATTTGATGACTTTTAGATATTTGTATCCTGGTAAATTACCAAGAGGTGTTCCATTTAGGGACTTATGCAGGACAATACTCGAGAAGAAGTTCCCAACAGGCAGTGGTACGTCTTTCTATTTACCAACACCATTTTTTCTCAGTTAAAACCATTCCCTTTCAATTTTTTGTTTATTTTTTGTTGTTCTTCCAGCAACTTACCAACTGGGAGCAACTAGGGTCTTCCTAAAGGAAGGCTTGGAACGCCAACTTGAAATCGCAAGATCTGACTGCCTCAAAGGATCAGCAGTGATCATCCAGAAGCACCTACGTGGTTACCTCGCTAGAAAGAACTTCAAACAGAAGAAGAAGGCTGCTGTCACACTCCAGAAACACTGGAAGGGTTACAAACACAGAAAGAACTACAAAACCTTGAGAAGAGGTATAGTTAAGACTCAAGCCTTGGTCAGAGGTAGACGTGAACGTAAACGATTCACAAAACGAAAAGCAGAATTCAAGCGTCGTGTTGAAGCTGAGAAACTGGCTCAAGAACGGGCAAAACAGAGACAAGCCATGGAACAGCAACGTATTCAAAGATCGACTGTCCACCATCTTGAAATCCCAGCTGAACTAGCTTTCATCTTCAGCAAATTGGAAGGTTATACGCCTCCTCACACCGAAAGAAACTTGGTCAAAGTCGTAGGGGGTATCAATGGTAGTCAACCGACCATCAACTTACCAAATGACTTGAACCAATACGAATTCGCAAAGTTTACTTCAGTCTACTTCAAGGGTGCTGATTTAGGTGTCAAAAAGGACCCAATAATGATGCCCTTCCTTTCAAAAGCAGCTGCTAGGGATCAAGACTTCCAAGATGCTGTGGCTGTCTTCAAATTGATACTCAGGTGGTCCAACGATGGTCAACTCTCAGGTCCTCGTGAGCGTGCCCTAGCTGATTACATCGTCCATAAGGGTATGAACTCCAGAAGCTTGAGGGATGAGTTGTTGGTACAGCTGGTCAACCAGAGTTGGAGGAATGAGAATTCTGAGAAGATCTGGCAGTTGATGTCGCACTGCTTGAGCTGCTTCCAACCCAGCCCAGCCTTGAATAAGTATCTCTTGAAATATATAAGTGATCATGCTCCGAGTAACTATAAAGAGATACTTCAGAAGAAGTTGGTTAGGAGCATACAGAAGGCTCCCCATTCTAGGACGCTACCACCTAGTTTGTTGGAGTGGAGGGCTACAAGGCAGAGATCTAACATGGCTCTTCCTTTGACTATGGCTGACGGGAATGTTTCAACTGTTAGTGTCGATTCTTGGACCACCTGCGAGGAAGCTGCTTCCTTAGCTGTGGGTTCCCTTGGGATATCACCAGAAGGTTGGACTGTAGTCTTGGATGATTCTGGTATCGTCACCGATGGTAGTGGTTTGGACTACGTCTTTGATTTGGTCTCGGAATTAGAGTTATGCCCTGCTTTCCCGCTGCAACGGTCGACTTTGTTTAAAGGTGGTGTTAGGAACCATAACTCCATTGAGATTGACCATCATTCATCACCAACAGCTTTAGCTAGACCACAGGTAATTTTCTGACAACCTTCCTCTTGTTTGTCTTCAAATTCTTCCTTGGGTTTCAGGTTCCACCACCAGAACCACCTTCAGCCATCTCCAGGAAGATCTCCAGGGAAATATCCAGGGAGATATCCAGACAGTCTTCTCCAAACCAGATACTACCACCTTCTAGGAAGAGCTCGAGGGACCAAAGGGAGTATTCACCACGTGACTCACCTAGGCATGACTCACCTAGGCACGACTCACCTAGGAACTCCAACACCCCCTCGAGGAAACCATCACACGAAGCCTTGTCGAGGAACTCAGCTTTGAACGAGAGATACTTTGATATAGAACGAGCAAGGTCTAGGAGTTTGGACAACCTGCTCAGCGAGCCAGAACCTTCACCATTAGCAGATTTAGGCTTAAGCCAATCCAGGCTAAATGATAGATACCACTCAGTGGAACAACTCAACGCACCCATCAAACCAGAAATAGCCAATCGCAGCTACATCAAGCAAGAAATGGATTTCGAGTACCAGGATGTCTCTAGTGTGTCCACCTCGCATAGAGGAGGTCCCAGATACATCAAATCGCAGTATTCTGGTAAAAAAGCACCACCTGGTTCGCATTCTAGTCGAGCACATATCGAGAAGTCTGAATTTGCTGTTAGGAGCTCAGCTATGTCCGATACTAGTGAAGCCCCAAGCTTGGCCAGCCATGTTAGGAGAGTCCGAGTCCCCAGTCAAGCTTCTGATGTCGACCAGTTCTTAGACGAGCTGTTCAGCCCTGTTCTAGATGGTAACCTAGACGAGCTAAGCGATGCTAGATCCTTAGCAGCAAGCATCAAAGGAGGAGACGACCAAATCGAAGATTTCGACGATTTTTTGGATGATATCCTCAACCCAATGGACAACGACTTCCTATTTGATGATTCCGACGTGTTATCGAAGATCATTAAAGGAGGTGGTCAGAGGAATAGGTCTACCAGCCAGAGTAGCTCGGTGCTTGACCAGGAAGTTGAAAATCTGACCAACCAAGCTGGGTCATCGCAGGAAACCGGTGGTGACGTCGACGATTACATCAGCGACTTGTTCAGGCCGATCTTCATCAATGACAGCTTGAAGAATCTAACGGAGAAGCATAATCTGGTTGAGAGTATCAAAGGAGGGGGTACCACGCATCAAAACAGCGGACCAGGGAGTTCTAACTTCAACCTGATTCCAACTCCGTTGGTTAGCCCACCACCTATGATGGTGCCCATGATGCCTGGTCAGGATATCTTGAGCATGTACCAAGGTTTGGGCCTACCAGGGAATGCTTCTGATATGTCTGCTTACCAGCAGAACCTCCAAAGGGCTTTCCTCCAGTCAGCCATGGCTCAAAACATCCAAATCCAACAACAATTGTTAGCACAGAACCAGGCGTTGCAACAGTTGCTCACGCAGCAAGCTGCTGAGAAGAGTGAGCAGAATGTCCAAACGGTCAAAGCCCAAGTTCACCAAGCGTCTTCCCCACCGGTCAGGAAGAAAAGTTTAAGGAAGTCCACGAGTTCTCCTGATTATGCCTCCAGGAAGGCTAGTGCTGAGTCTTCTGTGAGTATCGTCAGTAGGAATGGAGTACCAATTCCACCTCCAATGCCTCCACCTCTACACGAAGGAGATCCTTCAGGAGCTAGACCGTTCATGGATCCTTATGGTAGGGCTAAAACCGTTCGGATAGGAAAGTGGAGATGGCCACCTCCCAAGGACGATAACGTCCCTCAAACAGGGGAAGACTTCATGCAGTTCAAGCTTCGCCAGAACCAGAGGAAGATCACCCCGAACAAAGAAGGCCTGATAGTAGCCAATGGTCACATCTCCAGCTTCCACCTGACTCCAAACTCAGCAGATTGGGAAGAAATCGATTTTGAGGCCGTGGTTAAAGAGCCAGAGAAAGTCCAGAAGACCACCAAAAGAAGTTTTGAAGTCGGTGCCTCCAGACCAAGCCCAGGCTCGATTGGTAAATTAAAATTGTCGTCTGAGATGAGACAAAGGCTCGAGCAGGTCACTGCTACGCATTCAGTGCGCTCCACGAGTAGTAAAGTTGATAAACCAGCTAGAGTGGTGAATAAGCTAGAAGACACCAGGAAGATGATGCTCGAGCAGCAGCTAGCTGGTATATGGGGCAGTGAAACTGATGATAACGTCGATAATTCACCTCCACCAAGCCCGGTGACGCAAAAACGGGCCAAATCTCCAACGCAGCAGAGTTGGGCTAGCTCGAACTGGAAGCCTGGGCCTCCACCGCCACCAGTGGGTCCGTCCTCGCTTCCACCAGCACCTTCTGTCCCAGCACCACCCCCACCTGTTCGACCTCAGCCTCCACAACCCATCGAACCTTTTAACAACCAGCAGAACTCCTTCATGGCGCAAAGGCAAGACAGGGATACCTTCGGCGTCCACCAGAACAGGGTTAACCAGCAGAACAACTCGAAGAGGAACTCCTTCAGCGCTAACTGGGATATCCAGAGCTCCGTGACGCAGGAGACTCAGGACGATGGTATCTCCTGGAGTAAGGATTTCGAGGATAAGGAAAAGATGAGTAAGGAGAGTTGGGATCAGGCTGATTCTAGTGTGGATGGTAGGAAACTGATGTCCATGAGTGATAGATGGGATAATGAGAAGGTTTTTGAGAAGAAGATGGATGGTGATGACAGGGCGGAGAGGATCACGTTCAGGGCGCACCAGTTTAGCAAGAACGCCGAGAGGAGCCGGGAGAGGGAGAAGAAGCATTCGGTGTCCACGCAGAACACTGAGAAGACGGAACGAAATGAAGGTTGGTCTTGTGTGTATTCGTTTTCTAGTAAACCGCGGATGGGAAATCGTTTGGTGAACTCCATTTTACTCTAACTTTAACGGTTTTCAAATTACGTAAAAATTACCAAATTATAAAAATGCAATGCTTCACGTTTAGGGTTGTAACTTCTTTATAACAAGTCCTGGGGTAGTCTAGGTAGCACCAATGAATTCGTAACACATTACAGAACAATATTATAACCGGAAATATTTTCTTCATCTCTCTGGATACCCACCTCGAAACAACTTTCTCTTACAATCACTTTTACTCGCACTAATAAAATCATACCATAAGTTCGACGAATACAACCACATAACCTATAAGATATCCTCTTCATCTTTCAGTACAAGAGTGGCCGGAGTTCATGCGTCCAATCCAGACACCACCGCCTTCAAATTCGCCTGTTAACAGCCCTATAAAGAAGCAAGAGTCACCCAGCACAACACCAAAACTGTTACCACTTGGGAATTCGGCTTGCATCACTTATAATAGGGTCTCTTGGTTGTTGAGGGTTAGAAAGGAAGTGTTTACACCCTTGGAGCCTTTGGGCACACCCCCGTCTTTACATCTGATCTTCTGCCAGATAGTTTCTGATGTCTATGGTGTCACTGCTTGCATTCGACTGAACCAAAATGAGAAGAGGGCTGGGATTGCTATGCTGGCTGGTTATGGCATCACAGCAGAGAATTTTAACAGCCCTCATAGGGCTAATATCAAGAGGAATGTTGTTGAGTTGGCTAGGACATGGCCTTTGTACTTTGCAAGACTTTTTCAAGTGTCAGGAGCAGCCCAGGTTAGTTCTAGTTGGCTTTCTATCGATATAAAAGACTTACAACCTATTTCCTCCTTCAAATTTCATTTTTCTTCCATAAAATTTCATGTTTCTTTCTTAAAATTCCAGTTATCAGATGTCCAAATTCTGGCCTTGTCTCATTGGGGTGTCCACCTCGTGAAAAAAGAAGCCAACAGCTTGCAAGTCATCAAGAGTTATGCACTTGGTGAGCTTTCTTCTTGTACAGCACCCAGGCCTACCACCGTCAGTCTGGAAGCACCCCAGGGGAGATTCAACCTTCACGTGGCCAGGGCGCAGCAGTTGAGTGAAATGGTGTCAAAATTCTGTATGGAAAATCGAAAGGTAAGTATTTAGACAACCAAATATGCATCTCCAGTGTGGACGCGCCTTTGGAATACGGTTTATAGTATAGAGCGAGCGCATTTTTGTTTGCAACCAGTGGACCGTACGCAGGATTCTTCTGTTTGTTGAGGTCTAATAGTCAGGATGACCTACAGACGCCATTGACCACTGTAGTGTTATGTGGGACGCCACTGCTTAGCCGGGATCAGACTGTTAGGCTTAAACAAGCGTTAATTGTCCGTTGTGATGCGAATTAAATGCCTATAGGATTATTTAATTAGTCGAGCGGGTTTGTCGCCTTACGCAGAGTTGATATCTCCGAAGAAAAACGCAATTTTTGACTACTTTTTTGACGTTTTCGATTGATTAATTGATTCTGAAACGATTGAAACTTACTTATCTATATGTAAAATAGCGTAGTTTTAGAGTGATTCCTAAATATTTCAGTATTATAAGAATCTAGATTATTTAAAATAGTAAACCTAGAATTATAATTGGAGCCTGGAAATACCACAAACTGCTCTAGATATTCACTACACCATAAGGTCTTGTTATTATATCAGTTAATTATTTGAATATTTTGTAATTGTTATATCAAATACCAAAGGAATTAAGCTCAAAACTAATTAAAACCATATAAAAAATGAAGCGAGAATCTATAGATATAGCTTGTGGCATGCGGTATTCGATTGTTTATTTGATACCGTTCCACTACAAGCCTGTTAATTATCATGGCATCTGCCGCATAATTTAACAACGCTAAATGTCAAAATTACACGCTTTCAGGTACAACAGTGATTGGTACTATGATGGATCTGATATCCTGCATTTAGTTTCTAATCAATTAGACTTTTTATTGGTTGTTATTCATGGAGACAATGCGTGCAAATGACCTCTCCGCATGTCTGAACCCATCCGTAACATTTTACCACGTATTGTACTTTCACCAGCACCAACAAGTGCGAAGAAATGCATAAGGTTCGTGTTGTGTTCTATAGATACCCGTGTGTTGTAAAAGCGTTAGTTTTCACATTTTTTTGCGTTTCGTTTGGTTAGATGGCGGGTTCGTTGTCTATCGTATAATTGAAATCACCAACTAAAAACTGAAAATTTTCAAGATGTTTCGACCATTTTAGATTAATTAGGTGATTTTAAGATGATGGAACCGCATATATCTATATACGAAATCGTATAGTTTTCGAGTTATCGAGTTAGGTCGAAATTTCTTCTCAAATTATAGATGGGCCTAAAATTTAGAGCATTTTATAACTTTAAACCTTTCCTCTATCTCCAGTAATAAGCGAGATATCAGCGGTCGAATTTCAGGTTCGTCGGCTATCGCATAATTGAAATCTCCAACCAAAGTCACCCCATTTAAAAAATATCTTAATCATTTTCGACTAACTCAAAGATTTTAAGACGATTGAGCCGCATTTATCTCCATAAAAAAGTCGTTAGTTTCCGAGTTATCGAGCTTAAAGTGGTCAAAAATTGAGATCCGGGGAAAAGACCGATAACTCGTCGATGTGAACGTTCCCCGGTCGAAAACCGGCCTACCGCAACGTTCCGAAGAGATGGTAGAAACACGGTCAACAGACATCCGTGCTGTACCTCAAAACAGTTGCGTCCGGCCATCCGACAATGCTTTTTAACCGTCCGTCCGTTAACGGTAACGCGCGCTATACTTTCGTGTAATAAATAATGAATAGAAACAACAAACAAATATTATCGGAGACGTATCAAAGTTTTAAAGAAATCCGAACCCCGACCGAGATACGTTTTAAAACAAATTCCTTGGATTCCTTAGCCAATTCTTCAAACCCCAGTGAGAGTTTGAGCGATGATTCTGATAACGAATCGAAAAATTTTGCGTTGAAATGTGAAGTTTACAGTCACCAAACTGCTTGTGGTAGTTTACATTCATGGACAAAATCTGAATCGAGTAATTCGGAAAGTTGTTATGAGTACGTCACGCATGACTACTGCGATAAGCGCGACAAAAATGTTGATAGAAAAGTGGAAAATGGTGGGACACGCATGGAAACTATCCCTGAGGAAGGTACAGAGCCCAAAGTGTCCGTGAAAGAGATTTTAGCAAGGTTTGAAAACCTGAAAGAGCAAAAAGATGTGAATAACAATTGTAGTGTGTCAGTGGTCGAAAAGCCTAAAAAGGAGATTGTTGTATTTAAGAAAGAAGTTATTATGGATGCACCTAACGAAAAACCTGGAGAAAAACCTGGAGAAAAACATGGAGAAAAACAAATAGCACCAAGCAAAGAGGTATTTTTTTTTAGAAAAGTGTGCCGTTTCGCTGTAACAATACACCGCTAGTAATTAAGTTTTTAATAATTGTTTCTATTCGACTATAAAATCTCGTTTCTGTAAAGCTTGGCTTAGCAACATGTTGGCCATTAACTTCATGACTTGTATAAAAGATAAGAGCCGGCATATGTTGTATAAACCAACGGTTGTTACACTTCATGAAAAGGCAGGAGGCCTCTAAAGCAGGTATAACGTTTCTCTGAGAATCCTGTTTTATTTCAGATGCAATGAGTTAAGAATTTTCATGGGATGACCCAAAAAATAACTAAAAACAAATATATAGCCCATTATAAACATTTAAACTATTTTTGCAAGTTTTTCAGGGTTCGTCGTCTATTGCATTATTGAAATCTCCAAACAAAAAAACGATAATTTTTAAGATCTATCGATAATCTTAGATTAATTAAATAATTTTAAGACGTTTGAACCGCAAATATCTATATACGAAATCGCATAGTTATTATTCTTATTCTAATTTAAACTGTTTGTCTTCAACATAAACCACTTTCACTGAGAATCCTGTTTTATTTCAGATGCAATGAGTTAAGAATTTTCATGGGAAGACCCAAAAGAGAACTAAAAACAAATATATAGCCTATTATAAACGTTTAAACTATTTTTGCAAGCTTTTTAGGGTTCGTCGTCTATCGCATTATTGAAATCTCCAAACAAAAAACGATAATTTTTAAGATCTATCGATAATCTTAGATTAATTAAATAATTTTAAGACGTTTGAACCGTAAATATCTATATACGAAATCGCATAGTTATTATTCTTATTCTATTTTAAACTGTTTGTCTTCAACATAAACCTTTTTCACTGAGAATCCTGTTTTATTTCAGATGCAATGAGTTAAGAATTTTCATGGGAAGACCCAAAAGAGAACTAAAAACAAATATATAGCCTATTATAAACGTTTAAACTATTTTTGCAAGCTTTTTAGGGTTCGTCGTCTATCGCATTATTGAAATCTCCAAACAAAAAACGATAATTTTTAAGATCTATCGATAATCTTAGATTAATTAAATAATTTTAAGACGTTTGAACCGTAAATATCTATATACGAAATCGCATAGTTATTATTCTTATTCTATTTTAAACTGTTTGTCTTCAACATAAACCTTTTTCACTGAGAATCCTGTTTTATTTCAGATGCAATTAGTTAAGAATTTTCATGGGAAGACCCAAAAAATAACTAAAAACAAATATACATCCCATTATAAACATTTAAACTATTTTTGCAAGTTTTTTAGGGTTCGTCGTCTATGGCATTATTGAAATCTCCAAACTAAAAACGACAATTTTCAAGACATTTCGATAATTTTAGATTAATTAAATAATTTTAAGACGTTTGAACCGCAAATATCTATATACGAAATCGTATAGTTATTATTCTTATTCTATTTTAAACTGTTTGTCTTCAACATAAACCTTTTTCACTGAGAATCCTGTTTTATCTCAGATGCAATGAGTTAAGAATTTTCATGGGAAGACCCAAAAAAAGAACTAAAAACAAATATATAGCCTATTATAAACGTTTAAACTATTTTTGCAAGTTTTTAGGGTTCGTCGTCTATGGCATTATTGAAATCTCCAAACAAAAAACGATAATTTTTAAGATCTATCGATAATCTTAGATTAATTAAATAATTTTAAGACGTTTGAACCGCAAATATCTATATACGAAATCGCATAGTTATTATTCTTATTCTACTTTAAACTGTTTGTCTTCAACATAAACCTCATAAAAACAACTTAAAGGTCACCTATGCCATAAGTGAAGATGCTATAATTATGTGCATTACACAATGCAAAAATAACCACTTCAATAAACGTGTTTTGCAACAAAAGCGAAGCGTTGAAAACAAAACAGCATCACTTCTTAAATTAGCTAAGATCATACGTCAACGTTTGATTAGAAAAAAATCTGATGTGGCCAGGCACATGACTTTATCATACAACATAGAAAAGTATCATACTGTAGAGACAAATTTTACCATCAAAACTATTTTAGAACCTATAGGAGAAAATGATTAATTCTGTATAATTTTTTTTCGATTTCACGTCAACCGGTCAAATGACATTAGAAATGCCCGTTCTAATGTCAAATGAATGATGTTTTAATACAACGTGTAGGTATCAAAAAACTACAATGATTGGACTGTATAGGTAGTTGGATAATATTATAAAACGGTTGGTCAGAATCTTGGGTTAAAAACAATTTTCTAAACTTAGCAGTTTCAACAGTGAAATGGTGAAAGTTCCAAAGTAAGAACCTGATTGCCGACAAGAGGCTTATATGATTCAGTGTCTTAGCAAAACATAGCAAAAAAGAACTTGTAACAACGTCCTTTAAAAATATAAAAAAGAACTACGTAAAGTAAAAAAAAACCTCTACAGTGTTTAAATTTAAAAAAATCGCTTGTGTTATTGCATTTTAAAATTCTTAGCTGTAATATAGAAAGCAGATTCTCTATGCATACAACAATTCATTTATAACATGCTTAACACGCTAATCAATCTTTTAAATTGTAAATGTCAGATTAAATAATACAAGAACGAACGTTGTGAGAAAGTTGTGTCTCTTAAATGATCATTTAATTGATTATATGCCTCGATAAAAACGACTGTAAATATCAAGTTGTGCAACATCGGATGTCAGTTTTAAATAATTTTTCACATCCGGTTTGCTCGGTTCAGCGACTGTTTTATTGTCCAGCTCCTTATGTGTCCGTTTTTCGTTCTCAAGATTATTGTCTGTACATTTAATAGTAACTTACCAATGAAATTAACAATATATCTTGAAATAATGTAAAAAAACAATACGTCAACGACCTTAGCGTTATTACCACTCAATGTGATTAAGAGAAAGTTTCATCATGTCATCATTTGATGTTAGTTTTTCGGGTTTGTCGCTTATCGCACTATTGAAATCTCCGCTCAAAATTGAAAATTTCACCAAAATTTTCAAACTAATTCGATGTTATTTTTAATTTTAAAGCGATTTAACGCAACTTACCCCTATACGAAATTTCTCCGTTCTCGAGATATCCACCATATTGGAGTGATTCTTGAAATTAAAATTATCCTTTTTCTCTACAGTTGCAAGCCAAGTCATCACCCCCACCGAAGGCTCAACACATAGAACGTCTGGAACGCCTAGAAGCCTTGGATAATGCATCACCCCTGCAAGAAATTACAAACAGGTCATCAAAACGAGAAATTGTCCAAACACCCAGTAGTCCTGTCCCAAATACAGGCAAATATTCATTGTTGCAATTCGCTATGAATCACTTTAGAAACGGTTCTGAGTAAGTATAACACGCAGTTTTTAAAAATAGTCCTGTAGGTTCGTTGCTTATCGCATCATTGAAATCTCTAGGTAAAATCGGTGTTATTAAATGTTTTTTTGGGTTGTAAACTTGGAAATGTGTTTTACGACTATTTTTATTATCTATTATTACAATTATATATATGACTACACCAGGAGGACGATTTTCATTTATTTGTTGGTAGGAAATTCCTTTGACTTTCAAAAACACTTAAAGAGGAGGAAGTTTTTTTCAATGTAGCCTGGACAGTAGTGGAAAACTGGAACTAGGTTTTTTTCCCTCATTTTTGACTCACCCTGGGTGATAATCAAGCAATGCTTTAGAAAGTGTTTACACTCTATATGAAAGACGCTTCTTATACGAGCATGTTGTTTTTTATTCATTGATTTATCTCTAAAATTGTCCCAGTTACAGCTTTTTTTGGAAACCTAGCATATTATCAACTTTTTGAATTTATCGATAAACAGCTCTCTATACCTTTTCAAGTTCAAATTGGCACTAATCAATATTAAAATGACAATTAACAAAATCAAAACGACAATTAACAAATTCAAGTTGACATAATACTATATTATTATACAAGTTTTATAAGACGTCAAATTGGCGCACGAGTTGTTTAGGGCACGACGAGCTTAGCGAGGAGTGCCCAAATGGAACGAGTGCACCAATACGTCTTATAAAACGAGTGTAATATACTATTTTTTCTACTTTGCGTCATTAATTTTATATAAGTTTAGAAATTGTGGTTACTATATCGCGCTAAATTAGAATCTAGGGTATTTTGCGGGTACCACGTGGTAGCACTGTAGTAACTGACAACTTCGTTAAGGATGATATCGATGAGATAAAATCATGACAAAATCTAATTGTGATTAATTTTACTCTACTTTAGCCTACAAGTTTGAATAAATATTCAGCGAGGTCGCAACGATGATCATAATGGAGCTTGGGGCAACACTTTTAACCCTACTGTGATAAATACATGAAACTTAACCTAAAAAGTTAACAATTTTAAAATAGTGGTTTCATAAGTATAATAATCAGAATAGAAGTGTTTGGCGGTGACTGATTAGTTACTTCGAAGAACAAGAACTTACTAAAGAATTGTTATAACGCTTAACGTTTAACAGCGGTGTCTACCTAATTCCGCGACGTAGCCGTTGCGGCTTATATATTTACAAGCACTTATAATTGAAACCCAATTCTAATTTCGGCAAAGTAGTTTATTAGAATAAATTATACTTAGTAAAATTACATGTGATGGAGGTAATACAAATACGTTGCACACAACCAGAACTAAGACGAAGTCGAAAGCGACGGACAAAAACGAATATGAATTGAACCGAGCATCCAAGCGTCCAAAATATTACCGAAAACTTATATGTTACATAAACTAAGAAATCCTCTACACTTTAAATGTACTATAGCTTCGTACGTGTATGCTGATAAACCATTTATTGCGCATATACATTATTAAAGTAAATGTGGTCCTTGAATTATATCTGAAAAGGGGATTTGATGTTTAGTTGAAAAGAATGATAACGATCACTTACTAGAGTCGTAAAACATCACCGTAAACGTCATGCTGGCGTATTTTGATGAACACAGCAAAACTAAGAAAGCCCCAATCCTTTGGCCATACTATAGCAGGCTACACCCATGTTTAAATATGTATAGAATATTGATATTTCGCAGTTTATGTGATTGCAAGCGATTAAGAAGATGCAGTGTGTGGTTATGTTGGGTTATGTATTGTACGTTTGACATATGGCATTTGATATCACTGTGTACCAATCAGACAAAAATGTTACTGTTTTCGGTATTACAATGTGTTAATTGTAACACCGAAAACAGTGTTACAATGTGTGCATTGTGAATGCAAAGTAGAAAAAATAATTTTTAATTAGCAGAATCATACGATTAAATAGAACTAAGTAAATAATGTTATTTATACTATATTTTAAAACTATAACATGGACATATTAAGTAAACAACATTTTCTAAATTAATTAATTAGAAAATAATATTCTCCATATTTAATGCTCCTGGAATATATCGTTCAATATGGGCTATGAATCTTGCACAGTTGGCCACATTGATTGTGTTAATATTATTCTGAACAATATTTTCTAACAGGCGCATTCTGTATGCAGTTTGGGAGATATTATGCCGATCTTCTCCTGCTAGAACATCCCTTAGGTTATCTGTCTAATCTGATTCTACACTAGCCTTTAATACAGACCATGCTTGCTCAATCGGATTTAACATGGGACTGTATGGACTGAGTCTTATTATTCTATGGTGAAAAAAATCCTCTTCTGCAAAAACTTCTTCAATAGAAGAATGACAAGGTGCATTATCTATAACCATAACTACTGGTTCTTGGTACATATTTTGGGCGTTTCTCAAACATTGTTTCATAAATTCGTTTGCTTTTGGTTTTTTAAATGATCTTAGCTCATAATGTATTAGACCAGAAATACCTATGCATCCAATAAGTCTATACTGTTGGCTCTTTCTGGCCCTCGATGTACTTGCTTTATTGTATACATAAGACCATCGAGGTGTTGACGAATACATTCTTTACTGACATTAATTACATATGATTGTAAAATCTTTTCTTTTAATTGCTGGAGAGTTATCTTTTGATTTCTTTCAATTTCATTTTCAAAAAAACGACGATGTTCGTCTGTGATTTTAACTCTGCGTTTACCTCCATGCTGTTTCTCTGGAACGTCTTGATTTTTCACCCATCTTGTATTAGTTTATGTCACTTGACAACTGTTCTCGGTAAAAAGTTGGTAATATGCAAGGTTTCAAAAAAAAGTTTGTAATTCGGACAATTTTAGAGATAAAACAATGAATAAAAAAACATAAATCCACATCCTTAGTTTTTTTAAAGACAAAGGAATTGCCTTTCAACAAATAAAAAAAAAATAAAAATCGGCCCACTGGTTAAAAAAATATAAGACGTTAAAGTTAGATCAAAAATCGTATCGTATGAGTATATTTTTATTATTGTATCGTATAATAAAACACTCAGTTTATTGAACTTGAATGCTCATTTCCGGTGGTATATAGCGCATGAAATTTAAGTGCTCTACCCGGCTATGTAAAGAATTTAATTACCAAGTCCAATAATTCAAATAATTAAGTCAGTTTTCCTCTATTTAAGTTGGCGTTGGAAGTTTTTATTTGTAATAATTACAACATAAATGGAGTGAAAAATTTAGGGCAACCGCGCGGCTAGAGGTAGATCCGACTGGGCTGTTCTAAAAATAAGTGGAATGACCGGAAAATTGAATTCCTCAGGCGCCGGTTTGTAATCTAACGCATCGTCGATATCTCCGGTAATATTGATATTTTCCAAGTATGGGCGAGTCATTTTTTCAGTCGGAGTTTCTAGTACTGTCTTGTAGAGTTAAAAATAACACGCGAAGGAAACCAATAAGGAATAAACTTTCTTTTTTTCTTGAAATCGGAGATATCTTGGTTTTCTTTTTCATTCATTTGTTCTAGCATTCACAGCCTATTTTTTTCACGGGTACCCAATGGCCACACCCTGATTATTCGATAGAAAACATCTTTCCGATTACAATGACACCTACACTGATAAAACTGAAAAGGTAATTTTACCGTGTGGATCGGCGGTCATTTTTAACTTCCGTGTATCGAAGGGAAAATACCATGTGGTTTGTAATTTTCATTTGAGCTAATAAATTTACTTCCCATATGAAATGAGGTTTCCGATGTGTACGGTTTTATATATACTTTTGTAAGTAAAATTACTGACGTTCAGTAAATTTACCGTATACACGGAATTGCAATTTAATTGTTGTACAGTAAACTTTCTGCAAATTTAATTATTAGATTTGTCCAAGCAACTGCAAAACCAGTTAACAATCAGTACTTTTGTGATGGACCACATATGTTGCTATGATAACTCCATTATAAATACCAATGAAACATTATCTGGTTTCTCACAAAAGAACTGTTCGTAAACTGGTTTTGCGACTGCTCGGACAAGCCTGTATTGTCAACTGTAAAAGCACTAGTAAAATTCTATTAATGTGGAGATCATAAATAAGAACAAAAAATAATAGTATGAAGTTTTATTATAATTTTAACAATAAATAACATGTGAAACATATTTATAATATTAATATATCTACATATTCTTCTATAAATATAGAATAGAAGTTCTTCATAAAAATGTAATCATAAGTAAATGAAAGGAAATAGGAACCCATGGACTATACTTATCTACATATCGTATAATAAAATAAATCGATCTGCTCCACAGAGAGAAATGTATCTTTTAAATATAAATTAAATATTATTTCAACAATATTAAGTTGAAATACCTATGGTAAATTTACGTCACACACTTACTTAGACTGCATACAAACATTTACTTATTTATTTTCATAATAAGTTTGATCACCGTTCAGTGGATTTGGTTTTATCCTTATTCGTTTTTGAACCCTGACTTGGAATAATTTTTAAAAAGCTAAACCGTCTCCAGAGTAAGATAACCTGGGGATAATCCAACCACAGCATATAATATAGTCCAAAATGTGTCACCTGAAATCAAAATAAGAAGTACATGAGTCATATATCATATACAGGGTATAACAATGTCAGCAGCTGCTTTCTTTGGAGGTACAGAGTGTGTGTAAAGTCATTAATGAGTGTTTATAGAAAAGTATTTTTTATATTGGTGATTGAAATGATATGTGTTATAGATGTTAGTAATAAATTTTATTGTAAGACCGCATGTACGAGAAAGAACAATAAACGAAATCTTACCTATGGACACCACACAAGTCCTTGAATTTGTAGAATGTCAGTATCAATAACACTTGTATCCTAAAAAGAACATCCAATTAGTGAAAGTGGAATTATACATATCAAGACTGCAAACTTTTACCTGCACTTTGTAGTATATATTTCCAAAGTCCTCCATAATATACAAAGAGATGAATGTACCAATATTATATCTTTTAGTACTATAGAACCATATGGAGCAAATATTCCACACCACACCGATAAAGGATAAGTCACAGAGGCACTAATAGTGTTAAATTAGTTGTATATAACAATCGCACTCAATAAAACTCTAACTTAGCTGCTGTAAACGCAACCAAACGGATGGCGAACGGAACTCGAACTGTAAATCCCATTATTGCGCAAGCGCGATAAAAATTATCTCGGTAGCACTTTACCATCTAGAAGGGAAAATTGCACGAGCAGAAGGCAAATTTACAGATCAGACAGTAGTTTTAATGTATAGATATGTAATTTTATTCCGTTGAAGTAATTGTTATTATGAAATTTACAAACTTGTTAGCAAATTTACATACAGTTTGTACAATTAATGAATGTAACTGCATTTTCAATGATAGTATTTTTGCTTAAAATTATGGTAAAATTGTCGACAAATAGGGTAGGTTTACTGAGAAAAATGTAAATTTCATTTGTAAAGGTAAAAAATAATATAAAATAAATAATTATTTTCAATTTTCTTTAGAACGCTAATGAAACAGTTCCGTGGGACACCCTGTACATGTTATTCATGCAATTAGTGTGATACAAGGGTATCTAGCATGCCATGCAATGTGTAATACGCATCAAAAACCTGTAAATTTTTCATGAGATAACTGTAAAAAGTGCATCTTTATTTGCAATATAATCCAAACTGCTTTAGCAGAAGCAATCATAAAGAAATTATCAGTTGATAGTTGCACACCTTGTCATTTGTTATCCTTAAAGTTTCCTGTATAAGATGTTTGAAGATTTTAAATACTTTTTCCAACATAAACTGTAAGTACTGTTAATTTTATTTGAATTGATTTAGCATACAAAGTCTTCATGGGAAACAAAGTGTTGTTACGAGTGTTTCCTGTTTAAAAAAAGACAGATAGCGCACTTAATACAACACCAATCTTCAAAACGTATAAAGACAAAAGACGAATCTAGTTCATTAATTATATATCTCCCACCTCATAAAAAATATGACACTTTATATACACGAGTATGAATTTAGGTTCTCACGAGAAAAAGAAAAGTATACTATACAATAATAATCTCTTAACGCGTGAAACAATTGAAGCGATTTTTGTTTCCCACAAGTACCGCCCTCTATAGTCAACTCTTTAGAAATCTTAGCAGTTCTATAGAAGAAGTTGTATTGATTAGAGTACTGAATTTATTCGTAAAAGTATATGTTAGGTGGTTGCTATAAAATGCGCGTTTTGTGGAAACGAATGCGCAAGAGGTAGACCATTGTTTATTATTTATTATTGTTATTATTTTAGCAGTTTTTCGCGCGCAAATTTTAAATTGGGGAAACCGCATACACGCTCGAGTAACTTCGTTACGTTAAGATTTCAGAAAAATGAAAGTTATACTCATTTGGTTTAGTCACAACAAAAACCTTCGCGAACTTGTGCCGATTTTTTTAAGATGACGTACAATTATAATAATTACAATAGGTTATTTCTTTTTTTTTAATTGAAAAACCCAAAAAATATTTTTTTTTTGAATTACAGACAAGAAATGTTAAAGATGGACTCTACTATGAAGAACAAAGAAAAACGTAAAGAATGGACTTGGAAGCAACAAACTGATCTAGTGAAATGGCAACCAGTACCTTTGGATAGTTCTCTGTTGAGGTTAGAAGAACATGAGCTAAACCCCCTGGCCATTGAGTGTTTTGAGTGCATCTTGAGGTACTGTGGAGACTTGCCTTTAACACCGGACATGTCAGAAGTCAAATGTGTCTACACCGTACTAATGGTAAGTCATAACAATTAAATTTGTTGAGACACAAAGAGAAGAAGCAACCTTTTAATTTAAAAGAACAATGTCTCAAGTCAAATAAGTATACTATCTATTTAAAATTGTATAATCTTAAAGTAAGACTACCGGTCAAAACAACGGTTTTATTCAATGAACGATATACAGGCTTAGCCAAAATTACCGGAACACCTTAATAATTCTCCAACTGTAAAAGTTCAGTAGTTTTGCTTAGTTGCTCATAACTAAAAAAATAATGGATTTCAAAAAAACATATTTCTATAAAATGTTCTTAGAATTAATCTTAGAATTTAAAAAAATAAAAATGTACAGGGTGTTCAATTAGAAAATGGACTGGTTTGCTAATTTCCATAATAAAACGACCACGCTGTATATTAAAACTATATTTAAACGAGAGGTTGTTTAAGCCCAATAAACTTTTATTCGAAATTTTTTTCGAATTTGTTTGCGGTTGGAGAATTATTTAGGTGTTCCGGTAATTTTGACTATTTTTGGTTAATAGCTTCTAACTAAAAAATAATGCATTTTATAAAAAAATGATTCGTATAAAAAATTCTTAGAATTAATTTTATAATTAAAAAATTTAATAATATATAGGGCGCTCTATTTAAAAAAAGGAAATGTTACCCAATTTCTATAATAAAAAGAGCACCCTGTATATTGAAAATATATTTAAAAGATAGTGTGTTTAAAGACAAAAAACTTTTCTTTGAATAATTTTTGGAAATTTCTTACGGTTGGAGAATTATTTAGGTGTTCCGGTAGTTTTGGGTTACCCTGTATAAAACAATCGTTGTTTTGGATTAGCAAAGGTTGCTTTCAATTGAGACAACGTTTCGTTGTGTGGAGTTTACTCAGTTTACTTACAATATAATATTTCTTTCGCTTACAACAATATATGGGTATATCCCAAAAAAGGTTAACCGCAAGCGAAAAATTCAGACTGGTCCGAATTGTTTTTTATTACTTAATAATTAAGCTTAAATGTGTATATGTTGTAAATAAGAAATAAATATAAATAGAAGCAATTTCAATTTTCGCTAACTTTGTAATAAATTATAGGCCTGTAATTTTTATATTTTTTTATTGAACCTTTTGGCTAATAATATTAACTTTTATCTTTGTGTATTTAGCTTGTTAAAAGTAATATCATATTGTTGTTGTTATTTCGACTTTCTCTA
This sequence comes from Aphodius sticticus, assembly GCA_963966075.1. Taxonomy (NCBI): domain Eukaryota; kingdom Metazoa; phylum Arthropoda; class Insecta; order Coleoptera; family Scarabaeidae; genus Aphodius; species Aphodius sticticus. The sequence continues at coordinate 1,619,730 of OZ014510.1, forward strand.
CTAACAACAACATTTTTCCTCAGAATGTAAAAAGGGCGAAGCGAGTTCGAATAGCGGATTATTTTTAAATTTGATCATACCTTTATCCTAATGTCGCGTCCGTTACCAAAAACCATATTAATCGTTGTCTTTAGTCGATAAACATTTGAAATTCAAGCAACATTCAGTTACAAAGCAAGCTTATTGATTTGTTTCAGAAAGCACAAAAATTTACTCACAACAAATCGAAATTAAAATTTTATTTATGTTTGAAATTTGTCGCGTCCGTAACCGTAACACTATGAGGCGGCCTTTTGACTTATTTCGTTGCAAAATCATAACTTTTGAAATAATGAAGATATTTAAAGAAATTAAATTGCATCTAAAAGTATAATATCTTAGCTTTAAAATACAGTAGAACATAAAAAATCCGAATGTCAAAAATCCGAAACGTCAAAAATCCGAACGCGTTTTAAAAGAGTTTAAATACATAATTATGTAACAATTTGTGTAATCTTTATAATCTTAGATCTTTATAAAGTTACTGATTTGAAATCGGACCTGTTTCAAGCTGTACGTTGGAACGGTTGTACCTTGAAACAGGTCCGATTTCAAATCAAGTATGCTTAAGGTGTGTTCTGATTAGTGGTAATGGCAGTGGTAGTAGATGCCATTATAGTAGTTCTGATAGTAAGTGTTAGTGACTCAAATTTATGTACATGCAAACTAATATGTGTCACTATCACGGCTCGTGAGAAATACTATAATTTCGTCTGCTAGCACTCGCATTACCTACCATTACCACCAATCAGAACGCACCTTTACGTTCTGATTGATCTCGTAGTAGCTCGATCGGTCGGTACTCGGTATAGTAGCGTGTAGTAAACCAATTTTACTATATTATTATAACTGATTTAATTTTATTATAACGATTATTTTTTGACGTTTCTTAAAACCAATGAAATGCTTCTTTATTTGTCACAAGGGTAAGTTTCAACCAATTATGTCATTATTATAGTGGGAATAAATCTCTTGTAATTATTCTCGGGAATAATCACTGTAGCTTTTATTTGCCTAGCAACTGTCAGATACTTGTCAAAATAATTACTTAATTGTGTCAACGCGAAATGGGTGAAAGTCATCGGTTTAGTACCTTTTCTAATGCGGAAATTACAAAAAAGATTTTAGAAACTACTTCGAAAAATACTCTAATAAGTAATCTGTCTATATGGAGACAATTTAAGACATTCACCAAAGAAAGAAATTATATTCTGGATCAATCTACTACAACAGCTACTCTGGCATTGATTTTAAAAGATTGGGCTTATAACATGAAAAGAAAAGACGGAAATGATTATAAAGAAGCAGTAATAAAGACAATGTGAAATAAAACGGCAAAATTAGTTCAAGAACTTTACTTTAATAAGTATAACAGGTCCTTTGATCCTTTCCATGATATAGAATTCAGAAATGCTCGGAATGCAAGAGATGCAAAAAGAAAAATTTTACAAAAACATCCTGAAAAGCACAAACAAAGTTCTGTGGCACTTTCTAATACAGAATTGTTGCAAATTTTTAACTATTGGGACGAAGATACACCTTGTGGATTGCAAAGAAAGTTTTTTCACGTTGCATCGTATGAACTAGCTTGGAGTGGAGGAGAAGCTACGAAATGTTTAGTTCATTATTTTAAAAAAGAAACCGACATAAAAAGATTAAATACTGGCCGCATTGAATACAATCCCATCTTTACAAAAACTGCACAGGGTGGAGCAGGTGCGCTAATAGTAAATGGTTGACTTCAAACATAAATAACCCAGATATTTGCCCTGTTCGTCTTTTTGAAAAACTAATGAGTAAACGTGAAGAAAATATTAAAACCGAACGCTTGTTTCCTACTCCAAATCCGGCTTGGCAAACTCATGGTTTTTGGTATAAAAACGTTCCTGTGGGAATAAATTCCATTTCAAAATGGATGAAAGAATCCGCAGAAAAAGTAGGTCTAGACACAGTTACTAAAAAAATAACTAACCATTCTGCCAGATCAAGTGCAGTAAGTAACCTTTCAAAAGCTGGTGTAGGAGAACAAGAACTAATCAAGGTCACTGGTCATAATTCTGCAAGTTCGATTAAACCATACTTACAATTGAACCAAGAACATCATTCAAATATAATAAATAATCTTAGAGAAAATACGCAGGAGGAAACACTTAATATAACAAGCAATTCCAAATCCTCAATAAATAATGAGTCTCGAAATATTTTTAATAATTGCGTTTTTCATTGTACTAATTTAAATTGTTAATTCTTTTAATATATTCACAATGTGTCAACGATATTTTCATATATTGTAAGTAATAATTAATTAAATTAAATTTTCAATAATTTTATGATAGTTTTATTGATCATTTTTATTGTAAAAATTTGTGAATCAAAAAAATAATCTAATCAAATATAACTCGAGAGTTCCATAAATTAGAAAATAATTTGACAGATTTTGTTCAAACTTGTTGCCATTTGGCAATAGCCACTCTCGTGACTATTGCCTGGCAACAAGTTTTCAAACAATCTGTCAAATTATTTTCAATTTATTCTCACTCTCTTGTTATATTATTACTGATTATAACGATTTTTCCGTTTCTTTCCTATTTTAAGCTTTGTTAATCGCGTACGAATGTCGCGTTCGTTACCCAGGATATACCCATATGTTAATAACAAATAATAACAAATGATATCAACTAAATTTAACTATAAAAACTTCATCTTAAATTCACATTCCTCTCCTATTTTTCAGCACTGCCACAAGCACATGTCCCTCCGCGACGAAGTCTACTGCCAACTCATGAAACAAACCACCAGCAACAAGTCAGATTCACCAGAATCATGCCAGAGGGCGTGGCGGTTACTCTCAATAGTCGCAGCCTACTTCGCATGCTCAGAAACACTCCTCCCATACTTGACAGAGCACCTGTCAAGCGCTGCTTCCGATAGACGAAGAATATGCCACGGAACAGCTGCAGTATGCTTGAGCAACTTACGAAAGACTCAAAGATGCGGTGGTAGAAAGAACGTACCATCAGTTGAAGAAGTGACAGCTGTCAGCGCTGGACGCAGCGCTCGTCGACAGATATACCGACTACCAGGTGGCGCTGAAAGAGTTGTCAATACAAGATGCAGTACAGTCGTAGCTGACGTCATAGCAGAATTGTGCAGTTTGATTGGTGTTAACACCGAGTCAGAGCAGCAAGAATTCAGTCTGTACTGTATCGTGCAAGGTGACGCTTTTACCATGCCTCTAGCAGCTGATGAGTACATCTTAGATGTCACGACAGAGCTCCATAAGGCTTCACACCCATTCTACTTGATCTTCTGCAGGTCTGTGTGGTACCATCAGCTGAAACACGATGCTAGTCCTTTGTACACAGAAGTTTTATTCAACCAAGTCGCTCCTGATTACCTAGAGGGTCTCTTGCTGAGGTTATCAAACCCTAACCTCCCTCCAAGCATCATAAGAGACATGGCTTTGATAGCTGCGCTCTTACATCGAGCAGCTGATTTAAATCACTCCCCGAGCTTGAAGGAGGTTAAATTCCTCTTGCCGAAACCTGTGTTAGGCTTGAGGGAACCCAGGCCACCTCAGTGGTTAGCCCTGGTACAAACTTCTTGGGGTCAGGCTTCAACTTTGCCAGTCTCAAGAGCTAAACACAAGGTTTTGCAAGTTTTGTCAAACTGGCAGCTCTTCGGCAGCTCTTTCTTTGCTGTTAAGAGGGTTACTGGTGAATTAGGTGATTGGACAGATCATATATTGGCCTTGAATAGGAAGGGTGTCCATTTCTTGGATATGATGACCCATGAGACCATACAGCATTGGCCTTTTGCTGAAGTTATTTCGACGAGGAAAGTCAAATCTGAAGATGGGGCTCTATTCTTGGATATGAAGTGTGGTAATCTGCTCCAGCAAAGGGTTACGAGACTGCAGACTGAGCAAGCACATGAGATTTCTAGATTGGTGAGGCAGTATATCAATCTTGAGCAGATGCAGAAGTCGAGAAGTCCGAAATAGTTTTGTATTATATCATAGTGTTATTTATTACGTAATATTCTTTTGTCTTTATCGTGTCCTTCTTTTTCTTCTATATACCTAAATATACATAATCTCTGATTATTGTATCCCTTTGTTCTTTATTACTTCCCATATTTATTCTATCTAGATGTATATTGTCTTGTCATTTAGATTTTATGTTATATACCCATAAGTACTTTATTATCAAATGATCAATTTACTTTGATCAAGTTTTTGTTATCGATAGTTATATATTTTTATGGTGTATGTTTTTCAGAGATATTAGAAATAAATGATTTTATACCTGATGATTTAAGTTTGATTAAATTTTGTTGAATTTATGTTTCACTGTCTATTGACAAATTAATCCTGAAAATTACAGCCCTCTACATGTTTTAGTTTGTTCAGGAGAATTTTTGAGACATGGAGTTGTTTTTAGGTGATAAAATGTTTTGATTTGCTTCATGTGCGATTACGAGCAAAGTAGTTGGGATAAAAATTCTTATTATACACGCTTAGGTCACAGATACATTGGGTAATTAATTCTGAAAATTACAGCCCTCTATCTATTTTAGTTTGTTCAGGAGGATTTTTGAGACTTAGAGTTTACGTTGTTTTTAGGTGATAGAATGTTATGATTTTGCTTCATGTGCGATTACGAGCAAAGTAGTTGGGATAAAAACTATTATTATACACGATTAGGTCACAGATACATTGGGTAATTAATTCTGAAAATTACAGCCCTCTATCTATTTTAGTTTGTACAGGAGGATTTTTGAGACTTAGAGCTTACGTTGTTTTTAGGTGATAAAATGTTATGATTTTGATTCATGTGCGATTACGAGCAAAGTAGTTGGGATAAAAATTATTATTATACGCGATTAGGTCACAGATACATATTGGGTAATTAATTCTGAAGATTACAGCCGTTTATCTATTTTAGTTTGTTCAGGAGGATTTTTGAGACAATTTACGTTGGTTTTAGGTGATAGAATGTTATGATTTTGCTTCATGTGCGATTACGAGCAAAGTAGTTGGGATAAAAATTATTGTTATACACGCTTAGGTCACAGATACATTGCGTAATTAATTCTGAAAATTACAGCCCTCTATCTATTTTAGTTTGTTCAGGAGGATTTTTGAGACTTGGGGTTGCTTTTAGGTGGTAGAATGTTATGTTTTTGCTTCATGTGCGTTTACGAGCAAAGTAGTTGCAATAAAAATTATTATGGTAAGTATATAAAATCTTTAATTATAAACAAACAAAAGACAGTTATTTATAACTGATTAAAAGTACATTTAAAACATTCTCTATTACACATAAACATTATATTTTTTATATTATACATTTAAGGTAAGTCAGCTTTTATATAAAGACAAGAAACTCTACACTTCAGTGGGGCTATGCCTTGGTGTTTTGGTCTGCTGCTGCCCCCACCTTTTAGCTGTATACTGAACGTATCCAGGATCACCAGGACTACTCGGTGGCCTATCCACAGTGTCCTCACCATGCTTCGGATACCAAAACGAAGGCATCACGTATTGCCCTTTTCTTATTTTACTCCAAACTGGGGATTGCTCCACAATATCTTTCAGGTCCTCATCACTCCCTGTATCATAGTCCTTCCCATAGATATCAAACTTCTGAGGAGCATCCTTCATCTTCTGGTATCCATTCTGATTACCCTTCTGCTGACCATTATGATGCCCATTCTTCTGAATTCCATTCTGACCACCCTTAGTCCCATTCTTATCTTTACCATTGGGGATGTGGATCTTTTCAGCATCTAATCGAGGGATCTGGCTGATCTCCATGGGTTTCTCAATAAGGTAAACATCAGCCTTACGAGGTTTAACCTCTTTGATCACCTTGACATCAGTTTTTTTGCCACGTGGACCAGCTAGGTCTAAAATGAACAAAGCTGCTGTTGCCAAGGATAATGAGCCTATTACAGCTGCGTTATCCACTAGATCCTGTGGGAGTGAGTCCAGAGCAGCAAGTTCTAACCCACCTGGAACAGAAATGGCCTGTAGATTAAAATAATTGGTCATAACTTTATGGAAGTTGATAATAACCTATGACGATGAATAGGAAAGCACCTAAGAGCAACAGGACTATCTCTGTTATCCTTCTTGGTGTCGGAAGTTCCCCAAAAAGCCTTCCTATGAACAAAGCACTGGTGATGATGACGTAACCACCATAAGTAGCATCAGCTACTGCTGAACCAAGCTGATCCCAGGTCACATTAGTCAGCAGACTCCATTCTCTCGATATTTTTTGAAGGTACAAGAATAATCGTGATGCCTCATCATCAGTGATCCTCTTGCATGTCAGGCAAGCAATCGTAAAGCACTAGGAATAGGAAAAATGATGTATAATAAAGAAAAACAATGTATAATAAAGAAAAACAACTTCTGGAATAGTTGGCACACCTATTTTTCGTTTCATGGACACTCAATTGTACCAATTCATATGAAAAAGCAAAAAACAAAGCGTCTGTTTTGTTTATAACAACTGGTGACGTCGAGTACCAATAAAATTTACATAGTTATTCGTTTAAACGTCGCGAAGCATTGAGAACAACAATCATATTCACTTCAATGTCTAAAGACATATCCTATGTTAACGGCACGTGAAAAAAAAACAGCCCAGTTATTCTTTTGAATACAATTACGTGTTAGTCATGCAATTTATGTTTGAAAATTGATTTGACCTCCGATCCCATGAAATGCAGTTACGACTGTATGTATATGTATATGTATGTATTTTTAAACGATTTGTTGTTTCTCTGTAGGTACGTCTGTTATGTAGCATTTGTAATCTAAAAAATTGTCTCGAGCATCGTAATTTATTATATAAACTACCCAGGAAAAAAATTTGCGGGTTTGTTGTTTATCGCATCATCGAAATCTCCACGAAAAACTACCGATTTTCAATGATTTCCCGATTGTTTTAGATTATACTAAAAATTTTAAGACTTTTGAGCTGTATATATCCCTATACAAAATTGCATACTTTTTGAGATATTGAGGCTAAGAAATGTAAAAAATTTTAAAATAGATATACTCACCACTTCCACTAGCTTTAAGAAGGTCCATCGATCGAAATTAACTTTCATTTTAACTCAACAAAACTTATCAACAACTAAACTTGAGGCACTGAAGAACTAAACGCATGTCTCTTCTCAAAATATCATCAAATGTAACAATATTCTTTATTAACGAACACAATCTCGAATTTTAACACTTATTCATAGCCATTTCACCGAAAACAAGTCCACAATTGATTATTGTATTCGCGAATAAGTGAATTTTGCACCAAACGAATTATAACTAAACAAAAAGAAGTTCAGAGTTATGCTAACTATTTCTTTTAAAGTGTATGTACTTCTGTATCAAGCCGTATCAGGAAAATATCTAAATGTGTCAGGTACTTCCACTATGTGTACGTTAGAGTTAAGTGTCTGTTCCCCTACTTTGTATATATTTTCAAACGTAAGGTGAAGTAAGTATTATGTAAATATACAGTCAATGACAAAGTACAATGACGCCAAACCAAGGGACGATTACGCGGTTAAAAGCAATTATTTTCGTTGTCCTAGAAGCCTGTTTCAAGTCATAAAGCAGAGGTATGCAAAGAGACCCTAATAAATTCAACAAAATCAAGGTTTTTTCTTGAACTGCCTTGTTTTTAAGAACATATTATTCATGCGTCTCACGAATCTGCGTGTTATAATTTTGTAACTATAATACTAGGTTAACTACATTATAGAATCTTATGTGTGTAAACAAAGATATGATTTAAAATATACCTACTTGTATATACGATGGCGTTCTTGTTTTCTTCAGTTTTTATGTAATAAACGTTGCGGACAAGATTTTGATGGAAGCGGATATCTCAGGAACGTATGTTAGCAGGACAACGCAGTTAGCATGCAGATAATCCTGCGATACATATCCCTTGAATTTAATAGCATTCCGACTATTTGTCAATTTTTAAGACCGAAATAAACACGAACAATATTTTGCGCAGTTCGGCTTCCCTCGCTTGTGGGTTTTGGTGCGAGGCAGTCGAACGAGATGCGAAGTTTTGATGCGATCGGTGAATCCGTTTGAATCCGTGTCTGTAAAATACTGTTGGGTATAATTAATTGTACATCTAAATTCATTATTTATATTTAACTCGCACTACTATTCAAAATTCCGAAATTAAATTGTTCTGATCGTATTGTACTAATAGTAAATAATCTTCCACTGTCCCAGCTACGTTTCCATTTACCGTTACGATTGACGTAGTGCGCGCTGTACGAAATTTAGCATATCCCGATATCGTTCTAATATTCGTTACTGAGATATTATTATACCTCTTCCAGACTCTCGCGAGACATTGCGAGAGACCGCGAATCGGGAGATTGTGGATGCCACACTCGCCCAAATTCGCTAACATTCGAATGCCAGAAGTCTCTACGGATGCAGATAGTCGGATAAAAATCACGCGCTCGCCGAGCGACTCGCCTCAGTTGTGCGCTCTCGTATCGATCCATTCAAACTGGATTGTTGACGAGGCGCATAGCATTTTTTGTGTGTACCCGAAGGTATTATTTACGACAGGGGTCTGATTTATGATATCAAACACGTGCGGTGAAGGGGCTCTTCGAGCATCAATGCAACCCGAAATGTAGGTAACGAATGGAATAAATTATTTAGTATTGAGATAAAAAGATTTCAAAATATTGAACACGATAAATTTATATGCAAAATACAAATAGTTTACATTGATATTAAATTAAATATCCGATAGTATTTTTTTCTCTATTTGTGACGTCCCCATTTGTCATTTAAAATGGAAAATATACCAGATAATGATATTTATTTCTGTATTATTGAAGAAATGCGAATGCATATCAATAAATTAACCATCCGTATTATAAGACTACTAATGAAAATTAATATTAATAGCAATATTAAATCAATAATTAATTAAAACTAAGGAATATATTATTTATCTCTTTCAAATAAATCTTATCAGTTCCAAGTTATTCCAGTCTTATTTTTCTATGATGTTGAATCTATTGTATCGTTTTGGTACAGTTCTTTGATACAAATTGCGACTGCGATCTACATAGGGCAATTACTAAGTTATTGATTGATAATATCGTTGTTACATACCAGTATACAGGGTTGGTCAAAATATCCGGCGCACCTAAATAATTGACCAGCCGTAAACATCTTCAAAAAATCAAGCATAAGTTGTTTGATTTTAAACAAGCTATCGTCTAAATACATTTTTAATATACACAGTGCTTATTTTATTATGGAAACTGGCAACCTTTCCGTTTTCTAATAGAACACATACATTTACATTTTATAATTAAGATTAATTCCATGAATTTTTGGTAAGAATCATTTTTTATACAATGTATCATTTTTTAGTTATAAGCAATTAATCAAAACTCATAAACTTTTGTTTTAACTAAACGGATAAAAAGTAGCAGAACAACAGAATAGAAAAATAAAATTAAAAGTTAATTAAATGTTCAAACAGCAAATTAAAATAAATGTGTGTTTGTATGTGGGAAAAAAATCAGTTTCAAAGTTCAGCAGTTTTAAATAATTGCTGATAACTAAAAATGATGCATTTTATGAAACATGGTTCCTACAAAAAATTCTTAGAAGTAATCTTAGAATTAAAAAATTTTAAAACAGAGTATTGTTCTATTTGAAAAAGGAAATGTTACCAAATTTCGATAGCTAGTTTAAAACAAAAAAAAAATGTTTTTTCTTTATTTTTTTTACGGTTGGAGAATTATTTAGTTGTAATTTTAACTAACTCTGTATAGATATGCAATATAATATTTGATTTATAACGCAATACATTATAAAAAATAATAATTATGCAATTATTTAATTTTGTTTTATGGACAATCGTATTACTATGTCTTATATTAGTATATGGTATCTAATATAAATGATCAGAATAAGAAATCAATTGCATTTAAGAAATTTTCCAAATATTTATAATACTTTATATTAAATTTTTATTTACGTTATTCAATTAATTATTAATTAATAATGACCACAATTTCAATGAAAGTATGCGCACACACTATACGCTGAGGCAGCGGCTACTTCAGCGACGTCCATTCTAAGTCACCAGCAGATGAACAGAGAATGCACGAGCCGATCGCCGAGAATGTGGATGGCCTTCTTTGACCGCTATGTCTCAGCCAGCCTCGCCGAATTTTTCGCCGATTTATTCGGGCTGAGTCAGGAGGTAGCATTAAACGATGTATTGTAATAAAGAATGACAACAAAAACAACACAACAGCTAACCTAGACCTTCATACACATTGTTATTCCGTTATACACACGTTTTTATCGAGTACTTTATAGAAAATTGCATAATGTACAGTTAGACCTCAAGTCTAATACATGAGTTTCACTTTCACTTATAAATAAATGAACAGTTAGTATTTCTAACGGTTTTTAATACATAGTGGGATCTAAACACGTTTGTAGGTGTGATTCAGTCGAGTATTTGATCTCAATGGGGTTAAATTATCTTAATCTAATAAATGTTGTGTTAAACAAGTGCGATGAAACGGAAATTTGTTGAAGATTTTCCAGGTTTAGTGATTTATTTTAAAATAGTTTCTACAGTCATTATTATTGATATTTTAGATGGTAAACCAATGTGCGAAATTTTACCGTATGTACAGAATTTGTTTGGATATAAAGTTACGAAATTACGAAACGAAATTATATTCGATTTATTAAAAAATAGTGACTCGACGCAAAATAAGAAAACTGGTCAACACATTTTGATATGTAAGGAAGATCTATAATTTTTAATATTTATTATTAACATTTTTCTTATGCAATTCCAGACAATATCTCAGTCAATTTATCAGAAGAAACCTTATTACCTTTCTTATTCAAAATAACAAATTTTGACAGGATTAGATGCCTTAAAATAAATAAAAAATTATACATTTTGGGGACACATCTAAACCATACTAAAATAATAAAAATATTCAACATCTTGGGTAATTATGAAACTATACAGGGCTATACAATATCCACAACCATATGCAGAGATATTTATAAAATCTACATCGGTAAGTTCGACACAATAATTTAGTTTAATAAACAATTAAACACCAATTACAATTTTAGCTAACATCAAAGTACAAAAAATAGGATTTTACACAATACAATCGAAACTGTTAAGCTTACTGATTGGTCTACAAAAAATAACTTTCTATTCCATCGACAAATACAAAAGATACTGCGTGGTTTTACAATTTTTCGAAAACTCCGACACAGAGTTAAGTCTAAAACTGTTAACTAATGACTATATTTTCCAGGAAAACCCAGAAATAATCGTGGATATTGTATACGAAATAAACCTCAGAACTGAGGTACGTAGAAATAAATAAGCGGCCTGAATACAGAGTGTTCCCCGATGGACCTAACTATACCTATAATGGACGTAATTTTTAATTTCTCGAGAAAAAGTCATTCTTTATAAAAAGTTTTGGATGTCCTAAAAAGTCGAAAGCTCCACATGTTCCCCTCCTACAGCTACACATTTTCCCAATCTTCTTCTAAACTCCCGATATACCAAATCAATTGTTTCTTCATTTATTTCGTCTACTTCTTCCCTAATTTTTAATTTTAGAATGTCTACATTATCATGAAAATTATTCGCATACACCTTCTGTTTTAAATAACCCCACAGAAAAAAAAGCAAGCGGCGTTAAATCAGGTGAACGTGGTGGCCATCCTAAAGGGCCGAATCGTCCAATCCGCTTATTTGGAAAATGTCTGTTCAACCAAGCCCTGACTTGATATGCGCTATGAGCAGGACAACCGTCGTGTTGATAGTGTAGTGAACACCTGAGCTGTAAGTTGATTTCGTCCAAAGTAGGTAGCAAAAGATTTTCCAACATATCAAAATAAGTGTTTTGGTTTACAGTACCGTCAAAAAAGTATGGTCCAATTGTTTTCTTGTAATAAATCCCACACCAAACATTCGCTTTTTTATATTTTTGAGAATTGTTTGTGACACGGAAATTTGGATTTTCTTGAGACCAATATCTGCAATTCTGTGAACTAACAACTCCATTTGTGGTAAACGTCGCTTCGTCAGAGAAAATAATTTTTCTGTTGAAAAATCTATCGACCATAATTCGTTCTCCCATTAATAGGCAAAATTCTAATCGACGAGCATCATCTCCTTCTACTAAAGTGTGTATTAGTACTGGTTTATAAGGATGAATTTTTTGATTTGAAAAGATCCTTTGCAGGTGGCTTTTACTGATGTTCAAGTGTCGAGATCTTTGTCTCAACGACTTTTTTGAGCAAGTGTTTACGGAATCAATAGCTAACATAGCTCCTGCATCATCTTCGCCATTTCGCTTTTTTTCTTGATATTTTTCACGTCTCCTGTTGCATGAAATTTTTTAACCAATTCACGAACACAATTGACTGAAACGTATACCTCAGGGTATTTTCTGTTAAAAATTTCAATAGCACGGCGGTACGATACCTCACCTATGCCGTGACAAAGAACTAAATAAACCCTTTGCTCTAAAGTCAACATACTTTCAATCAGCTTCTATCAACAAATTGCTTGGATACGCTGTTACTACTGTGAACTGATCAATCATAATTGTGGTCTCTAAATTTTTTGTTCACCTTTATGTAATGTCTTTTCACTGGTCCGAGATGTAAAATTTGAAATAGAACATTCAAGTTTGATATTTGAGCATAAAATTAATTCAAACTAACTTTTACCTATAACATTTTTGATCTAATTCCGAAAAACCGATAGTTTACTCTTCGGCCAATTTAACATTTTCGTGTTTTCTAACCATCCTGTATGTTAAATCAAAATATTAACAATGGCTTTCGAGTTTTTAGGACATCCAAAACTCGTTATAAAGAATGTGTATCGAGAAATTAAAAATAAACACACTGTATAAACACTAAAAACTACTTTGTTAAGGATGTATGATTCCTTTACATTGTTCGTTACATAAACAACAATTCATGGGAGTTGAACAAAGGACGTGAGAATGCATTGATTTATTAAATTTTACATAGTCTGTTGACCTCGCAAAAACTTAACAATGATGTTATACTGATGTTGTATAACAAAATATTATAATACAATTAATATTTTGCTACTAATTTGTATATTTTTGGTTATTTTAGCCAGCTGTTATTTTCGAATGGGCCAAACCTAGGGATTCCCAAAATGTTAAACCGAACATAACAATTTTGGACCTTTTAGAAGCTAGAAATCTCCAAAATTACTGATTTATAATATTATTTGTCGTGTTATTTTTTGTAATTTTCCTTTTGAATACGTATGCATAATTTCACAATAAACGCAAACAACAACTGTAATCATTTCTGTTAAGAATTGTGCAAGGTTCATAACCTCTTTTGCAGGAAAACATCATACACTGGTAGTCAGTTATATGTTTTATATATTATATTATGTTTTATAGATGTATTATACCAATATTATTATGAAAATATTTATAATATGGACCTTAAAATACCTAAACACGTGTTCTGGTACTTTCATATATTTATTTACAACAAAAAATGTAATAAAAACTCGAGAAAATCAATAGCTTCAAATTTCACACACCGGTATTGTATGTACTGCGGTAGCTAGGCAACCAGGTTGACGTATGCAAATTGGTTAGTCTGAAATCAGCTGTTGTGTTTAGAGGTTATAAAACACCGCGTTTGCTTGATTTTGTTGAAATTAGTTCGTGAAATCGCGATAATGGACCAAGAAATGATTACTGATAGTGAGTTTTGTAATTACCGGTCACCTTTGAGTACTAGATATGCAACCAAAGAAATGAAATACAATTTTAGCGATCAAAAAAAGTTTTCTACATGGAGGAAGTTGTGGACAAACTTGGCAAAGGCAGAAAAAGTAAGTACACCATTCGGTTTTTTGTTTATTAAACGTAATATTTGGTTGTTAGGTTAGGTTTAGAGGTTAGCCCCGTTAGCCGTTAGGTTATATAAAAAAATTGAGACAACTGTGTTGTATTTAAACATAACACTCAATTCAATTTAACAGAGAAAACACTGACAAATTTGTATTCGGTTTCTTGTGAAGTGTTTATACACAAATTAGAAATTTAAATTGGAAATTTGCTACCCAGTGATTGGGTTGTAATGAAATGGTTTATTGCTGCTCCGAGTATTGTACAAATGTTATACCTTGAGGTTGTCCGATTGACAGTAGGTTATCTAATAAGTTGTTATGGTTATTGTTGTTGTTAATTATACCTTCTTTGTCTGTAGTGTTGACCTGAGGATGATAAGTTACTTATCGAAATCGATCGTCACACGAATTGTTTCTGAATAAAGAAACTTCTCCATATTTTATTGCGTTTGTTTCATTTATCTCGTAATTTGTATTCAAATCGTTGTTAAGGTACGCCGAAGTAATCAATATGAATATCAATATCAAAAAGATAAATAATATTAAAAAATTCCACAAGTATGTAACTGGTGAAAATTTAGAATTTTACTATCACGTGACTTCCAGACCGACTACCACCGTAGAAGAGGAAATTGAGTACTATTATGTATATAATCATCAAACTCTATATCTATATAGGGTTAGTCAAAATTACCGGAACACCTAAATAATTTTCCAACTGTAAACAATTTTTCAAGTAAAAGTTGTTTTGTTTTACACAATCTATCGTTTAAATATATTTTTATTATACAGGGTGTTCATTTTATTCTGGATATCTCGTAACCTTCCCTTTTTCAAATAGAAAAACAAGTATAACTTTACATTTTTATAATTCTAAGATTAATTCTATGAATCTTTTGTTTTTTTTTTATAAACTGCCTTATTTTTGAGTAATGATCAATTAATCAAAAATAGACGAAATTACCGAAAACCATAATTCTCCAACTGAGAAAAAAATTTGTGTTTAAACAAACTATTGTTTATTCTGGAAATTTGGTAAATACATTTTTTAATTCTAGGATTAATTCTTTTATAGAAATCATTTTTTTTTAATGCAATACCGTCATTTTTTTGTTATAAGCAATTAATCAAAATTCCTGGACTTCAAATTAAGAATATTTTCTCACATACATACACATTTATTTAATTTGCCAGCTTGAATATTTAATTCATTATGCTATATTTCATATCAGATTTTTCTTGATCTTTTTTAATTTTTTTATCCGTTAATGATCGGTTATTCATAACTCAAAGATGATGCATTTTATAAATTAATGATTCTTACAAACTCTTAGAATTAAATTTTTTAAATATACAGGGAGTTCTATTGGAAAAGGAAAAGTTTACCAAATTTCCAGAATAAAATGAACATCCGTATATTGAAAATATATAGATTGTTTAAAACCAAACAACTTTTGTATGAATTTTTTTTGAAATTCTTTACGGTTAAAGAATAATATATGGTGTTCCGGTAATTTTGACTAATCATGTATAATCGCCATTTTGAACTTATCTGACTAAATCTGAAAATCTGACATGACATTTTTAATTATCAATCTTCAAATATTACGGGGAATAAGTTTCATGCAAATCCTACATCATATATACCTACATCACAATAAAAATATTATTTAAATGCTTTAAGTAAATGAGTATTGTTCAAAATGTAAGCTGTTTTTTTTTTCCGTCGAGTTCAAAGACAGTACATGTCCATGATGATTGTTTTAATCATAGCTCTGCTTTTAATCAAATATAACTAAAATATGTAGTACATTTAATTCTCTGTGAACTACTTTATATTTTGCGTATTGGCACAAAATAGCTAACTGCTATACGTTTCAAGATATTGCACCAACAAAATTATTTTGTTAATTTTCTCAGAACTCACTTTTTGGACTTGTAGTGTTTTCGAACCGACCGATTCATTTGATAAATCAACAAATAAGTTTTTGTTTGCAAATCTTCATTTAAAAATTCTTTGGGTATCCGGTTTTATTAAGTTAATAGCATCGTTAGATCTGGTGTCTATTTAGATAATATAATCCTTCATTTAAAGAAAAAAACAAAGAATTTTAGTCCAACAACAGTACTAGAAGTATTAGAATTTTCAATTTAATTCGTTGCAGAAATAAAAAATATGTTAAGTTGTTTTGATACCCAGTATATTATTCGTCTAAGCAAATTAAACTGAGATTGATATTTTATAAATAAGTCAACGCTTAAAAATTCCTGGAGTATAAAAATGTTATTTCGGTTCGAACCATCGCATATTATGTGCACTAACAAAACACGTTTCAAATTCTCGAAGCGGACCGGCCGGCTGGACAAAAACGTGTTCTATTACGGCTGTAAAATAACTACGCCGAATGTTGCTCGAATATTTGACGAAAACATACTCATACCGTCAATGCTCCACAGAAATATACATTTTGCTTGTCGAAAGAAATTATTTTCGAGGCATAGTACGAGATGTCTTTTTATATTTCAATTTCGACAAGGAAATAATATCCTTGTACGAAGTATGCACATGTTTGTTTTTGCTGCATTACTAACGCGTTTCGGAAAATATAATAATATGAAATGAATAAGGAATTTATTGTAGACGCCCAAAACACTATACATACCTATATCACAATAAAAACATTATTTAAATGCTTTAAATAAACAAATATTGTTAAAAATGTACGCTGTTTTCCGTCGAGTTCAAAGACAGTACATGTCCATGATGATTGTTTTGATCATAGCTCTGCTTTTAATGCAAATATAAATAAAATATGTAATAGATTTAATTCTCTGTGAACTACTTTATATTTTGTCTGTTGGCACAAGATAGCTAACTGCTATACTTTTCAAGATATTGCACTGGCAATTTTGTTAATTTTCCCAGAACTCAGTTTTTGGACTTGTAGTGTTTTCGAACCGACCGATTCACTTATTTCTAATAACCTAATATTAAGTTAATTATTACACAATAACTTCATCATCATGATGCAGTACAGTCCTCAAACTCATATAAAAATCAACACTATAAACAATAGAATTTATAAACGATGTAAAAATTTGGGCAAACAACATTCCACTGGCTGATTTCTCTTCTTTATCTTGCAATTCCGGTAAACTATTCCAAACTATCAGCGTTATAGTGGCCGAAATAAAATGCAGAATAGCACCAATTACATTAAAAATTCTTATTATCACTTCTGGTATTTTCTGGCCTAAGATATAGCTCATTGCTATGACGCTTGTGATTATAATAAATGAGCTAAAAACCACGTTCGGAAACATTAGGTTTGTGATGGTAGATTCTTTTGTTTTGTCGTACGGCATGACAAAGAGCCCTTTGGAATATAATCCTGAACTAATTATTGCCATAAGCTGAAATGTCAATACAAATAAAGTTAGAATAGTGTTCTGTATATTTTATTATATTATGAATACTACTAAATTTGTTTATCCAAACGTGTATGTTGCTAAATCACAGTGTTAATAGTTCCAGAGATATTCAACTGTTTTTCCAAAATATGGCCGCCGATTTTGCCTTTAAACTAATTTTTATGTTTTTCAAATGGCTTTTTCTCGAGTTTTTTAAATGGAACACCCTATATAATATGTATTGGCTGTAATAACCCTTTATTTCGCACCAATTTACATCTAGTATGTTATACACCAAATGTTAAAACTTTTTGTGATATTTGCAATTTAACGAAAATGTAATCCGATTGTAAATTTTAATATTGCTGTGAATAAGGTATTTGGTAGTTTGATGTAAAGTCTTCAAGTGGCGATAAAAGAGATAATTTAGAAACGATTTACCAGCTTGATCGTTACACAAAGTATTACCGTTATCAACATATTAACAATTTTATATGAAATTTTGTAAGTATATTTTGCCGTCTATCGTATGGCAACCGAACACGCGATTTAAAAATTTCAAATTACTGCTAAAGTAAACCCTAAACCCTGTACCTTTAGGTGAACTATCGTGAAAATTTGTTGACTTCTGAGTGTTGAAAATCGAAACGAATGGACGAATGGAATAAATTATTTAGAATTGAAATAAAAAAATTTCAAAATATTGAACACGATAAATTTATATGCAAAATACAAATAGTTTACGTTGATATTAAATTAAATATCCGATAGTATTTTTTTCTCTATTTGTGACGTCCCCATTGCTATAATTTGTCATTTAAAATGGAAAATATACCAGATAATGATATTTATTTTTGTATTATTGAAGAAATGCAAATGCATATCAATAAATTAACCATCCGTATTATAAGACTACTAATGAAAATTAATATTAATAGCAATATTAAATCAATAATTAATTAACACTAAAGAATATGAAATAATTACGAAATTTGTTTCTCGTACACTTTTTTATTTTTTTAGTAACTAGAGGGTGACCGGTTTCGCTAATAGCATCATCAGACCCTCCTGCAAATTACAAAAGGAGACTTAACCTAACTATTGAACTTTAATAACATTAAAATTACTTACGTGTCAAAGATATAAAATATATAGTTAGACGCACTCACAAACATTTTAAAATATGACATGAAATTGTAGATATAAAATAATAAATATATATAAATTAATTAAAAACTGTATACGGGACTTTCATTTAGCACAATACTGGATACACACATAATCTTTTTCGAAAGTTGGTATAGAAGAAAACTTTAACCGAGTTTGAACAACACTGTAGCTACGCCCATAGATACCGGTAGATGGGAGGCGTTGTCAATTGGAGTTGATCGTTTAATATGTTGTACCGTTGTTCACGTTCATGTTTTTCGATTTGATAAGCCTCCAACAGATCTAATTGTCTCCCCTTGTGGGCTCTATGTAATATTTTGATGTTTTCATCGTAAGTAATTTTAATGTTATTAAAGTTCAATAGTTAGGTTAAGTCTCCTTTTGTAATTTGCAGGAGGGTCTGATGATGCTATTAGCGAAACCGGTCACCCTCTAGTTACTAAAAAAATAAAAAAGTGTACGAGAAACAAATTTCGTAATTATTTCTTAAGAAAAACGTACACAGTATGGATAATCAAACATATACAATATCAGCAAGTTTGCCTGACCTAATCCACGGATATAAGACCTGCAAATTACACATTACAAAGGAGCTTCAGCATATTTATTTTGTAAAAACATGCATGCGTGAAAAATTAACACCAACATTCGCTAGAGTCAAGAAACATCCTCTTACAAATAGTAACCAACACCGAGGACTTACGCAACAAATACTGAAGAACGAATTACACAAACACTACGCGAAATTGGATCAATTTTCTTATAATATATTAATGATACATAGAAGACTGGCAAAAATATTGCATTACCTCGAAATGGAAGAAATCATAACAAAGACTAAGGAGGATACTTTCTATGCTACCACACGAGATGCCCAAATAAAGGAAAATAAGCTTAATAACTTGAGAAGGCAGAAGAACACACACAATAATAATAAGCCTAACGAACCTAAACATTTGTTCGATTTTCAACCGAATTTTCAAAATCTGACCAACATCAGCATCACAACGGAAGAACAACAACTGCTGAACAAAGGACATAAATATGCAACATACAACAAAATGACGACACAGAGAGTAGCAATAGAAATCGAAAGCGCCATACAAAATCATCCAGACGAGAGGAGAATTAGAGGAGAATGTATACAATTACTGAAGAACGAAGAAGTGAGAGAAAAACGACGTCAGAAGAACGAAGCTGGAAAAAGAATACACTCCGGACTCAAAGAGGAAAAAATCATCAAAAACTTGAAAGAAAAGATCGATCAAGAAAATGGAATTCTAGTGAAGGCCGACAAGGGCGCGGGCATGGTTCTAATGCACAAAACAGAGTATAACGATAAAACGGAAAAGTTTTTAGAAGAAAATGGATACAAGAAGATAAATAAGGATCCTTTAAACAACGTCATACAAACTACAAAAGCCTGTATAAACAGAAATACAGAAACGCTTGAAAAGTTTAATTGCAATGTTAGATACCTTATACCTATGAACCCTACCATACCAAAGATGTATTGCCAGCCTAAGTTGCACAAGGAAAATGTACCCATGCGTCCAATAGTGTCATTCGTGAACACCCCTACAAATAAAATGGCAAAAGAATTAGTCAGGATACTTAAAAACCACGTACAGTACAAGACAAAATACACTATCGACAATACAGCACAATTTGCCCAGCAGTTGCAACTACAAGATACAAAGGGAGTAACGATGATATCTTTTGATGTTACTAATTTGTATGCTAACGTGCCTAAGGATAAAATTCTTCCAATAATAAAAAACATACTACAAGATGAGAACCTATCACAGAAAGACATAGAAGACCTCATGTCAGTTATAGACCACAATATTAACACGAACTACTGCACGTTCAACAATCAAAATTACATAATTGAGGATGGTCTACCTATGGGATCACCACTCTCAGGTTTGCTTGCCAACTTATACCTAGACCATATAGAACGTAGTCACATTATGAACGTGATAAATACACAACATGGTAATATAAAATATTGGAGAAGATATATGGATGATGTGTTTTGTTTATGGAGAGGATCAGAGAGACAATTAACAAAGTTCCATGACTACATAAACAACTTACACGACAATTTAAAATTTACGTTAGAAAGAGAAGACAACAATAGCCTGAATTACCTAGACCTGAAGATCCACAGAGATACAGAATGCTTTACATTCGAAATTTTTAGAAAACAAACAACTTGTTCCGCAATAATTCCAAGTGGTTCACACCATCACCACACTCAAAAATTGGCGGCTATCGGATCATATATACATAGAGCCCACACCATACCAATTACAGAAAATAATTATAAGAGGGAAATAACAATTATCAAACAAATAGCCAGAGAGAACGGATTTAAAACGGACATCGTGGATAAAATGGTTAAAAGGAAACAAAGAAGGAATGATGCGCTTAACAAACAAGAAATAAACATCCAACCGACATATAGAGGACTCACGTACACTGGTAACATATCAGACAAAATAAGGAAAATTCTTCATAAACATAATATTATCTGCTCCTTTAAAACCACATCCGTGGTATATAACAAACTTAAGGACAACGGAAAGACAGACAAAATGAACCAAAGTGGAGTGTATAGTATCAAATGTGACGATTGCAACAGTATCTACATAGGACAAACTGGACGAAAGTTGAAAACCAGAATAAATGAACATCGAAAAGCAAAACACACATCTAATTTCGGAAGACATATGTTAGAGACAGGACATGGAAGTAAGGACGATGAAAACATCAAAATATTACATAGAGCCCACAAGGGGAGACAATTAGATCTGTTGGAGGCTTATCAAATCGAAAAACATGAACGTGAACAACGGTACAACATATTAAACGATCAACTCCAATTGACAACGCCTCCCATCTACCGGTATCTATGGGCGTAGCTACAGTGTTGTTCAAACTCGGTTAAAGTTTTCTTCTATACCAACTTTCGAAAAAGATTATGTGTGTATCCAGTATTGTGCTAAATGAAAGTCCCGTATACAGTTTTTAATTAATTTATATATATTTATTATTTTATATCTACAATTTCATGTCATATTTTAAAATGTTTGTGAGTGCGTCTAACTATATATTTTATATCTTTGACACGTAAGTAATTTTAATGTTATTAAAGTTCAATAGTTAGGTTAAGTCTCCTTTTGTAATTTGCAGGAGGGTCTGATGATGCTATTAGCGAAACCGGTCACCCTCTAGTTACTAAAAAAATAAAAAAGTGTACGAGAAACAAATTTCGTAATTATTTCTTAAGAAAAACGTACACAGTATGGATAATCAAACATATACTAAAGAATATATTATTTATCTCTTTCAAATAAATCTCATCAGTTCCAAGTTATTCCAGTCTTATTTTTGTATGATGTCTGAATCTATTGTATCGTTTTGGTACAGTTCTTTGATGCAAAATACGACTGCGATCTACATAGGGCAATTACTAAGTTATTGATTGATAATATCGTTGTTACATGCCAGTATACAGGGTTGGTCAAAATATCCGGAGCACCTAAATAATTGGCCAACCGTAAAGATCTTCAAAAAGTCAAGCATAAGTTGTTTGATTTTAAACAAGCTATCCTCTAAATATATTTTTAATATACACAGTGCTTATTTTATTATGGAAACTGGTAACCTTTCCGTTTTCTAAAAGAACACATTCATTTACATTTTATAATTAAGATTAATTCCATGAATTTTTTGTAAGAATCATTTTTTATACAATGCATCATTTTTTAGTTATAAGCAATTAATTAAAACTCATAAACTTTTGTTTTAACTAAACGGATAAAAAATAGCAGAACAACATAATAGAAAAATAAAATTAAATGTTAATTAAATGTTCAAACAGCAAATTAAAATAAATGTGTGTATGTATGTGGGAAAAAAAATCAGTTTCAAAGTTCAGCAGTTTTAATTAATTGCTGATAACTAAAAATGATGCATTTTATGAAAAATGATTCCTACAAAAAATTCTTAGAAATCATCTTAGAATTAAAAAATTTAAAAGCATACAGTATTGTTCTATTTGTAAAAGGAAATGTTACCAAATTTCGATAGCTAGTTTAAAACAAAAAAATGTTTTTTTCTTTATTTTTTTACGGTTGGAGAATTATTTAGTTGTAATTTTAACTAACTCTGTATAGATATGCACTATAATATTTGATTTATAACGCAATACATTATACAAAATAATAATTATGCAATTATTTAATTTTGTTTTATGGACAATCGTGTTACTATGTCTTATATTAGTATATGGTATCTAATATAAATGATCAGAATAAGAAATCAATTGCATTTAAGAAATTTTTCAAATATTTATTATATTTTATATTAAATTTTTATTTACGTTATTCAATTAATTATTAATTAATAATAACCACAATTTCAATGAAAGTATGCACACACACTATACGCTGAGGCAGCGGCTACTTCAGCGACGTCCATTCTAAGTCACCAGCAGATGAACAGAGAATGCACATTTAAAAAGCCATTTAAAAATGTTTAAAAACCAGTGCATGCTACGATCACCCTGTATAGCGCATCTAATTTTTCATGTCATCAGCACCTAGCCATGGGTTTAGTTATTATGTGACAAAATTTTTAG
The DNA here is from genome assembly GCA_963966075.1 of Aphodius sticticus. NCBI lineage: Eukaryota > Metazoa > Arthropoda > Insecta > Coleoptera > Scarabaeidae > Aphodius > Aphodius sticticus. The sequence continues at coordinate 1,642,980 of OZ014510.1, forward strand.
GACAATATCTGCAAAAATGTAGTATTAACGTAGTTTTTAAGAAAGGCCTGCAATTGTCAATTTTTTGACAAACAATTGAATATCTCAGAAACTATTTACTTTACACAGGTACAACTTACACAGTTGGAAAGACAACTTCCTTAGTATTCATAATATGGTATGATATACATAAATATATTATCAATTTTCACTTACCAGCTCTATTAGCTTAAAAATTAAATCTCTGTCGCACAATGAAAATTCGTAATCTTTGTTATTTTCTGGTTGTTCTAAGTAACTCTGATATCTAAACCCGCTTGTTGTGGATTCAGTACTGAAAAATCTAGTCAACTTTGCTTTTCTTCGAGAGCCGTCACGACGTGGTGTAAAATCAAAATTCACTGACATTTTTTTCGTGTTAAATTATATCAATTATTCGATTAGAGTTTTTGGAACAATTAGATATTTAAGTTATCACAGTACGCTGGTTGGTGGTTCACTGATATTGTTGATACAGTTATATTTCCGGCTGTCAGTTTGTTTCGATCTTGTAAACGCAGGTATTTTTAGCTTTTGTTTATAGGTATGGACGCAGAAAAATATTAAGTTTACAGTAGAGTCGTTTATTTTAAACAGTCTGTCGTGTGAAATTTATATACCAACTTATCTAGCTTACAAAATAAGCATTCGTAATACTAATAAATAAAATGGTGAGTGGGAGAACACAGTATTTGATGACAAACATCATGAAATGTCAAATGTAAAGATATAAAAGATACACAATACAAGTTAGTGACCATCACACAGTACCAGTTAGTGACTTCTTAATACTAATAGCGACATCTATCGTATACAAAATGAAATTAACCGCACTTGTTATGATAAGAACAAGTAACATCTGTCCAGGTTGTCTCAAGTCTTCGTCTTTTGTTTCAAGGCGAGAATAAGTGTACCAGGCTTGTGCTATAACTCCAGTAGCTACTAAAAACAAGATGGCGCCTATGATATTGAAAGCCCTTTGAAGCAGTTCAGGCATAACTTGTCCTAAGACATAACCTAAAGCTATTATACTAGATATAATAATAAAAGAACTATAGGCGACATTGGGAAACATCTGTGACGACACTGAGTAGTCATTCTTGTGGATGATGACATTGACAGCTGATGAGTATAGTCCAGCACATATCACCGAAACTAACTAAAAAAAGATTATATATAATCATAACTAAATAGGTCTTTTGGTGTCCCATACTAGAACCAAAGTATATTAATTACAGGAAAATTGTTAAATGTCAAAAAACTTAAGAATTTTAAATGGAACACCCTGTATATCTTGACATACTTCGAAAGATCGATAAATCAGTTTTCTTAAAGTGTCAAACTGCTCAAATCGGAAGGGGTTTTTCGTTTCCAAATCAAAAAAAAGTGGAAACGTATTTGTTACAACGGTTAAACCTTTGATGGTATTATTTTGCTTTTTGTCACATTGGGGAAATAAATATTATTTATTCAGTTTACAATGATTATAAGTATTTCAAGATATACAGGATGTTTCTTATAAAATTCTAGTTATGTAGCATCTAGTTATGTAGTTATGTAGTAGAAATATTCCAAATTCAGTGATGTTTGGAGAAAAAAATCTTTTTGTTTTATGTGCAAATGAAGACCAAAGAATGTCTTTTATCGGTAGACTTATGAAATGTGGGAAATATCTTTCAGCTTTTTTTATGATGTACAGTACGAGTTCGGACGCGACATTACGGACGCGACAGTTTTTTCCCAAAGCATAAAATACAATAATGTTCATTTCAACTCTAACTTTATTTCAGAAATTTAGCATAAAATTAATTCAGTTATAATAATATAGTAAAATTGGATTACTACACGCTACTAAACCGAGTACCGACCGATCGAGCTACTACGAGATCAATCAGAACGTAAAGGTGCGTTCTGATTGGTGGTAATGGTATGTAATGGCAGTGATAGCAGACGAAATTATAGTATTTCACACCAACCGTGATAGTGACACATATTACTTTGCATGTACATAAATTTGAGTCACTATCACTTCCTATCAGAGATACTATAATGGCATCTACAACCACTGTCATTACCACTTATCAGAACACACCTTAAGCATACTTGATTTGAAATCGGACCTGTTTCAAGGTACAACCGTTCCAACGTACAGCTTGAAACAGGTCCGATTTCAAATCAGTAACTTTATAAACAAACTTTCAGTAATTTTACTATGGTATTTACCGAAAATTTTATGGTTTGCATTTTTCAAAAATATCTCAACAAGCACCCTGTTTGCTGTAGCACTCTGTATTTCCATTTACAGTAGAGCGCCTATAATCCGAACTAATTGGGACCGAAGGTGGTTCGGATTATCAAATTGTTCGGATTTTCGAAAATAAGTTAGAAAATGACACTTAGGCACAAGAAATGTCTAAAAATGCCTAAAAACATGCACTTTAATCGATTAAATATACATCTATTACACAAACTATTACATAATTATGTATTTAAACTCTTTTAAAACGCGTTCGGATTTTTGACGTTTCGGATCTTTGACGTTCGGATTTTTGATGTTCTACTATATTTTAAAGCTAAGATATTATACTTTCAGATGCAATTTAATTTCTTTAAATATCTTCATTAGTTCAAAAGTTATGATTTTTGCAACGAAATAAGTCAAAAGGCCGCCTCATAGTGTTACAGTTACGGACGCGACAAATTGCAAACATAAATAAAATTTTAAATTCAATTTGTCGTGAGTAAATTTTTGTGCTTTCTGAAACAAATGAATAAGCTTGCTTTGTAACTGAATGTTGCTTGAATTTCAAATGTTTATCGACTAATGACAACAATTAATATGGTTTTTGGTAACGGACGCGACATTAGGATATAGGTAAGATCAAATTTAAAAATAATCCGTTATTCGAACTCGCTTCGCCCTTTTTACATTCTGAGGAAAAATGTTGAAGGAAAAAATATAAAAATTACAGGCCTATAACATATACACATGTAAGCTTAATTATTAAGCAATAAAAAACAATTCGGACCAGTCTGAATTTTTCGCTTGCAGTTGACCTTTTTTTGGGATATACCCATATGTGACCCGCGAAGTCACACATATTATCTACACCTTTTTTTATATGAAAGGAACGTGTATTTCAATTTCTTAATGCACAATTAACGTACTTTGTTTCTAGCTCGGGACACCCTGTACAAAACGAAAAATACACTTACCACTTGGGCAATTTTCAAAATAAACTCTTTCCCGCACAAACTATAGCTAAAATTCGGACTTGGGTATAAGCTATAGGAAAATCGGCTGCTAACAGCTGACTCTGTGCTGAACATTCGTTTGAGTAAGGTTTGTCGGCCTGTTGGTGAAGAAGCGACACCATGGCAACATCTTGGCACAACAGTAATAACGTGATCCATATTTAAGACTAATGCTGTGTTAAAAAACTGTCCCATTCGCAGGAAGTTGTACCGCAAAACGTTCTGATAACATTTTAATAGTTTGCGCGCACATTGTAGTACCTGGCACAAAAGAAATTTTATAATTCCTTTGTTATTATGTCAATCTGAACTCGAGGAAAGTTATTTTAAGTTTGCGATAACTTGAAATGCGATTCGGGTATATCAGTTTAGACACCTAATCTGGAAGATAAATACATACCTTCTGTATGTATTGTGTGTGTCACTGATACTTTGTGTATCTTAGGTTGTATATGTGACCCGCTTGGAAGAAAGGGGTCTTACTGCTAAAATCTTTCGAGAAATACACGTATAGAGTACAGCGCTATCTAAATAATAGTATGGAGACATGTGTTTGAAGACTCATAACTCTGAAACTACTTATCGAAAGCAAATAAAATAAAGTGTGATATATTAGTTCATCGTTCCTATATGTAGTGTATCACTATCAAAATTTTCTACGGTTCGGTTTAAAGATGAGCGCGACAGAAGTGTAAAGAGGTACCCGATTTCTGCAGTTTTAACGGTTTTAAATTAAGACTCGCCTTGCCGATTTTTTTCTTCTAAACCTCTTACTGCAAAAATGTCAGATCATGATCGAGTAAAATTTGGAATCTTGTCTATTGATTAGCATTTATATTTTCTTATGTTCATATGTAATACTGGTTGTAAACGAGTTTATAAAAATCTGGTACGATTTTTCACAAGTCTCATGTTGAAGTTTAAACCTAAGAGCAGACAGTTTTGATAGTTATATATGTTATATAGAAATGTTTCAGGAGTATTACGCAGTTTGTTTCCTTCAAAATTTATAATTTAGTAGTATATTATCTATTATTTTTTTTGAGAAAGGTATCTTAGTATTACGACTTGTCACTGTGTGGTGATTTCGCCATTTATATTTCTATGTTTCCTTACTGCAGTTGCATACTATAATATCGGTGGTATTAAACAGTGAATAGTGAAGAAACCCGAAAAAGTCAGGCAATTTCTGAAAAGTTTATAAAATTCACAATTTGTTGATTTTAGTTTTAGCTATTTCAAAAATAAACGTAAAAATGAGTTTGTATGATTCTTGAGCTACTGGAGAATCAATAAAAAACGTTTAAAAATGTTTAAAAGATATGTTGTAGACGGTTGCTAATAATATGTAGTTACAAATAGTGTATATGTTTTTCAAGATCATTATAATTACTATACATCATTTTGAATCAAAAACAAATTATTATTGCTTATTCCAGTCATACATATGTAGTCTAAAACTTACCACGATAATATTTCGTTGGTAATATGGCGTAGTGCTCGAAAACAATTTTTTGTGGGCATAAGGATGTATTTTTCTGTGCAGCATTTACAACGTTATTCGACGTTATTTAGGTATCTCAGAAAACAAATTAAAATTAAATTCGATGGCGAAGAAATTCTCCAGCTATGAACCGAATGTTTTTTCTGCGTTTCGCAAACTTGAACGCTGTTTCTCGAGTGTAATGTTTTCAACTGTATATCTCGAACGCACATATCTGTTTGAAAATATGTTATTAAGTGGACTTCTTATTGATATTGTGCAGTTGATAAATTATTCATGCGTATTTTATTCAGTCATAAAAGGATTTTACCGAATCGACGAGTCTCTAAATTTTGTTGTTTAACCTATTTTTTTCCACAAATGTACTTGAAACATGTGGGTTTCAAAAATGTTGGTGGTAAAATGGTTCAAGTGCATTTACTGTATTAAAATGAACTTTATTAAAAAGAAATACAAATAACAAGTTACCTAAAGTTATAACGCAATTTTTGTATTCGTATTCGAAATATACTATAACGGCGTCATCTTTATGAGTATTCCAATAAATCATATTTTTCTTGTGTCCTTTTCTTCCAGCTATTGTTACATCATGTTTTATATCTATATTTGTATAAATGGCGCAATGGAGTGGTGGAATATATTCCAACAACGTGATTAGGTTTCTCTACTTTTATATTGATTGATGTTTTATTGAAAGGCTTAGTATAGAAAACCGGAAAGACAAACGTCCAACTTTTGAGGTTTAATATTACTGTTTAGACTATTCTTGTATCCAAGCTTTTATAATAAACGAAATGGCAAATTGCTCTCCACTTTATGTGTCATCGGTATCATTTTTAGGGTCCTTCATTATTTCGTAAATTGGTAAAAAAAAGTAAACATCGTCTTTGGTCATACTATACACACAAAATTTATTGATTCGCCGCATATTACGACCTCCCAATCTGCACAATCTGTCAAAAACTAGAGGAATTTGCCTTTTCTTTTTAAAATAAACCAAAACTACGGTCACACGCCATGTATGTATAACCAGGTTTAAGGAACTTAACCGATATAACTTAATCTCTGTTATATTGGTGACTTGAATACTCAAACTGAATAATTTTCAAAAAGTTTTCATTTTTATTTTTTTGGCGTCTGCAGGAATTGCTGTATACAACAATCTTTAGTAAAATATAATTTAGAAGTGGTTAATCCATCATTTCCACGTTTGACAGAAACAGAGACGGCGTGACATCTTGCATCTCTCTTTAATTAGATTGGGTGGAAAACAAAGCAAAAGTGCCATAAGAGATCATGTATTTCTGGCTTTCTAAATCAGCTTAAAATAAACCAATTGATACGATAGTGATTCAGCTTGGATTTTTTTCTGGGTGTGTGGAGCTTATTGAATATGTTTTGAAGCTAATTTTGGAATATTTCACGGTGAGTATTATACAAAACGATGTTAAAAAGTTACTTCAGAAAGTGAGGTTACGCGTGCTTTTGCAGGTTTATTATGGAAAATATTCAATTCAGTGAGGATTTTAACCAACTAGGACATGCTTACTGTTATCAAATTACACATAGCGAATATTGACTTTGTTGTATGGTCCAAAAACGAACTTTTTCTGCATCGATTTTTTAGACGATCCATTCTGGGATTTTACATCTGTTTGCAGTATCACAAAACAATTGTCTTACCTGAAATTTTATGTAAAGAAGCCTGAAGGCAAGGAAGTAGTCGAGGTAGAATAAATCAATAAAACAATGATTGTAAATTAATAGATTTATTATTTAAAAAATCTGAAATGTATGTAGAATATGAGTAGAATAATGTGATAAGTACAATATTACACTTTATTTCCTGATTATATTTGACAGTTTTTGCACGAACGTCATGCAGGGCACTAGGGCTGTTCGAGCGCTCGCTTTTTTCGTACCGAACACAAGTCGGTCTGATTAACTGTCATTTCGTCATACTAAAATTTTGTTCTATCATACCACTGCTTGGATACAACCAATGCTTTAACGTTTATTCAAGCCAATATGCTTGATTACAAGTAATCGCTCGCTTTTGGTATTGAGACTTGAATTTTAACCGAACAAATGCGGGCCAACTCGAAAAACCGAGTGTTCGGTTTGGAAAGAAACCAGATTTACTTAGCTCGAAATTCGAGACTTGAAGTGTTAGATAACTCGAACAGCCCTACGTGGCACCCAATCGGGATGGTCATCATTTCGAGCACTCTTCGAGCTGGTTTACCTTAAAATGAGACATTATAAACAAATATTTCACATCTATATTTCATATAACTCTTACCTGCAATAAAATGCACACTGCAAATCCTCCAATTTTGTAGTTGGCCTTCAGAGAAATTTGGATCTCTCTTAATGGCCTATAGCTATCGTTCCCTTCTAAAAGGTGACAACAAACTGTTGGGATAATTTAGCTTGAGGACTTTTGGTAATAATATGAAAGGAAAATTCCTTATCTCGATGGCTTTTCGACCTGCAGTTAGCCACGCTACAAATTTTGCCCGTTTTAAAACTAATACTAAAGCAAAAACACGGTTTGACACATAACCTCACTTTCTGAAGTCACTTTTTAACATCGTTTTGTATAATACTCACCGTGAAATATTCCAAAATTAGCTTCAAAACATATTCAATAAGGTCCACACACCCAGAAAAAAATCCAAGCTGAATCACTATCGTATCAATTGGTTTATTTTAAGCTGATTTAGAAAGCTAGAAATACATGATCTCTTATGGCACTTTTGCTTTGTTTTCCACCCAATCTAATTAAAGAGAGATGCAAGATGTCACGCCGTCTCTGTTTCTGTCAAACGTGGAAATGATGGATAAGGGTATCAATATTTTTGGAGTTTTTGTTTTTAGTAATATCAGAACTCATGTTCCTTTATGTGAACTACACCACTAGTAAACATGCTAGGAAGTAGCAACAACACTTTATGACACTAGCGCGGACGCTATCATGTGACGTAACTCTCGTATACTGTTGGAAGTAATAGGGTTTAAGTACACTTGAATCCTTTTACCACTCACACTATTAGCAAATATTTGAATAGAATTTTAAAGACAACATAAAAATGGTACTAAGGGAGGTGAAATTTACATGAATTATTTTCCCCCTAAAATAGGGTACATTTTAAGTGTAGTATATACTGTACTTAACTGACTTTTTTTTTTTTTAAAGTGCACTTAAACCCTTTTACTTCCAAGCCCCTCAATTGTAATTGTTTGCAAATGCGTAATTTTTAACCCAGTAATTCTAGATTTTTGATTGTCCAATCGATAGCTTATGTTTCAAGTAGTAGCATATTAATATGTTTAGAATCATAGTTAATAGGAGTTTTTTTAATTAACGAAAAAAAAAACATTGAAAAATTGTGCCTGTCAGACATTAATCCTTTATTCCCCGGATTTCACTCACTTATTCGCAAAAATAAAAATACCACACTGTAGCAGACAAAATTTACCATCGAAAGGATTCGGGAACATATATGAGAAACAAAAGGGTTAATTTTGTATCATCGTTTGAAGTATTTCTTTGCGATTTCACGCCAATCGGTCAGCTGACATAAGAAATGCCCGTTCTAATGTCAAACGATTGTTTGATGATTGTCGGTTGACATTAGAAATGTCCGTTGTAATGTCAAACAATCGGTTGACGTGAAATCGCCAATAATTAGTTGAATCAACTATAATTGATTATACAAAATTAACCATTCATTTTCTTGTTTAGGCTCCAGAATCATTTTAATAGTAACTTTTGTCCGCTACAATATGGTATTTTTAGTTCTGCGATTTAGAGTGAGTTTTTCAATTGCGGTTTAGCACTAAATTTTTTGAAGTTCGATTATTTGTAGACCTAATGTACCGGCATTACCAAAACTTCCGGAGAAATAAATAAATAAATAGCTCTGGCGCAATTGTCTCGGCACCACTTGGTACAAAACGGGCTAATTACGTCGGTGTAATTAGATTATTTCTATTAGAAATGATCCGTAAGTTATGACATCCAAAAATGATCAAACATTACCCAATATTCAAAGCGAAAAGCGTGTAAAACCACTCACCGTTCTCTATAATATCTCCAGCCACGATCAACTAACCTTCTCATACTATTCCCATAGCACAGAACTCACGAAACACAACCAAAATCCTACATAAATCCCGTAAAATCGAACTAACGTTTCAAATAGCACTCCGCAATGTTCCCCGAGAAACGTCAGACGCTATGACGTAGGCACGTACCCAGTCCCCGATCGCCCGCGTATAGCAGCGCCTCTATACGACTTGTCGCGCACCACAACCCTAGCACTCAACACGAAAAACAAAGATATTTTACTTATATCGCAAGGGCACGCCGGTGTTTAACGATAAACACAATCCGCGGGTTTAGTTTCACAGGTTTCCACAGCTCGCTGGTAAAATAACGCCGATTTAACACGAGGATAGGCAAAATAAGACGGAGCTTCGAAGCTCGTACGAATACTCCGCCATTGTCGCTCGGCCGACTGACGTTTGAGCGGAGCATGCGCAGAGCAGCGCGTACGTTTGGAGACCCGCTGGGTGCCAGTTTCCCGCTATTTTGCGAGCGATTTGAAATTTAATTGTGGAAAAAGTGTATGTTTGATGAAACGAATTTATAAATTCGTGTTGATATGTTGCTTGTTTGTTGAGGTTAAGTGTTGCGCTGTCAAAATATTGATTCTTATGTTTAATGTTTGTTATGTGTTGGTTTATTTATGGATTTGACGACTTTAGTAGGACAACGAAGACAGAAAGTAGATATATTTTAATCAAATTTGGTTTGAATACGTCGTTATTGGTACAAATTTAAATTTTATATGAACACTCGTAGTTTTATAATTGTAATTGTTTGCAAAGGCGTAATTTTTAATCCATAGTTTATGGGACTATACGACGGTCGGTCTACACAGACCCGGACTCAGTGGCGGTTTCAGGGGGGGGGGGAATTGGGTAATTACCACCCTAAGAATTTTTCGCTCGCTTATTTATATTAGTTCTTAAAAATTAGCAATATTTCAAACAAACCAGTTAAGTTTTATCGAACGGTTCTTCTTCATCGGTAAAAATTTTATAGGACTTAAATTGTCTTAATTTTCATTGAAACATCAAGGTACTATCGTGGCCATATATTATGTCCCCTCTTTTGCCGTCGATTCTCTCGCAAACCTAGGGGCGAAAAAATTTTAAAAAATTTTGATGCAGTCTTTGATTAATACTCTACTACTCATAAAAATTAGAAAGCTGTATATGTTGGCGTTTTCCCGATTTTTCCAAATTAAGAAGAATTGGCGCTGTTTTTGGCCCGTAAATTTCATTCGTTTAACTTTAGCAATTAATTACTCCGGAAATAATCCATAGATTTCAACGAATTAAAAAGTAAAATCACCCGCGGAATGTTAGCTGTCAATATGCATTTTTGTAAAATGATTGGGTGAGTGGTTGACCCACAAAAAGCTATATTAGGCAATGCCAGCAATTCCGTTATTAGAAGAGCTAGAATAATGAAATATAGACTATAGGCTACCCAATAATTCATAGGTTTAAAGTTTATTACATAATCATTGTTTATCTTGCATTTTCCATACAAAAGATCGTGCTGAAACTCCGCGTGAATTCCGACGCTCTACGGTTTTGGTGTGATGCGGGGAAGGGAGTCGTTAGCGGTACTGTCAACAGTGAGAGAACGGCGGACAACTGATTACCAATACACAAAAAGAACGATAACTTGTCAAGATAGTAATTTTAACTAACAGAATTAAATTCTTAATTTTTAAATTCAGAATTTTGGTTATAATATGTGACCCCGCTACGAGAGAAATGCCCTAACTGCCATCTCTCGTTTCGATAGTATTGACTCCTGTGTTTGACGTCTCATAACTCTAAAACTACTGATCAGAAAAACTTGAAATAAAGTGTGTCATACTCCACAATCATTTCTACATATGTTGTATGACTATCAAAATTTTTTGCCTCTCGGTGTAAACGTGAGCGCGAGAGAAGTCAAAAAATGTACCCGATTTTTGCATTTGTAAAACTGCCGTCATTCCGATTTTTTTTCTCCTAAACCGGTTAGCACAAAAATTTCAATGTTTGTTCAGGTTGCCTTCAGAGTCTCTTCTATCGATTGGCGTTTTTGTTTTCTTCAGTTTTTATACAATAAGGTTGTAAACAAGATTTTGATGGAAGCGGATAGATCAGTAAGGAATGTTAACAGCACAACGCAGTTAGCATGCATATAATCCTTATTTACTGCGTCACATATCGCTTAAATTTAATATCATTCCGACCATTTGTTAATTTTTAAGACCGAAATAAACATGAACAATGTTTTGCGCGTGACTCCGCCTGAGTCCGTTTTTGTGTTTATTTATTAGTAATATTTAAACACAGGCAAAAACAATATAACATAAATACAACTCTTGATATATGACATATATTACAAATGGCAGCTCTGAGCGTATAAAACTGATAGGTCGTTATATTGTGTCCGTAAACACTGTTCTCGGAGTAACTTTTGAGCCCGTGCGATCTCCCACTACCGGCCGCGTCGCTGTCGATCCCTTCCCCCGCATCACCCCGAAAACCGAAGACCGCCGCGTCAATTGCGGCGATCATGAGATGCTTCAACACGATCTTTTGTAGGGAAAATGCAAGATAAGCAATGATTCTGTAATAAACTGTAAATATATAATTTCTTATGTAGCCTATGATCGACACTTCATCATCCTAGCTCTTCTAATAACGAAATTGCTGGCATTGCATAATATAACTTTTTGTGGGTTAACCACTACTCCGATTATTTTATAAAAATGCACATTGAAAGCTACCATTCCGCAGGTGATTTTACTTTTTAGTTCGTTGAAATCTATGGATTATTTCCGGAGTAATTAATTGCTAAAGTTAAACGAATGAAATTTATGGGTCCAAAGCAGCGCCAATTCTTCTTAATTTGGAAAAATCGGGCAAACGCCAAGCTTTCTAATTTTTATGCGTTGTAGTATATTAATCAAGGACAGGACCAGAATTTTTTCAAATTTTTTCGCCCCTAGATTGGCGAGAAAATCGACATCAAAAGAAGGGACATAATATATGGCCACGATAGTACATCATAAATATAGCAGCATTGTTCTTCTGCTTTTAACCCTGCCCTAATTCTCGATATATGTATTGTATTACTCAACATCGAAATTTTAATCCTGTTTCTGGCATTCGTCTTTATTAAATTTATTTGACTAACGAGACGTTCCATATCGGCATTTGAATGTGGAAAAGATTAAAATCGTGGCTGCAAGCCACTATGTCTCAAAAAAGACTAACCGGCTTAGCTCTATTACATATTCATAGATATCTGGATATTAATATTGACAATATTATTAACAAGTTTGCTGGAAAACAAAGAAAAGTAGATTTCATTATTTAAGAAATATTATTAATCGTTTTTAAAAAATTTAGTTATATAAATCTGTTTCAAATTTGACAGAATATTTTATTATGTTTTTATATGTCCTATATTTACTTCGTATGTGATATAATTTTGTTTTTATTTAAAATGAACAGAATTTTACTTTATTATTATATAATATTCCTTTTTTATACAAATTATATTGTTTGATGTTGATTGTTTTCCATTTATGGAATAAAAAAAGATATTTAAGTGTTTACTTTTTTTTACCCCCCCCTTAAGCCAGTTGGCTGGAAACGCCCCTGCCCGGACTAATTATACAAATAACAATTATAACAAGTAATGTAAAATAAATTTTATTTTTGTCTCACTTAATGTAAAATAAATCTTATGAGTGTAACATAAATATGAATATGAACAATATAAGTATTATACATTTTGTAACCTACTGGCCATTAAACAAACCCACTTTATTTGACGCGATTTGGCGATGTTTCTGTCTATACATATATCCGTAAAATGCTTCGAACAAATAACACTGGACTTTGTCGGCTTCCAGTTACATCAGTCTACAAACTGTATCCATAATTCCTGCTGGGCAAGAATCTTTGGAAACCTACATTTAACTGATAAATAAACCAAAAATTAAGTCAAATTTTATTGAATACGGGCCTGTTCATTGTCATTTGACTGACATCTAACGTCACTTACCGATGAAACGTAATTCCCGCTGATTGATAGCAGCCAGGACCCTTTCTGCTGCGACAGCTTCTTACATCACATACTGTCATGCTAATTGGTTATAAAAAAATACTTATAGCGCACTAGAAACCATTGAATAGTATATTATTATACAAATTTTATAAGACGTCAAATTGGCGCACGAGTTGTTTTGGGCACGACGAGCGTAGCGAGGAGTGCCCAATGGAACGAGTGCGCCAATACGTCTTATAAAACGAGTGTAATATACTATTTTTTCTACTTTGCGTAATTAATTTTATATAAATTTAGAAATTGTGGTTATTATATCGCGCTAAATTAGAATCTAGGGTATTTTGCAGGTACCACATGGCAGCACTGTAGTAACTGTCAACTTCGTTAAGGATGAGATCGATGAGATAAAATCATGACAAAATCTAATTGTGAATAATTTTACTCTACTTTAGCCTACAAGTTTGAATAAATATTCAGCGAGGTCGCAACGATGATCATAATGGAGCTTGGGGCAACACTTTTAACCCTACTGTGATAAATACATGAAACTTAACCTAAAAAGTTAACAACTTTAAAATAGTGGTTTCATAAGTATAATAATCAGAATAGAAGTGTTTGGCGGTGACTGATTAGTTACTTCAAAGAACAAGAACTTACTAAGGAATTGTTATAACCGCTTAACGTTTAATAGCGGTGTCTACCTAATTCCGCTACGTAGCCGTTGCGGCTTATATATTTACAAGCACTTATAATTGAAACCCAATTCTAATTTCGGCGAAGTAGTTTATTAGAATAAATTATACTTAGTAAAATTACATGTGATGGAGGTAATACAAATACGTTGCACACAACCAGAACTAAGACGAAGTCGAAAGCGACGGACAAAAACGAATACGAATTGAACCCAGCATCCAAGCGTCCAAAATATTACCGAAAACTTATACGTTACATAAACTAAGAAATCCTCTACACTTTAAATGTACTATAGCTTCGTACGTGTATGCTGATAAACCATTTATTGCGCATATACAATCTCGCAGCAGTAATTAAAATCGTTCATAACTACGATGTAGGTTTGATCTTCGCATAATAACCTTATTAAAGTAAATGTGGTACTTGAATTATATCTGAAAAGGGGATTTGATGTTTAGTTGAAAAGAATGATAACGATCACTTACCAGAGTCGTAAAGCATCACCGAAAACGTCATGCTGGCGTATTTTGATGAACACAGCAAAACTAAGAAAGCCCCAATCCTTTGGCCATACTATAGCAAGCTACACCCTGTTTAAATATGTATAGACTATTGATATTTCGCAGTTTATGCGATTGCAAGCGATTAAGAAGATGCAGTGTGTGGTTATGTTGGGTTATGTATTGTACATTTGACATATGGCATTTGATATCAATGTGTACCAATCTTAGACAAAAATGTTACTGTTTTCGGTATTACAATGTGTTAATTGTAACACCGAAAACAGTGTTACAATGTGTGCATTGTGAATGCAAAGTAGAAAAACATATATAAGGTATCGGCTTGTCAATTTGAGGTTATGGGACTAACGGATGGTATGATTTGACGTACAGTAGTCCGAATTTTAAGCTCATATGACAAAACGTGCTAGGAGTTACAGGTGTACCAACCATTACAAGAAAGAAAACTCAAAATAAGACAATAATCACTAGATTTATTTCGAAAACAACCAAACTACATAATCGAGCATTTGTCCTTCTTCTTCCTATCCCTTTCAGGGGTGTGCCCATCCCTCCTTCTTTTCGAAGCACGCTCTCTTTTCTCTCTATTCTCTCGATTCTCCCTCTTCTCCTTCTCTAACTCCTCCCTAGATCTAGACCGAGGGGACGAACTCCTCTTTTTACCACAACCCTTCGACCGAGATCCACCAGAGTCTGACCTACTACCAGGCGATTCGTCCCTATAAAACCTGTCCCCATCATTCCGATAGTATTGAGGCTCACATTCAGCGCTCCTACCAGAATCTTTACGTTTTTGCCCATCGGGACACGATGGTGGACATTTTTGACGGTCCATCCTCTCTTGGGAGGCCACCCTCCCTTTGGAGGTCTCAGATGGAGCCCTGCGAACCCTTTGCGACGCCTCCACACATGGTTGACATTGCTGGTGGTATGTTTGTGGATAAACTATCTTTTCTCCACTTGTATAATGCTTGTCTTGTTTCTTACGTTGTTTTGAGGAGGTGCAAGACTTTGAGGATGACTTCTTCCTGGCTATTTGGTGTTCTTCCTCGTGTTTTCGAAGGCTGTGATGACTTGGCTTCTGGTAGGGCTGGCAAGGCTTATCTCCAGTGCTGCAGGATTGTTTTGGTGCATGGTAAGGCTTATCGCGTGGTTGGTCGTATGGTTTTTGTTGATCTGGATGGTGGTACGTTTGAACTGCTTTATCAACCCTCAATACCTCATGTGATGTTTGTATTGGTGTCTCTTGGGTTTGGTATGGTTGGATGAATTCAACGCTTGGAGATCTAAACTCCTGGTGTGGCATCACTTGTCGTTGGTAGTATTGTATGGGTATTTGTCCTTGATGCTTTGGTGCTTTCTCTTGATATTCCTGAGGTCTGCTTTGATATTCCCTTTCTGGAAAAGCTCTAGGTGTACCCTCAGGTATTGTGTCTATGTTTGGTACATAACTGGTGGGTGTTGCTTGGAGATATTTGCATTTTGGCGTACATTCAGCGTCTCCAATACACTCTTCTTCTGGGTACCTATTACTAAAAAAACAGCTAACCTATTAAAGAACCTTTTGACACATAATTTTCTCTCACCATTTGGGCAAAAGCATCTCCAACTTTCCTGCGTTTATAATCGTCGTTAAACTCGTTTGTACTTGAGCAGGGAAATTATGTAGGGTTGCGTCTGTGCTTATGGAAGCGTCCTTCATGATTTTCACTGTCCATACAGTGGTTGTGTCGTCAGAGGCAGCACATTCGCATACAAGATCAATGTCATCAGGTGCCTATATAGGAAGAGTATTGAAAATAACACCAAGATTTTCTTACATAAGATATTTGTCAAAGGCAGAAGGGTTGCGAGCTCAAACTTAGTTATAATATTTTTGGGTACAGCCAAAGACATACAAGTCGAAACAAAAATTACTAACCTCATGTTGCATCGAGACAATTTGGGCTGCCAATGGGTTGACTTTGAAAACATTCCCGGGTGGTAGCACTGGATATCTGTTATCATTGTTATCTTTAGTTGGTACCTCAATCTCTTCTGTTAAACCTTTCGAATTCATGGTTGTTAGAACCACTGGTTTTGGAAACTGTCGATATTTTGATTGACCGCTTTCAGAATTTGTAGAACATCTACAAATTTTTGTCGGGCTCTCGTTTTTTGTTACCGCGGGGTTATTTTTTGCCGGTACCAAAACTCTGCTGCACTTGCAGCACTTACAAGCGCCATCTGGTGGTCGATACTTTATATGCTGTTGTTTGGCCATCTCATGCGTCTTTTTTGGAGACTGGGACATCCTGTGGCCTTGGATCTTTACGTTTATACTTACGAAATACTAAAATCTACAAAAAGTATATTATATGTTGTTAAAAATGGTATACTAACAATTGACATAGTCATAGTTAGACATAGTTACCAAATTTCCTATGATGGGGCTCATAACCATCATCTTTCTACTGCTGATTTTCCACATAGATTCCAAATATACGATTTCAGAAAAAGTACGAAAATTTTATTTTGTCTGTAGACAACCACTGTTGAATTTTGACAGTTCGTTTTGATGTTTTGACAACATGATGTCATATGTTTTTTTTTTGATAAATAAGGCTACACGTTTGTTTATTGTATACAATTTATTTCTTATTAATATACTTAATTTAAATCTCTAGCTGTACGTTTAAAATGTATTAAACTTTTCTCCTTAGCTGTAAAAGGAGATTTCAGGGGAGTCAGGTCGATATCTTGGGGTTTTAACTCCCGCAGGGTTGGTATTCTTGAGACAGCTGTCACTTTTTGAGCTGTCAGTTTTTGACTAGGTGCTACAAACATATCACCAGCGCAGTGACTTAAAACCCTGAAAATGAGACACAAACAGCATACAACAACTGTTAAATAGTCATGCAAACTCACTTTTGATGTTGTTGTTGTTTGACGTCATCAGCCGATTGTTTATGTTTCGTGACTGTATCCAAATGAACAAAGTAACTAGTTGAGTAACACTGCATCTGTCTTTCAAACTCGATTTCATAGCTTGTCGATGGTACAGCTACAATATGAGAAACTTGATAATCAGTTTCTCTGTGCCGTTCTCTATGCCTTGGACTATGGTGACGCTTATCATAAGGTCGTATCTCTTCTTCTACAAAAAGAAACAAGTGATACAAGTGTGTCAAGACGTTTGATATTAATCTTAAACCTTCGTATTCATAGGGGTCTCTAGTTTGAGCATAATTATGCTCAATAGGCTCTTCAGCTGGCACTACTTGGCTGAATTTTGTGTTGCAATACGGGTTGCAACAATCATCCATATCTTGGTGATGCTTAGACCCAAATAATGCTACCAACCTAAAAGATATCCAAGAGGAAAGTACTAGATACCTAAAAAACACTAAAACCATAAACTAACCTGACTATACAAATAGCATCTATGAGAAAAATTATTGCTGTGATGAGATATAATATTGTATAAACCCACCACCATTTAACAAGGATTATAGGTGATACTCCGGCACACAAAACAAACAATAAAGTTGCGCTTATTGCGAAGCATATCCAAGCCCGCCAACCTATAGGGTAATACGCGCAGATAACCAAAAGGTCGAAGAATGTTACTAACATATACATGATTGGGACGAAATAGAAGACTATATAGTATGGTGTTGAGCGGAAGTAGCCTAATTCGGAGGCTACTATCGTAAAAATAACGCATATGACACACATAACCTAAAAAGTTAGAGGTTAAATTAATTCGTAGGAGAAAATATGGTTTGCGAAACTTACAAATTCCACCCCTCTAACTTCGTTACAAGGTCCTCTTCGCCTATCTTTTTTCCAACAACATACATTTCCCATTTAGTGAAATTGCTTTGATTATAATAGTTTTGACAAGCTTGGTCTAACCGTCGAAATTGACAGTTCGGGTGTAGCGACATCTATGAACGGGTACTGGAAGTTGCATTGAAATTCGCCTCGTTTTATAGGTTATGGTTGTTAATTTGGTTGTCTACACCTGCTGTCAATTTGCTGTCAGTTGTAAAGAAAGTGATTACTGATTACACATCGAGATAGTATAAAAGAGGAGGAGCTTAAAATTGGGACTACTTTATGTCAAATCATACCGTCCGTTAGTCCCATAACGTCAAATTGACAAGCCGATACATTTTATAGGTTTAAGTGGTTTCTAGTGCGCTATAAATATTTTTTCTACTTTGCATTCACAATGCACACATTGTAACACTGTTTTCGGTGTTACAATTAACACATTGTAATACCGAAAACAGTAACATTTTTGTCTAAGATTGGTACACATTGATATCAAATGCCATATGTCAAACGTACAATACATAACCCAACATAACCACACACTGCATCTTCTTAATCGCTTGCAATCGCATAAACTGCCAAATATCAATATTCTATACATATTTATACATGGGTGTAGCCTGCTATAGTATGGCCAAAGGATTGGGGCTTTCTTAGTTTTGTTGTGTTCATCAAAATACGCCAGCATGACGTTTTCGGTGATGTTATACAACTCTGGTAAGTGATCGTTATCATTCTTTTCAACTAAACATCAAATCCCCTTTTCAGATATAATTCAAGGACCACATTTACTTTAATAAGGTATTATGCGAAGATCAAACCTACATCGTAGATATGAACGATTTTAATTACTGCTGCGAGATTGTATATGCGCAATAAATGGTTTATCAGCATACACGTACGAAGCTATAGTACATTTAAAGTGTAGAGGATTTCTTAGTTTATGTAACGTATAAGTTTTCGGTAATATTTTGGACGCTTGGATGCTCGGTTCAATTCGTATTCGTTTTTGTCCGTCGCTTTCGACTTTGTCTTAGTTCTGGTTGTGTGCAACGTATTTGTATTACCTCCATCACATGTAATTTTACTAAGTATAATTTATTCTAATAAACTACTTTGCCGAAATTAGAATTGGGTTTCAATTATAAGTGCTTGTAAATATATAAGCCGCAACGGCTACGTAGCGGAATTAGGTAGACACCGCTACTAAACGTTAAGTGTTATAACAATTCTTAAGTAAGTTCTTGTTCTTCGAAGTAACTAATCAGTCACCGCCAAACACTTCTATTCTGATTATTATACTTATGAAACCACTATTTTAAAGTTGTTAACTTTTTAGGTTAAGTTTCATGCATTTATCACAGTAGGGTTAAAAGTGTTGCCCCAAGCTCCATTATGATCATCGTTGCGACCTCGCTGAATATTTATTCAAACTTGTAGGCTAAAGTAGAGTAAAATTATTCACAATTAGATTTTGTCATGATTTTATCTCATCGATCTCATCCTTAGCGAAGTTGACAGTTACTACAGTGCTGCCACGTGGTACCCGCAAAATACCCTAGATTTTAATTTAGCGCGATATAGTAACCACAATTTCTAAATTTATATAAAATTAATGACGCAAAGTAGAAAAAATAGTATATTACACTCGTTTTATAAGACGTATTGGCGCACTCGTTCCATTTGGGCACTCCTCGCTACGCTCGTCGTGCCCAAAACAACTCGTGCGCTAATTTGAATCTTATAAAACTTGTATAATAATATACTATTTTATAACTAATTAGCATGACAGTATGTGAAGTAAGAAGCTGTCGCAGCAGAAGGGGTCCTGGCTGCAATAAATCAGCGGGAATTACGTTTCATCGGTAAGTGACGTTAGATGTCAGTCACATGATAATGAACAGGCCCGTATTCAATAAAATTTGACTTAATTTTTGGTTTATTTGACAATTAAACGTATGTTTCCAAAGATTCCTGCCCAGTAGGAATTATGGATACAGTTTGTAGACCGATGTAACTGGAAGCCGACAAATTCCAGTGTTGTTTGTTCGAAGCATTTTACGGATATATGTATGGGCAGAACATCACCAAATCGCGTCAAATATATTTTCTAGTTTAGTAAAACATAGTTTCGATCAAGATGTGTTGGATAGTCACAGAATATTATTAATTGAAAGTATTATAAATATGTACACACATATTCGAATGTGTTACATCAGAAAAACAAAAGGAAATAAATCCGCCAGCATTGGACATCAAAATAATAAAGTGGTTTTGTTTAATGGCCAGTAGGTTACAAAATGTATAATACTTATTTTGTTCGTCATAGCGTCTCGTTTCTATATCATTATGTCAACTTATGTTAAAGGAAACAAGAAGATATATTATGAATTATTTATTGTACAAAACTTAAACTATACAATAATATACATGTTTTATATCTACACATTTGGACGGACTGTGATATTTGGTCGAAACTGCAATAAAAGCAATTTTATTATAACAAAAATAAACGATAAATTTATAAAAATAATAAAAACAGATTTGCCAATTTGTTAGTAGATACGTGTACACTTTTAAATGACTACTAATGTATTTATAATATAAAAAATTATAATATAAAATTTGTACATGACTCAGATATATAACCCTATTTACACATTACAAGTAAAAAAACACAAATACAAACTTAAAATAATTAAAAATCATTCTTTGCTTCCAAAATCTTTCTTTGACCTGAATGTAGCTACAGCGTCTATGGCAAATATTATTCCGTTTACAAATGCGCAGGCGCTACAAGACATTAGCAATGGTAACAGATACATGTGCGGATGAAAAATTCTATTTCTAAAGTGTTCTCTGTCAGTAAAAATCAAAACACTCGAGACCAAATTCAAACCAGCTCCACATATCGAAAAAAGTGCTGAAGTTCTAAACCCAATTTTTTCCTTGCAAAGATATGTACAGAAAAGTACACAGTTAATGAGGATATATCCAGAAAATCCTGTGTATAATAGTCCTAGATGATAGATGTGTCCTGATGTTATTTTTGGGGAAGCTATGGGTTCGTAGATAAGACCTATACATACGATGCATAGTGCCTGAAATTGAGAAAATCACAATGTCAAGAAAGGTAGTTTTCTTTGTAGACAAAATAAAGAATAACTAACATAGTTTTTTTTAAATGGAACACTAGGTAGGATACTCCTGAATCATTTCTACATAAGTAAAAGGTGATTTTTGCACTTCTATATTAACGCTCGTCTTTCCAATTTTCTTCCTCGTGAACCGTTTGCCACAAAAATTTCAATTTTTGTTCAGGTTGCATTTAGAGCCTCTTCTATAGATTGGCGTTTTTGATTTCTTCAGTTTTTGTGTAATAAAGGTTGCGAACAAGATTTTCATGGAAGCGGATATGTCAGTAAAGGAGCTCCTACACGCAATGCCAACGTCTCGCAACGTTGGTGATGTGACGCGCTGCGCGTAGTGCGCGCATTCACTACGCCAACATTGGCCATCGTTGGTATTGGGCGCAAGGTATTTCTGTGTATCGTAGAAGGCTCGTAGCGTCCCGTAGAGAATTAAAAATGAACAGTGAAGACGATATCATTGCTGTTGCCGCAGCTCCCATTATTTTAAGCAGTGCATTGTTGCTTAGAATTAAAAAAAGGAACCCTCGAAAGAGGACACTGTTTAATAAGGTTGTTAAATATTAAACATGTTTTTCAGTCATTATTTATACAGTACGTTCGAAAATATTAAATACATTAAGGACTACAAATATACAGCAATTCAGGGAACAAAATTATTTAGTTTTTTTATATTTGCCACGTGACATTAAAAAAATCTCCCTTTTTATTTTCTACTTGTTTCAAGCAACAAATGCGGAATAAGATGGGATAAGATCTAATACAGTGAGTGGTCTATATTTTTATGCAGGACCCTGTTAATTTGTGTAGTTTCTTTATATAAATATTTCATTTCAGTCAAATCGATGAATTCATAATTTTGATTTATAATATAATTTATATAATAAAACTGAAACTATTTATAATAAGATACAAAGAAAAATTGAGAACCCTTACATACATGGAGTATTAATTATAGATATTAAAACTCCGTGTATGTATATTATGTAGGTATATTTATTATCAACCCAATATTTTTAGTAACAGATATACTTTTTGATATTTATCTGATAATCAAAATAAGGGAAAGCATCCAGTATAGTTTTTAAACTTTGTTGAATACATTAAATACATCAGATTATTTAAATTTGCCGCTTAAAACTAATCTATAAATTGTTAATTAATAAATAGTTAATTGTTGTTAATTATATAAATTCAACTTTGTTTGATTGTAGTCAACATTGTAGGGAAGAGGGTTGACCGCAGTCCTTGGACCCCTATACCGTATGACTCCCCATCGTGTGTAGATTCATATCCCGCTTCCCTCCAACCCCCTCCCTCACCTTTCCCACCCCACCCTAGCGAATAAGGTTGACCGCAATCCTAGAACCTAAATACCGTATGCCTCCCCATTGTGTGCGAATTAATTTTTAAAATTTTAATTATGACGTCATTTCTGGAAAACCCGGAAATCATACTAACCTCAAGACCATCCTATAAATTGGCATTTTCTGTCTATTAACACAACGTTCATTCCTTCGGCGTTAAAAACAAAAAATAAACAAACGTACCTATGCCGTGGGTCATCCATTATAACGACTTCAATATTGTCTTCAGAATATTATTTTATTGCTTGTTAATTTATTGTAACTGTAAGGTTAATATAATGCTTATAAGAACCATAATTATTGTGAATAAATTTACTAAATATTAAAAAAAGTTTTCATGTTTTTACATTTGGGCAATCAGGCATTTGGGCAAATAATAAATCATCATTGTCCTTAAAGTACGTACAAATATAAATAATGCAGTATATATGATAAAACATAGATCGATAACTAAACTTTTCATCGGTAGTACGTACAGTGCTAAAACAGACTGAAATAAAGCGGACAAAGTCAACATATTGGCGATGTGCATTGGCACAGTTGGGTCCCGCTACGCGAAGCACTCCGATGGCCAATGATGGCCCCTATTGGCACTGCGTGTAGGAGCTCCTTTACGAATATTACCACGATAACGGGATATACACGTAAACAATCGTCATATTTTACTTATAGCGACTGTAGAATTGCATAATAATTAAGTAATTTTTAAAGCGATTTAATATGAATGATATAAATTTCGTGCAGCGCGCAGTACGTCAATCGTAACGGTAAATGGAAACGTAGCTGGGACAGTGGAAGATTATTTACTAGTAGTACAATACGATCAGAACAATTTAATTTCGGAATTTGGAATAGTAGTGCGAGTTAAATATAGGTAATGAATTTAGATGTACAATTAATTATACCCAACAATATTTTATATACCCGTTACCAACACAATTTATACTCATCCCAGGTCAAATTTGATGAAATAATTTTTATATGGTCTAAATGTTCTTTTAGATGGTCGTATATTTTGGTTTATTTATTTCTTTAAATAATAATTATAACATATTTGCATTCCATCAAAATTCGTCGAAAATTTAGAGCTGGTTTCCACAATATTTTGTGAATTAGTGATATACATAATAGGGTATTCCGGTGTTTTTAAAATTGTCATTTTTTACAAAGTATGTGTGCTACTGTTTGCTACTTCACAAGTAAAATATCAAACATTGTTTTAAATTAAGAGAAATCGTTGTTTGAAGTTTGAATTAGGATTGGTCTTTGTGACGTCACAAAGACCGCTCAAAGTGAGCGACTTGACAACGTTGCTATATCTAGGGTGCACGTAGTAAATTTTTGTCTTCTGTTGTGTCGTCAACGTTTAGAATCGCTCGTTTGTTGACACCTGCTTTGGTTATTGAGGTTATATCAAACACTTGTTCAAAATGTATAAACTCCAACGACGACATTGTTCTGTCCCGGGCTGTAACAGCAGTAAAACAGTAACTCCTGATAAGATTTTCTTTACATTGCCGACTAGCGAGATGAGAGATGTTTGGCTTCAAGTTTCAATGATCAAATCATCTTTCAAAAAAAGTTACCATTCGTTGTCAAACAACAGGGTCGCCAACCGTCAACTTGGCCGATCAGCTGTTCGAGAGCTGTCCGCTGTTGCCACCGCTACTAGGGATCGGTAATCATCGTGTATTTCCGAGGGTGGTCGGTCAATTCAAACGAAATGCACTTTTAATTGCAATTATCTCATAGAAAAACTAAATAAAAAAGCTCATAGCTTAACTTTATGAATCCTCATAAATTGTACAATAGGTTAAACCGAATATCTGCTTAAATTTTGACATGACCGGAATACCCTATTGTCATTATTTTCAGTTGTCAGATATTTGAAACATTAATATACAAAATAATAATATAAAAAAAATGTAATGATACATTCATGCTATACAAAATACATACTCCTTTTTGTTTATTAAGTTAAACACTGCAAAACATCGTTGAAGCTAAATATCTCGAAAATACCAGTAAATCACAATTAACAAATTACCATAAATATAAATTTAAAGCAATTTAATTTTAATTTATTTCTATTTTCTGAATAAATGTTACTACATATGTTAGTTCTGAAATAACCTGAAAAGTAAAAATTATGACAAGAAATTGATTTTTGTTTTATTAACGCAAGAAAAGCTATTAGATGCAATAAGGTTGTATAATTTGTTGTGCTTTATACAATATCTTGAAAAGAGATTTTCATTTCATGTAATCGAAAACTTTTATGTTTATTAATATAAAATTAACGTTATATTTAATAAAAACACAATTACATTGCAATTTAGGAATTACATTAATTCACTACACATTAAGCTAATAAATAGAAACATATAAATCATTATATACCTATTCAGAGCATTCGAACAAGGTTTCGCTAATAATAACTTTCCTATATACGAGTTGCAGCGTTAAGGGACAATTTTTTGCACTTAGCGGCCGAGCGGCCGGCCAGAATAACAAAAAACTTGTATATGGATGTATCATCGACACACTGCTGAAATACTGATACGAAGTTACTAAATTCCAAGAGTGCATCAGAAGTGCGTCAAAATTTCGCATCTCGTTCGACTGCCTCGCACCAAAACCCACAAGCGAGGGAAGCCGAACTGCGCAAAATGTTGTTCATGTTTATTTCAGTCTTAAAAATTAACAAATAGTCAGAATGCTATTAAATTCAAGAGATGTGTATCGCAGTAAATGAGGATTATTTGCATGCTAACTGCGTTGTCCTGCTAACATTCGTTCCTGAGATATCGGCTTCCATCAAAATCGTGTTCGCAACCTTTATTACATAAAAGAAAACAAAAGCGCCAATCTATAGAAGAGACTCTAAACGCAATCTGAACAAAAACTGAAATTTTTGTGGTAAGTGGTTTAAGAGAAAATAAATCTTTAGACATTAAATAATTAAAATTGAAGATTTACATACCGTTTCAACGATTTTCACGAAAATATGCCAGTTATCCTTCAGCTTCTTTTTGATAGGTTTCTTCGGTAAACTTGTGGTATCCTCGTCACCTTTGTCAACATCATCATCCATCTCGAAGTGTAACTTCTTTGGGACGTCGTAATACGTAGTTGTAGTAAGATTAGCCACTTTGAAACTGTTTTTCTGACTTCAACAACTCACATCTGCTACAATACTGGTCCAAATTTTGATACGAGCCGTACACCAATTAACTCTACTTAACCTCACTACTACAATTAACCACCTAACACCCACACGTACACTTCTGTCTCATCTGGAGCTTCTTCTTCTTGATGATCGTTATGAATCATCCAATTTTTGTGACTGTTTATAGGCTAGCCGCTCCAAATTGATTTGATTGATGTCACTGCTAGTCATCGGTGCATTCAAATGCATGAATTAAAGCTATATGTCGATGTATGAGTAGGTTCCGCGTGTTTGTATGGAAAATGCAAGACCTTGGGAGTAACAGTATAGCCTGGTTGGGTCACTTAGTACCTCTGTGTAACACTTACAACGATATGTTTACATTTGCGAGTTTGTAATTAGCGCAGTACCATTTTTTTCTATGCGCGGTGTTGACTGACTTCTTGGGAAATGCGATGGGTACAGCTTTCTACCGGTAACATAGATAATTAGTCCTGAAAATTACAACTTTCTATCTACCCTGGTTAAATCAGATTTTCCCAAACTTCGAGTATGTATGCATTCAAGTTTTGATGCTATGACTTTAGTTTGTGGGACATTAAGAGAAAAGTAAATGGGATAGAGACGATTACCATACATGCCTTGGTCGCAGATAAATCAGGTAATTAATCCTTAAAATTACAACTCCCCGTCTACTCTGGCTTAATCAGGAGATTTTCCCAAACTTTGAGTATGTATGCATTCAGGTTTTGATGCTATAACTTTAGTTTTTGGGACATTACGAGAAAAGTAAATGGGATAGAGACGATTACCATACACGCCTTGGTCGAAGATAATTCAGGTAATTAATCCTGAAAATTACAACTCTCTGCCTACTTTGGCTTAACCAAGAGATTTTCCCAAACTTCGTGTATGTATGCATTCAAGCTTTGATGGTATAACTTTAGTTTTTGGGACATTACGAGAAAATTAAATGGGATAGAGACGATTACCATACATGCCTTGGTCGCAGATAAATCAGGTAATTAATCCTGAAAATTACAACTCTCTGTCTACTGTGGATTAATCAGGAGATTTTCCCAAACTTCGAGTATGTATGCATTCAAGCTTTGATGCTATGACATTAGTTTTTGGGACATTACGAGAAAAGTAAATGGGATAGAGACGATTACCATACATGCCTTGTTCGCAGATAAATCAGGTAATTAATCCTGAAAATTACAACTCTCTATCTACTCTGGATTAATCAGGAGATTTTCCCAAACATCGACTATGTATGCATTCAGGCTTTGATGTTATAACTTTAATTTTTGGGACATTACGAGAAAAGTAAATGGGATAGAGACGATTACCATACACGCCTTGGTAGCAGATAAATCAGGTAATTAATACTGAAAATTACAACTCTCTGCCTACTTTCGCTTAACCAAGAGATTTTCCCAAACTTCGTGTATGTATGCATTCAAGCTTTGATGGTATAACTTTAGTTTTTGGGACATTACGAGAAAACTAAATGGGATAGAGACGATTACCATACATGGCTCGGTCGCAGATAAATCAGGTAATTAATCCTAAAAATTACAACTCCCCGTCTACTCTGGCTTAACCAGGAGATTTTCCCATACTTCGACTATGTATGCATTCAGGCTTTGATGTTATAACTTAAATTTTTGGGACATTACGAGAAAAGTAAATGGGATAGAGACGATTACCATACATAGCTCGGTCGCAGATAAATCAGGTAATTAATCCTGAAAATTACAACTCCCTGTCTACTCTGGTTTAATCAGGAGATTTCCCCAAACTTCGAGTATGTATTCATTCAGGCTTTGATGCTATAACTTTAGTTTTTGGGACATTACGAGAAAAGTAAATGGGATAGGGACGATTACCATACATGCCTTGGTAGCAGATAAATCAGGTAATTAATCCTGAAAATTACAACTCCCTATCTACTCTGGTTTAATCAGGAGATTTCCCCAAACTTCGAGTATGTATTCATTCAGGCTTTGATGCTATAACTTTAGTTTTTGGGACATTACGAGAAAAGTAAATGGGATAGAGACGATTACCATACATGCCTTGGTCGCAGGTAAATCAGGTAATTAATCCTGAAAACTACAACGCTCGGTCTACTCTGGCTTAATCAGGAGATTTTCCCAAACTTCGTGTTTGTATACATTGAGGCTTCGATGCTGTAACTTTAGTTTTTGGGACATTACGAGAAAAGTAAATGGGATAGAGACGATTACCATACATGCCTTGGTCGCAGATAATTCAGGTAATTAATCCTGAGAATTACAACTCTCTATCTACTCTGGCTTAATCAGGAGCTTTTCCCAAACTTCGAGTATGTATGCATTCAGGGTTTGATGTTATAACTTTAGTTTGTGGGACATTACGAGAAAAATAAATGGGGTAGAGACGATTACCATACATGCCTTGGTAGCAGATAAATCAGGTAATTAATACTGAAAATTACAACTCTCTGCCTACTTTGGCTTAACCAAGAGATTTTCCCAAACTTCGTGTATGTATGCATTCAAGCTTTGATGCTATAACTTTAGTTTTTGGGACATTACGAGAAAAATAAATGGGATAGAGACGATTACCATACATGCCTTGGTTGCAGATAACTCAGGTAATTAATCCTGAAAATTACAACTCTCTGTCTACTCTGGCTTAATCAGGAGATTTCCCCAAACTTCGAGTATGTATGCATCCAGGCTTTGATGCTATAACTTTAGTTTTTGGGACATTACGAGAAACGTAAATGGGATAGAGGCGATTACCATACATGCCTTGGTTGCAGAGAATTCAGGTAATTAATCCTGAAAATTACATCTCTCTGTCTACTCTGGCTTAATCAGGAGATTTCCCCAAACTTCGAGTATGTATGCATTCAGGCTTTGATGCTATAACTTTCGTTTTTGGGACATTACGAGAAACGTAAATGGGATAGAGGCGATTACCATACATGCCTTGGTTGCAGATAACTCAGGTAATTAATCCTGAAAATTACAACTCTCTGTCTACTCTGGCTTAATCAGGAGATTTTCCCAAACTTCGAGTATGTATGCATTCAGGCTTTGATGGTATTATTTTAGTTTTTCTGACATTACGATATGACGCCAGTTATAGGTTAGGTTTCTGTCAACACCAAAAAGAAACCCTACCCTTATGGCTGGAATTAGGGGTTGTTGGTACAAACACATACCGAAACCATGACTAAGCTAAAAGCATTAGTCGTTGACGTTCATTTCACATTCAAGGTTCTCGAATGTGTAAGTAAACCCACAATTTTCATATATATTCACATCTCTTATAGCTTCTGTGCCTTGCGTGTGTTATAGCTATACAAATCACCCCGTTTTACTCATCTCAATATCTGTTGCAAGATTGTCTAGCGGTGGCAGTGTACGGAAATTTCTACATAACTCTTGGATTTATAATAATACGTTGTGTCAACGAAACAGACCCTTTATTGGAGGCGATTTTATTACCAATTGGTACAGCATACAATATTCTCAGTGGTATTTACGGATTTATGTATTTTGAAGAGAGAAAACAACTACATGAAAGATTTGAAACAGCCCTATTCGTTGCCACTTTTAATATAACATGTGGTCTCTTAATGTTCGCTGATGCTCTATTAACGGTTGTAACATATATCAGGAAACAATTGAAAATTGATTTGATTTGAATAAAAATATAACACAAAAGAGCTTTGTTCGTTGGGTTTACTAGACATTACTCAGGTTAGGGCATAAATAAAATACATATATACTAATATAGATAGCCCACTCAGCCCATTTATTTTTCAGTAATAATATAACAAGAGAGTGAGAATAAATTGAAAATAATTTGACAGATTGTTTGAAAACTTGTTGCCAAATGGCAACAAGTTTGAACAAAATCTGTCAAATTATTTTCTAATTTATGGAACTCTCGAGTTATATTTGACGAGATTATTTTTTGATTCACAAATTTTTACAATAAAAAAGATCAATAAAACTATCATAAAATTATTGAAAAATTTAATTTAATTAATTATTACTTACAATATATGAAAATATCGTTGACACCATGTGAATATATTAAAAGAATTAACAATTTAAATTAGTACAATGAAAAACGCAATTATTAAAAATATTTCGAGACTCATTATTTATTGAGGATTTGGAATTGCTTGTTGTATTAAGTGTTTCCTCCTGCGTATTTTCTCTAAGATTATTTATTATATTTGAATGACGTTCTTGGTTCAATTGTAAGTATGGTTTAATCGAACTTGCAGAATTATGACCAGTGACCTTGATTAGTTCTTGTTCTCCTACACCAGCTTTTGAAAGGTTACTTACTGCACTTGATCTGGCAGAATGGTTAGTTATTTTTTTGGTAACTGTGTCTAGACCTACTTTTTCTGCTTTTTCTACATTTTGAAATGGAATTTATTCCCACAGGAACGTTTTTATACCAAAAACCATGAGTTTGCCAAGCTGGATTTGGAGTAAGAAACAAGCGTTCGGTTTTAATATTTTCTTCACGTTTACTCATTAGTTTTTCAAAAAGACGAACAGGGCAAATATCTGAGTTATTTATGTTTGGAGTCAACCATTTACTATTAGCGCACCTTTGTGCTCCACCCTGTGCAGTTTTTGTACAGATGGGATTGTATTCAATGCGGCCAGTATTTAATCTTTTTATGTCGGTTTCTTTTTTAAAATAATGAACTAAACATTAATAAACATGTAATAATGTTTCATTGATTACCATTAAGCCAGAACTACTAGAGTACCAACTATTTCTTTCTTTGAACTTAAGTAGTGAACATGTAGTATTAAATACCATTATTCGTTAAATAAAGAATATTCAAATAATAAACCGGGTCAATAATGTGAGAAAAATCTCGCGTAAATCATAATAATTTTTTTCTACTTTGCATTCACAATGCACACATTGTAACACTGTTTTCGGTGTTACAATTAACACATTGTAATACCGAAAACAGTAACATTTTTGTCTAAGATTGATACACATTGATATCAAATGCCATATGCCAAACGTACAATACATAACCCAACATAACCACACACTGCATCTTCTTAATCGCTTGCAATCGCATAAACTGCAAAATATCAATATTCTATACATATTTAAACATGGGTGTAGCCTGCTATAGTATGGCCAAAGGATTGGGGCTTTCGTAGTTTTGCTGTGTTCATCAAAATACGCCAGCATGACGTTTTCGGTGATGTTTTACGACTCTGGTAAGTGATCGTTATCATTCTTTTCAACTAAACATCAAATCCCCTTTTCAGATATAAGTCAAGGACCAGATTTACTTTAATAAGGTATTATGCGAAGATCAAACCTACATCGTAGATATGAACGATTTTAATTACTGCTGCGAGATTGTATATCCGCAATAAATGGTTTATCAGCATACACGTACGAAGCTATAGTACATTTAAAGTGTAGAGGATTTCTTAGTTTATGTAATGTATAAGTTTTCGGTAATATTTTGGACGCTTGGATGCTCGGTTCAATTCGTATTCGTTTTTGTCCGTCGCTTTCGACTTCGTCTTAGTTCTGGTTGTGTGCAACGTATTTGTATTACCTCCATCACATGTAATTTTACTAAGTATAATTTATTCTAATAAACTACTTTGCCGAAATTAGAATTGGGTTTCAATTATAAGTGCTTGTATATTATATCAGCCGCAACAGCTACGTAGCGGAATTAGGTAGACACCGCTATTAAACGTTAAGCGTTATAACAATTCTTTAGTAAGTTCTGAAAACGAAATAAATAAGTGCGCAAGTCAGCGCCAGCGCAAGAGCTATATGAAGTATGTTACGTCATATTAAATGTCAATATGACTTATCTCGTTGTCGGTATAGTAGCGCGCGTGATTTTGCCTTCAGCGCTTTTACAGGGTTAGTCGAACTCACAGTCGAACTAAATTTGGCTCTTAAAGACATGCATAGGCAAAGTGCGCGTAGCATGTCTGAGTTGCTCTAAGCTACTCTGACAGACCCAACGAACAAAGCTAAAAGGATTCGGATGTGATTTGGTTATAGTTGTGCGTTTTTATTTTAATTGATACAGTACAGACTGCCACCGGGATTTGAAAAAAAAAACTTATTTTTTTGGTGTATTGTCATTGCGTAGTTGTTTCTTGTTCTGCATAACTTCTCTCAACGCGTCAACAAACATCAGCAATCCGCATATGAGGCTTAGAACTCCAAATATTAGGCCATATGTGACGCCTTGTGGTATTTCTTCGTAAGCCTCGAAGAATTCCCTGTGCCAGCTGTCGTTCCATTCCAGCATCTTCAAGCCACTGGCAGTGTTAAAAGCAGCCCCAACTGTTAGTAGGGCAATCTCAAGAAGCTTATTCTTCTTATCAGTAAGGTGCATGATACAAAACACCAGGCATATTACGAAATAGTAAACATAACCCAGGCCAATGGTGTCAGTAAGAATCAGCTTGTCAGTTATGTCATATTTGTATCTCGATCCCAGAAAATACTCGATTGATATTGCTGCTAAACATGTGTTCTATAAATAACAGAGAATATGGTTGAGATACCTTGCTTTATTTTTGAATAGATTGTGTTAGTAAGAATTATAATTTTTATAGTTACCCATTCTAGAATCTTCAGGATACAGCCAGGCTTCCAAATACGTTGTCGAAGCGTTTGTTTATTTATTTCTTCTACCTTTTCCATGTTTTTTCTTATTCCATTATTATTTGGTCTATATCGGAGGCGTTTGTTGTGTCTGTATATGACAGTTGGTCGCTATAGGACAGAATACGTCTACTTCATGCCTACTTAGATACCTTAGTATATATCCATTATATATCCTGTCATCTATCCATGGATCGGTCCCATTTACTTTTCTCGTAATGTCCCAAAAACTAAAGTTATAGCATCAAAGCCTGAATGCATACATACTCGAAGTTTGAGAAAATCTCCTGCTTAAGCCAGAGTAGACAGAGAGTTGTAATTTTCAGGATTAATTACCTGATTTATCTGTGACCAAGGCTTGTATGGTAATCGTCTCTATCCTAATTATTTTTCTCGTAATCTCCCAAAAACTAAAGTTATAACATCAAAGCCTGAATGCATACATACTCGAAGTTTGGGAAAATATCCTGATTAAGCCAGAGTAGACAGAGAGTTGTAATTTTCAGGATTAATTACCTGATTTATCTGCGACCAAGGCATGTATGGTAATCGTCTCTATCCCATCTACTTTTCTCGTAATGTCCCAAAAACTAAAGTTATAGCATCAAAGCCTTAATGCATACATACTCGAAGTTTGGGAAGAACTCCTGATTAAGCCAGAGTAGACAGAGAGTTGTAATTTTCAGGATTAATTACCTAAATTATCTGCGACCAAGGCATGTATGGTAATCGTCTCGATCCCATTTACTTTTCACGTAATCTCCCAAAAACTAAAGTTATAGCATCAAAGCCTGAATGCATACATACTCGAAGTTTTGGAAAATCTCCTGATTAAGCCACAGTAGACAGAGAGTTGTACTTTTCAAGATTAATTACCAGAATTATCTGCGACCAAGGCATGTATGGTAATCGTGTCTATTCCACTTACTTTTCTCGTAATCTCCCAAAAACTAAAGTTATAGCATCAAAGCCTGAATGCATACATACTCGAAGTTTGGGAAAATCTCCTGATTAAGCCAGAGTATACAGATAGTTGTAATTTTCAGGATTAATTACCTGATTTATCTGCGACCAAGGCATGTATGGTAATCGTCTCTACCCCATTTACTTTTCTCGTAATGTCCCAAAAACTAAAGTTATAGCATCAAAGCCTGAATGCATACATACTCGAAGTTTGGGAAAATCTCCTGATTACGCCAGAGTAGACAGAGTTGTAATTTTCAGGATTAATTACCTGATTTATCTGCGACCAAGGCATGTATGGTAATCGTCTCTATCCCATCTACTTTTTTCGTAATGTCCCAAAAACTAAAGTTATAGCATCAAAGCCTGAATGTATACATACTCGAAGTTTGGGAAAATCTCCTGATTAAGCCAGAGTAGACAGAGAGTTGTAATTTTCAGGATTAATTACATGAATTATCTGCGACCAAGGCTTGTATGGTAATCCTCTCTATCTCATTTACTTTTCTCGTAATCTCCCAAAAACTAAAGTTATAGCATCAAAGCCTGAATGCATACATACTCGAAGTTTGGGAAAATCTCCTGATTACGCCAGAGTAGACAGAGTTGTAATTTTCAGGATTAATTACCTGATTTATCTGCGACCAAGGCATGTATGGTAATCGTCTCTATCCCATCTACTTTTTTCGTAATGTCCCAAAAACTAAAGTTATAGCATCAAAGCCTGAATGTATACATACTCGAAGTTTGGGAAAATCTCCTGATTAAGCCAGAGTAGACAGAGAGTTGTAATTTTCAGGATTAATTACATGAATTATCTGCGACCAAGGCTTGTATGGTAATCCTCTCTATCTCATTTACTTTTCTCGTAATCTCCCAAAAACTAAAGTTATAGCATCAAAGCCTGAATGCATACATACTCGAAGTTTGGGAAAATCTCCTGATTACGCCAGAGTAGACAGAGTTGTAATTTTCAGGATTAATTACCTGATTTATCTGCGACCAAGGCATGTATGGTAATCGTCTCTATCCCATCTACTTTTTTCGTAATGTCCCAAAAACTAAAGTTATAGCATCAAAGCCTGAATGTATACATACTCGAAGTTTGGGAAAATCTCCTGATTAAGCCAGAGTAGACAGAGAGTTGTAATTTTCAGGATTAATTACCTGAATTATCTGCGACCAAGGCATGTATGGTAATCGTCTCTATCCCATTTACTTTTCTCGTAATGTCCCAAAAACTAAAGTTATAGCATCAAAGCCTGAATGCATACATACTCGAAGTTTGGGAAAATCTCCTGATTAAACCAGAGTAGACAGAGAGTTGTACTTTTCAGGATTAATTACCTGAATTATCTGCGACCAAGGCATGTATGGTAATCGTCTCTATCACATTTACTTTTCTCGTAATCTCCCAAAAGCTAAAGTTATAGCATCAAAGCCTGAATGCATACATACTCGAAGTTTGGGAAAATCTCCTGATCAAGCCAGAGTTGACAGAGAGTTGGAATTCTCAGGATTAATTATCTAATTTATCTGAGACCCAGGCATGTATGATAATCGTCTCTACCCCGTTTACTTTTCTCGTAATCTCCCAAAAACTAAAGTTATAACATCAAAGCCTGAATGCATACATACTCGAAGTTTGGGAAAATCTCCTGATTAAGCCAGAGTAGACAGAGTTGTAATTTTTAGGATTAATTATCTGATATATCTGCGACCAAGGCATGTATGGTAATCGTCTCTATCCCATTTACTTTTCTCGTAATCTCCCAAAAACTAAAGTTATAGCAGCAAAGCCTGAATGCATACATACTCGAAGTTTGGGAAAATCTCCTGATTAAGCCAGAGTAGACAGAGAGTTATAATTTTCAGGATTAATTATCTAATTTATCTCTGTCCAAGACGCGTATAATAATCGTCTCTATCCCATCTACTTTTCTCGTAATGTCCCAAAAACCCAAAGCATAACAATAACTTCATTTCAGTACAATTTTATTCATTTACAAAGATCTACAAGACACCTTGGACTTGTTTCCTCCTCAGATAAGTCAGTGCGTCACACATCAAGACCCCCGCTGACGTAGTTAGAAAAACTCCGACATACAGTGCCTTTTCTTTGCAATGTCCGTCCTGAGCATAGTACAAAAAAGCGAAAATAAGTCCGCATATGTTATGCACCACCCCAACAATGACGATGAATACTTCGAAAAGCTTGTGGGTGTCCTGCACTATATAGCACACCAGCAGAGCGAATGTAATATACAGCATGGAAGTTTGAGCCACAACAATCGGGTCACGATATTTTGCAGGCAAAAGTAACGTATCGTCGGTGTACATAGTTAAAACACCAGCCAGACAGAGCATCTAAAAGAAATGGATTAGTCCAATGTAATTGACAACTGTCCAATTTAATGGACAACTGTCCAATTTAATGGACGACTGTCCAATTTAATGGACAACTGTCCAATTTAATGGACAATATTGTCCAACGTAATGGTCAACTGTCCAATTTAATGGAGAACAGTCCAATTTAATGGACAACACTGTCCAACGTGATGGACAACTGTCCAATTTAATGGACGACTGTCTAAATTCTCCATTCAAAAAATAAAACACAAGATATGATCGTGCGGATACTTTTTACTGATCTTTCGGTTGTTTTTTCTTAACTAAGTGTATAACAAAATCAATAAGCATGATAACTCCGGTCGCTAGAGTAAAAGCTCCAACGCAAATAAGTGATATTCTATCGTCTTCCATGAATTCACTTGTATGATCGTAATCTTCTATAGCTAGAGCGCCTCCTGTGATGCCATAAACAGCACCAACGAATAACAAAATCAGTTCTAAAAGTCTATGCGTCTCTCCAACTATATACACTATCATGAAGGCAAAAGTGACGTACGAGTAAGCATATACAGCTACAACAATAACATCTCTTCTTATGGGTTTTGATAGCAGCGGAGCTCCTAAGTGCATGCTTAAAAGTCCGGCCAAACACAAGCACTCCATAGAAAAGAAGAAAATCTCGTTAATCTTGTTGAATTTTGTGTAATATTTTTTGTTTGGAGGTAGCAGTTTTAGGTTAGGTCATACTTACGAACTCCACTACTTTTAAGCTGAAATGTATGTTACCGAAAAGCTTTTTCAAGCTATTCATGATTGATCTTTGACATTTAGAGCACCTAGGTGTGCGGTTGCTACTTTTGGGGCGTAGGGAACAGTCAAAACCAGTCAAAACGCTAAGTAAGTTGTCATATTTTGGTGACTATGGCCACCAAACAAATAATTAATATTTTGATACGAGAAAAGACATTACGAGAAAAGTAGATTGCATAGAGACGATTATCATACATCCCTTGGTCAAAGATAAATTAGATAATTAATCCTGAAAATTACAACTGTCTGTCTACTCTGGCTTAATCAGGAGATTTTCCCAAACTTCGAGTATGTATGCATTCAGGCTCTGATGCTATGACTTAGTTTTTTGGGGCATTACGAGAAAAGTAAATGGTATAGAGATGATTACCATACATGCCTTGGTCGCAGATAATGCAAGTAATAAATCCTGAAAATTACAACTCTCTGTCTACTCTGGCTTAATCAGGAGATTTTCCCAAACTTCGAGTATGTATGCATTCAGGCTTTGATGCTATGACTTAGTTTTTTGGGGCATTACGAGAAAAGTAAATGGTATAGAGACGATTACCATACATGCCTTGGTCGCAGATAATTCAAGTAATAAATCCTGAAAATTACAACTCTCTGTTTACTCCGGCTTAATCAGGAGATTTTCCCAAACTTCGAGTATGTATGCAGTCAGGGTTTGATGCTATAACTTTAGTTTTTGTGACATTACGAGAAAAGTAAATGGGATAGAGACGATTACCATACATGCCTTGGTCGCAGATAATGCAAGTAATAAATCCTGAAAATTACAACTCTCTGTCTACTCTGGCTTAATCAGGAGATTTTCCCAAACTTCGAGTATGTATGCATTCAGGCTTTGATGCTATGACTTAGTTTTTTGGGGCATTACGAGAAAAGTAAATGGTATAGAGACGATTACCATACATGCCTTGGTCGCAGATAATTCAAGTAATAAATCCTGAAAATTACAACTCTCTGTTTACTCCGGCTTAATCAGGAGATTTTCCCAAACTTCGAGTATGTATGCAGTCAGGGTTTGATGCTATAACTTTAGTTTTTGTGACATTACGAGAAAAGTAGATGGGATAGAGACGATTACCATACATGCCTTGGTCGCAGATAATGCAAGTAATAAATCCTGAAAATTACAACTCTCTGTCTACTCTGGCTTAATCAGGAGATTTTCCCAAACTTCGAGTATGTATGCATTCAGGCTTTGATTCTATAACTTTAGTTTTTGGGAGATTACGAGAAAAGTAAATGGGATGGAGACGATTACCATACATGCCTTGGTCGCAGATAATTCATGTAATTAATCCTGAAAATTACAACTCTCTGTCTGCTCTGGCTTAATCAGGAGATTTTCCCAAACTTCGAGTATGTATGCATTCAGGCTTTGATGCTATAACTTTAGTTTTTGGGACATTTCGAGAAAAATAAATGGGATAGAGACGATTACCATACATGCCTAGGTCGCAGATAATTCAGGTAATTAATCCTGAAAATTACAACTCTCTGTCTGCTCTGGCTTAATCAGGAGATTTTCCCAAACTTCGAGTATGTATGCATTCAGGCTTTGATGCTATAACTTTAGTTTTTGGGACATTTCGAGAAAAGTAAATGGGATAGAGACGATTACCATACATGCCTAGGTCGCAGATAATTCAGGTAATTAATCCTGAAAATTACAACTCTCGGTCTACTCCGGCTTAATCAGGAGATTTTCCCAAACTTCGAGTATGTATGCATTCAGGCTTTGATGCTATAACTTTAGTTTTTGGGACATTACGAGAAAAGTAAATGGGATGGAGACGATTACCACACATGCCTTGGTCGCAGATAATTCAGGCAATTAGTCCTGAAAATTACAACTATCTGTCTACTCTGGCTTAATCAGAAGTTTCTTCCAAACTTCGAGTATGTATGTATTCTGACTGCTTAGATGCTATGATGTTGGTTTTTGTGACATTACGAAAAAAGTTAATGTGATAGAGACGATTATCATACATGTCTCGGTCACAGATAAATTAGATAATTAATCCTGAAAATTACAAATCTCTGTTTACTCTAGCTTAATCAGATTTTCCCAAACTTCGAGTATGTATGCATTCTTGCTATTTTGCAATTCTACTAAAATCTAATTGGTAATTTTAGTTTTCTTCAGTTTCCCAGAATGCAACCTATTTCCAATCGTAATTCACAGTCTGTCAAGTTGACTTTAACTGACAATAAAAGAATTCATGGGTATCCTCAAAGATCTAAACTTCATGCTAAAAATTGTAGAGCTTGTAAGTTAACAAGAACATTGTCAACTCGAAATAAAATCAAAACTCAATACTTAAAAATTGCAGATGCTTTGCTTGATGATCGCCATGATTATTTACGTCACCAACACAAGAGTCTGCATCCAATATGCGAACAGAGACCCAGCAGTTGTAGGAAGTGCTGGCTTTTGTGTGATAACTTTCCTCTTGTGCTTGTCAAGATATCGTGGAGAAATATGTACGTATTTGGAGGTGCCTCTTCTTCTTGTTGGTTGTGGCTTCAACGTAGCAGGTGCTGTCCATGCTTGTCTATGCTATAAGAGAGGTGTGACGAATCTAGACGTAGGAGATGTTCCTCCTGAAGCTCATGACACGTTTGAGAACAATATAGCCATCGCAACGTTTTGCATCTTGAACGCTGTTAACATGCTGGCAGATGCTATATATCAAAGTGTTGTCCATTAACATAGACAGTTGTTCATTACGTTGGCCAGTATTGTCCATTAAATTGGACAGTTGTCCATTACATTGGACTAATCTATTTCTTTTAGATGGTCTGTCCGGCTGGTGTTTTCACCATGTACACCGACGATACGTTACTTTTGCCTGCAAAATATCGTGACCCGATTGTTGTGGCTCAAACTTCCATGCTGTATATTACATTCGCTCTGCTAGTGTGCTATATAGTGCAGGACACCCACAAGCTTTTCGAAGTATTCATCGTCATTGTTGGGGTGGTGCATAACATATGCGGACTTATTTTCGCTTTTTTGTACTATGCTCAGGACGGACATTCTAAAGATAAGGCGCTGTATATCGGAGTTTTTCTAACTACGTCAGCGGGGGTCTTGATGTGTGACGCACTGACTTATCTGAGGAGGAAACAAGTCCAAGGTGTCTTGTAGATCTTTGTAAATGAATAAAATTGTACTGAAATGAAGTTATTGTTATGCTTTGGGTTTTTGGGACATTACGAGAAAAGTAGATGGGATAGAGACGATTATTATACGCGTCTTCGACAGAGATAAATTAGATAATTAATCCTGAAAGTTATAACTCTCTGTCTACTCTGGCTTAATCAGGAGATTTTCCCAAACTTCGAGTATGTATGCATTCAGGCTTTGATGCTATAACTTTAGTTTTTGGGACATTACGAGAAAAGTAAATGGGATAGAGGCGATTACCATACATGCCTTGGTCGCTGATAATTCAGCTAATTAATCCTGAAAATTACAACTCTCTGTCTACTCTGGCTTAATCAGGACATTTTCCCAAACTTCGAGTATGTATGCATTCAGGCTTTGATGCTATAACTTTAGTTTTTGGGACATTACGAGAAAAGTAAATGGGGTAGAGGCGATTACCATACATGCCTTGGTCGCTGATAATTCAGCTAATTAATCCTGAAAATTACAACTCTGTCTACTCTGGCTTAATCAGGAGATTTTCCCAAACTTCGAGTATGTATGCATTCAGGCTTTGATGCTATAACTTTAGTTTTTGGGACATTACGAGAAAAGTAAATGGGATAGAGGCGATTACCATACATGCCTTGGTCGCTGATAATTCAGCTAATTAATCCTGAAAATTACAACTCTCTGTCTACTCTGGCTTAATCAGGAGATTTTCCCAAACTTCGAGTATGTATGCATTCAGGCTTTGATGCTATAACTTTAGTTTTTGAGACATTACGAGAAAAGTAAATGGGATAGAGGCGATTACCATACATGCCTTGGTCGCTGATAATTCAGCTAATTAATCCTGAAAATTACAACTCTCTGTCTACTCTGGCTTAATCAGGACATTTTCCCAAACTTCGAGTATGTATGCATTCAGGCTTTGATGCTATAACTTTAGTTTTTGGGACATTACGAGAAAAGTAAATGGGATAGAGGCGATTACCATACATGCCTTGGTCGCTGATAATTCAGCTAATTAATCCTGAAAATTACAACTCTCTGTCTACTCTGGCTTAATCAGGACATTTTCCAAAACTTCGAGTATGTATGCATTCAGGCTTTGATGCTATAACTTTAGTTTTTGGGACATTACGAGACGAGTAAATGGGATAGAGACGATTACCATACATGCCTCGGTCGCAGATAAATCAGGTAATTAATCCTGAAAATTACAACTCTCTGTCTACTCTGGCTTAATCAGGAGATTTTCCCAAACTTTGAGTATGTATGCATTCAGGGTTTGATGCTATAACTTTAGTTTTTGGGACATTACGAGCTAAGTAAATGGGATAGAGACGATTACCATACATGCCTTGGTCGCAGATATTTCAGGTAATTGATCCTGAAAATTACAACTCTCTGTCTACTCTGGTTTAATCAGGAGATTTTCCCAAACTTCGAGTATGTATGCATTCAGGCTTTGATGCTATAACTTTAGTTTTTGGGACATTACGAGAAAAGTAAATGGGATAGAGACGATTACCATACATGCCTTGGTCGCAGATAATTCAGGTAATTAATCCTGAAAATTACAACTCTCTGTCTACTCTGGTTTAATCAGGAGATTTTCCCAAACTTCGAGTATGTATGCATTCTTGCTATTTTGCTATTCTACTAAAATCTAATTGGTAATTTTAGTTTCCTTCAGTTTCCCGTAATGCAACCTATTTCCAACCATACTTCCCAGCCTGTCAAGTTGACTTAACTGACAATGAAAGAATTTTTGGGTATCGCCAAAGATCTAAACTTCTTGCTAAAAATTGTAGAGTTTGTAAGTTAACAAGAACATTGCCAACACCAAATAAAGTCAAAACTCAATACTTAAAAATTGCAGATGCTTTGCTTGATGTGCACGATGATTATTTACGTCACCAAAACAAGAGTCTGCATCCAATATTCGAACAGAGACCCAGCAGTGGTAGGAAGTGCTGGATACTGCGTGATAGTTTTCCTCTTGTTCTTGTCACGATATCGTGGAGAAATATGCATGTATTTGGAGGTGCCTCTTCTTCTTGTTGGTTGTGGCTTCAACGTAGCAGGTGCTGTCCATGCTTGTCTATGCTATAAGAGAGGTGTGACGAATCTAGACATAGGAGATGTTCCTCCTGAAGCTAATGACAAGTTTGAGAACAATATAGCCATCGCAACGTTTTGCATCTTGAACGCTGTTAACATGCTGGCAGATGCTATATATCAATGCGTAAGACCACAGATAGTAGAAGCAGAAGCAACAGCACACGAGTTGACTCCTGAACAAGCAAAATCTGCAAAAAGACGCGATGCTATCACGCATCACTATGAAATATGATGGTTGATCTTTTTAATGTAGTTTTAATGAAACTAAGTTATATTAAGTCCTAATAAATTCACTACAACTTATATCAAACTGTTTACGATTTGGGTAAGCTCTTCGTGGGGGTTGTTTGGGACAACGGCACACATAGGAGTATTTCGAGTAAAAAGCTGGCCGAAATTATATTTTGTTCGAATTGATCTAATCTGAGTTGGTGAGTATTGTTAAACGTTCTATTGTATATAATTACATGTTAAATGTTGATAATACTTTTTGTTTTTCATTTTTGATGCTCAGATAGGTATAGTGTATAATATTGCTTTTAGTAATTTGTTTTATTTCGTTATACCACTTATATTATTAGTTTCTAATTGGTTATTATAAATTATTATCAATATATGGACCCATATAGCATATCGGAAGAGGGGACTACATAAAAATACAAATTTAAACATATATTGGAACAAGGAAACTATTAAAAATAAACGTAAGCAGTAATTGCTACCAAATAAATGATAATTAATTATTATCTAATGCAGTGAATGAATTTAAGATTTCTTAGGCTGGGTGCAAAAACCAACTTGAATTGACTACTTAATTATTTAATTAAATAATTTTAAATAATTAATGTTATTTTCCGTTAATTAAAACTTTGCAACAACTTTTTATATTTTTGGTTCTGTAAAGAAAATGCGCAATACTTAACCGTTTATTTAACAAATTACTAAATTAAACATATCAAACCTTCTTTTTATTTATGTTCATGTTTTAAACAATATCACAAAAATATAGAGGTTGAACTGAAAATAATTAAGTTTTTACTTTATCATACGCAGTATGTAAAGTATTGCCATCATGCCAAAAAAAAATTTTGAGATTTTAGCGGAAATATGTCTTTTTGGGTCCCCTGAACATTTTTGACCAAGGTACAAAAAATCTGATGTGGCCAGGCACATGACTTTATCATACTATATATAAAATTAATAGTTTAGGTGCATGAGATATTATTTGATCGAGATCGGCTATGTCTGCATTAAAATAAAACTAGTAGACCTAGACAGATAAATCTATTAAAGCTGCGTTCGGATATTGTACTCCGTTGACACCGGGTACACCGTCCAAATGACACGTGTTATTGGGTGTAGAAAGTGTGAAGGTGCGTTCCGATTGGTGGCAATGGTAGGTAATGGCGGTGGTAGCAGACGAAATTATAGTGTTTCTCACATGTCGTGATGAAATTCTATTAGAAATACTATAATGGCGTCTACTACCACTGCCATTAGCACTAATGAAAGCGCACCTTAACGGTGTTCAATATCCGAACGCAGCTTGTATTGACAGTAGTATTGTCAAAGCATTAGCGTTTGACACTGTCTACCGTCATTATAATCACATCTGTCATCTAATCTGACATATCCTGGCTACTAGTTTTAATGCAGTACGACCGATCTCGATGAAATAGAATTTGCTCATACAGCTAAACTATTGATTGTACCAAAAAATGTCATAGTCATAAATTATTCAGAATTTCCTCTAGTTTAATTTATTATTTAACTATTTCGACGAAATTCCAGAAATGCCGGCTTTTTACAAAATCTTTCAAAAATGCTAAGACTAAACCTCCAGTTCCTTTGGACCCTTTTTAACAGAAAGCTTTTCAGCTCTAAGTTTGGCCATGAAACTTCTAAATATGAAGTTTCGTCCCGATACCTTTAGTAGTTCTCCGGAATCGTCGCCACAAAAAACGGGTACATACGCATACACACACACACACACAGACATTTTTTTGTACCTTGGTCAAAAATGTTCAGGGGACCCAAAAAGACATATTTCCGCTAAAATCTCAAATTTTTTTTTGGCACGATTACAATACTTTACATACTGCGTATGATAAAGTAAAAAATCTGATGTGGCCAGGCACATGACTTTATCATACTATATATAAAATTAATAGTTAACTGCATGAGATTCTATTTGATCGAGATCGGCTATGTCTGCATTAAAATAAAACTAGTAGAACTAGACAGATATCTCGATTAAAGCTGCGTTCGGATATTGTACTCCGTTGATACCAGGTACACCGTCCAAATGACACTTACGTGTTATTGGGTGTAAAAAGTGTAACGGTGTTCAATATCCGAACGCAGCCTATATTGACAGTAGTATTTTCAAAACATTAGCGTTTGACACTAGCTACTGTCATTAGAATAAAAGAATCTGATATATCCTGGCTACTAGTTTTAAAGCAGTACGACCGATATCGATGAAATAGAATTTTCTCATGCAGCTAAACTATAAATTCTACCAAAAAATGTCATATACATAAATTATAGAAAATTTCCTCTCCTTTAATTTATTATTTAACTATTTTGACGACATTACACAAATGCGGCTCATTTGCAAAATCTTCGAAAAATGCTATGAGTAAACCACCAGTTCTTTTGGACCCTTTTCAACAGAAAGCTTCTCAGCTCTAAGTTTGGTTATGAAACTTCTAAATATGAAGTTTCGTCCCGATACCTTTAGTAGTTTCTCCGGAATCGTCGCCACAAAAACGGGTATACACACACACACACACACACACACACACACACACAGACATTTTTTTGCAGCTTATATTGGCAGCAGGTATTCTCAAAACATTAGCGTATGACACTATCTACTGTCATCAGAATCAAATATCTGACATATCCTGGCTACTAGTTTTTATGCAGTACGACCGATCTCGATGAAATAGAATTTGCTCATGCAGCTAAATTATGGATTGTACAAAAAAATGTTATAGTCATAAATTATTCAGAATTTCCTCATCTTTAATTTATTATTTAACTATTTCGACGAAATTCTAGAAATGGCGGTTTATTTGAAAAATCTTTGAAAAATGCTAAGACTAAACCTCCAGTTCCTTTGGACCCTTTT
This sequence comes from Aphodius sticticus, assembly GCA_963966075.1. Lineage (NCBI taxonomy): Eukaryota > Metazoa > Arthropoda > Insecta > Coleoptera > Scarabaeidae > Aphodius > Aphodius sticticus. The sequence goes on from OZ014510.1 coordinate 1,687,874, forward strand.
CAACAGAAAGCTTTTCAGCTCTAAGTTTGATTATGAAACTTCTAAATATGAAGTTTCGTCGCGATACCTTTAGTAGTTTCTCCGAAATCGTCGCCACAAAAACGGGTACACACACACACACACACAGACATTTTTTTGTACCTTGGTCAAAAATGTTCAGGGGACCCAAAAAGACATATTTCCGCTAAAATCTCAAAAATTTTTTTGGCATGATTACAATACTGTACATACTGCGTATGATAAAGTAAAAACATATTCTTGTACGGAAAAATTTATAAGCAAAACTTTTAATACTAACCACTTTTCCGAAAATCTGACACTTTTCGAGATAACCGCAAAAAAAACAGATTTATATAAATTTCGTCGTTCACAGTTCCCCATAGAAAATAGTCCAGAGGACTTAAATCAGGGCATCTAGCAGGACATTTCACCACTCCTCATAAGAAAAACAAAAGTTGGCCATGGTTACGCCGCCATCTTTGATGTTATTTCAAATTAAGAAATGACACTACATTCCTTGTTAAAAAGTAGCTATAGAATGTTTTTGTTTCAAATGTCTAGCTACATTTGGTTTTGAATAAAAAATTAAAAACGATACCTTAACATTTAATTTTTTTGCGAATATCTTCAAAATGAAAAATGATACCATAAATTTCTTTTCAGATAATTGACCAACACAAAAATACGAAACTTTGCCAAATTTAAACATAGGCTCTATCTCCACTAAGAAGCGAGATCCCCATGGTGTGCCTCGAAATTGAATCACCCGGTATAGTTCCTCAGCTGTTTACGATTTTGTTCGTTGACGATTTCCATGACAACTTCCCCATCTGTCAAAATATAGTCAAGTCTTCTGCCCAGCTGAAAATCATCATGAGGGATATCAAAGACCTCTCAAAAGATATCCACTTCTATCTGAAGATACTCGAAGTCGTGAGCACTAAAAACCCCCAACTAATATACCTCTAACATGAGCTATCTTTACAATTATTTTTAGATGTTGTGTCTAACGAACACCTTGGTTATTTACATATCCGAGTCAAGGATATGTTTGGAGTTTGAACGAAGAGACCCTGTCATTGTTGGCTCTGTTGGTTCCCTGATCATAACTTTAGTATTCTTCATATCTCGTTGCGGCGAAGAACGGTCTCCAACTCTTGAAATATTCTTATTGGCATATGGTGTTGGTTATCAGATTACTGGCGCAGTTAATGCCATTGCATGCCACAAAAGGGGTGTTCGGAACTTGCTACCAGGTGACCTCCCTGTCGCCCCCAATGACACGTTTGACAATAATGTGGTATTAGCCAGTGTTTCACTCGCTTGTGCCACAATTATGATAACTGACGGTATAATGTTGTACATTTCCGATCGCAAACCTAGTCAAAAGGTTGCGCTGTGAACTGGTTCTGTAATGTTGAGCATTTTCTAAGAATATATTTTCGATTAGACACTGTTTTTGGGTCGTTTATTTTGCAGTGAACTGTATATACTACGTGTGTGTGTGTATCCGTTTTTTGTGGCGACGATTCCGGAGAAACTACTAAAGGTATCGGGACGAAACTTCATATTTAGAAGTTTCATAACCAAACTTAGAGCTGAAAAGCTTTCTGTTGAAAAGGGTCCAAAGGAACTGGAGGTTTACTCTTAGCATTTTTTAAAGATTTTGCAAATAATTTCTGTAATTTCGTCGAAATAGTCAAATAATAAATTAAAGATGAGGAAATTCTGAATAATTTGTAAATATGAAATTTTTTGGTACAATCAATAGTTTAGCTGCATGAGCAAATTCTATTTCATCGAGATCGGTCGTACTGCATTAAAACTAGTAGCCAGGATGTCAGAAATTTTGATTCTAATGACAGTAATGACACTAACAACGCTAATGTTTTGACAATAACGTCTGTCAATATAAGCTGCGTTCGGATATTGTATTACACTTTTTACACCGAATAACACGTAAGTGTCATTTGGACGGTGTACCCGGTGTCAACGGAGTACAATATCCGAACGCAGCTTTAATCTACATATCTGTCTAGTTCTACTAGTTTTATTTTAATGCAGACATGGCCGATCTCGATCAAATAAAATCTCATGCAGCTAAACTATTAATTTTATATATAGTATGATAAAGTCATGTGCCTGGCCACATCAGATTTTTTTATTGTGATATTTCAAAAATGCCAAACTCCTAGTTCTCGGTTATTCCGCAGTAACGTGTCACACCCGTCACGCCCGTTTACCGACTATACGTAAGCAATGGGGTCTTTTATTATTATTTTGATGTAACACTATAACAAAAAGACGACTCATCTTTTAGAATTGTTGTAGATAGATGTTCAAACTGATAAGTTTTATGAAAACCCTTTTTACCTAAATACTCTCAATTTAGTAACATTTCCAGCAAGGTTCAACTGTAAAGTCAATAAAATAAAAAGACATGGAGCTATCTTTTGTTGATTATATTTTTATTAAAAAAAGACTCTTAAAAACAGGACAGTACATTCTGATAACTAAGAGACACAATAGTAAAAACAACTAGAATAACTTCTATATTATAATAAACAAACATTAATTGCAATTATTGTACTTGTACACTTAACTGTGTCATATATTTAAAAGAAAACGAAGCTTTCTTGTATTTTATTACTAGGTACTTATCTTAAAAAATTATGAACTTATTCGCTAGCCATTTTTGTTTTGAAGTAGTGCACTGACGACAGGACGCTGTCCAGGATGTACAGCGCCCCTGTTATTATACAGAGCGATCCCAAAGCTAAACCCACCTTAAAAATAAAAAAAAAATACGATTTTAATATGTTATCTGTTAAAATTTTGTAATTTTTCGTTTAAAAATGTTCTAATACTGACCTGTCTTTCGGAAGAAACATAAACGAATCTGTGCTCGGATAAATAACCATGCCAGTAGTGTAAAGCAGTGGCACCAACTGCAAGCCACATGAAGACACCAACGATGTTCATAACAATGTCAACAAAAGTGCTGCAAAAATACAAATTGATTATTTTATTCTACGCTAAAGTCGTTTTTAGGCTTACTGTTTATGGTCAGCTGTTGCAAAACAGTAGCTGAATAGTGAGACAGCTGTGTAAATGAAGTAGCCTACAAACACACCGGAAGCTACAATTTCAGTATCAGGATTTTTCTCTTCGTTTAAGTTCCATGTTCCACCAACACCAAGGAAAAATCCTCCATATCCGGTACGATAGAGGATCAAGATGATCAAATTTAACACCTGGAACAAACAATTATAATGTTAGAAGGTGCCTTTTTTAGAATCGCTTGCAATCGCATAAACTGTTGGGGCTTTCCTCTGTTCATCAAAATACGCCAGCATGACGTTTTCGGTGATGTTTTGCGACTCTGGTAAGTGATCGTGCATCATTCTCGTCAACTAAACATCAAATCCTCATTTCGGATACAATACAAGGACCACATTTACCTGAATAAGGACTTATGCGAAGATTAAACCTACATCGTAGATATGAACGGGTTCAAATACTGCCGCGGGATTGTATATGCGCAATAAATAGTTTATGGAATATCAGCATGCACGTAGCAAGCTATAGTACATCTAAAGTGTTGAGGATTTCCTAGTTTATGTAACGTATATGCTTTCGGTAACATTTTGGATAGAATTTTGGTCGTCCCAATACCGTATTCTTTTTTTGTACGTCGCTTCCAACTTCGTCTTAGTTCTAGTTGTGTGCAACTATTTGTGCTACCTCCATCGCATGTAATTTTACTAAGTATAATTTATTCAAATAAACTACTTCGCCGAAATTAGAATTTGGTTTCAATTGAATCGGTCGGTTCGAAAACACTACAAGTCCAAAAAGTGAGTTCTGGGAAAATAAACAAAATTATTTCGTCAGTGCTATATCTTTAAAAGTATAGCAGTTAGCTATTTTGTGCCAACAGACAAAATATAAAGTAGTAAATATAAAGTGTATTACATATTTTATTTATATTTGTATTAAAAGCAGAGCTATGATTAAAACAATGATCATGGACATGTACTGGTTTTGAATTCGACGGAAAAACAGCGTACATTTTTAACAATATTTGTTTATTTAAAGCATTTAAATAATATTTTTATTGTGATGTAGGTATGTATAGTGTTTTTGGCGTCAACAATAAATTCCTTATTCATTTCATATTATTATATTTTCCGAAATGTGTTAGTAATGCAGCAAAAACAAACATGTGCATACTTCGTACATGGATATTATTTCCTTGTCGAAATTGAAATAAGAAAGACATCTCGTACTATGCCTCGAAAACAATTTCTTTCGACAAAAAAATGTATTTTTCTGTGGAGCATTGACGGTATAAATATTCGAGCAACATTCGGCGTAGTTATTTTACAGCCATAATGGAACACGTTTTTGTCCAGCTGGCCGGTCCGCTTCGAGAATTTGAAACGTGTTTTCTTAGTGCACATGTACTAAGTTTCGAATCGAAATAACATTTTTATACTCTCGGAATTTTTAAGCGTTGACTTATTTATAAAATATAAATCTCAGTTTAATTTGCTTAGACGAATAATATACTGGGTATTAAAACAACTTAACATTTTTTATTTCTGCAACAAATTAAATTGAAAATTCTAATACTTCTAGTACTGTTGTTGAACTAATATTCTTTGTTTTTTTTTTTTTAGATTAAGAATTATATTATCTAAATAGACACCGGATCTGACGATGCTATTAACTTAACAAAACCGGATACCCAAAGAATTTTTAAATGAAGATTTGCAAACAAAAACTTATTTGTTGATTTATCAAATGAATCGGACGGTTCGAAAACACTACAAATCCAAAAAGTGAGTTCTGAGAAAATTAACAAAATACTTTTGTTGGTGCAATATCTTGAAAAGTATAGCAGTTAGCTATTTTGTGCCAATAGACAAAATATAAAGTAGTTCACAGAGAATTAATATACTTAATGTAGTACATTAAGTCAAAATTACCGGAACACCTTAGTAATTCTTTAACCGTAAAGAATTTCAAAGAAACATTCAAAAAAAAAGTTTTTTGTTTTTAAACAAGCTATATATTTTCAATCTACGGATGTTCATTTTATTCTGAAAATTTGGTAAACTTTTCTTTTTCTAATAGAACACCCGGTATATTTAAAAAAAAATTAATTCTAAGAGTTTGTAAGAATCATTTTTTTATAAAATGCATCATCTGTGAGTTATGAGCAATTAACCGATCATTAACGGATAAAAAAATAAAAAAATCAAGAAAAAATAACTAAACTATGAAATAGCATAATAAATTAAATATTCAAGCTGGCAAATTAAATAAATGTGCATGTATGTGGGAAAATATTCTTAATTTGAAGTCCAGGAATTTTTATTAAATGCTTATAACTAAAAAATGACAGTATTGTATTTTAAAAAAATGATTTCTATAAAAGAATTAATCCTAGAATTAAAAAATGTATGTTACCAAAATTTCCAGAATAAACAATAGTTTTTTTAAACACAAATTTTTTTCTCAGTTGGAGAATTATTTAGATTTTCAGTAATTTCGTCTATTTTTGTTTAATTGATCATAACTCAAAAATAATGCATTTTTAAAAAAAGATTCTTAGAATTAATCTTAGAATTAAATAATGTAAAGTTATACAGGATGTTCTATTTGAAAAAGGGAAGGTTACGAGATATCCAGAATAAAATGAACAGCCTGTATAATAAAAATATATTTAAACGATACATTGTTTAAAACAAAACAACTATTACTTGAAAATTTTTTTAAAATTGTTTACAGTTGGAAAATGATTTAGGTGTTCCGGTAATTTTGACTAACCCTATACATATATGGCGATATAATAGAATATGATATAGAGTTTGATGATTATATACATAATAGTATTAAATTTCCTCTTCTACGGTGGTAGTCGGTCCGGAAGTCACGTGGTAGTAAAATTCTAAATTTTCACCAGTTACACATTTGTGGATATCTTTTTGATATTGATATTCATATTGATTACTTCGGCGTACCACAACAACGATTTGAATGCAAATTGCGAAGTTGGCGAATGTTTACGACTGATATCAGTAGAAACTGAGTAGAAACGCGTTGCATGAGGGAGCAAAAAAAAAGCAATGTTCTGGACTTGTTTATTTCGCCCAAGCATTCTCTTTAGGTCTATTCGACAGAATAAATCTTAGTGAACATTTTGGCGATTTCAGTTCAAAATGGCCAATTTTGGACTTAAATTTGGAGTTAACTGTTTAGGTTATGTTGCTATATCTATATCCTTTATTCACTGGTTGTCATGTAAGTTTTTATCACAGTAGCCGTTGCGGGTTCATAGTGTTGCCCCAAGCTGCATGAAAAGGCTCTATTTTTTCGTCTCATTTCAATGTATTATATCTCGTAACATGATTAATAAACTAGCATATTATTGCAAGTGGTTTGACTTAAAGCAAATAAGATAAAAAAATACAACCTGTATTCTGGATATTCAGACCTTACAAATATTGAACAATATTTTATATCTTATCATATTTGGTTTATAGATATGGAGAGAAATGACGAAATTGACAAACATATCGCTATCTGCCATATAGAGAAGAAAAATTACAACAGAATACTGGGAAATATTTTAGTCACCTGAATGAATTAATTATTATTAATAATTGTTCTATTTGTTATCACGTATAAGAAATTTTGCAATACATATGATTTTGATACGTTATAACTAACATAGAAGATTTATTTGGACATCTTTGTGACTTAATGTACATGAAGAAATATAACAAACGCTGCAATAATCAACTGAATTAACCTAATTGACTTAACTGGATAAATTATCATTAGAAATTTGAATCATTGCAGTAAGCAAACTCTGTATAAGAATTTAGCTTTGTATCAGCCTCACTAACAATTCTGTTTATATATTTTTTTAAAAACAACAACAATAATTCAGTATAGAATGGGATACTTTTGTTATTAGTCATACATTGTGAATCATGTAAAATTATTATTCAAAGATTGGTTATGTAAATACCATAAACTGGATAAATGAAGGTCTAATTAAAACACTTGTATTCTAGAGTGGATATTACAAAGTCAAAAAATATTTTCAGACAAACTATATATAAAAGATAGGTAGGTCAAAACGTATAATTTGTTAAACATAGTTACTTCAATAATTGTAAATTAAGTTGAAAGGGCCACGCCTTTTTATATATAGATCATCCTTTAAATATAGCATATATTTATCATTATATATCTACTGCGCTTGCGTGTATGACTCACTAATTATCAAGAATAAAAAAATATTTACTTAAACTACCCCATTAAAGGAGTTACCATACATTTAAAAAGGTATTATATTGGTTTCTATGCAAAGAAAAATCTATTAAACACAAATAAATGTCTTATACCACTTAAAAACAAGATAAAGCATAATTTCTCCTACATTTTTCGATCCAAAAATATCCTAGAACTCACCAACTTTAACACTTTGATGACAATCGACCCCACAGTTGCAATATTCGTCATTTTTTGATGTTTTGCTTGACAGTCGTTTCACAAAATACTACAAAACCAAAGTAATTAACCAAGCACCTAATTTAGACTAGCACCTGTAAAAGTATGTCGGCTATTCATCTCTTATCATTACGGCCTTATCATCTTATCAATATTTGCTATAGATATCGCCTACATTCTATCTTTTGTGTTGTCCATGTGTATTAAGCCAAGTTGGTACAAATGAGTCAACGCGATTTAATACAATTCGCAGAAAATAACTATAATTGAAATCGTTGATGATGACAAATATTGACATAGAGATGACGATTGTTTTCTGCAAAGAAATTCCTTGCCAAAAGAATCTCATATCTCATATTGGGTCACCAAAATCTCATATACTTTAAAGAAGCCACGAATCACTTCCTCACACCTGCGTGGCATGCTTCGCACTAGTCTGGGAAGCAGACTAAATGACTTAAATTCCACGATCTTGTAAAAAGTGATGCCGGCGGTATGTGGCTTTGCATTGTCCTGCATTAGGATGAAATTTTGACCGACGCCATATGCAGCAGGCACGACATGGTCCTCCAAGATGTTTTCGATGTAATTCATGGCATTTAGTCTACCAGGAATCACAACAAGATCTGTTGTCTATACTGATTCCAGCCCAAACCATCACAGATCCACGACCAAATCTATCCACGTGAACGTAGCGTTCACCAGGACGTCTATATACACGTACTCGACCGTCGCAACGAGTTAAACGAAATCTGGACTCGTCTGTAAACAGTACAGGCGTCCAGTGACGAAGTTACCAATCTCTGTGATCCAGAGCAATCCTCATTTGTGATGCTGCGTAAGGCGTGGTGCGCAGGCAAGTCTTCTTGATTTCAAGTTCGCTTCTATTAATCTGTTTCTAACAGTTTGATCAGAAATTTCTATTCCATGTGCTCGTCTTAGGTCGTTTAGGTCTCGTGCTGTGGCAGTACGTTGACGTAGAGAGGAAAGGACAAGAAATCGGTCTTGATTTTGAGTAGTTTTTCGATTTCGACCTTGTCCAGCTGTTCTAACATACTGGCCAGTCTCCCGAAACCGATTCCATAAACGCTGAATAACAGAAGGGGACACTCGAAGGCCTCTGCTATAAATTTTTTCCATTTCGTTTTGCGTTATTAATTTACATTGTTAAGTGTAACTTAGAAGTAACAAAGAGTTTTCTTCCAGGAACTTGGTCTATCAATTACGGATGCCCAAATCATCGAAATGGAGGCCAACATCCACAACATCGATTTCGAAGCAGCTGCCCATGAAGAAAAGCTCACCAGGCATGACGTGATGTCTCACGTCCACGTTTTTGCGAAGCAGTGCCCATTAGCAGCCCCCATCATACATCTGGGAGCAACCAGCTGCTTTGTTGGCGACAACACTGACCTGATCGTCATCAAAGATGGTTTGAACCTCCTCTTACCAAGATTAGCAGCCGTCATACAGAATCTAAGCAGTTTTGCAGAGGAATACAGGTATGTGAAGACTACAGGGTAACCCAAAGGAATATTTTGTAATTTCTTGTTGTAGGTCATTACCAACGCTTGGGTTTACGCATCTCCAGCCAGCACAGTTGACCACAGTTGGCAAACGGGCTTGTCTTTGGTTACAAGACTTGTTGATGGATGAGCGTGACCTCAGAAGAGCTAGGGACGACCTTAAATTCCGCGGGGCTAAAGGGACAACCGGGACACAAGCCTCCTTCCTCCAGTTATTCGATGGAGATGGTTCAAAGGTGGCCAAACTGGATAAACTAGTCTCCAAACTCTGTGGGTTTGACCAAGCCTTTCCAGTGACCGGTCAAACGTATACCAGGAAAGTCGACGTACAAGTCGTTGGGGCCTTGTCAAGTTTAGGCTCGACCATCCACAAGATGTGTTCTGATATACGCCTATTAGCCAATATGAAAGAAATCGAGGAACCGTTTGAGTCCAGCCAAATAGGTAGCTCAGCTATGCCATATAAGAGGAACCCTATGCGATCTGAAAGATGCTGTGCCTTAGCAAGACACTTGATGAGTTTATACATGAATGCCGTCCAAACGCATTCAGTCCAATGGTTTGAGAGGACTTTAGATGACTCAGCTAATAGAAGAATCACCTTATCTGAATCCTTCCTAAGCGCAGATGCTACTTTGTTAACACTCTTAAACATAACCCAAGGATTAGTCGTTTACCCAAAAGTCATCGAGCGTCATATCAAGCAGGAGCTACCTTTTATGTCTGCAGAAAATTTGATCATGGCCATGGTCAAAAAAGGAGGAGATAGGCAGATTTGTCATGAGAAGATTCGGGTTTTGTCCCAGGAAGCTGCAGCCATGGTCAAGCAACATGGGAAGGACAATGATCTGATAGATCGTGTCAAAAATGATGCTTATTTCGCTCCGATTTTAGAGGAGTTGGATATCTTGTTGGATCCTTCAACATTTATAGGAAGAGCACCTGAACAGGTTGTTGAGTTTTTGACCGAAGAAGTTAAGCCTGTCTTAAGGAATTATGAGGAAGAACTAAAGAAGCTTGGTGCACCAGTTGTTTTGACCATTTAGTTGTTCAATCTTGTATATGAATTGTAATCTATTATTAAACGAAAATAGTTTTCTCATACTTTATTTATCATACACAATGTACAAAACTTAAACTTAAACCTACTTAACATACAGAGATACGAGTACAAACAAGCTTACAAAAAAAAACAATTTAATATTTCAAGTACCTAAATCTGCTCATGAACATGCAATAAATAATAACACGATGGTAATGGCTGCAAATAAATACAAAAACAAATTAATTAAACCTACATAACCAAAAAAGTACCAAACTAATCCGATGGCAAGAGTGTATTTCCTGAACAAGCTGGACCCTGGCTTGGCCAATTACAAGCACCTAAGTTGCTATCAAAGGTGAGATGAACAGGACAGTTGAACACATGCAGGGTAAACTTGTTCTTATCGCAATCCCATCTACAAGAATAGAATTTGTTGCATTGGCTAGGATGCCTGAACAAACCAGCTCGTTTACAATCAATTCCTTGCAAGGTTTCAAGTCTTGACCTAACACCACCTGGTCCATACCTGTCAAAATCTTTCAAAGCCTCTTTCGTACCTTCTTTAGCCCCTTGCTTAGCAGCAGCCTTAACCAGCTTCTTAACAGTCTTCACAGCTTGTTTCACCTCAACATCCGAAGGCTCATCATCATCCTCAATAGGTTTCCTGGTTGCTTTGATAAAGTACTCAGCTGCTTTCGTAACTGGTGTTTCTTCATAAGACAGTGTAGTTGGTCTGACTTTAACTCTCTTTCTGATGACCAACGATGGTGTGGAAGACACCTCAGAAGCTGGTGTGATCTCCACGATCTTCTGGGCGTCGTATTCCGGATTATTCTCAACGATATACCCATCATCACCATCATCTATCGAGTAGTTCTCAACTTGTATGGGGTTCTTCTTCAAGTCAACAGTGTTGGAGACACAAGTGCACTGTGCTCCTAATTTAGCAGATAGCATGGGATGGAAATCGTTGATTTTGACGATAGCCTTTGATTTTGCTGGTCTGAGAACCTTCACAACTTTAACTGGTCTTCTGGACACGACTTCTTCATATCCTCCAGCTTGGTATTCTCCAGCTTGGTAATCCCCAGCTTGGTAATTCTCTAAGATTTGACCAGAAGTACCCACAGATGGCAAATAAGTCCTTGATGGCTTCACTTTAACGATAGGTGTGGTTACTTCGATATAAGGAGCAGTTGTCACCTTAACAGGCAGGTAAGCATTGCTGGGTCTAGTAGGTTTCCTCCTCTGTGAAGTCACCTCAATGCCAGGAGTCGAAGAATACTCATAACCACTATCCAATGAACTAAATTCGTATCTTGCGATCGGTCTACTACTCTTCAGGGTCTTCAAAGGTTTGTACGTGCTTGAAACAATCTCAGGTGCTACCGTTGATGATTTTGATGACAACCTGCTGTCGTACAAATAAAACTTCAATGGTTCTTTATCCAGCAAAGTATTTAAAGTGCTCTGGTACGTCGGAGCTGGTGTGCTGCTCAAGTAATAACTAGCTTCTGTTGATGGAACGTAAACAGTTTGTTTGGATGTCTTCACAAACAACTTCCTAGGTTGGATGTAGGCTGGCTTCTTGGTCTGGTCAATCAAAACCTCAGGTGTAGATTGGTAGAAGATCTGCTGCGTTGGCTCTTGGTACTTAGGTGTGGACGAAACATAAGTTTCTTCATAAGCAGGAGTTGATGATACATAACTTCCTCCATTCTCATTCAAGCTATAGGTACCAAGGAGATTGGACTTTTGGTGATAGTAACTCTGACCAGTGACGTACGCCTTCTTAGCCACGAAAGGTTCCTCCTTTACTGGTTCCAAAGGTTGTGGATAATGATACCCGTCTTGCTCTTGATGATAGTCAACTTGCTCTTGATGATACTCAACAGGTTTCGCTGTGGATGAGACAAAAACTTGTGGTACAACTTCTTGTACCTGTTCTGGTTGTTGTTCTGGTTGTACCTGTTGTTCCTTAGCACCGAAAGACTGGTAACTATAAGAACTACCCTGGTTGTAACTCTTTCCTTCGCCTTGGGCGTAAGTTTGGACCTCAGGTTGTTGGACATACGTCTGCACTGGTTGCTCAACATTAACATACTTATGATTCTGTTTATGGGTACCGAAATAACTGTAAGAATTAGCTGGTTGTTGCACGATTGTCTTCTCTGTTCCAACAGGTTGTTCAACGATGGTCTGATGAAGAATTGGTTGCTCAATCTTAACGTGGTGTTGGATCGGTTGCTCAATTACTTCTTGTTGGACCAGAGGTTGCACAACCTTCGTTTCATGAGCTTTTCCAAACGATACATAGCTGTAGGTCTGAGCTGGTTCCTTTTGGACTTCAACGTGTTGTTGGACAGGTTGGAAAACGTGATTTTGGAATTCGACGTTAGGCTTGATGATTGGTTTAACAACCTTGGTGTTTTGCGATTGGTATGAGTAAGTATGAGCTGGCTGGACAACAGTCTTCTGTATTTCAACTTGAGGCTGAACTATTTCTTGGACATGTTGTTGCTCAGTGTTAGCATATTGGTTACTGTGTCCTTTTCCAAAGCTTTGGTAAGAGAAGCTTTGTGCTGGTTGGACAACAGTCTTCTGTATTTCAACTTGAGGTTGGACTACGTTAACGATTGGCTGTTGTTCTGTTTTGACGTATTGGTTGCTCTGGCCATGATCAAATGACGAATAAGAGTAGCTTTGTGCTGGTTGGACAACAGTCTTCTGTATTTCAACTTGAGGTTGAACTACTTCTTGGACGTGTTGTTGCTCACTATTGGCATATTGGTTGCTATGTCCTTTTCCAAACGATTGATAAGAGAAGCTTTGTGCTGGTTGGAGAACAGTCTTCTGTATTTCAACTTGTGGTTGGACTACGTTAACGATTGGCTGTTGTTCTGTTTTGCCGTATTGGTTGCTCTGGCCATGATCAAATGACGAATAAGAGAAGCTTTGTGCTGGTTGCAGAACAGTCTTCTGTATTTCAACGTTAGGCTGAACTACTTCTTGTACAACATGTTGTTGCTCAGTGTTGGCATATTGGTTACTGTGATCTTTTCCAAAGGTTTGGTAAGAAAAGCTTTGGGCTGGTTGGACAACAGTCTTCTGTATTTCAACATGAGGTTGGATTACTTCTTGTACAACATGTGGTTGCTCAGTGTTAGCATATTGGTTACTGTGTCCTTTTCCAAACGATTGATAAGAAAAGCTTTGTGCTGGTTGGACAACAGTCTTCTGTATTTCTACTTGAGGCTTGACTACTTCTTGCACAACATGTTGTTGCTCAGTGTTGGCATATTGGTTACTGTGTCCTTTTCCAAACGATTGATAAGAAAAGCTTTGTGCTGGTTGGACAACAGTCTTCTGTATTTCAACATGAGGTTGGATTACTTCTTGCACAACATGTGGTTGCTCAGTGTTGGCATATTGGTTACTGTGTCCTTTTCCAAACGATTGATAGGAGAAGCTTTGTGCTGGTTGGACAACAGTCTTCTGTATTTCTACTTGAGGTTGGACTACGTTAACGATTGGCTGTTGTTCGGTTTTGACGTATTGGTTGCTCTGGCCATGATCAAACGACGAATAAGAGAAGCTTTGAGCTGGTTGAACAACAGTCTTCTGTACCTCAACATGAGGTTGAACAACCTCTTGAACAACATTCTGCACCTCAACATGATGAATCGGTTGTTCTACGTTAACGTACTCCGTCTTTTGGCCATGCCCTAAGTTCTGGTAACTGTACGAGTGACCTTCTCCTTGTTGGATAGGTTGTTGGACAACATGTTGCTCCAAAATAGGTTGCTGCACTACTACGTGTTGCTCAGCGTTAGCATTTTGAGCTTTTCCAAAAGACTGGTAACTATAGGAATGACCAGGTTGTGTTTTATCAAGTTTGATGATAGGTTGTTGTACGATTTGATGTGTAGGTTGTTGGACTTTGACGTACTGCTGGTTATCAGAGTGCCCAGAAGATTGGTAGCTATATGAATTAGCTGGTTCTATGATGGTTTGTTGAGTTGAAACAATTGGTACTTGGATGTATTGTTTTTCTGCAACATGGGCCTTATTGAAATGTTGGTAACTGTAACCTCTGGATGGTTTTTGGATCTTTGTTTCCTCGAAAGGTATGCTTGGTTTTGGATAATCATACCCAGTGGATTGGACACCAAATACGTTATGGACAACCTCTTTCAAATGAGTCTTTTGAGGCTTCTCCTCAAATACAATGCTGGGTTTTTCGTAATGATACCCAGTTTGTTGATGTTCAACTTTAGAATAAGATTGGCCATCGACGAAAGGCACCTTAGGTTTTTCATAGTAGTATCCAGTACTGACTTCAGGTAATGAAGTTGTTGTTGATACGAACTGATTGATGTCATGGTGAATATTGACTTCAGAAGGAGAGTTAATCTTAACTTGCAACTCTGGAACATTGGCCACAACACCAGTGTGGTGCAAATCGACAGTACTTGGCAAAGGAACGGATGTGACAGTTGGGATACCAGTGCTTACAGTTATGGTTGAAGGTGTTACGGATTGTTGTACTTCATGGTGACCATAACCTTTCACAGCCGAGAACCCTCCACCAACAATGTTAACGTTGTGATCGGTCAGCAAGTTATTGCTTTGGGATGAGTAAGCCGAACCACCATTCTGGTTGTTGACGTAAACATGTTGCCCAGAAAGATCTAGGTTTTGGATGCCTTGTCCAAAACCACCAGAAGCAAACCCAAAACTGACTTGGTGGTGGCCTCCATCAGCGTTGGTATATTTAATTCCTTGTTGGCCAAAGGCTTGAGAACCATGGTTAACCAAAGTAGAGCCTTCGTTTGAGAAGCCGTTGTTGATTTCGTGAGCGTTTACAGCTAAATTAGCTTGACTTCCATGGCTTCCAAATTGGTTAATATCTTGTGCTCCAATAAGCACACCATTGCTTCCATGTCCCTCATGAGATTGCGACCCATGGTTAGAGTTATAGTTGGCTTGTTGGCCTCCAAACTGGTAAGCTTCTCCTGAATTTGCTTGGGTATTAACACCATGATTTATGTTGATATCTTGTGCTCCAATAACCACACCATTGCTACCATAACCCTCATGAGATTGTGACCCATGGTTAGTGTTATAGTTGGCTTGTTGGCCTCCAAATTGATAACCTTCCCCAGAATTTGCTTGCGTATTAACACCATGTCTGATGTCGATATCTTGTCCTCCAATAAGGACACCATTGCTTCCATCTCCTTCTTGAGATTTCGAACCATGGTTGGAGTTATAATTGGCCTGACTTCCATGTGTTCCAAATTGGTAAGCATCTCCAGAATTTCCTTGGGCATTTACACCATGATTGATATTGATATCTTGTCCTCCAATACGAACACCATGTCCTTCTTGCGCTAGCAAACCACTATTGGAGTTTTCCTCAAAACCATACTTCGTAGATCCTCTATCAAACTGGCTTCCTTGACTTATACTTCCTTGACCGTATCCGCCATTTGATCCAGAACCATGGTATTGGTATTTTGTGGATCCCCTGTTTGAAGCATCCAGCCCAGCAAGTCCTTGTTGATAACCTGCAGCACCTTCAGCAGAGCCTTGTTGGAGTAGAACTCCTTGGGTTCCAACCAACACACCTTGCTGGCCTTGCGTTCCAAGTAATAATCCTGATCCTTGATGCGTTGCACCATGACTTCCTTGATTGGATTGGTATTGAGTAGACGTAACTCCCCCTGAAGCATGATTTTGCCCAAATCCTTGAGACGAACCTCCATATCCTTGAGTTTCGACCAAAATTCCTGATCCTTGATGCGTTGTACCATGATTCCCTTGATGGGTTTGGTATTGAGAAGACGTAGCTTCCCCTGAACCGTGATTGTGTCCAAATCCTTGAGATGAAGCACCAATTCCTTGAGATGAAGCTCCAAATCCTTGAGATGAAGCACCAGATCCATGAGATGAAGCTCCAAATCCTTGAGAACCAGTCAATATTTGCTCTTTACCACCGAACTGAAGACCATGTCCAAAGGAACCATGGCTTTGAGCTGTACCTTGCCCATTAGCTTGATTTCCATAATATCCTGAGGCACCATGATTTGCGAAGCTGCTGTATACCTTATTGATGGATTGGTCGATTTTGCCTGATACTCCGTTCAGAGCTACTGGTTGCAATGTTCCTATACCGTTAAAGTTGTCCAAGGAGTAATATTGTCCGGTGGAAGCTTGGCCATTACCTCCAAAGAATTGTACGGTACTCTGGTGTGCACCTGAAGCATGACCAGAACCGCATTGTGGTACTAGCCATGGCCACTCGCAGAGCAAGCGTCCCTGGTCGAAGACCAAACCGAACGGGCATCTGAATTCGTATGGTGTCATCACTCCTGATTCGCCATGGTCCAAACATGCGAAGAACCATCTGCAGTTTTCTGGATCTGCATAGTAACCTGGAAATAAAAAGGAAGAATGAGTTTTGCTGTTTGAAAATGGAGGAAGGCTATGGGAAATCGAGGAAGGTGGCCAGGAAGTCAAAGATATGAAGGAAGGTTATGGAAGGGCTTTAGAAAAAGGTGAAAAACTAGAAGAAATAGGAAGAAGGTTGAGTTTAGCTGTTGGAAAATGGAGGAAGGCTATGGGTAAATTGAGGCAGGTGGCCAGGAAGTCAAAGATATGAAGGAAGGTTATGGAAGGGTTTTAGAAAATGGTGGAAAGCTAGAAGAAATAGGAAGGATGAGTTTAGCTGTTGAAAAATGGAGGAAGGCTATAGGAAATTGAAGAAGGTGACCAGAAAGTTAAAGATATGAAGGAAGGTTATGGAAGGACTTTAGAAAATGGTGGAAAGCTAGAAGAAATAGGAAGGTTGAGTTTAGCTATTGGAAAATGGAGGAAGACTATGGGAAATCGAGGAAGGGTGGTCAAAAAGTCAAAGATATGAAGGAAGATTATGGAAGGGCTTCAGAAAAAGGATGAAAAACTAGAAGAAATAGGAAGCATGAGTTTAGCTGTTGGTAAATGAAGGAAGGCCATGGGAAATTGAGGAAGGTGGCCAGGAAGTCAAAGATATGAAGGAAGGGCTTCAGAAAATGTTGAAAAATTAAGGCCAGAAGAGGTTTTTACCTGGTTCGTGTGGACAAACGTATCGTTCCTTTGGAACTGGAGCTATTTCACTGCTGCCAGAGCAGGCTGACCCATCTGAAAGGCTTCCAGGCCATACGCAGACCTCTACTTTGCTGTCAAAAGCTAATCCTGCAGGACAATCAAACTCGAAGACGTTGTATTCCTCTGAGAGTTGGTTGAATTTGACACAGCGGTAGAATCGGTTGCAGGACCTTGGGTGGACGAAATATCCTTGCCGGGAGCACTCAAATTCAGTACGAGTATCCTACCAGGATAAAAAAAATCAGTCAGGCTTGTCCAAAAAATACTTTGAGAAGGTTATTTTTGATTACCTGTCGAACTGTATGGACTTTCCCTTCAACATCAACAATCCTTGTGATCCTGAACGGAGACAACTGGATGTTGGCGAAAGGTTTTGCAGGGGATTCTAGTATTTCCCTTTCTAAGGAATGCAAAACTGCACCCCTTGGAGCACGGGCTTGCCTGGATAGACCTGTGTATGCTGCGTCCAACAGGGAACCACCACATTTCTTGCCGCCATCTTGGGATAGGTCCTTCAAGGCCAAACCGGCCAAACCTCGAACCCTGGCGTACTTTGCTTTGATATCCATACTGGTTTGATCGTCAAACGCTATCCATTCGTCCTTTCTAAAAATTAAGAGGGTTAAAATGGGTTAAAGCGTCGGACCGGCACTCCGGGGGTCTAGGTTCGAATCCCAAGGTGCGGTCTCTTTTTTTAATTTAAAAACAAATATTTTAAAATTATTTTTCTATAGTTTGAGTGGGTTTAAAGTGTTTTATGGGGGTTCTAATCGTATTTTAAGGACATTATATGTTGTGAATTGTACAAAATGCATTTTTAATTAATTTTTTAAGTTTAAAAAAAAATAAAAAAAGAGTGCGATGGCCGGGAATCGAACCCGGATCAACTGCTTGGAAGGCAACTATGCTGACCATTACACCACCATCGCAACTTGTTAAATTTGCTCGCTATACGCGGGCAAACCCATAGTAGTGCTCTATTTCGATTAAATAATAACTAAATAATTATAATTTTTACCTGAAAATGTAAGGACCGGCCTGATCTTGATCCCTTTCCAAGGTCCAGTCGGAATTTTTCATTTTATCGCAAAGTTCGTCCCTGGTGATGGATCGTACTTCCAAAGCAGGGCTACCAACTGCGGTGTGTTCCTCATTTTGCAATTTGAACTGGAAGGCTTGTACTGGTGCGGATATAACCAACTTTGATAGTGGCGCCCCCAATCCGGTAACCAAATCAACAACGGTATCCTAGGAGAAATAAACAAAAACCCAATCATATTTTTTGTTTTGAATAAGGTATTTGACTGTATTATAAATATGGCTTGTATTAAAACGCTCTGTAATTATCTCCAGTGACGTCATTCGTTAGTACGCTGCTTCTCCCGTTTGAATTTAATAGCACTAAAGTGTCATGTAAGCATAACTTTGTAGGTAAGGATAGCCCTAACCTTAAGCGGTCAGATCAGATAATATCTGGTTCGAAAATACGATAGATAACTTATTCTAGTCAGTTTTACTTATGTCGAAGTAATCTTCACAACAAAAACACTTGTATTGGCCGCTATTTATTTCATTTGGATTTCTACGAGCCAACCACTTTCTTCGCAGTTTCAAATCTTGCGGAACAGCTACAAATAGTTTATCCGGAGTTTTTCTTGACGGATTTCTGCATTGTGGATTTATACACCATTTATAACCCATTTTTATGTAGAAATTGTGAAAACAACACATCATACAACACAATTACCAAACGGCGACGATGCCGATGCTGACAGACCATATGGGCCGATTTGACATCTACTAACGGGTGACGTCACACAACAGAAAGTATCGTTTTGGCGGGACTTTTAGTGATTCAATTTTTAACGCTGATTTTTATGAAATATTGAGGAAATAATTACGAAAAATAATGCGTTTACAATGTAGAGTGAAGGAATAAACACACTAAGATGATTTTCCAATAATAGTCTATTATTTATTATTTATAATACCCTATTACGTCATAACGCAATTAGAAAACCTATTAATCTTATTTGAGATCTAAGATGAATAATTAGCACTTATTTTGCTCTACAGAGCAAATTTCACTCCTTTCAAAAGTGATCTTGATAATAAAAAAAAAACACCTTTCGATTTTTTTACATAGAGATGCATACGAAAACTATTTTTGGAGCATATTCTCAACGAATGTGAAGGTTTTTATGTTACAGGTAGATTCAATCCTTTCTTATTATACGTAATAATAGTAATAATAGTCATTTAAGGTTATGAAAATTAAGTCTCCAGTGTGGTAATATTTCGTCTATATAAGGGGAATATGTGTCATAACTATGACTGTTTTAAAAGAACGAAACCATTCAACAAAACTGGGTTGGGCCCCAATATACAGAGGCGTACGTTTGCCTATGAAGTGATTGTACAATTCGTCTTTTGTGTTATATCTCATAAACAAAGCAACTTTAGATATAGATAAATTAGCCTCAAACGTCTTAAAATCTTTAGATTGATCGTATCTAATCATAAAATCATCAAAAATACGTTTTTATTTCGGAGATTTTAACGTTATTACAGGCGACGAACCCGCAAAAATCGAAATTTTTACGCGCGACAGCCGTTAATGTGATGTAACTCGATAGGCAATGAACTTAAACTTCATGCTAGAGTACCAGTCTCGTGTTTTAACAGCGTTGTAGACGAAAAAAGTCTGGAATCAGCCATGCGTGCCATAATATGACCTACATTTGTTGTGCATGCCCCGTAATACCGGTATTTACTTTAAAAATAAACTCGTCCGAGACACTGCTAAAAAGAAGAAGAAGAAGTTTGCATATTCTTAAAGGTCTTACAAACGAGAAAAAAAACACTACGATTATCGCAGTAAAAATGAAAGTAAGGTGTTTTTTTTTTCAATCAATTTAGTGCAAGTTCGTCTATCTTTGTGTGTATATAATGGTACTTCCTGAACTTTCTCCTGCATGAAAGAGTTAAAAAAAATAAAATGGGTTCGGTTTTTGATATATCGATCTGATTAAACAGTTTTTTTAATTATGTAAAATTGACTTATATAATGGTATATTGCGTCATATCGCTTCAGAGTCAAAGATAGTGCTTCTAAATCAGACACGTGGTACATTATTCCGGCAAATATAAACATTCAAGTAAATATTAAGTGTTTTAAATATTGTTAAATAACATTTATTATTAAGAAATGCTAAACATTTATGTTCTACCATTTTTAAAGAAACACTTACTTACCAAATAAAATTTAGAATAAATCGAAATGATCGGTAGTTTTGTGAAAAAAAAAAACAGAAAGAGGTATGTATAATTACTTATTGAACCACTTCTATTTTTGGATAGTGTACTTTTCTAAATATAAGGATTATTATTCAATAAAAATTTTAAAAAAATGTTATCTGTTTTAACCATTGCATAAAATTTGAGATGCCAACATTTATTTTGTAGAACAATAAATGAAGTCAAATTAGACTATCGTTGGAAATACTCGGACTTACTCTAACGCGGAGGAAGAAATTTATGGGGATATTAACTACGATGGCGAACATGAAGAATAAAACAAGATGGCGTTTCCAAAATATTTTTGTGGAAACAATGGAAAATGTAATATTTCCACCGAGAATTTAAAGTTCGAGATTTATACGCATTGACCTGAGAGGGCTGACATGTGCACTCTTGACAATCGTACTGAAATAATTATTATTTATTCAGTTTACAATTATCCATTTGTTTAATTATTTATTCTTATGAAAGTATTATTGACACTGTGACATAAATTCAGAGTAGCAGTTTACAATGACTGTAAGTTGTTGTATGAACAGAAGTATTACTACATTTGTGAGATTGTTGAATTTCGACTATCAAGATTTTCGACCAATCTGGATATTTAATATTAATTTATGATTTATTGTGTATTATTATTGTTAAGTCACAAATAACAAATTATATGCTTAATAACTTTTTAGCTGTTGTCGATCTTTCGAAGTAAGTCAAGATATGTAGGGTGTTCCAATTAAAATTCTTAAACTATTTGACATTATTTAGCAAATGTCAAGTGGTTCGGGATAAGTCATATTAGAGTCGCAAATCAATAATAACTGTCAAAAATTGCAATACTTTTACTATCCAAAATTAGTTCCTTTGTTTTATCCTTGTTAGTTACCCCGGAAAGATTTTTTGATGAATGCTAGTTTTTGATTTTAACTTCACAATATCTCAGAAACAGTTGACAAAAGCTTAATATAAGTTGATGTCAAAACAATTAGGATACAAATCTTACTGAAAACTGCTATATGCCTAGTGTTCCATTTAAGCAAACAAAAGTTTGTGTTAGTAAGTTGTTGTGGGATATTGTGTAAGCATCAACATATTTTCTTGCTGTAGAACGTATGACTGTCTGCAACTTGTATGTATGGAAAAAACGTAAATTTGATTTCTTAAGCCCATTAATATACTTTGTTTATAGCGTGGGACACCCTGTACATAATATTCTAAAATCAATACCAAAGGACTATACAACCTCCATTATACAACTTTAATTCGACTGATGGTAGAAAATTATGCAGTCATTTTTGCAAACGTTATAAATATTTTGCTAAACCAGAACACCGAAATGTATATTCCATGTTCAAATGAAGACACCTCAGTAGTTCGCCTCGGATCATTCATGTATGACTAACCGAACTAATAACCTACAATGTTGTGTGTGATAGAAAGTTATTCAAACATTTTTTTTTAAATATAAGCATTTTATTTACGTAGCCAACTAAAATATAAATTTCCTCCAGTCGGTGCTCTACATAATATTGTCATATGGATGTTTTTCATCTACAATTTCGTTTAGCAGAGAAATGATAAACAATTTTTGTAAAAGTCATAAACATTTTTCTGTAACAGAGATATATTCGTTCTATAAATTCGAAATTGTGGAATTGCGTTGAAATATTGTTACAATCATTAATCGACTAGTCACTACTTAACACTTTGTTGCTGATAACCTTCCAATCATGATAATGTGTATCTTTCTCATAAAAGGCAGCATCAAAAGCATGAGGGCAGTTTTCTTGACATTATCTCAAGTATTTTGTATCTTTTTGTTGTACTTACGGCATTCTGCATATCCCAAATTCCAGATAATCGACTTGGATGGAAAGTGATGTTTTTTGAAGCTCCGAGAAAAGCTGTTTGTAAAATAAAGGCATCTGTATGCTTCGTTAAGCCCTTAAAATCGTAATATTTGGCCAGAAGGTCAGCCCTAGGCGGTACGGACACGACTGTCACCAAATCATTGCCAAGTTTTGACTTAGCAGTCGTTATAAAGTCTCCTATATCATCCTTAGAGTTGATTTTGTCGATATTAACCTCCAAACCGTCAACTTTCGTGTTCTTTAAAAGCTGGACCAAACCCTAGAAAAAAAAAAACAAAGTAAAACACGTGAAAAAAATGTGACTTTTTCGCAGAGAGATGTAAATTTCCTGGTGTTATTTGGTACCAGAAAACTGTCGCCTTAATATGAATAAATGTGAGTTAAGAAGAATGTTTATTTATTTTGTTTATTATGGGCTTTATTTGCTTCAAGAAAGAACCGTTTTACCATCAACAATTTGACTGTATGAAAAATATGACTTGTATTATAGTCATCCTAATAGATTACAGTTTAAAAAAAACTATTTTTTATTACTTTTCAAAAAAAAAATATGCTTTATTTCTATTAAAAACCAAAATTAAAATTGAATTTTATTCACGTCCTATCACGTGATTGAAAACACTCTGTAATTGGCTCAGTCTCCAGTGACGTCATTCGTTAGTACGCTTAGAGCGCGTTCGGTTTGTCAGGGTAGGGTATTGGGAGAGCAATGCTCAGATAACCTGGGTCGGCTGTCTCTCTCTTATATGCAGATAAACGCCGTATGAAGGTGCTCCCACATCATTGGCCATCGGAGTGCTTCGCGTAGCGGGACCCAACTGTGCCAATGCACATCGCCAATATGTCGACCTTGTCCGCTTTATTTCATTCTGTTTTAGCATTGTACGTACTACCGATGAAAAGTTTAGTTATCAATCTATGTTTTATAATATATACTGCATTATTTATGTTTGTACGTACTTTAAGGACAATGATGATTTATTATTTGCCCAAATGCCTGATTGCCCTATTGTAAAAACATGAAAACTTTTTTTAATATTTTGTAAATTTATTCACAATAATTATGGTTCTTATAAGCATTATATTAACCTTACAGTTACAATAAATTAACAAGCAATAAAATAATATTCTGAAGACAATATTGAAGTCGTTATAATGGGTGACCCACGGCATAGGTACGTTTGTTTATTTTTTGTTTTTGACGCCAAAGGAATGAACGTTGCGTTAATAGACAGAAAATGCCTATTTATGGGATGGTCTTGAGGTTAGTATGACTTCCGAGTTTTCCACAAATGACGTCATCATTAAAATTTTAAAAATGAATTCGCACGCAATGGGGAGGCATACGATATTTAGGTTCTGGGATTGTGGTCAACCTTATTCGCTAGGATGGGGTGGGAAAGGTGAGGGAGGGGGTTGGAGGGAAGCGGGATATGAATCTACACACGATGGGGAGTCATACGGTATAGGGGTCCAAGGACTGCGGTCAACCCTCTTCCCTACAATCTTGACTACAATCAAACAAAGTTACATTTATATAATTAACAACAATTAACTATTTATTAATTAACAATTTATAGATTAGTTTTAAGCGGCAAATTTAAATAATCTGATTTATTTAATGTATTCAACAAAGTTTAAAAACTATACTGGATGCTTTTCCTTATTTTGATTATCAGAAAAATATCAAAAAGTATATCTGTTACTAAAAATATTGGGTTGATAATAAATATACCTACATAATATACATACACGGAGTTTTAATATCTATAATTAAAACTTCGTGTATGTAAGGGTTCTCAATTTTTCTTTGTAGGTATCTTATTATAAATAATTTCAGTTTTATTATATAAATTATATTTTAAATCAAAATTATGAATTCATCGATTTGACTGAAATGAAATATTTATATAAAGAAACGACACAACTTAACAGGGTCCTGCATAAAAATATAGACCACTCAGTGTATCAGATCCTATCCCATCTTATTTCGCATTTGTTGCTTGAAACATAAAGAAAATAAAAAGGGAGATTTTTTTAATGTCACGTGGCAAATATAAAAAACTAAATAATTTTGTTACCTGTATTGGTGTATATTTGTATTCCTTAATGTATTTAATATTTTCGAACGTACTATATAAATAATGACTGAAAAACATGTTTAATATTTAACAACATTATTAACCAGTGTCCTCTTTCGAGGGTTCCTTTTTTTAATTCTAAGCAACTTGCACTGCTTAAAATAAGGGGAGCTGCTTCACTGTTTATTTTTAATTCTCTACGAGACGCTACGAGCCTTCTACGATACACAGAAATACCTTGCGCCCAATACCAACGTTGGCCAATGTTAGCGTAGTGAATGCGCGCACTACGCGCAGCGCGTCACATCACCAATGTTGGCGAGACGTTGGCACTGCGGGTAGGAGCTCCTTGACGTTAGTCCGCCTATTATGCAGCGCGTCACTCCCACCGTACAATACCGGGTTATCCGAACGCGCTCTTATGCTTCTCCCGTTTGAATCTAATAGCACTAAAGTGCCATGTAAGCATAACTTTGTAGGTTAGGATAGCCGTAACCTTAAGCTGTCAGATCAGATAATACCTGATGGTTCGAAAATACGATAGATAACTTATTCTAGTCAGTTTTAGTTATGTCGAAGTAATCTTCACAACAAAAACACGCTATTTATTTCATTTGGATTTCTACGAGCCAACCACTTTCTTCGCAGTTTCAAATCTTGCGGAACAGCTACAAGTAGTTTATCCGGAGTTTTTATGGACGTATTTCTGCATTGTGGATTTATACACCATTTATAACCGATTTTTATATAGAAATTGTGAAAACAACACATCATACGACACAATTACCAAACGGCGACGATGCCGATGCTGACAGACCATGGGCCGATTTGACATCTACTATCGGCTGATTTTTATGAAATATGAAGAAATAATTACGAAAAATAATGCATTTACAATGTGGAGTGAAGGAATAAACACACTAAGATGGTTTTCCAATAATAGTCAAATACCCTATTCTAAAATTCAGTTTCAACTGAAGAAAACGTTTTATGGGAATACAAATTAGCGTTTACAATGACTTTCACATTGAAATTTTAGTCTTAATCGGTTCAAAATATTCAATTCATTTGAATAATAGAGCCAGTGAAAATAAGAATATAAATAAGTATTTAGTGTACCTACTTTCACTCATTTCAAGATGAAGTCATTTCATTGATTTATATAGCAAAAATGTCAGACCAAACGTATTGATTCATTTCAAACTAATCCCAAGAATATCTAAAATCAAGGTGTGCCGCTGTCACGCCGTATTCACCTCAGAAAATATTTTATTTTTCATGTTTAATGCAATTAATTATGCTGTATTTGGAGCCCAGAGCGGTGTAAACATCCTCGTCTGAACGGCCTTGATCGATTTACCAGACCACCTTCGTTTTTGCCTCATTTACTCATGCAAGTCACTTGCGCAATCCTAAGATCCTGGCAACCCACTCAAAATTACCACTTGTAACACCATTGGCCTTTAATAACGCAATTAAATATATAATTTGCGACGATTCTATTAATAAACTAACCTTAAATGTACCTCGAGACGTACGCTATACGAGATTAAATGTCAATTACTCGTGTGGAATTCCTCTATTGATGTTTTTTTAGTCGTAGAAAAAATAATTTATAATGTTCCGACATTGAGATGGCGCTACTATATAGTATTAATATTATAGGTTATGTTATGCGATGACAGTTTACAAAGCAACGCTAGTGTCGCCATCTATGGACTAACGTCTCGAGCTGTGAACTAACTTTATAGAACTGTCAAGTATTCGGAATTTATTTATTCACGATTTTGATAATAATCTCTATCCATACTGTGGCTTTCCTTATAGGTTATGTGCGCTATATTTTGACGTTTGCTTTAAGACTTACTTAATTTAGTACAGTGTATATACTACGTATAACCGGAAGGGACCAGCGCTTTATATTGGCTGGCGAGATTTGAGGCAGGCGCAAGCAAAAGAGACAGAGCGATGACGCGGGCTATGTGTCACTGTCTGACTACCGTAGGTAGATAGCGGAAGGCAGTAGTGTTTCGCTTTTTTATTTTATTCCAGCTGAACCCATTGTCCAAGAAACCTCAAAATGGTCTCATAGCAAACCTAAATCTTTGTATTTTTACCTGAAATTCAAAAAATTTGTTCCCAAATGTTTTTGACGCATTTACAGCGATTCTTTTACTGCTAAAACGACTTCATAAAAAAGGGGAAAAAACGCAATAACCTGACGAGATATGCAGCTTTTGAAAACGCCTATTCGCTTACCATAAACAAACAAAAGATATCAATATAACCCTAAGTTTCAACTGTCTTTTTCTCGAATTTTTTGTAATGTATCGATAAGTTTTGTGAATTACCTTTATGACAATTAACAGATCTATAAATATTAGTACAAAAAATATGGGATTGCCATTTAGAAAGTTTCGATGACGTCATAAGTCGAAAACAATTGAAAGTCGGAAATTAAATTTCATGTAAATATGTATATTTTGACAATTAAAAATCGACGAAATTTTTCAAATAACAAACCGTTTCAGACATTGTGTCATGTTTCCTTACTTTACGCGCTCAATGTATACATATTTCGACTAAATACAAATTTTAAAATGTGAAAAATAATTTATAAGTATTAAAATTATCGAATAAATATAATCAGCATCATGTGGCCTACTTTTAATGTCAGAATGCGTTTCCTTAATTCAGTAATACAAAGTGCATTTAGTTATTGGACTGCAAATGTTTCAAATTAAGGAATAACTACTAATATATAATTTTGAGAGTACCATCGCGAGCATAAAAAACGGGGACAGCAAAGTGAAATTAGGCACTTATATTCTCAACAATTTTAGTTGTGTAACATCTACTTTGACAGTATTTGTTAACCTATGACGTCTAAACTCTGACAGTATTTGTCAACCTACAAATTTGTTCCGGTTTCATCAATTTTATTCTCCGCGGTATTCTTGCCGACACTTAAGAGGAATCACTAGAGGTAGTAGCGTACTACAAAACAACACTACATAAAACCAAACATCCTGAGCTTAATTGTGTGTTAATAATCACGTGTAATACATTAAATTATAGATAAAGGTGTATTACACCGGGTACGAATGCCCCTTTTTTCATTTGCGTTGTTGTTTTGTTTTTTACCGTTGCTAAAGAAGCCAATAATTGGTAATTTTTGTTTTGAACAACATTTTGTATTGAGCCTTCATGAACTTGTGTAAAAAAATGACAACAAAATATGAATGTTGTAATGATTTAGCCGTTGGTTTTTTGAACCGAATACGAGAAATAATTTTTTGCCGTCCTGATGGACAGATGGACTCTACGAAGACAGCAAAGAGCGAGTTATAAATTAGGAGCGCATGTTCCCGCGAGGGTTTATAGTGCAGTCCCCGTACGACACACGGAACGAAGAATAATCAACAACCGGAATATCTACTTACAATGTTACAACTACTAAATAATTAATAGGAGTTAAATAAATCATTACTAAGGAAATACAAGTAATTTAATTTTTAATCAGTCATTTATTTTTCGTCATAGAATTTCAAATATATTGGTATTTAGATTTAGAAAATAATATTAATACCAAACACTTGTCGCTTGGCAATGCATTCAGGGCAATCGCAATCTATGTAGGATGGTTGGCTTTAGTTCTACTTGTTGTACAACAGACGTAGAAGAGACGCTAGAAATATGGGCAAATTAAAAAATCAGCTGCCTTTATGTGGCCCGCGTTCTAAGAAAACTAATAACTTGCGAGAGTACCTGCGGTAAGTGTATATGTAGATATTATACGTGTAGTGTAATTCTTCGCTAATTAACTTCGCTAGTTAATTTGGGCAATACTCTCTTATAGGCGTAAGCGTGCCGGATTACCATATATGGCAAAAACTTTTATAAAGGTGTAAAATATTGGAACATGTATCTATATAATATATAATAAATGACATACATATACATAAAGCTGCCTGTTTTATCGAAATCGCTATTTTTTCTCATGCCTACAATTGAAATTGAAGTACGTATACTACCAAGTCTATACATAGCAATAATAATTTTGAGTAAAATTTCAAAATGCAGTATCCAACTGTATCTAGAATTTTTTATAGGAATATTATATTTACTAACACCTACTTGCGTCACCCGATAAAAATTTGAATTTTTATATGAGATGTGTTTTACCTGAAAGTATCGATCTCTGCTAAGTACGAACGAGACATTCGAGATTATTGATGCACAAAGAAAACGTTAAATGGATTTAAATAAGTATCTGAGTACGAATGCTTTCACGGCCCGAGTCATTTAAATTTAGATGATAAATAGTTACCGGTTTATGCCGTTAGTAAAAATTCATAATTACTGTCTTCGCGAACCATGCTGTTCGCTTCTTCGGAGCTAACTGATAATTAGTTACTAATTCTAATAATAAATGTAAACCAATAAATGATTTATGTAAGAAAAGCTGTCTGTTTTACCAAAACTACAATTTTTTTCAGCATACAAAAGGTAAAATGTTCAACCATAGTTAGTAGTAAAATAGGAATGTTATAATAAAGCAATTAATTAATTTGTATCACTGTATTGCTTTGTGGAATTGTATTTGTATTTAAACTATACAAGAAAAACAGTTCAGAACATGCGATAGTCACATACACAAAATTATTAGGAAACGGTTCGGCGCCAGTTGACACCGCACGGCCCCTTTGATCCTCGCCGCCAAAGAACGATACCGCGTTCCCCTCATCTAATCAGTGCGTTGTTTGCATTTTCTGCGGAGTGTACAGTGGGCGCGGCTTGTTCCCTCCTCTCGCGCCTCAGTTTCGTCGAACTTTTGAGGCCGGCGACTAACAATTACTCTTAATTCAGTAGCAATGCTGATTTCAACATATAGTCGAGTTTGAATTATTGCCTTCTGAAATTCGCTCTGCGTCATTTTTCTACGTCAAAATTCACGTTGACATTAATGTGACATTACAAGCGTACTGACATGGCATTACGAAGCCCAGTTTAATTAGTGCAAATTTGAGTGTCCCCGTTTTTTATGATCGCGATTGTACGTACTTAATAAATTTTAATTAGGCGGAATATACGAATGAAAAATAACTTTTATTAAATCTGCGATTATTATCACATGTATTTAAGACTCTGCAAGAGTTAAGGGTTGATTAATTTGTTCCAATTAAATTGAAAAAGATATAACAAATAAAAAAGTTAAATTCAAACCGCATACGGTCATAGTACCGTATGAGATAGAAAGAGATGGCTAGCCCACTTCACTGCGGGTTGCATACCAAATGCATTTGCCTCACTTATTGTTTTAACTATCGTTTTAAATGCCGTCCTAAAATTTTATGGCGTCCGTAAATTTGATTAGATCCTGGAACACCTAAAAGCCACCCCCAACGTGCACGCTCGCGGTTTTTCGCATTTTACCGCAAAACGGTCACGATTTCGCAATTTTAGCTCCTGTACAAAATTAATCCTTATAAAATTCTGCACAAAAATGTATATTCCACTTTTGTCTAAAACAATTACTTATACAAGATCTATGTATAGAAAATCTAGGTCGCGTAGTATATCAAAATATGCGATAATTTTTCATGCATACCCACGTGGTGTTGTAGCTTTTGTCTGGTGTGTTAAGCCTAAGACAAGGAGCTAAAATATATGGGCTCGACACTGAAATATGTACGTTGTTTGAGGTTGCACAACTTTCAATTGTTTCATTGATTAAAATTCTTGTTTGTTCGAACACCTGGTCCCTGTTAAATAAATTGTATCAAACTTTTTTGTGTTACCTCATCGTATTTTATGCGATTAATTAATAATAATTTATAGTTATCAGAATAAATAAATTGTTTTAGACATTGTTTCGACATTGAATCATAAAGATTATAGCCAAAATAACAATTCCTCAGTGCAATTCGTTTATTCTGTCCGTCGATGCAGGTTAAGAAAAATGTTTTTAGTAATGATAAAGAAATTAGTTTTTTGTGATTTGTTGAGGGAAGTTGTATAATGTAGTTTTTAGGTTTAACACACAAAAAAATTGGTGAGTATGGAGTCTAAAATTCACAAAAACATCTTACCTCATTAAACTCGTGTACTGTTATCAATATCTTAACACCCTGTAGAGTCTGCCTCAATTTTTCGATAGATTTAACGTCTGAATTCGGCGGCAAGATAACATGTGTACATTTGCAGTTATCAATCTCTTCCAATTTTCCGTAATAACAGAACAATTTTGAATTTGATTTGCTCGTTGGGCACTTTTCAGCCAATCCTGAAGCCAAGAATGCGAAAAGTAGTAATCGTGTCAACACCATTTCTATTTGATTTTAATAGAAAAGGTCTCGAAAAGTCATTTGTTCTTCTTATTCTTCTTATTAATTCTTCTTATTTGTTCTTCTAGGCACAGTTGGGTACTTTTAACACTTGTAGCACTGCTGTTTATTTTTTTCTAAGAGCGGTACGCGGTTTTTTTTTTGTTGAGGTGACCGAATTGGTTGACTTTTGATGATAAACTGAGCGATCTGAGTGCAGATCTGAGCATAGGTAGGGTTGATCTCTTTTTTGAAAGGGAATTTTTACCACTCCGCTTGAGTACGAAACTTGACCACTTCTGTTACGACATCATATCGATGTATGAGATCATGTATTACGAATTGTTATAGCGTCATATGCAGTACAGGGAAATACGTATTACTAATACATTCTATAACGGGTGTTCCTAAATATCATGTAAATACGAATAGGGCTTATTTAATGACTACAAATTCATATAAACATACGTCCGCAAACGCATCGCACCCGATCTACAGGGTGTTGAAATTTCAAGATCCTTTTAGTTTTTTCTTTATAGCTCTTGTACTTTTTGAGATATTTAGCTCTAATTTGGAATATGGGTTACGCTGTAGGACTTACATCATTGGGCATACCAAATGGTTTTAAGAATCTACAGGGAGATATTTTTTCAGGGGTCATGCCCCCTTTTCTCCCCATGAACTTTTTTTCGGTGCGCCGCTGGTGGATTCTAAAATACAAAATGCATTTTTTGTTTTGTTCTAAAGCATTTTAATCTTTTATAGTTTTTTCGTATTTACCACCGTTATCGAGAAAAAAAAAAGCTTTTCTGTGTTTCGCTAGATGAAATTAAAATTTTAAAATAATTGGTCTAGTATGCCTTGGCTTGATTTAGATAACCTTTTGTTTGTATTTATTTTGACATTTTATTCGCCACCAACTGTTCAAAATTAAAACTAGGATACAAGAGCTATAAAGAAAAAACAAAAAAAAAATGAAATTTCAACACCCTGTAGATCGGCAACGAAGCGTTTGCGGACCTATGTTTATATGAATTTTTAGTCATTAAATAAGCCAAAGAATTACCCCTTTTCGTATTTACATGATATTTAGAAACACCCTATATGCAATGTCTTAGTCTATTTTTGCGTCCAAATAAATATGTTTCCATATTTTATGTTTCTTCAATATATAAAAATTGTAGGTTATCGTTTGGGCTATGCCAGAAAATAATTTCGTGCTAACAGGGTTTCTCACAAGTTACCAACACAAACTTATGTTTTTTTTTTTAAATGGAACACTAACACTAATTTATGTACCACTCTTAAATTGTTAAAAAAATATTTTTCTACTTTGCATTCACAATGCACACATTGTAACACTGTTTTCGGTGTTACAATTAACACATTGTAATACCGAAAACTCGCTTGCAATCGCATAAACTGCGAAATATCAATATTCTATACATATTTAAACATGGGTGTAGCCTGCTATAGTATGGCCAAAGGATTGGGGCTTTCTTAGTTTTGCTGTATTCATCAAAATACGCCAGCATGACGTTTACGGTGATGTTTTACGACTCTAGTAAGTGATCGTTATCATTCTTTTCAACTAAACATCAAATCCCCTTTTCAGATATAATTTAAGGACCACATTTACTTTAATAAGGTATCATGCGAAGATCAAACCTACATCGTAGATATGAACGATTTTATTTACTGCTGCGAGATTGTATATGCGCAATAAATGGTTTATCAGCATACACGTACGAAGCTATAGTACATTTAAAGTGTAGAGGATTTCTTAGTTTATGTAACGTATAAGTTTTCGGTAATATTTTGGACGCTTCGATTCTCGGTTCAATTCATATTCGTTTTTGTCCGTCGCTTTCGACTTCGTCTTAGTTCTGGTTGTGTGCAACGTATTTGTATTACCTCCATCACATGTAATTTTACTAAGTATAATTTATTCTAATAAACAACTTTGCCGAAATTAGAATTGGGTTTCAATTATAAGTGCTTGTAAATATATAAGCCGCAACGGCTACGTAGCGGAATTAGGTAGACACCGCTATTAAACGTTCAGCGTTATAACAATTCTTTAGTAGGTTCTTGTTCTTCGAAGTAACTAATCAGTCACCGCCAAACACTTCTATTCTGATTATTATACTTATGAAACCACTATTTTAAAGTTGTTAACTTTTTAGGTTAAGTTTCATGTATTTATCACAGTAGGGTTAAAAGTGTTGCCCCAAGCTCCATTATGATCATCGTTCCGACCTCGCTGAATATTTATTCAAACTTGTAGGCTAAAGTAGAGTAAAATTATTCACAATTAGATTTTGTCATGATTTTATCTCATCGATATCATCCTTAACGAAGTTGACAGTTAGTACAGTGCTACCACGTGGTACCCGCAAAATACCCTAGATTCTAATTTAGCGCGATATAGTAACCACAATTTCTAAACTTATATAAAATTAATGACGCAAAGTAGAAAAAATAGTATATTACACTCGTTTTATAAGACGTATTGGTGCACTCGTTCCATTTCCAACAACTCGTGCGCTAATTTGACGTCTTATAAAACTTGTATAATAATATACTATTATAAAAGAGATTAAAATATTGAAGCTGGTCCAACGCTTTGGAAAATTAGATCGCCTGATTTAACCCCGTCTGATTTCTTACTCTGGAGACTGTTTTAAGGTCCAAATTCAGACACTGTCTTAAATTCACATATTTTCCATTGTTTGTTATATTACAATTAATAATACGGATTTTGTCCAAATTTGGAATTACGGACATCAATAATCCCTAATTATTACACTAGCAGCAGAGAGTAGCGATTTTGGCATTAATACACCACCTTTGGATATAACAGTTAAAATCATGCCATCTCCATTAAAAAATCATTATTCTGGCCTGAAACACCCAAATAAAGTAAAAAGAGACTGTTCTTCTGTAAGATTATTATCTACTGCTTGGAGAGAATATTTGTTAATAAAAAAAAAGAAAGCACAAAAGAAAATCATTCTAGAAAAATAGGAAAGGAAGCGAAAAAAGAACAGAATAAAAAGCTGCGCCAAGAAAAACACTAAAAATTCCAGATGCGAGAAACATTAACATACAGATGAGGGAGAGAGGGCAGACTGAAGAAGACTAAGGACTTATTTTATACTGTGTTTCATTAAAAATTGTAAAACATAAATGTTTAACATTCGTTAATAATTAATCTTATTTAACAATATTTAAAACACTTAATATATACTTGAATGTTTATATTTTTCGGAATAATGTACCACAAGTGTTGATTTAGAAGCACTGTCTGAATTAGGTTCACTGAGGTGTCGGATTTCGTGTCAAAATATACGCTTAGTGTCAGAATTAGGGGCAATTGTTAAACTTTTAAAACAAATAAATTACATATTTATTATCAATTTTCTTTAAAAATGAATAGCCAGATACCTTTAGAAGGAACTCTTTGTTTAAAAAAAGTTGTCTAGTCATTACCACCACAAATATAAATTCTACAATTTCAAATGTTACAAATGTTACAAATGTTACATCTTTGATGATATTATTTTGGTTTTTGTGACATTACGAAAATAAAGTTGCTGCATCAACAGAATAATTTTTATATTTGTGTATTTCATGTATTTCGCTTTCTTAAACACATTAATGTGCTTTGTTTGTAGCGAGGGACACCCTGTACAAAAAAAATCGCTTTTTACGTTACGTAGCTATAATGAAAACAGTTAATTTAAAATTGAGAGTCATCTCATTAACATACTTTTCCTTGAGAATCGTTCAACTAACATACTAACAAAAAACTGTAACAAAGATTCTATGCAAATGAAGAAATTACCATTTTTATAGCCAATTCATGCAGGAACTTCCTAGCATCTCAATTTCTTCGTTTAGCAAGATTCTAACCTTGTCGAGAAATCGTGAATTTACGGCTTGCGTCTTTTGTTTATTTTAGTTTTCGCCGCACGATCAAAAACAGCAATAAACTAATCAGTACTGCCTCGAAAATTTTGACATCGTTAACACTTTAGTGTGATCGCTCTTGCGAAGTGTCTTATTCTGATTAGAACTTCTACGATGGCATGCGACTTAAGTGTGTGCGTGCGTCCTTATAATAGCTAGTAATAAGTTTGATTTTGACATTCGTTTTTAACGTAAAATGACATTTTCAAGACATATGTATTGTTTTTGTTACAAACGTCAAACTCGTTTTGTTATACGCTGCTCAAAAAAATTAGGCGAACGCTTTTTTCGAAACCTGTAACTTTTTAAATAATAGTTCTACACTGAAAACTGAAAAGGTAATTTTACCGTGTGGATCGGCGGTCATTTTTAACCTCCGTGTATCGAAGGGAAAATACCATGTGGTTTGTAATTTTACTTTGAGCTAATAAATTTACTTCTCATATGAAATGAGGTTTCCGATGTGTACGGTTTTATATATACTTTTGTAAGTAAAATTACTGACGTTCAGTAAATTTACCGTAAACACGGAATTGCAATTAATTGTTGTACAGTAAACTTTCTGCAAGTTTAATATTAGATTTGTCCAAGCAACTGCAAAACGAGTTAACAATCAGTGTTTTGTGATGGACCACATATGTTGCTATGATAACTCCATTATAAATACCAATGAAACATTATCTGGTTTCTCACAAAAGAACTGTTTGTAAACTGGTTTTGCGACTGCTCGGACAAGCCTGTATTGTCAACTGTAAAATCACTAGTAAAATCCTATTAATGTGGAGATCATAAATAAGAACAAAAAATAATAGTATGAAGCTTTATTATAATTTTAACAATAAAGAACATGTGAAACATATTTATAATATATATATCTACATATTTTTTATAAACATTTCATATTTTTAACATTAAATAAATAGAAGTTCTTGACAAAAATGTAACCATTAGTAAATTAAATAAAATAGGAACCCATGGACTATACTTATCTACGTATAATAAAATAAATCGATCTGCTTCACACAGACAAAAATATATCTTTTAATTATAAATTAAATATTATTTCAACAATATTAATTTGAAATACCTATGGCAAACTTACGTCACACACTTACTTAGACTGCATACAAACATTTACGTATTTATTTTCATAATAAGTTTGATCACCTTTCAGTGGATTTGGTTTTATCCTTATTCGTTTTTGAACCCTGACTTGGAATAATTTTTAAAAAGCTAAACCGTCTCCAGAGTAAGAGAACCTGGGGATAATCCAACCACAGCATATAATATAGTCCAAAATGTGTCACCTGAAATCAAAATAAGAAGTACATGAGTCATATATCATATACAGGCTATAACAATATCAGCAGCTGCTTTCCTTTGAGGTACAGAGTGTGTGTAAAGTTATTAATGAGTGTTGATAGAAAAGTATTTTTTATATTGGTGATTGAAATGATATGTGTTATACATGTTAGTAATAAATTTGATTGTAAGACCGCATGTACGAGAAAGAACAATAAACGAAATCTTACCTATGGACACCACACAAGTCCTTGAATTTGTAGAATGTCAGTATCATCAACACTTGCATCCTAAAAAGAACATCCAATTAGTGAAAGTGGAATCATACATATCAAGACTGCAAACTTGTACCTGCACTTTGTAGTATATATTTGCAAAGTCCTCCATAATATACAAAGAGATGAATGTACCAATATTATATCTTTTAATACTATAGAACCATATGGAGCAAATATTCCACACCACACCGATAAAGGATAAGTCACAGAGGCACTAACAGTGTTAAATTAGTTGTATATAACAATCGCACTCAATAAAACTCTAACTTAGCTGTTGTAAACACAACCAAACGGATGGCGAACGGAACTCGAACTGTATATCCCATTATTGCGCAAACGCGATAAAAATTATCTCGGTAGCACTTTACCATCTAGAAAGGAAAATTGCACGAGCAGAAGGAAAATTTACATATCAGACAGTAGTTTTAATGTATAGATATGTAATTTTATTCCGTTGAAGTAATTGTTATTATGAAATTTACAAACTTGTTAGTAAATTTAAAATATTTTAAAATAAGGATGTATGTTAAAACAAACAAATTGTTAAGAATGTCATTTTCCTAACATTAGACAACCATTTCTATTTTTTCACTATTTTTCTCTCTGTGCAGTATTTCTGCAATTGTTTTTTACTTGGTTTTCATGATAAAATGTTTGTTCTTAGATTGGCCATTTAAAACAAATGAACTCCTTAAAATATATTATTTCCCCAGTGTGAATCATATTCACTAGGCTCCTGATTTTATAATATTACGCTCTTACATAGATATCAAATTTAATTGTCAAACAACTCACCCATTAAGACAAATGACTTAGCAAGCCCAACCTATACAGTCGACTCATGTTAAAATAATTAAAGCTCATTGTTGTACCAACACTGCACGATGCCCAACGAAATGTTTCAGCACTCCTACACCCCTTGTCTAAAATATTGGCCAATATTTCCAATTTAAAAATGATTTAAGCGAGTTCAAATTCGGATCAAGGTCTCTAAGGCCAAGACCGTATGCTCGCTTGTTTTTAAAAAGGAGTGACAGACAATAGTGCGCCCGAATGTATCTAGATCGGTCATTCTTACATGTTATCTGCGATAGATCGAACATTAATTGAATATAGCGGTGTTTTTGTTCTGGTGCGCCAACCTGTCACAGATAAAAATTGTATCTGCGCGAAGAATTTTGATTGGTTATGTGTCATAATTCGTAAACGAAGCAATTTCGTATAGAGATAAATTAGGTTTAAACATCTTAAAATTTATTGTTTGACCGGAGTTGATCATAAAATCTTTAAGATAATGAAAATTTTCTCGGAGATTTCAACTATGGTCCGAACGACAAACCCGCGAAAATTGTTAAAATTGTGTAATATAAATAAATTGGTTGTGGAAACGTTAGATACGTGAGAATCACTTCCAGGAGACATAAATCCGTCGATTGGTTTTAGAAATTTGGCGGTATACGCCCGAATATTTGCTAGTTAGATTAATAGTCTTGTCAAAATAAATTTTCCGGCATACATCATCGGTCGGTCAGGCACAATCTGGCCTATTTATTGCAGCGAAATAATAAATAATTTCTTCAAAAGGATTAGATAATTTACATACACAACGTGGGTTTATCCCAGCTATTTTTTATCGTACTTCGATATATAGACGCCTGTGTTCGGCATGTAATGAAAGTGGTCAGATTACACGGCCCAGTTTTAAAATATTACCAGCGATGGTTGCGTAACGTTACATGCATATACGTTAAAGTCGTTTGTGTCTGTAGCAACGGTCAGTTCGTTGAAAATAATGTGAGCGCCGGACTTTGCATTTTTTCGAGACGATAAAGTATTTTGGCACTTTCACCAGCACGGGGTTTGATCGGTCACGAGTTCAGATTGCCCAAAAAACATTAAATCAACATGCTACTTTAGATATAGAAACATAACCTAAAAAGTTAACTTAAAAATAGTGCTCTAATAATTATACATTCATTAATTGTACAAACTGTATGTAAATTTGCTAACAAGTTTGTAAATTTTATAATAACAATTACCTCAACGGAATAAAATTACATATCTATACATTAAAACTACTGTCTGATATGTAAATTTGCCTTCTGGTCGTGCAATTTTCCTTTTTAGATGGTAAAGTGCTACCGAGATAATTTTTATCGCGCTTGCGCAATAATGGGATATACAGTTCGAGTTCCGTTCGCCATCCGTTTGGTTGTGTTTACAGCAGCTAAGTTAGAGTTTTATTGAGTGCGATTGTTATATACAACTAATTTAACACTATTAGTGCCTCTGTGACTTATTCTTTATCGGTGTGGTGTGGAATATTTGCTCCATATGGTTATATAGTATTAAAAGATATAATATTGGTACATACATCTCTTTGTGTATTATGGAGGACTTTGCAAATATATACTACAAAGTGCAGGTAAAAGTTTGCAGTCTTGATATATATATATATATAATTCCACTAATTAGATGTTCTTTTTAGGATGTGTTGATGATACTGACATTCTATAAATTCAAGGACTTGTATGGTGTCCATAGGTAAGATTTCGTTTAGTGTTCTTTCTCGTACATGCGGTCTTACAATCAAATTTATTACTAACATGTATAACACATATCATTTCAATCACCAATATAAAAAATACTTTTCTACAAACACTCATTAATAACTTTACACACACTCTGTACCTCAAAGGAAAGCAGCTGCTGACATTGTTATACCCTGTATATGATATATGACTCATGTACTTCTTATTTGCTTTCAGGTGACACATTTCGGACTATATTATATGCTGTGGTTGGATTATCCCCAGGTTCTCTTACTCTGGAGACGGTTTAGCTTGTTAAAAATTATTCCAAGTCAGGGTTCAAAAACGAATAAGGATAAAACCAAATCCACTGAAAGGTGATCAAACTTATTACGAAAATAAATAAGTAAATGTTTGTATGCAGTCTAAGTAAGTGTGTGACGTAAGTTTACCATCGGTATTTCAACTTAATATTGTTGAAATAGTATTTAATTTATATTTAAAAGATATATTTCTCTCTGTGAAGCAGATCGATTTATTTTATTATACGATATGTAGATAAGTATAGTCCATGGGTTCCTATTTTATTTCATTTACTTATGATTACATTTTTGTCAAGAACTTCTTTTTATTTAATGTAAAAATATGAAATATTTATAAAAAATATGTAGATATATATATTATAAATATGTTTCACATGTTATTTATTGTTAAAATTATAATAAAACTTCATACTATTATTTTTTGTTCTTATTTATGATCTACACATTAATAGGATTTTACTAGTGATTTTACAGTTGACAATACAGGCTTGTCCGAGCAGTCGCAAAACCAGTTTACAAACAGTTCTTTTGTGAGAAACCAGATAATGTTTCATTGGTATTTATAATGGAGTCATCATAGCAACATATGTGGTCCATCACAAAAGTACTGATTGTTAACTGGTTTTGCAGTTGCTTGGACAAATCTAATATTAAAGTTGCAGAAAGTTTACTGTACAACAATTAATTGCAATTCCGTGTTAACGGTAAATTTACTGAACGTCAGTAATTTTACTTACAAAAGTATATATAAAACCGTACACATCGGAAACCTCATTTCATATCAGAAGTAAATTTATTAGCCCAAAGTAAAATTACAAATCACGTGGTATTTTCCCTTCGATACACTGAGGTTAAAAATGACCGTCGATCCACACGGTAAAATTACCTTTTCAGTTTTAAATAGGTAAATGTGGTCCTTGTATTGTATCTGAAAGGCGGATTTGATGTTTAGTTGACGAGAATGATCCACGATGACTTACCAGAGTCGCAAAACATCACCGAAAACGTCATGCTGGCGTATTTTGATGAACGGAGCAAAACTAAGAAAGTCCCAGCCCTTTGGCAATACTATAGCAGGCTACACACATGTTTAAAGTTATTTATTTTAACGCAAACACATACCAATGTCCAAACAGTCGTATTTTCCAACTCAAACATGGCCAGTAAAAACAAAAATAGGAAAGTTTCTGTGATCGTTTGCGTTTACCCACAGTATTTTATAGATAATGTTCGTAATTGTTGTTACAACAAACCTGTTCCAATTTAGAAGAATATACAGAATCATAGACAAAAACTAGATCATACGTATTAATGTTAAAATAAAAGTGACACCACATTGGTAAGTTATTCGTAATTATCTCTTTATGTTTGTGTTCCAAAGAATTAACAACATTCTGTGCATGTGGCAATACACATCAAAATTAATTAATCATGATACCTATCAACTACAGCATGCGATATATTAATTTTTACACACCGATTTTACGCTAAAGATTGGTAACACTGCCAACGGTGCTATTGAAATTCTAATATCTAGGTTAACCACGGTTCTTACGCATAGTTCAGCGGAATAAATCACAAATGCCCGCTTAACTGATCATAATTACAGCTCAATCATTTTTCCGAGAAGATACATAACCACAAAAAAACGCGATAATCGCCTGTTTTTACATATCATTTTTATAATTACGTACTGACATTTCATTAGTTCATAATGTAAAACATACAATTTAAAGATCATAATTTATAGGTTATGTTTTATATAAACGTCAAAAATAATCGAATTAATTATTATTAAGCAATAAATTAATACATGATTAACTCATTACTCCCATGACAGATGCATTATTATATTTTGCAAGACAAACTTCATAACAAGATATTATTTTCTGGTCAAAAATGAAACGTAAATATTTAATACCTGCAGAGTATTGACGGGCAGATGTTTTGCTCAAATATTCCAACAAAATTCGGCGTAGCAGATATTTTACGGCTAGAAAATAACAAGTTTTTTGTCCAGCTGGTTTTTGAGAACTCGAATCATGTTTTGTAACCCCACATATGCCTTGCCTCGAATCGATTTTAAATGTTTATATTTTCTGTATTTTCAACTACATTTGACTTATTTTCAAAATGTTAATCTCACATTCCAATTTGCTAATATTAATAGAATAATATACCGGGCGTAATACAACTGATTTTGTTTCTAATTTTGACTTGATTTCTTAAATAAAAGATCATATTCATTAATATATTGTTTCGTGTTGAATAAGTGATTACAAACTTAAAATAAATTAACAAATTCAATGGAAAAGGGGCAATGTTATGTAGATGCAACTTAATTATCAAGAAATAATAATGAAATATGAATACGTACGAGAAAATACACTGCTAAAAAAAAATGGGTGAACACGTTTTTCGAAACCTGTAACTTTTTAAATAATAATTCTAGGCAAATCAAACTTTGTATACTTCAACGGCATATATTTAAGAGGCTGGTTCAGCCTAACTTCAGGTCTGTTCTGGTTAGTTCTGGTGGTCCCCTATTGGTCCAATTATTCAAACAGTTCAATGCTCCTGTGGGTTAATTATTGAATAATGATAGCATCTTATAAGATTACAACAATCTGAATTAACTATTCTATTGCGCCAAATCTCCATATTTAT
Organism: Aphodius sticticus; assembly: GCA_963966075.1. Classification (NCBI taxonomy): domain Eukaryota; kingdom Metazoa; phylum Arthropoda; class Insecta; order Coleoptera; family Scarabaeidae; genus Aphodius; species Aphodius sticticus. The sequence goes on from OZ014510.1 coordinate 1,729,766, forward strand.
TATACCCATGCCCAATTTTAAACAATTGCTGCTCAAAGATAGACGTATAATTGGAGGACGGGTAATATCCTGATTTCTGGAAAACATTTCAATTATGTATTTTTGCGATTTGCCGCGGTAGTTCCACTTTATGTCAATGTACAATTTGAAAAAAAAATTCAATAAATGAAAAGAAATAAAGCCACACCTTTGAAGAATCGGCGTCGTATTTTCCCATCCATGTTCGAGTCTGAACGGTGTGTACGGGGTTTGTTTTTAGGAGGTATAAATGTATATGGGCACATAATCTCAATACACTTTCAAATATTCCACATATTCATAGTACGCGTGCGTGTATTCAGAGTAGATATCACTTCATAAACCGTACACAAATGTTGAAGTTATTTATCATATAAATATATGATAAATATCTCAAATTCTCATCATAGGTTATGTCACGGTTATGTCAACAATTTATCACAGTAATTTTTAGAGTTACCATGTTATGTTGGTAAGCGTTGTAAAGAATCACTAGACACGAAAAGACCAATTCTCGACTGATTTTTCTAAACTTATCAAAAACAGCCAAGCCTCTGTCGACCAGCTGTTGGGCCCCACTCTTAAGTCCTGACTTCAATCCTATTGAACACGTGTGGGATCAGCTTGACCGACGTGTTCGCACTAATTCACCACTAACCACAGAACTACTATTTAAAAAGTTACAGGTTTCGAAAACAGTGTTCTCCTATTTTTTTTAGCAGTGTATAATAAAATGCAGTATATATAGTACAGTTTCTTAGTTAAATAGTCTATATAACGTATCTTATAACCCTTTAAAAACTTTTAAAAAGCACCCTATTAGCATCAGTGCGACATTATGAATAGTACACATAGTAACACTAACACAATAGGAACAGATAATAAACAGTAAATATGAGATGATGTGGATGATTAAATCTTTTGAGAGGTGTGATTTGTCTGTTTGTTTTGCATTTTAGAACCTGCTGAGTGGGAACCGCTCTTTAATTGGTTTGAAAATAATCGGTGTAAGGAATTTTTTATCTAAACAAATCCTAATGTTTTGGTGACGCACGTTGTAAATCAAAAATTACTAACCTATACACACCTCCGGTTTACCTGATGTTCAAGAAAATATTTACAAAACATTTTACGTGAGATTTACATGAGAAAACAAATGAGATTATTTCTATTATAGAACGCATGTATATATATATATATATATATATATATATATATATATATATATATATATCTTTTAGTTGTGTGTGTATCTTGCGAAACACAAAAATTTGCATATAAAATTAATTGAATTTGTTCAAAATTGGATCAAATCTTACCCAATAAAACCAAGTGCCGGTATTAATAATACCTACTTATCTAAATACATTTATGTATACCCGGATTTGCTCTCAATAATTTTTAACACTTATTCTGAACTGTCCCTAATGAGTTGTTGCATAACCTCAAAGTAGTTTGTTGTGAACCAAAATGCTAATTATACAAACTTCAGTGTAATGTATTTGTTACTAATTAAGCATTTTTTAATTTATTCATTTCTTTATGTACAGTGCTTCCCAAAGATAACGGATAAATTCAATAAAACCTTAAATAAAAATATTTCAGAAAAATGCTCTGACACGTCGATTTTTATTTTTAAATTACTATCCTGACATACACTTTTCAGCCCCCCACCCCTTCACCCCTAAGGAGTGGCAACCCCAACTTTAAAAATTCAACTAGCAAAGTACCCCTTGCGATACCTCAATTGATAGACTTTTTTAATCTGAATACAAAGAAAAAAAAATTATCGAAATCGGTTGATAAATAACCGCGATATTTACCAAAATGTATTCAAAGAAGAACGTCAATATTCGAGTAAGCGCTGTTGACGCGGGCATAGCAATATCGTTCAAACAATTGCAACTTGTTTTTACTTATGTCAAACACAATTCAGATTTTTATTTATTTATTTATTTTTCTTTTCAAGTTCGTTCACCGAATATTTTTCATCGATCCTTGATTACCGGCTGATTTTTATAAAACACAAAAAATCTATGACATACCAACAAATTTGTCCAATATTCGTTTGTGATTTCGGACCGTCAGAGTTGCACTGCAACAGTAAATGCATCGGACATTCACGCATCGCCGCATTTTCTAATACATGAAAATTTTCTTTGAGGACTTGCTACATGTGCGTACCGAATGGGCACTAGCTATTTTTTGATTACTTCGCCTTATCTGCACATTAGCTTTTTCAAATCAAACTAATAATTTGATTACGAACAAGCAAGGTTTTATTTTATAATGCCGACATATTTTTAATTACATAAGTGCAGAATTCACTGCGTACTAACAAGGGCGTTCTTGTGGAAATTTACAAAACAAATCTTGACGAAACTGTTTGTTTCATTTCAATGATTTTTTGTTTATTTCATCAGCCTTCTGTATTATTAATTCGCAGCATCTAATTTTAACAGACTGTAAAACAATACAATTGGTCATTTGATGTGAACTAGTTTAAATAAATTATTATTTTAATGCGAAATAGTATATTATTATACAAGTTTTATAAGACGTCAAATTGGCGCACGAGTTGTTTTGGGCACGACGAGCGTAGCGAGGAGTGCCCAAATGTAACGAGTGCACCAATACGTCTTATAAAACGAGTGTAATATACTATTTTTTCTACTTTGCGTCATTAATTTTATATAAGTTTAGAAATTGTGGTTACTATATCGCGCTAAATTAGAATCTAGGGTATTTTGCGGGTACCACGTGGTAGCACTGTAGTAACTGTCAACTTCGATAAGGATGATATCGATGAGATAAAATCATGACAAAATCTAATTGTGAATAATTTTACTCTACTTTAGCCTACAAGTTTGAATAAATATTCAGCGAGGTCGCAACGATGATCATAATAGAGCTTGGGACAACACTTTTAACCCTACTGTGATAAATACATGAAACTTAACCTAAAAAGTTAACAATTTTAAAATAGTGGTTTCATAAGTATAATAATCAGAATAGAAGTGTTTGGCGGTGACTGATTAGTTACTTCGAAGAACAAGAACTTACTAAAGAATTGTTATAACGCTTAACGTTTAATAGCGGTGTCTACCTAATTCCGCTACGTAGCCGTTGCGGCTTATATATTTACAAGCACTTATAATTGAAACCCAATTCTAATTTCGGCAAAGTAATTTATTAGAATAAATTATACTTAGTAAAATTACATGTGATGGAGGTAATACAAATACGTTGCACACAACCAGAACTAAGACGAAGTCGAAAGCGACGGACAAAAACGAATATGAATTGAACCGAGCATCCAAGCGTCCAAAATATTACCGAAAACTTATATGTTACATAAACTAAGAAATCCTCTACACTTTAAATGTACTATAGCTTCGTACGTGTATGCTGATAAACCATTTATTGCGCATATACAATCTCGCAGCAGTAATTAAAATCGTTCATATCTACCATGTAGGTTTGATCTTCGCATAATACCTTATTAAAGTAAATGTGGTCCTTGAATTATATCTGAAAAGGGGATTTGATGTTTAGTTGAAAAGAATGATAACGATCAATTACTAGAGTCGTAAAACATCACCGTAAACGTCATGCTGGCGTATTTTGATGAACACAGCAAAACTAAGAAAGCCCCAATCCTTTGGCCATACTATAGCAGGCTACACCCATGTTTAAATATGTATAGAATATTGATATTTCGCAGTTTATGTGATTGCAAGCGATTAAGAAGATGCAGTGTGTGGTTATGTTGGGTTATGTATTGTACGTTTGACATATGGCATTTGATATCACTGTGTACCAATCAGACAAAAATGTTACTGTTTTCGGTATTACAATGTGTTAATTGTAACACCGAAAACAGTGTTACAATGTGTGGATTGTGAATGCAAAGTAGAAAAATCTATTTTTGAGGTGGACTCGATACGAATTGAATACAACTGGTTTTTTTTCTTTTCACAAATAATCGTATTACATTAAAAATTCTTAACATTAGACAACCATTTCTCTGTGTGTGTATGTGATATCAAAAGCGCCAAAAAGTAACAATCGTAATATCGTACCTGTCCGAGCAGAATTGTAAATCTCGAATAATGAATCAGTCTCAAATTACGCTTAGTGGTTTCCGTGGGCAGTAGTCCCAGTCTGTAGCAAACTTTCTTTTTCACTTGTCGAAATTCTGCACCTCGGGCCTTCACCGAATTTAATAAAACATTCCTGGGATGGGCGTGTCACTTCTGTTGAAGTTACATAACACCTTTGGTAGACAGAGTAACTTCCTGATAGTAAAATACGAACAAAAAAAAGTAATATCAGACCTCTCAAAGCTATAAGCTAATTAACATATTATAACGAAGACATGTTACGTAATTTCTTAATAATATAATGCGGTGTAAAGCGCGCTTAAGGAAGTGTTAATGTCTAATGTCAGTTTAAGATCATTCGAGAGAATATTGAGACTTATTGGAGTCAATAGATGTAAAATTAGCTATGTTTGCAGATTCTGGGAGTTGGCAACAGTGATTCTTCGAAAACAATATAGAGATTTAGCGCTATTAGGGTCAGTAAACAAGTGCTGGTTGTTTTGAAAATATGTATACACCCATCAAAATTCATTTATTGCTTTTCGTATAACAGGTAATGAATGAAATAAATAGTACGAAAACAAAAACACTCACCTGGTGTTTTTTTTGTGAACTGATAACATGAAAAAAATAGATGACAAACTTAAAGGTATTAGATTATTTAAATAACAAAAACATGCTAAGAGACTGTGTAAAACGATTTATTGTTATAAACAATAACAGTGTGTCCCACTTAAGAGTGTAACACCTTTATATCTTTTTTATTTTTAGTTAAATTTTAATAATTTTTACATATAGCTCTATTTACTGCCAAAAACCCAATTGTCTTCTTTAAATGCAAAGCACCTTGTGATGGCAAAATAAAAGGCAAAAATCAAGAAATCAGTTTAGGGAATTTTTTATCGAAAAGTTTTACTAGTGATAATTGTTCAGAATTGCCCAAAAACCATAAATGCAAAATTTCATGAAAATTAAAAAATATTGAAATTTTCTTCAAAAATAATATAAGTCCGTAAATATTATTTGTATAGGCAGCTGCGCTTAAAAAAAGTGTGCTGTGGAAATTTTGTTTGAAATAAAACATGAACTGTCAAAGTGCTTTGTTGTATTGTGTCGTATTTAATTATTGTCTGAATAATAATGCTTACACTTGCCGAGAAAGTGGAAATAATAAGATTAGTCGGTGATAACGCGCGATCAGCAAGGGAAGCAGCTGAAGAGTTTAATAATCGCCATCAGGGTCGTCCTCGAATAGATCACGTAAGAGTTTGGCGAATTAATACTGAATTTAATAGAACGGGCACGGTAATCAACATAAAGAAGAAACGATTGAGGGTTAATCTTTTATTTATAAAATAGTACTTTATTGTCAAACACCAAAAGTAAAAACACCGTGTTAGGAACAGAACCATACAAAAATGTTTGCATCATTTGTGCGGTGCAATTTATGTAAAAACATCTATGTAAACTAGTCTCGCCTATTCTTGCATGTATTTGCATGAAAATACAATATTGAAAAAATTAATATTAAATGCGCAAAATTTCAAGATAATTGGGATCTGAGAATTTACTTAATAAATTGTAATTGTACATTTACAAAAAACTACCCACATGCATTAAATATAAAATGGGTGTTATTGATAATAAAATGGTTAACTTTTTTTAACACTCTGTATAAAATGTTCTTTTTATGATTTCGTCATTGAGCCGTGCTTGGGTGTATACGAACATTACCAATTATATCCAGTAGTTTCTAAAGTACAAGGGAGACAAAAGAAAACATTCTGTATTATCAATGTTTTGTATTATTCGTAATTTCGGTCATTGGGCTAGTCGTACTGATGATTTGCGTCGAGTAAATAAATATAATAGCTTACATAGTAATAAAAATAACTTAGCTAACTTCTTTGAAAACTGTATACAAAAGATCTTTTGTAAAAAGTAACGTTTTTATCACTTTTACCGTGCCCGTTAGGAAATTATTAATAATAGCCGGTTCATGTGATTATTTCAGTGTTTCTAATCATGTTGACCAAATGATACGGTTATTATTAATAATAGCCGGTAATTATTAATACAAACCGCATTTATCACTTTAACCGTAACATATACATATATAGAAACATAACCTATAAAAAGTTAACTTAAAAATAATGTCTAATAATTATATATTATATAATAAGTAGTTTATTAGAATAATATATTTGCCAAGTATATGAATATTTGTCAAGAAAAGAACCTGCTCTATTCAATTTGTAGCGAGTCCACCTCTAAAATAAATTTATATATTCGACGTTCGGCTGTGCGGACGAGTTTTTTACGCCATATACTTGGTATTTGCAATACTCAGTTGAAGTGGGTATAGCAGATGCAAAGGCGACAAATATTGGTGCATTTATTTGTACTCGATGAACATTTTAGTACGCTGTTTAACTTTTCCATTTTTTGATTTCGTTTTGTGTGTAGTAGGTCGTATACGAAGATTGACAATAGATTTGTAATTATTAGTAAGATTTTTGATTTTTCTAAAGGGCGAAAACCGCATAAAATTGTCATTTTGTGAAACCGTCAGACAGACAGCTTTCCGGAAACAGAAATTAGACAGAAATTAAAAAGAAAATATTGTTGTTTTTACCTGTTCACATAAACGCAATGTTATTTCTTTCCAAGAAAAACGTACACCATATACGTATCCTAAGTTGATGGTTTTCTATAAACAATATAGATGATACTCAGTTATGAGCTTTGAAAATATAACCTTTTTGTTAAATAAAAAAGCTACACAAAATTGTCTCTACTATTAAAATATTTTTAATCGTTTTCGTTTCTCTTCAAGTATCAAACATCATAAAAATGTTATCGACAGCATGTCTATAAAATAATTTATTTAAAAAATTATACTTTATTTGCTTGTATTTATATATTTGTCAATTTTTATGATGTTTATTATTTGAAGAGAAACGAAAGCGGTTAAAAATATTTTAATAGTAGAGACAATTTTGTGTAGCTTTTTTATTCAACAAAAAGGTTATATTTTGAAAGCTCATCTGTTTAAATTTTTGTTTCAGAAGCTAATTGATCTGTATTTCAGGCAATATTAGGACATATTTATACAACGAACCTAGTAGTACAATTGGATTTAGTAGAACTTTAAAGATGACGAAGAAACCATATCTAACATATCTTTTATGGGCAATATCTTCCTAATTTAAATAAAAAAATACATATTTTTTCTCATTAAAATAATAATTTATTTAAACTAGTTCACATCAAATGACCAATTGTATTGTTTTACAGTCTGTTAAAATTAGATGCTGCGAATTAATAATACAGAAAGCTGATGAATTAAACAAAAAATCATTAAAATGAAACAAAAACTTTCGTCAAGATTTGTTTAGTAAATTTCCACAAGAATGCCCTTGTTAGTACGCAGTGAATTCTGCACTTATGCAATTAAAAATATGTCGGCATTATAAAATAAAACCTTGCTTGTTCGGAATCAAATTATCAGTTTGGTTTGAAAAAGCTAATGTGCGAATAAGGCGAACTAATCAAAAAAAAATAGCTAGTGCCCATTCGGTACGCACATGTAGCAAGTCCTCAAAGAAAATTTTCATGTATTAGAAAATGCGGCGATGCATGAATGTCCGATGCATTTACTGTTGCAGTGCAACTCTGACGGTCCGAAATCACAAACGAATATTGTACTAATTTGTTGGTATGTCATAGATTTTTTTGAGTTTTATAAAAATCAGCCGGTAATCAAGGATGGATGAAAAATATTCGGTGAACGAACTTAAAAGGAGAAATAAATCACTCATGGCATCGTTTAGACCAATCAATAATAAACATTTTCGATTTGCGTGGCAAATATATTTGCCAAACTTTTAACATGTGGCAAATATTTGATGAGAGAATTGAGAATATTATATAAATAATTGTCTGGAAATTTTAATCATAAAGAAATTCCCATCCATACTTAACATCTCTACTATAAAAACTAAACCCATAATCAATAAGTCAGGATTTTAATAGTCTTTTTTTTCTTTTACTGGCAAATTTATGCCTCCATTGTTTTGCCTAAACTCTGAATCGATAAAAGTGCCAAACGACGTAGCTGCTCGGTCGGTAACACAAAAAAACAGATGCTAGCTGTAACAATTAGTGTTAAATTGTTTTGTTAGAACAGTGGTCAGGGTATTATAGCCATATAGTGCAAATTGCAAAAATACATACGAGTATAGCGAATTTGTTTGTCCAAATTATTAAAAAACCTGACCGAGAAAAGTGGGGGGAGGATTCACCGATTTTATTGACTTAAGATCCTCTTATATATTCCAGGAAAACAGGACAAAATGGACCACATAGCATCTTAAGCATCGCATAGATAGATAGTGTAGAGTAAAGCAACAACAGTGATAGTGAAAATAGTAAAATTACAACATGCTGATCACATGGGAAATTCTAAAATCTTATCTGACGCACGAAGAAAAGAAGATCGAAATTCGACACAAATTTAGGCAGATTTTTCCAGTGTTATGTGGTAAGTCCAAAATTTTAGTTCTATATGATCAAGTTTCTGGCAAACAAATATTGTACAATCCGTGCCAAAAAAAGTTGTACAGTTAATTTTTATATCAGGTAATTCATGCTTTTTAATAAAATATGTCAAAATATGTGGAATATGGCAAGTTGACAGTTCTGTTTCAATTTTTATTCAATTTTTAAATAAATTAAAAATTACAGCCACAACCTGGATTTGAACCAGGGACTTTTGTGTCGCTAGCACAATGCTCTTACCAACTGAGCTATTGAGGCCCATAATTTCCCTGTTAGGAAAAATCGTCATATCAAGAAAAGGAAGTAGTAAACACTACCAAACCTAACCTATCATGACACCCTCCGTGTATCGAAGGGAAAATACCATGTGGTTTGTAATTTTACTTTAAGCTAATAAATTTACTTCTCATATGAAATGAGGTTTCCGATGTGTACGGTTTTATATATACTTTTGTAAGTAAAATTACTGACGTTCAGTAAATTTACCGTAAACACGGAATTGCAATTAATTGTTGTACAGTAAACTTTCTGCAACTTTAATATTAGATTTGTCCAAGCAACTGCAAAACCTGTTAACAATCAGTAGTTTTGTGATGGACCACATATGTTGCTATGATAACTCCATTATAAATACCAATGAAACATTATCTGGTTTCTCACAAAAGAACTGTTTGTAAACTGGTTTTGCGACTGCTCGGACAAGCCTGTATTGTCAACTGTAAAATCACTAGTAAAATCCTATTAATGGAGAGATCATAAATAAGAACAAAAAATAATAGTATGAAGTTTTATTATAATTTTAACAATAAATAACATGTGAAACATATTTATAATATATATATCTACATATTTTTTATAAATATTTCATATTTTTAACATTAAATAAATAGCAGTTCTTGACAAGAATGTAATCATAAGTAAATGAAATAAAATAGGAACACATGGACTATACTTATCTACATATCGTATAATAAAATAAATCGATCTGCTTCGCAGAGAGAAATATATCTTTTAAATATAAATTAAATATTATCAACAATATTAAGTTCAAATACCTATGGTAAACTTACGTCACACACTTACTTAAACTGCATACAAACATTTACTTATGTATTTTCATAATAAGTTTGATCACCTTTCAGTGGATTTGGTTTTATCCTTATTCGTTTTTGAACCCTGACTTGGAATAATTTTTAAAAAGCTAAACCGTCTCCAGAGTAAGAGAACCTGGGGATAATCCAACCACAGCATATAATATAGTCCAAAATGTGTCACCTGAAATCAAAATGAGAAGTACATGAGTCATATATCATATACAGGGTATAACAATGTCAGCAGCTGCTTTCCTTTGAGGTACAGAGTGTGTGTAAAGTTATTAATGAGTGTTTATAGAAAAGTATTTTTTCTATTGGTGATTGAAATGATATGTGTTATACATGTTAGTAATAAATTTGATTGTAAGACCGCATGCACGAGAAAGAACAATAAACGAAATCTTACCTATGGACACCACACAAGTCCTTGAATTTGAAGAATGTCAGTAACATCAACACTTGTATCCTAAAAAGTGAAATTAGTGAAAGTGAAATTATACATATCAAGACTGCAAACTTTTACCTGCACTTTGTAGTATATATTTGCAAAGTCCTCCATAATATACAAAGAGATGAATGTACCAATATTATATCTTTTAATACTATAGAACCATATGGAGCAAATATTCCACACCACACCGATAAAGGATAAGTCACAGAGGCACTAACAGTGTTAGATTAGTTGTATATAACAATCGCACTCAATAAAACTCTAACTTAGCTCCTGTAAACACAACCAAACGGATGGCGAACGGAACTCGAACTGTATATCCCATTATTGCGCAAGCGCGATAAAAATTATCTCGGTAGCACTTTACCATCTAGAAAGGAAAATTGCACGAGTAGAAGGCAAAGTTACATATCAGACAGTAGTTTTAATGTATAGATATGTAGTTTTATTCCGTTGAAGTAATTGTTATTATGAAATTTACTAACTTGTTACCAAATTTACATACAGTTTGTACAATTAATGAATGTAACTGCATTTTCAATGATATTTAGTATTTTTGCTTAAAATTATGGTAAAATTGCCGACAGATAGGGTAGGTTTACTGAAAAAAATGTAAATTTCATTTGTAAATTCGCACTCATTTTTATCAGTGTAAGACCCCTTTCTTCTAAGTCGGTCACATATGTTTCAAAAGTTGTAATTCTTGGTCAACTTCAGCTAGCAAAAAGTTAAAGAACTTTTTGATAAACGAAATATTTTATAAAATTCAAAATCAAAATGCCTGTCTCTAAATGATCTCTAAATGATCTCTAAATCTAAGATCCTTTCACCACGCACGGGAAAAAGAACTTTCATAAAACGACTACTGTCAGAAAGTCAGCATATATAAAAAAGCAGCTTTTACAACACTAAACGAACTTACATTTAGTATATTTGGTTGCATATCTAGTGTACGACTATTTTTTTCGTACTTGTCAACATATAACTCATATTTTCTTTTTTTATTTCTAGGCTATTTAATCCCTGTATCGTTTGGAATGATGTTGGGTTGGCCATCCTTGGCATACCCATACCTTCTCCAATGGGACATATCACCAATACCAATAACATTAGACCAAACATCACTAATAGCTGGCTTCCTACTAGAAGGCAACTCGATAGGCACCCTATTCTCAACATGTCAACTATTCAGCAGCAAAACAGGAGTCCTCCTAAGCGTCTGCCTGCAATTCTTTGGTTGGTGCGTCATGTTCGGAGCCAACGACATCTTCGGATTATTGGTAGCAAGATCAACAGTTGGTTTCGGAAATGGTTATGGCACAGGCCAACTGAAGAGATACATAAAAGAAACATGTGAACCACGATTAGCAGAAACATTGATGCATTACATCCCTTTGGGGATAAACATCGGAATTATCATCATCTACAGCTTTGGAGCATATGTCCCGTTCAGAATGATGGCGATTTTTTCGTTGATAATCCCAGGTTTAGCCATATTCACGTTTGGTTTGATCCCAAAAAAAGAGTACTATTACAGTGAGAAAAAGGCGGTTATAACTAAGAATGTCCTGCAGAATGTGGTGACTTTAGATTTAGCAAAGGTCCAAAAGACTTTGAATCACGTCAAAGCTGATGAAGCACCCGTCGAACAAGTCAGTGCTTGGCAATGCGTTAAAGATACGAGAAATAGGAATGGTTTATTGTTGATTCTATTGATTGTTTTCGTACAACAGTATACAGGAGGTCCTGCTAATATCGTATACTCCCAAATTATCTTCACAGCCACCCACAACCCGTACCCAAAAATCTGCAGCATAATCTACTCGATATATTTCTTTATAATGACGGCACTCGCTTTGAAATTCGTCAAGAAATTCCCTAGGAAGGCTAACCTCTTAGTCAGCTGCGGCATGTCAGTTTTTATCATCGGAATTATGGCTCTATACTTCCATTTAAAACACGAATTATTACAAATGAGTCAATACTTCACATGGGCACCACTCTTCATCTTGTGCCTTTTTAACACCTTCCACACTTTTGGACTTGGTACCTTACCGTTCTACATGATTTACGAAAAAATACCAAAACGTGGGAGGAACGTAGCTGCTAAATTCCAAGTCATACACTTCTCAATGTCTGCTGTGATATCCACAAAAATATTTCAAGTTTTATTCGATAGGTTTGACATGACGATAGCTTACGCATTTTTCGTAGCTGTAGCCATTTTCGGGTTTGTCGTTACCTATTTTTTCATGGATGACTACAACCCTGAAGATGAAATCAAACAGAATAAAGAAACCGAGAAAATGTCGGTTTGCGAAAAGATAGAAGAAATCATTGTAAATAAAACAGAGATCAGTAGGTTATAGGTTATGTTTTGTTCGATAGAAAATTGTATTTATTTGTTTAGTTATATAGTTAGCTAATTTTGTATATATAGTACCCAATTACAATGTAATGTTTTGTACATATGACTTAGAAAATATATTATTTTCAATTTTTACACAAATCTGTTTCTATTTCCATACGTTTAGTGTCAAATTTCTTCAACAGATGGCGCAATTAACGATGCAAATCGCGCCAGCTGTCAAAACTAAGCGGACGCTGCAGTCTGCCGAAAGCGCGACAAATTATTCAAAATTGACACTCAATCTCTCGTAGGATTTGCATATAATTTGCGACTCATAACCTCAAAATTGGATAATAAATAATCTTAATGTGTTGTATACATTAGCATAATGCGCGATTGTTATTGTATTGCGTTGAAATTACGCACGTTACGCGGCGTTTTTTTAGGTTAGGCCGGGTTTTGGTTGGGTAATATTATTTTAGCAACGCGTGTATTGATTATTTGTAATTCAATAAGGCGCTTGTTATTTTGATTTTCGTTTAGATAGTATTGACTCCTGCGTTTGAAGGCGCATAACTCTAAAACTACTGAACAGAAAAAATTGAAATAAAGTGTATCGTACTCCTGAATCATTTCTACATAAGTTGTATGAGTGTCAACATTTTTTGCCTATCGGTGTAAACATGAGCGCGAGAGAAATGAGAAAAGATCCCCGATTTTTGCACTAGATTGCATCTACACTGATAAAAATGAGTGCGAATTTACAAATGAAATTTACATTCTTTTCAGTAAACCTACCCTTTTTGTCGGCAATTTTACCATAATTTTAAGCAAAAATACTAAATATCATTGAAAATGCAGTTACATTCATTAATTGTACAAACTGTATGTAAATTTGCTAACAAGTTTGTAAATTTCATAATAACAATTACTTCAACGGAATAAAATTACATATCTATACATTAAAACTACTGTCTGATATGTAAATTTGCCTTCTGCTCGTGCAATTTTCGTTTCTAGATGGTAAAGTGCTACCCAAATAACTTTTATCGCGCTTGCGCAATAATGGGATATACAGTTCGAGTTCCGTTCGCCATCCGTTTGGTTGTGTTTACAGCAGCTAAGTTAGAGTTTTATTGAGTGCGATTGTTATATACAACTAATTTAACACTGTTAGTGCCTCTGTGACTTATCCTTTATCGGTGTGGTGTGGAATATTTGCTCCATATGGTTCTATAGTATTAAAAGATATAATATTGGTACATTCATCTCTTTGTATATTATGGAGGACTTTGCAAATATATACTACAAAGTGCAGGTAAAAATTTGCAGTCTTGATATATATAATTCCACTTTCACTAATTGTATGTTCTTTTTAGGATACAAGTGTTGATGATACTGACATTCTTCAAATACAAGGACTTGTGTGGTGTCCATAGGTAAGATTTCGTTTATTGTTGTTTCTCGTACATGCGGCCCTACAATCAAATTTATTACTAACGTGTATAACACATATCATTTCAATCACCAATATAAAAATTACTTTTCTATAAACACTCATTAATAACTTTACAAACACTCTGTACCTCAAAGGAAACCAGCTGCTGACATTGTTATACCCTATATATGATATATGACTCATGTACTTCTAATTTTGATTTCAGGTGACACATTTTGGACTATATTATATGCTGTGGAGGGATTATCCCCAGGTTCTCTTACTCTGGAGATGGTTTAGCTTTTTAAAAATTATTCCAAGTCAGGGTTCAAAAACGAAAAAAAGATAAAACCAAATCCACTGAAAGATGATCAAACTTATTATGAAAATAAATAAGTAAATGTTTGTATGCAGTCTAAGTAAGTGTGTGACGTAAGTTTACCATAGGTATTTCAAATTAATATTGTTGAAATAATATTTAATTTATATTTAAAAGATATATTTCTCTCTGTGAAGCAGATCGATTTATTTTATTATACGATATGTAGATAAGTATAGTCCATGGGTTCCTATTTTATTTAATTTACTTATGGTTACATTTTTGTCAAGAACTTCTATTTATTTAATGTTAAAAATATGAAATGTCTATAAAAAATATGTAGATATATATATTATAAATATGTTTCACATGTTATTTATTGTTAAAATTATAATAAAACTTCATACTATTTTTTGTTCTTATTTATGATCTCCACATTAATAGGATTTTACTAGTGATTTTACAGTTGACAATACAGGCTTGTCCGAGCAGTCGCAAAACCAGTTTACAAACAGTTCTTTTGTGAGAAACCAGATAATGTTTCATTGGTATTTATAATGGAGTTATCATAGCAACATATGTGGTCCATCAGAAAAGTACTGATTGTTAGCTGGTTTTGCAGTTGCTTGGACAAATCTAATATTAAAGTTGCAGAAAGTTTACTGTACAACAATTAATTGCAATTCCGTGTTTACGGTAAATTTACTGAACGTACGTCAATAATTTTACTTACAAAAGTATATATAAAACCGTACACATCGGAAACCTCATTTCATATGAGAAGTGAATTTATTAGCTCAAAGTAAAATTACAAACCACATGGTATTTTCCCTTCGATACACGGAGGTTAAAAATGACCGCCGATCGACACGATAAAATTACCTTTCTGTATAATAAAGGTTGCGAACAAGATTTTCATGGAAGCGGATATCTCAGTAACGAATATTAGCACGCGACTGTAGAAACAGAATTGCATAATTTTTAAGTAATTTTTAAAGCGATTTAATATGAATGATATAAATTTTGTGCGCGGCGCACTACGTCAATCGTAACGGTAAATGGAAACGTAACTGGGACAGTGGAAGATTATTTACTATTAGTACGATACGATCAGAACAATTTAATTTCGGAATTTTGAATAGTAGTGCGAGTTAAATATAAATAATGAAGTTAGATGTACAATTAATTATACCCAACAAAATTTTACAAACACGGATTCAAACGGATTCACTGATCGCGTCAAAACTTCGCATGTCGTTCGACTGCCTCGCACCAAAACCCACAAGCGAGGGAAGCCGAACTGCGCAAAATAGTGTTCATGTTTATTTCTCAAAAATTAGCAAATAGTTGGAATAGTCAATACTATCGTATATTATTTTATGTGAAGAAACTGTTAATATTGCACAAAATAATTGGTTTGATGACATGGTGTTTTAAAAAAAATCACCTGTAATCTAAAATTATCCACGATCTTGACATTTCAAAAAGGAGGCTGGAAACTCAAACTGAAAGAGAAGGTTCACTAATTGCGTGGTTTACAAATATGATTACTCTCCGTTTAATTTGGTGTGATAAATGTGTTACACAGTTATAGTTAGAACTCTGTATATTGCAGTTTAGTTTAGTCAACAAAATAAAGTCCATTTCCTTTTACTTTGCTACTGTTAACTTTCAATTTAAAATGATTAAAGTGCTACTGTACTAGTAGATTTATGTCACGGTTGTCACTTATGTACTAAATAAATAATTACCTAATGTCATTTATTTGCTCTAAAATATAACAAATATGACAGAATTATGACAGATTTTTGACAATTATAAGTCAGTGTCAGTATCAAATAATGCTTCATATGAACAACTTATTAATAAGAAGCTTAAATTAACAGATAAAAATAAAGTAATTCACAATACAAAACATTCATTTACTATTCAAATACAAGAACACAGAGTTCTTTCTTTGTTAGCTTCCTATTTAGTTCGATAGATGTCGTTACGAGTTCAAAATATAAGCTTGATCTTCTGGCATGTTATCAAGAATTGCAAAGAATTGCAAACTATCTATTTTCAACAAGCGCCATGCGTCAAGGAAGGTCTAAAGTTCAGCCGTTCAACAACAAAAATAAATCGTTAAATTTAAATCTTTATTTACTTATGCCAATTCTTCCAAACTTTGTTTCAACGAATACATTCTCAAAACGTCAACACCAGCGAAAGTTACTTATGGGTCACCCTGTAGGTATTATTAAGTATTTCGTTTATATTCGCACATGACACAAACTGGTTTTTTTTTTGCTATACGAACCAATATTTACAGCAGGTTGTAAAACTGACCTATCGTTTAGCGGTCTTACTTTTAATTTTGGTTCTTTCTTTTTTTTGCGTTTAATGTCATCAAGTGTCGACCTTGCGGGATACAGCGGTCCAAGCAGGATATAAAGAAGTAGATCAGTGGATCAGGAGTTTCGACACAAATAACTTGGGCAAATATAATAGAATGGACACCTCTTGTAGGTACTGGGATATATAGTGCATATAATATACTGGTCAAGGATTTTATTTGTCACTTTGTGACTAAAAAAATCAATTATTGATTGTAAACTAACCTGTGAATAGCGAATATTAATGAAAAGTGCAAAATATGGCCATGTTTTTAACAGTTTATAGTATAGGTACCTATCCAGTGGCGTAACTAGTGCAAGCCATTTAAAATATTGTTTTATTAATATTTTGTTTTTTTAAGGTATTGCAAAAATAAATAAGTCCTTATGAAACATTTTAGTCAGAACAATAATTACGTTCTGAGAAAAAAAGTGTGAGAATAGACACCCAAGTAGAAGATATTTGCACACACAAATTTTATCTATAACATATGATCTCTATATTTTCTCTTAAAGTTTGCTAAATAAGAAAAAGCTTGCTCATACATACACAATGTTGAAAACTGAACTGATACAAGGTAATTTATAACTCGAGGTGAAAATTAAATGCAAAAACATACCAAATTATAAATAAAAATAAGTGAAGCACTTTTAAATTTGTTTCATTGTCAAAATTAGTACGTACCTACTTCAATTTAATTTAATTGTTTTTTGTTTAATTAAATGCAGTCACGAAATTTGACACTTTAGTTTCCTATCCGCTTAAATGTTCGTCTATAATAGGGTATTCCGGTGTTTTTGAAATTGTCATTTTTTACAAAGTATGGGTGCTACTGTTTGCTACTTCACAAGTAAAATATCAAACATTGTTTTAAATTAAGAGAAATCGTTGTTTGAAGTTTGAATTAGGATTGGTCTTTGTGACGTCACAAAGACCGCTCAAAGTGAGCGACTTGACAACGTTGCTATATCTAGGGTGCACGTAGTAAATTTTTGTCTTCTGTTGTGTCAACGTTTAGAATCGCTCGTTTGTTGACACCTGCTTTGGTTATTGAGGTTATATCAAAGACTTGTTCAAAATGTATAAACTCCAACGCCGACATTGTTCTGTGCCGGGCTGTAACAGCAGTAGAACAGTAACTCCTGATAAGATTTTCTTTACATTGCCGACTAGCGAGATGAGAGATGTTTGGCTTCAAGTTTCAATGATCAAATCATCTCTCAAAAAGTTACCTTTATTCGTTGTCAAACAACAGGGTCGCCAACCATCACTTGGCCGATCAGCTGTTCGAGAGCTGTCCGCTGTTGCCACCGCTACTAGGGATCGGTAATCATCGTGTATTTCCGAGGGTGGTCGGTGAATTCAAACGAAATGCACTTTTAATTGCAATTATCTCTTAGAAAAACTAAATCAAAAAGCTCATAGCTTAACTTTATGAATCCTCATAAATTGTACAATAGGTTAAACCGAATATCTGCTTAAATTTTGACATGACCGGAATACCCTATTGCAAATCACTCCGTATATTTATTGATTTTCTATGAATGCGACCGACATAATTTTCGTCATAGAAGCTCAGAACTAGTCTGGTGAGGTTAGTTATCTTATCTGGAATGTAAGATCATATTGAAATCCACCACCTACAACTTCTGTTCTTCTCCTAAAGTACCATTATGAGCAGCAGATTCAAATTATAGGTTTATTTTGTCAGACATTTGGAACGGCAAAAATATTGAAAACAAATAATGTTACGAGTTTGACCAATAACTCTGCCAGATTGTTGTTTTCTAGAGGTTATGTTGTTTTTATGTAACAGATAATTGTAAGTAATATTGTCAATTGAAGTTAATGAAAGTCTAGAATGTTGCCCGTTGGATGTAATATCGAAATAACAGTGGTTTATTGTGTTAGAAGGGCTCCAAATCAAAATTATTCATGGATTGACGTTGGTTATTAAACCAATATTTAAAATAGTAATCCCATGCTAAAATAATACATAATAATAACACTGAATAATATTCCCATGAACCGGCGACCGCCACCGCTATTTGTTACAGTTTTTTCCGCGGAACCCCTGACGACATCTCGCGGAACCCCAGGGTTCCGCGGAGCCCCGGTTGGGGCCCCTAACAATATATTTCACTGCCGATACAATTAAATTGAAATCGGAACATTCAAACAAATAAATATACGCAATTTTGACTCATTTGTCACACGTTTTCTTCATTTTGTCTCCCGTGTTGAGCCAAACGCAATAATAAAATACAAACATCTACACTCACCAAGAATGTTGCGGTTGCAAATCATAATAATCCAATTCCGTACGGCATTGTTCACATTTTCACTACGAATAACACACTGTAACACACACCAAAGTCATGTATTTTTCACAATAATCGCGACACCAGAAAAATTAGCATCTAGTTTGACAGATAGCACCGCGGCCATATTGAAATTTATTAAAATGTCTACTTTACCGATCGCGGCGTGCTTTCATAATAACATGTTCATATTTAAAAGAAGTACCTAGGTGAATGAATACTACAGCACACATTTAATTTATATCATCTACCTTAAATTTGTCATTAATACTTTTATTATTAGTTCATTTTATGTCTTTGCCTGGAGTAGGTATATACCTATTTTGTTTGTATTATTTATGATTTTTTTGTTAATAAAAGTTTAGTGCCGCCACTGGGTATCAGAAATTCGCTTTTGAAATTATGTAAAATCGACCGCACAAGGTTGTCTGGTAAATACTTTCATTTCATCTCTTAAAAAGCGTGGGTGGTACTTACAAAGACTACTAGTGAGTCACGAATTTAAGACACATTTTTTCATGTTATAGGTACCAAAAAAATCGGATATAGACTTGAAAACCCATGACAAAATAGGTTACAAATAACTGAAAAAGATTTGCCATGTCATTAATGCTATTGATATTAATTATAGCCAAGATCCAATTAAAATTATTTCCTTTTTTGTTAAGCCAAATCCATACCACAGACATTTTCGTAGAACTAACGTTACTAATTTCTATCGACGTTGATTTAAAACCCATTCAGAGTTGGTATTGCAAAATAGCAAAAGATAACAATCTATAATACACTTATATCTATACATTATACGGTTTTGATGAATGCCTCTAGTGATCTAGAGCAGCTGCTTTCAACTGTACATTTTATGTGGCCGTTGAAAGCAATAAATTACAATTCTTTCAATTGTGTTGCGTTTGCAGCTTAAAAATTACTTTTGCAAAAGTGAAGGGGGTTTCCTCTAGCCAAATTTAATCCTAATTGATCATTAATAAGATCTGGGATGTATTTTTTTCTGCAAATTGTACCACTTTTACCATAATATGAAAAAGATAAAAAGGAAACTATCAATAAGATATTCAACAGCGTTTTTTTCAAATAACTTGAAAACGCTAATTCGTACTTAAACGATGCATGGACATTTTTTGTGGAGAATTAAAAGATCTACAAGTTTTATAATAACGTCCATTGTCGTCAGATCAATAGGAAACAAGGTATTGTTTAAAAACCCCAAAGTGAACAGGTATCTTTTCTATAATTTGACTACCTACACTTTAGCCACAAAAAGCTATTTGAGCAGCTGTAAAATGTTGGCTCTCTAAATACTTGGCGCCTTCTATTTAGACAAAATACGAATCTAAAATTAAACCAGCCGTGAAGGTTGTTGGCTAACCAAGTATTATGAATGAGCAAGTCTAAAAACAAGCATTTAATACAGCGTCTCAAGCGCCTACATCAAACGTAGTTATGCAACCGAATATACACCAAAACCTAACAAACAATCCACGCATTTGTTGAAAAATCAATAAATTCAAAGGTATAATAATTAAAACAATCGAAAAATTTGACATTTCCGGTTTCGCGACGTCAAATAAATTGTATACACTGTCAAACGGCACCGCAAAAAACTCTCGCACGAGCTACAAAATAACTCTTTTAAAACACGGAGACGTACGAAAACAGTTCCTTATCACTTTCTGCATTTTTTGAGCAGCGAAGTCAGCGAAACAGCGCTAAATTCTTGGCGATATCGACGAGGCAAGATTATTATGTATTTTGAACTACGCGCGCGCGCACAACAGCTGTGAATTCGAAGCAGTGAAGATTACCCAGACATACAGAATAAGCGACGGTCCAAAAAGGACTTATTGTGGAATTTCTTAAGTTTACGCGATCATGGCGCACTGTATGAGAGTTTTGCATCGCCAGGTATGTACCAGAAACACACACAACAATTTTCAACCGAAAATATTCCATTATAGCAAGTAAAACTACAAAAATATGCGGCGTTTTGCGAATCTAACCCAAAAATACGAAAAAAATGGCGTGAAAACGCAATTTTTGAGGCATATACTGTTACATAATCGTCAAATTTTACATAATCGTAATTTTTTAGGGTGGCAAAGTTATTCTAGCCGATATCCAGGCAAGATGCTTCCATATTTCTCCTTTATCGGCAGCTGCCGCAAGGGTAGCGATGAGCAAATTCGACCCCGATGCAAGTTTACCTTACGACAGACTGCAGAAGAATCTTGATGTGGTCAAGAAGCGCTTAAATAGGCCCATGACCCTCTCGGAGAAAATTTTATACTCGCATTTAGATGATCCGCAAAGTCAGGTGGGTTGAAATTTTACGTTTTTAGCGTTGAAATCGCAATGTTTATCGTTGTTGTCGCGTTGATAACCTTTGACATGCCCGGTGCATAGTTTCTTGTTGTTTTCGAGCGATGTTTGGAGTTTGAGACCGGTTTTTTTGCTTGCAGTGCGATTATGTAATATCAGATTGAGGTTATGTTCTCCAGATTTGGTATTCTGTATTACTTTGTTGCTTGCGAGTAAAATATTGTAGGGAAATCTTGGTATTTTTTCTAGAATTTTGGTTGATTATAAGTTCTTCTTCGAGTCACATGACAGAATTAAAAAAGAATTGTTCTTGTTATACAGGGAGTATCAAAATTGTCATAATTATGTCTAGATATAAATGAAGACAAATAAATTAATTAAAAAGATCGATTGTTTTATAAGCTGGTAACTAATTCGAAAATTTGTATTACAATAATATCAAAGTAACTCTGATTTAGACCTAATTCCAATAATCTCTTAATGAATTTAATAATGAATATCAGATAAAAGTAGCTTAGTACGTTTATACAAACACATTGTTATCTCTTTGTTTCAAGTTGCTGCATAAAAATATAATTTTGTGATAGCTTTTTATCTCACCTAACAATGTTTTTGCATTGTTATCATTTGTATGAAGATAATTCGTAGCATATTTTTTTTTGTTACATATTTTTCAAACATATCTCGGCATAAATACTGCTTATTATGCAGCGCGTCACTCTCACCGTACAATACCGGGTTATCCGAACGCGCTCATATGCTTCTCCTGTTTGAATTTAATAGCACTAAAGTGCCATGTAAGCATAACTTTGTAGGTTAGGACAGCCCTAACCTTAAGCTGTCAGATCAGATAATACCTGGTTCGAAAATACGATAGATAACTTATTCTAGTCAGTTTTACTTATGTCGAAGTAATCTTCACAACAAAAAACACTTGTATTCGCCGCTATTTATTTCATTTGGTTTTCTACGAGCCAACCACCTTCTTTGCAGTTTCAAATCTTGCGGAACAGCTACAAATAGTTTATCCGGAGTTTTTCTTGACGTATTTCTGCATTGTGGATTTATACACCATTTATGACCCATTTTTATGTAGAAATTGTGAAAACAACACATCATACAGCACAATTACCAAACGGCGACGATGCCGATGCTGACAGACCATATGGGCCGATTTGACATCTGCTATCGGGTGACGACACACAACAGAACGTATTGTTTTGGCGGGACTTTTCGTGATTCAATTTTTAACGCTGATTTTTATGAAATATTGAGGAAATAATTACGAAAAATAATGCATTTACAATGTAGAGTGAAGGAATAAACACACTAAGATGGTTTTCCAATAATAGTCAAATACCGTATTTACAAAAAAATTAATTATTGTAATTTAACATTCCTGGACTTGTACATGTGCAAACCCCTAAATATTTCAAAATTTAAACTCTGACAATTGAAGTTAATTAATAATTCCAGGTTTTATGTAAAAATTGCACATAAAAAATGTTGAAGGTCAAATTAAGATATGAAACAAAGTTGTTTAATATTTCAATAATTTGATTTGTACGTATTGAATTTATATGTACAAATCGGATTAAAAAAGGACTAAATTATTTATTTGTAAATGAACAAATCAACTATTTAAACAAATTATTCCTAATTCAGCATTTATTTTAAAGGAGAGTTTATTAATAGTTTATTTCCCACGTTGTCTTCATGATTTACCATTATTCTATTCATTCTTTTATGTTTTTTTTTTCGAATAAAATGCTTTATTAGTTATTATTTTTTTACGCAGGATATCCAACGTGGCATCTCGTATTTGAGGTTACGTCCCGACAGGGTGGCGATGCAAGACGCAACAGCGCAAATGGCTATGCTTCAATTCATTTCGAGCGGTTTAAAACGCGTAGCTGTCCCCAGCACAATCCACTGCGATCATTTAATCGAAGCGCAAGTCGGCGGAGAAAAAGATTTAGCGAGAGCCATCGACCTCAACAAGGAGGTGTACAACTTTTTGAGCACCGCTGGTAGCAAGTACGGTGTAGGTTTCTGGAAACCAGGCTCAGGTATAAAAATATTCAAATGAGTAGTTTTGTGGTCATTAAAAAAAACTATTTTAAATAAATAAATAAATTAAAAATTACAGACACAACCTGGATTTGAACCAGGGACCTTTGCGATGCTTGTAGAAAGTTCCCCAACTGAGCTATTGAAGCCTATGAAATTTGTTAGTGATGAATCTGTAATTTTTAATTTATTAATGCTTGTATGTCTGACAGATCTTGTAATACATCGTTCGGTTAAAATATAATATAAATTATATAAAAAAAAAAAATTCTTTTTTTTTCTTTAGGTATTATCCATCAAATTATTTTGGAGAACTACGCATTCCCTGGTCTTTTGATGATTGGTACTGATTCTCATACCCCGAACGGAGGAGGCCTTGGAGGCTTGTGTATTGGAGTGGGAGGTGCTGACGCTGTTGACGTAATGGCTAACATCCCATGGGAGTTGAAGTGTCCAAAAGTTATTGGTGTCAAACTAACAGGTATTGTTGTCTTTTGTTTATAATTTTTTCTCGGAAATATGTGGTGGTTTAAACCACTACTGTTGCCTTTATATTATTCGTTAGACCAGGGGTTCTCAACCGGTGGTACGCAAAAGGTACCAAACTTAAAATCATATTTATTCAGATGATATTGTTAAATTGTTTGACCCAAAATTATACCGGTCAAATCAGATAATACCCATTACCGTACGCAGACGTATTTCAAATGGCACATTGTGTAAAAGGAAGTGTTGTTAAAAAAATAAATCAAAGTTAATATTTTACGCTACAGTTAGATGAACTACTGACATAATTAATTTTTATCAATTATTAGTCTTTATCCGATTCGAGGTGGAAGAGAAAATTGCAGAGGAATTATTATTTTGTAAACCTCTGCTCGAAAGAACAACTAGTGAAATATTCAAATTTCTTAATAATTTTATGTTTAACAATTCCATTCCATGAGCGAAATGCACTGGTGTCTGCACTGATGGAGCTCGGGCTTTAACAAAAAAATAATTGCAGTCAATATTATTAAAAGGTCGAGCATTCAGTTCACGAATGTTTTCAATATTATGTCAGGAGATGGGTAGCAACAGAAGTCACTCTTGTTACATTCCGATGATAGATGGCTCTCGATAGGTAAAGTTTTGAATCGTCTCTTCGAACTTAAATCAGAAGTTCGAGTTGTTCTTGAAAGCGCTAATTTCGAATTCAAAAATTCTTTCTTTGGCAAATTGTGGATGGCCCGGTTAGCATGTTTAGCTGATATTTTTGGAAAGCTGTATGAATTAAATTTAGTTTTGGAGGGATCAAAGGTTTATTTAATTATCGTTGAAGATAAAGTTAACAATAAATAAATGGAGTTAATTATAAAAGAAGTTAATAAAAATAAAT
The DNA here is from genome assembly GCA_963966075.1 of Aphodius sticticus. Classification (NCBI taxonomy): domain Eukaryota; kingdom Metazoa; phylum Arthropoda; class Insecta; order Coleoptera; family Scarabaeidae; genus Aphodius; species Aphodius sticticus. The sequence goes on from OZ014510.1 coordinate 1,754,584, forward strand.
TTAGTTTATTGCCAGCATTCGATGGCTCCCTTGAAGAAAGATGGGAAACATCAATGATGAATTAGTCGGATATAAAAAAATTATTGATTGCACTTCTTTAAAAAAACAATAGTTATTTTCCCAAATCTATGACAATGAAAATTGGATCAGAAATCTAAAAGGTATGTAAATACCAAACTTCACAACCTAATAGAAAAAGAACATTTAAGAACATTTGATAGACATTTCCTCACACACAGCGCTGATACATAGAAGAATTTAAAATTATTACAATCACCGTTTTTTGGATTCAGAGGAAGAATTATTTTAAAGAAACTGGAGATTAAGATATTAGATTTTTAATGCCTTTTTGAGTCACGATTTATGTGAAATGTATGTACGTATGGGTTTTTATCGATATTATATTTAAACAACAAACATAAGACAAAATTACTGATTGAGCCAAATTCGAGTTTGAAACTAATTGACACGATCATGATATTTAAAAAAAATTCAACGTCTTCAAGCAGGGGTTTATTTGCTTTTTTATACAATAGCAGCTTCTTTACCGACGTAAATTTTTATTTTTTAGCAAAACAACCACAAGGGTTACATTAATGCCTAATTATTTTATATTATTTCACGAGTTTTTATTTATTTATTTTTTTAGTTTTTATTTTTTTATTTATTGGTTTCGATGAGAATATGTTTTTACCAAGTGAACTTTTGTTATAAACGCTATTATTTTATTACAAAATAAATAAGTAGGATTATTTCTTTCCCTGTATTAATATGCATTTTTGTATAAAGGGTGGTGGTACGAAGAAATTTGTATATTTTTTAGGTGGTACACGGAACCTAAAAGGTTGAGAACCCCTGCGTTAGACTATCGAGAATAATTATTGTTAGTTTCATGATTATCAAACAGTTATTTAGGTAGCTATGAATTTTTTTGGTTTGTCGATATACTTCATAAAATTTTCTCTCGGCTTCATAATTTTTTCTATGTAAAAATAAAAAAAAATAAAATAAAATAAAAAAAATAATAAATAAATAAAATATTTGGTGGTTTAAACCTCTTGCTGCCAATTGTCTTGAAATTATTCATTAGACCATCAAGAATAATTATCATTAGTTTCATGATTATCAAACAGTTATTTAGATAGTTCTGAATTTTTTTGTTTTGTCGATATCCTTCACACAATTTTCGACATTCTAGGTAAACTATCCGGCTGGACATCCCCGAAAGACATCATCCTCAAGGTCGCTGGCATCCTAACCGTAAAAGGGGGCACCGGCGCGATCGTTGAATACTTCGGCCCTGGCGTAGACTCTATCTCCTGCACAGGCATGGGCACCATCTGCAACATGGGTGCCGAAATCGGAGCTACGACTTCCGTATTTCCTTACAACTTCCGCATGGCCAACTACCTAAAATCTACCGGAAGAGAGAGCATTGCCGATGAAGCAAACAAGTTCCAAAAATCCCTGCTTTCCGGTGACAACGACGCCCCCTACGACCAAGTTATCGAAATCAACTTGGATACGCTAGAACCGCACGTCAACGGTCCGTTTACGCCAGATTTGGCCCACCCCATTAATAAGTACGTAAACGTGTTTACGTGGCATTCTAATACGACAGTTTTACATTTTTAAAGAAGATGGGTGGGAGTTTTTTTTAAATTTTCTGTTAATTTATTGTGTGTATGAAGCAGGCTTGTTATGTTTTAAAACATTTGTTTTAAAACATGGTTTTAAACATGTTTTAAAACAAATATTTTGTTTTAAATCATTTTGTTTTAAACATGTTTAAAACAGTTTGTTTTAAATGTACTTTGTTTTAAAACATTGTTTTAAACATGTTTTAAAACAAATATTTTGTTTTAAATCATTTTGTTTTAAACATGTTTAAAACAGTTTGTTTTAAACATGTTTAAAACAGTTTGTTTTAAATGTACTTTGTTTTAAAACATTGTTTTAAACATATTTTAAAACAAATATTTTGTTTTAAATCATTTTGTTTTAAACATGTTTAAAACAGTTTGTTTTAAATGTACTTTGTTTTAAAACATTGTTTATACATATTTTAAAACAAATATTTTGTTTTAAATCATTTTGTTTTAAACATGTTTAAAACAGTTTGTTTTAAATGTACTTTGTTTTAAAACATTGTTTTAAACATGTTTTAAACATGTTTTAAAACATTGTTTTAAACATGTTTTAAAACATTGTTTTAAACATGTTTTAAACATGTTTTAAAACAAATATTTTGTTTTAAATGTATAAAACACTTTGTTTTAAATGTTTAAAACACTTTGTTTTAAATGTTTAATGTTTAAAACATTGTTTTAAAACAAATATTTCAAGGTCAATCCATCTGAAGTTTTCATTTCAGAAATCTTTTTTTTTAATGAATTTGTCTATGTTCTGGGGGTACAAAACCATTTTTTTAAAATTATTATACTCCGTTCAAAAATGACGCCCAGTTTTGTGTCAGCAAATCCAACATTTTTGACATTGGTACGTGTTTGCGTTAAACGAAATATTTTTTTTTGGGATAGTCCTAGAGAGTTGTAATAAAAACCACTCTATTAAGCAGATTTCAAGCTACCTGTTAAGTATATAATACGCGTAGTTTACGTTTATTTTCTATTTTTAAAAATATCCTAAAGTTTACTTACAATAGCTTATTAGGAACCGTTTTCTTTTTTTTTTCGTTTTTCTTTTTTTTTTACATGAAGGGGTACTTTATTTGTCCATTCAATATTTTTTAGTTATAACCTTGTATGCAAAGGGCTTGTAATAAAAAAATAGCTTTCTTACTCTTTCCCCCTATTGATAATAAGCTATTGAAATTTGAATATTTCTCATTTCTGCGATATTTAATATCAAATATCTCTGATGGGACCAGGACAAAAAATCTGAAACTTTCATAATTAATTCATCTTTTTATAAAGTTTAATTATAAATAAAAACATTCTTGTGTATTGCACCACAAATTCTCTCCTCAACCAACAGAAGGTGTAATAAGATATTACATCCCATCAACTTCAAAAACGTATGAAGATCACTTAGTTTTATAAGTCTCTTTTGTAAAAAATGACATAATTGTTATGAATAGTATGCTTTGTTTTGTTTTGAGAATTTTTGATTAAATTTGTTTTACCGTCATGTGATTTTTCTCTCATTTTAAAGGGCTGTTATTCCAAACACATTGCAATACACAAGAATGTTTTTATTTATTATTAAACCTTATGAAAAGACGAATTAATTTTGAGAGTTTCAGATTTTTTGTCCTGGTCCCATCAGAGATATTTGACATTAAATATCGTAAAAATAAGAAATTTTGAAATTTCAATAGCTTATCATCAATAGGGAGAAGGAGTAAGAAAGTTATTTTTTTTATTATAAGCCCTTTGCATACAAGGTTATAACTAAAAAATACTAAATGGACAAATTAAGTACCCCTTCCTGTCAAAAAAAATCATGAAAACGCTTCCTAATAAGCTATTTATTGTAAGTAAAGTTTAGGATACTTTTTAAAATAGAAAATAAACGTAAACTACTCGTATTATATACTTAACAGGTAGCTTGAAATCTGCTTAATAGAGTGGTTTTTATTACAACTCTCTAGGAACATCCCAAAAAAAAATATTTCGTTTAAGGCAAACACATACCAATGTCAAAAATGTTGGATTCGCTGACATAAAACTGGTTGGCATTTCTCAACTGAATGAAATAATAATAAAAAAAATGGTTTTGCACTCCCAGAAGATAGGCAAATTCAATAAAACAAAATAATTTTTTTCTAAAATGGTCAACTAACCTCTTTTTTTTTTTTTTTTTTTTTTCTCTTTAAACATATTTAAAACGAGTTTGATTCCTTATTTAAAACATGTTTTTTTTTTGTGATTTAAAACATGTTTTTTTCATGTTTAATACATATTTTTTGCGAAGTGTTTAAAAGCATTGTTTCGTTTAAAAAAACATCATTTTATAAAAACACATGTATGTTTCGTTTTAAATAAAAAAAAGCGTTTTTTATAACAACCCTGGTATGAAGTGCTATTTATTTTTGATAGCAAATATACTATTCTTATTCTTTTTAGGTTAGGCGCTGCTGCTAAGAAGAACGGCTGGCCAATGGAGGTCAAAGTTGGTCTGATTGGTTCTTGTACGAATTCTTCATACGAAGATATGGGTAGATGCGCTGCTATTGCTAAGGAGGCCATGTCCCACGGTTTGAAGTCTAAAATTCCGTTTAACGTTACACCTGGTTCGGAACAGATTAGGGCTACGATCGAGAGAGATGGTATCGCTAAGACTTTAAGAGATTTTGGAGGCACCGTAAGTTTAGTTTTATGTATATCGTAGTAATCTAAAATAAAAAAAAAAGTGCTATATATATATATATATTTTTTTTTTATTTATTAATAGGTTCTGGCCAACGCCTGCGGGCCATGCATTGGCCAATGGGATCGTAGGGACATCAAGAAGGGCGACAAGAATACAATCGTCACCTCGTATAACAGGAATTTCACGGGACGTAATGACGCCAATCCCGCAACTCACTGCTTCGTAACCTCACCCGAGCTTGTAACAGCCCTTAGCATCTCCGGCTCTTTGGACTTTGACCCCACAAAGGACGAATTACAAGGTAAACTTCCCTCTCAAAAAAAAAACTAGAAAAAAAATTTTGACAAAATTTTTTAAATTTTAAATTTTTGGCACTTAAACCTGTCCGATTTTAACGATTTATACTTCACTAGTTAGATAAATCCTTGCTCTTCGCAATAACACCAATTTCACCATTCTTACGTTACATCGTTTCTAGTTATAAGCCTTGAAAGTTAACCCTCAAATAGCTTTTAGTATATAAACTTTACAAAAAAAAATCTCTTAGGTACCGATGGCAAGAAATTCAAACTATCGGCTCCGCATGGGGATGAACTGCCCGTGAGGGGCTTTGACCCCGGTCAGGACACCTACAAGGAACCCCCAGCAGATGGCAGCAAGGTCAATATCGATGTCAGTCCGAAATCGCAACGTCTCCAGCTTTTGGAGCCGTTCGACAAATGGAGCGGAAGTGATCTAACCGATATGACTATTCTCATCAAGGTTAAGGGAAAATGTACCACCGATCATATTTCCGCGGCCGGACCATGGTTGAAATACCGCGGTCATTTGGATAACATCTCAAACAATATGTTTATTGGGTACGTAAATGAGTACTAAATTTTGTGATTTGGTTTTCTGCCATTACGAGCAAAGTAGTTGAGTTAGAAATTTTTTACATTAATAGTTAGGTACCATGTATATGGGGTAATGAATCCTGAAAATAACAGCTTTCCACCTTTTTTATTTTGTTCAGGAGAATGTTTGAGAAATTGAGTAAATCCTATGTGTAAGTGTTGAATTTTGTGATTTTGTTTTTCTGCTGTTACGACCAAAGTAGTTGCGTTAGAAATTATTATCATGAATATTTAGGTACCAGATAGATGGGGTAATGTATCCTGAAAATAACAGCTTTCTACCTTTTTTATTTTATTCAGGAGAATGTTTGAGAAATTGTGTAAATCCTGTGTGGAAGTGTTGAATTTTGTGATTTTGATTTTCTGTCGTTACGAGCAAAGTAGTTGAGTTAGAAATTATTATCGTGAATACTTAGGTAGCAGATAGATGGGGTATTGAATCCTGAAAATAACAGCTTTTCACCTTTTTTATTTTGTTCAGGAGAATGTTTGAGAAATTGAGTAAATCCGATGTGGAAGTGTTGAATTTTGTGATTTTGTTTTTCTGTCGGTACGAGGAAAGTAGTTGAGTTAGAAATTATTATCATGAATATTTAGGCACCAGATAGATCGAGAAATGAATCCTGAAAATAGCAGCTTTTTATCTTTTTTATTTTGTTCGGGAGAATGTTTGAGGAATTGAGTAAATCCGATGTGAAGTGTTGAATTTTATGATTTTGTTTTTCTGCCGTTATGACCAAACTGATTTAGTTAGAAATTATTATCTTGAATATTTAGGTACCAGATAGTTGGGGTAATGAATCCTGAAAATAACAGCTTTCTACCTTTTTTTATTTTGTTCAGGAGAATGTTTGAGAAATTGAGTAAATCCTCTGTGCAAGTGTTGAATGTTGTGATTTTGTTTTTCTGCCGTTACGAGCAAAGTAGTTGAGTTAGAAATTATTATCTTGAATATTTAGGTACCAGATAGTTGGGGTAATAAATCCTGAAAATATCAGCTCTTTACTGTTTTTATTTTATTCAGGAGAATGTTTGCGAAATTGAGTAAATCCTACGTGCAAGTGTTGAATTTTGTGATTTTGTTTTTCTGCCATTACAAGCAAAGTACTTTAGTTAGAAATTATTATCATGCATATTTAGGTACCAGATAGATGGGGTAATGAATCCTGAAAATAACAGCTTTCTACCTTTTTTATTTTGTTCAGGAGAATGTTTGAGAAATTGAGTAAATCCTATGTGTAAGTGTTGAATTCTGTGATTTTGTTTTTCTGCCGTTACGAGCAAAGTAGTTGAGTTAGAAATTATTATCATGAATATTTAGGTAGCAGATAGATGGGGTAATGTACCCTAAAAATAACAGCTTTCTACCTTTTTTAATTTATTCAGGAGATCGTTTGAGAAATTGAGTAAATCCTATGTGCCCAATGTTAAATTTTATGATTTTGTTTTTCTGCTATTACAATCAAAATAGTTGACTTTAACAACAACTATTCCTTTTATATTATTCATCAGACCATTACGAACAATATCCTTCATAACTCCCTTAAAATTTCAGAGCTGTGAACGCCGAAAACGGAGAAATGAACAAGATCAAGAACCAACTTACCGGAGACTGGGGCGCAGTTCCCGACGTCGCCCGCCATTACAAGGCGAACGGCATCAGCTGGGTAACCGTAGGCGACGAGAATTACGGCGAGGGCAGCTCGAGGGAGCACGCCGCGCTCGAGCCCCGCCATCTCGGGGGCCGAGCTATCATCGTAAAATCTTTTGCCCGCATTCACGAGACCAACCTCAAAAAGCAGGGAATGCTTCCGTTGACTTTTGCCAATCCTTCCGATTACGATAAGATCGAGCCAACCGATAAGATCAGCCTGCTAGGATTAGCCGATTTGACACCTGGAAAACCAATTCAAGCCGAGATAAAACATTGCGACGGAACTTCGGAAAAAATCTTGCTGAATCATTCGTTGAACGAACAGCAGATTACGTGGTTCCGCGCTGGTAGCGCACTTAATAGGATGAAGGAATTGACTAAGTAAGTTGTTTTTTAGGTTGTTTTTTGGATACCGGAAATAAAAAAATTGGTTCCGAAGTTGTCAGTTTTGAGGTTAGGAGAGTAATTGTAATCGTACAAAATGTTGAAAATGATGCTGGTTTCCTCGCTCTTGTTGAGCGGGGGAAAATAGTTTTGGTTTTTTTTTTGTCGTAACAATTTTATTTTTTTCTGTGAATATGTTTATATACCGTAATTGATTTTCACTGTACAGCTGTTTACCGTTGTTTTAATAGAAGTATTTTTAAGGAATTTGGACGAAGGGTTGTTTTTTGTCGCACCCCTCAAAATAGCTCACCGAAATCCTGCTTCCTTTACTCATTTACTTCCTAACCTGCAATTTTTTTTTTAGGTTGTGTAGCCAAAATATTTCACTTTTTGTTCTTGTAAGTTTTTGCTGTTAAATTGTCCTGATTTTGATTTTTGTCACTACGAGCAAGTAGGCGAGTTAGAAATTATTATCATGCATATTTAATTAGTAGATAGATTGGGTAATGAATCCTGAAAATTACAGCTTTCTACCTTTTTTATTTTATTCAGGGGATTGTTTGAGAAATTGAGTAAATCCTATGCTTAAGTGTTAAATTTTCTGAATTTGTTTTTCTGCCATTACGAGCAAAGTAGTTGAGTTAGAAAATATTATCATGAATATTTAGGTACCAGATAGATGTGGAAATGAATCGTGAAAATAACAGCTTTCTACCTTTTTTATTTTATTCAGGAGAATGTTTGAGAAATTGTGTGAATCCTATGTGTTGAATTTTTTGGTTTTGTTTTTCTGCCATTACACGCAAAGTAGTTGAGTTAGAATTTATTATCATGAATATTTAGATACTAGATAGATGGGGTAATGTACCCTAAAAATAACAGCTTTCTACCTTTTTTATTTTGTTCAGGAGAATGTTTGAGAAATTGAGTAAATCCTCTGTGCAAGTTTTTAATTTTGCGATTTTGTTTTTCTGCCATTACGAGCAAAGTAGTGGAGTTAGAAATTATTATCATGAATATTTAGGCACCAGATAGATGGGGTAATGAATCCTGAAAATTACAGCTTTCTACCTTTTTTGTTTTATTCAGGAGAATGTTTGAGAAATTGAGTAAATCCTATGTGGAAGTGTTGAATTTTGTGATTTTGTTTTTCTGCCATTACGAGCAAAGTAGTTGAGTTAGAAATTATTATCATGAATATATAGGTACCAGGTAGATGGGGTAATGAATCCTGAAAACTAGAGCTTTCTACCTTTTCTATTTTATTCAGGAGAATGTTCGAGAAATTGTGGAAATCCAATGTGGAAGTGTTGAATTTTGTGATTTTGTTTTTCTGCCACTATGAGCAAAGTAGTTGAGTTAGAAATTATTATCTTGAATATTTAGGCACCAGGTAGATGGGGTAATGAATCCTGAATATAACAGGTCTCTACCTTTGTTCATTTTATTCAGGAGAATGTTTAAGAAATTAAGTAAATCGTATGCGGAAGTGTTGAATTTTGTGATTTTGTTTTTCTGCCATTACGAAAGTAGTGGAGTTAGAAATTATTATCATGAATATTTAGGTACCACATAGATGGGGTAATGAATCCTGAAAATAACAGCTCTCTACGTTTTTTATTTTACTCAGGAGAATGTTTGAGAAATTGTGTAAATCCTATGTGTAAATGTTGAATTTTGTGATTTTGTTTTTCTGCCATTACAAGCAAAATAATTGACTTTAACAACAACTATTCCTTTTATATTATTCACTAGACCTTTACGAACAATATCCTTCAGAATTCCCTTAAAATTTCAGAGTTGTGAACGCCGAAATTGAGTATATTCTGTGTGTAGATGCGAAAACGTTGGGGTTTTGCTTTGCAAGTGCTTGAGTTTTTTGTTATTACTAGCAAAGTAATCAAGTCAGAAATTATTATCATGTATATTTTCATAGCTGATTGATTAGGTAAACCCCTTAAATCAACAGCTTTCTACCTTTCCTACTTTGTTCAGGAAAAATTTTATAGAAAACAGCAAATTACTGATAGTAAAATTGTTATTCTTTCAAACTGTATGTTTAGTATATTATCTCCCAAATATAAATACTGGTAATATTAACAGAGGGAAAACAGTAATATGCAATTTATATTTTGATCAACATGTATTGTTTTATTTACTTGCTTTTATCGATTTATCTATCGTAAAATTATAAAAACATAAAGGTGAAGTATTTTTAGCTCACGGAAAGGTCGTATGAGAGTGAATAGGTAGGACCTACACTAAAAATTTCTGACTATTTTCAGCGAGTTATCAACACCAGCTGGGAAAATGCGTTCCAAAGGACGCCTGAGATTTTTGTGAGTCCGTCAAAACAAAAAAAAAAGCTTTTTTAGGTAATATCAAACGTATATTTGTTTTATAATACATGGTGATCAAAAATAATTTGCACGTCATACCAGAAAAGATTAATCGAATTTTATTCTTTTTCAGGAGTGACTATTGTTCGTAAGTTTTCAATTGTTTTTAGAAGACCCAACGTGCCGTTTTTAAAACTTACTATTTTCTATTTATTAAAAGACAAAACGTAATAAAGTATTTCCATTTTGCAAGTCTATAATTATTGTGTAATCGCGTTATGTTTTATTTATTATGAATATTTATTACCTATATCGTAACCTAGCGATAACAAATTTTGCGTTATGACGTTTAACGAACAATTTACTTCTCCGTGTGCCATCATTCGAATCACTAAAATCACGTAAAATTAGTTAAAAACAATAAATTATTAATTAGTAACCTACATCCGGTTCCTGAGTCTGTAGCTAACATTTTGGGTTGCAACAGTTCGGGTTGGTACCCAAAAAAACTCCCAACATAACCTAACAATGAACTGGGTTGAGGTTTTGACAGGCTAACCCTAACATTATGGGTTCCTGCTTGTATAGGTACATGACATCTCCCATATCCTTGCAATTGAAACCCATTATAAACACTCAAAACTATCTGTGGCCCTAAAAACATTAAAAAATTTCAAATTTCCCGCTCAGAATCTACCGGTAAAGACGATTCCTTACATCCGTACGGGTTCGAAGATTTATAAACGATATCGACGGGGAAATTCAGAACTATTTTAGTACCGTTCTGCACCACATTCGCGGTTTGCGACAACGCCATTTCCAGCCCACCTACAATTTTCCAATCCGGCCCTGTCACAAATTCGTACTTTACGTGCCACGCACTTCCGGCCGACGCCAAAATATCCACCCATTCGATCTGACCGCTTATCGACAACAGAAACGAACCGTCCGACATTTTTAAACGATTTGTTTGTATCCCTACGTTGCTAAGCAACCCATTGCATAGGCGCTTCGATATCAGAACGGTTCCCTTGCATACGTTCGTTAGTTCCCGCGCGAAAATTCGAAATTGTTTGAGGATGGTTGCCGTGCAAGATTTATGCAAGTTGGAACTAATTTAATTTCGAATTTACGCGAGAAATTGCGATTTTATAAAGAAATTATTGCTTAATTATTGAGTATGATTCGTCCAACACGAATTTTAGCTTTGTAATAATTTAGCATAATAACTGGGATTTATAAATAATTGACAGAACAGTTGGCAGCTCTGACGTTGTGTCAAACGTATTTGTTGGTTATTTGCATTTGTTTTGAAGACTTCGAAGTTTTCCCTTATTTTCTTTGATTTTTGGGGGAATTAAACAGTTAAAAGGTAAGTTTGTGTGTACATAACCTCTAATAATTTAATAAATTAGTTGGTTTTTAATAGATTTATCATGGAAGCGGTTGATATACAAGCAGTTGAATCAAAACTTAGCGATGTTACAGTGACTGCAGTGCCTATGCAGCCAAAACAAGTGCATTCTCCGCAGTCGGGTCTCTCAAAATATGCTCAATTATTGGGAGTTATCGAAGAAATGGGTCGTGAAGTACGACCGACGTATGCGGGAAGCAGGAGTTCCGCGGAACGTTTAAAACGCGGGATTATACAAGCTCGTACTTTGGTTAGAGAGTGTCTTATAGAAACGGAACGAAGTGCGAGGCAGTGATTTTATCTTTTTTTTCGATAATATATCCAGGGATTGAAGTACAATTATAGACTATATATGCAAAGTTACCGAAATGTACCAAAACATGGGTTCGTAACGACTTAAGGTGTTATTCGGGGCAAATATTTTTCTACTGTTGGTATTCGAACGTTATTTATTCGTATTGTGCCTTCGTATGTTGGGTTTTGTAGTGATCGCTAAGCATTCCTTAAGTGACGAAACGGGTTTTATCATATTATACCACACACCAAAAAGTTAGTGTCTTAAATGTTAGTTAGTTACGTATTCTCAGGTAGACCTTTTTTCGGGTCTATATATCATAGTTTGTTACATATTCTAGTTGAAGAAATAAAATATATTGTATTTTAACCTGTTTTATTTATGATTGTTCGTATTTTTGATGTTAAGCGCCATCTATGTTACCTTCGCGGAAGCTTACGTCAAACAATTGCTATAATGTCAAATCGACCTAAATGGTTAATAATGCTTGTTTATATCCCTTATTTAGCGTTAGTTATTTTGTTCGAACGTGATATATTGCGATAATTTTGTTATCTATTGTATTTGTTGTGCGTTTAATGAATATAATAATGAAATACGGTTAGTTATGCAAGTGATCTAACGTTCCAAATGGGCTAATCAGATTTGTCGAGTCAGCCATGTTCAAAACCGAGCAAAATGTCAAGATGAGTGGTGTCATCAGTTAGTTTCTGATATGGAAAATACGGTTCGGTAGTCCTAAATAGGAAAATTCGGTCGTTTTCCAGGCCTTGTGCGACCAAAAAGTGTCGTTATTTTAATCTATAGAGGAAATATACCAACCAACATAGATCCGTTCGCAACAGGGACGTGTAAATAATGTAAGTAAAGTAGGTTGTGATACTAGCGATCATTATTTGGCCTTTTATGTGGTTATTAGTAAAATTAGTTGATTAATTCGTAACGTGTTGCTTGTGTTTATCGCTTATTTTTAACCCGTTCGTTCGTCATTTGTCTGTTTAAGACTTACTGTTATCTGTCGCATTTTCCCTTTATCTAAATATGTACCGAAAATACAACACCCATGTTTTTCGGGCTAATGTATTGTTTGAAATCCGTCGCTAGGAGTGATTTATCAAATAAAGGAATCTATTTTTGGTTTTTCTTTTATGGCAAGGTCAATTCTGATTTCTGAAGAGTGTATGCATTGCTAATTCACAATAGTAATGTCAAAGTTGTTTCTACATACACAGTATGTAACCCAAGGTGACAGAAATTGTTTAGCTTCACCTTAAAGATAGTTATGATAACAATTAGTTGTATTCGGGTTCATTTCGAGTATTAGAAAGTCTGAATTGTTTGAACGGAATAACAATTGCTTAGCGTTCATCGTACTTCAGACTTATTGATTATGTCTCGCATAATAACCGTATTAGAAAACCTCACAAGTGCCTGCGTAGGATTGAAACGGAAAAGCGTATTATTATTTTGGTTTGTCTCAAAATTTAGTAACTTTTCTAATTATTGATGGCTTAAGGCTCAATACTATGATCTGCTGTCATCCCCTTAGTAATTTTAACGTCCTGTCATCTTCAAAATTTGATCGTACCAGATCGTACCAACAAATTTATTTGTCGTTGAGGTTATTCAACTGTCAGTGTCAATTTTGCTGTCAGTTGTACGGAAAGTCACTGAAAGTTGACTTTCACATCGAGATAGTATAAAAGAGGAGTCATATGAGCTTAAAATTGGTAACTAATTAGCATTGTCATGCGATGTAAGAAACTGTCGCAGCAGAAAGGGTCCTGGCTGCAATAAATCAGCGGGAATTACGTTTCATCGGTAAGGGACGGTAGATGTCAGTCAAATGACAATGAACAGGCCCGTATTCAATAAAATTTGACTCAATTTTCGTTTATTTGACAATTAAGTTACAAAAGTAGTAGGTTACAAAATGTATAATACTTATTTTGTTCATATTCATATTTATGTTACACTTATAAGATTTATTTTACTGTCTCCTTTCTATACTATCTCGATGGAGCAAATAAAGGACATTTGATCATTCGACACATTCAAATTTGCCAATTCCGAAAAAGTCATCTATAATAACTATAAAAAATACATGAATAGAATAATTGTACATTAACAAATGTGTATAATAATGTGTCTATCATTATACAGTTATATATAAAACACAGTTTTACGTGCTTTATATTAAATTTCCTATAATAAAAACCTACTAACAACTCAAAAACTACTAACGGATGCAACTTGAACGTAGCATGCAATCTTTTGACTACAGTTTACTAAATTTTTCGCAGATATTTGCCACTGGATTTACTGACCTACTAGAAAAAGTAAGTGTTTCCATACGTTTTATTATTTTTCTTTTCTACTATCTTTAAGGACAAATATTTACTCATCGTGACAAACTGTGACTCACGACCAGACCACTAGATATACATCATTTTTACTGATAATTTGATTGAGATAACAGTTGCACCTATAATCCTGTATATAATAGCTTGTTTTTGTCCGAGAACCAGTTTGTTTATGCTTCTCAGTGTATGTCTATTTGTGAATTACATTAGAACAATCAAAATGATGACCCCAGGTTAGTTTTTGTATGTTTTTTTTAAGTTCATAACTTTTTATTGGTGTTTTTTTTACAATTTTTTTAGAGAAAAATATGATGTTTAAAATTTGCTAACCACATGAAATGTTACGTTTAATTATAATTAAAACAGCCTTCTTTGTATGTACTGAAAAGTAAACACATAGATAAGAAATCCAAAATAGATTTCAAGCAGTCGTAAAACTTTTGTTCTACGTCACGTTGTTTTTCTGTATTATGTTTTTCATTTTACACAAACAAAAACTACTCGAAACACTAATAAATAAGATTTAAGGTAAACGTCACAAATTCAAAAACCTGTAACTTTTTAAATAATATTTTTGTGATGATAGAAAGCAACGATCCCCCCAAATCGTTTCCAAATCCAAAAAAAGTGGACACGTATTTATTTTTCAAATTTACATAAGAAAATACATGGGAAAAAAATTTTTTTGGTATTTTTCGAATAATTGTTCGGGGTTTGGGAAAACTTAAGATTAAAGTTATAGGACTTGTAGAGGACTTTCCAATGAAGAATTTGAGCTATTATACATATGGCTTTGACGCCCCCAACCCACCCCCACAGTGCCCTGAAAACTACGCTTAAATGAAAAATGTACATTCTTCAGAAAATTTACCGTTCTAATCACTTCATTCTCTTTTTTCTCATAGAAACCATTACCATAAGTCTAGTTGAATGTTTATAAACATTTGTCAGGTAATTTCCATTTGTTTAACATTAATTTTTTTAGATCGGACTGGTCAACTGTTATTGTCAAGTGACATCATTTATATTTTGGGATAATTTCCATTGTTTAAATAATAAAATATTATTAAAATGCATAATGGTGATATACAGGTGGTATGTAAATTTTAAAAGAAATTTAAAATTACAGCCACAACCTGGATTTGAACCTGGGACCTGGTTCAAATCATTATTAAGGAAAATATTATTTGTTTTCAATATCATTTATTCGCAAAAATTGAATTTATTTAAAATCCTTTTTTCGGGAAATTGGGGAGCTACATTTCTTTTAAAAATATTAAATTTTCTACCGTAATTAGAAAAACGTTGAAAATGAATAATAATTTATTGTTTAAACAATAGGAGGATTTTTTTAATGAATAATGTCACTCTAAGATAATAAACTGCCATTTCGAACTCAGAAAACTGAATTCAGACGGGTTTTCGAGAGAAACGAATGATTTAAACACCTAAAAATTTGTTTAAACAAATGGAAAGTAACTGACAAATGTTTATAGGCATCCCACTAGACTTATAATAATGACTTCTATGAGAAAAAACAGAATGAAATAATTAGAAGGGTCAATTTTCTGAAGAATCTACATTTTTTCATTTAAGGGTAGTTTTCAGGCCACTGTGGGGGTGGGTTGGGGGCATCGAATCCATATGTATGATAGGTCAAATTCTTCCTTGGAAAGTCCTCTACAAGTCCTATAACTTTAGTCTTAAGTTTTCCCAAACCCCGAACAATTATTCGAAAAATACCAAAAATTGTCTCTTTCCCATGAGAACTGATCTCGTTGTGGTTTCCATTTTGTTTTGCTTTATTAATTTACATTTTTAAGTGTAACTTAGAAGTAAGTAAGAGTTGTAACATTGTTTTTCTAATTTTCTATAGTTAAATATATGCCGTTGAAATATACTAAATTTGTTTTGCCCAGAACTATTATTTAAAAAGTTACAGGTTTTGAAAAAAGTGTTTCCCTAATTTTTTTGAGCATCGTATTGCTGATGCTTGGAGAGAATATTCGTTAATCGAAAAGAATTCATTAACCTATCTGAATGTGGGGCGTTTACCTTAAACCAAAAACACAATTTTTACTAATTTTTTTTACTCGATAGTGAGACGTAACCACGATATGCAAGTAAACGTGGCGGGGCTCAGGAGAAACTTGAAGAATCTCGCGCACAACTACTCTGACGCTCAGAGGAAAGTGCGCGAGGCGACATCGAACGATCCATGGGGGCCCAGCAGTACGATCATGGCGGAGATCGCAGACCTAACCTACAACGTGGTCGCCTACACGGAGATCATGCAGATGATCTGGAAAAGGCTTAACGACCACGGCAAGAACTGGAGGCACGTCTATAAGGCTCTCGTACTGCTCGAGTACCTCATCAAGACGGGCACGGAAAAAGTTGCACAGCAATGCAAAGAGAATATCTTTGCTATCAAGACGCTGAAGGATTTCCAACACTTGGAAGAAGGTATGATTTGTTTGTGTGTAGAAATGTTGTAGAAATGTTGTAGAAATGTTGCATAAATGTTGCGGAAATGTTTCGTAAACATTCGAGTAAATGGTGCTTAAATATTAGAGAAATGTTGCATAAAAGTTGTAATAATATTGCATAAATGTTGCAGTAATATTGCATAAATGTTGTGATAATGTTGCAGAAATGTTGTAATAATATTGCAAAAGCTCTATTCTATTCTCAGTAATAATATAACAAGAGAGTGAGAATAAATTGAAAATAATTTGACAGATAGTTTGAAAACTTGTTGCCAGGCAATAGTCACGAGTGCGGGCTCGAGTGGCCATTGCCAAATGGCAACAAGTTTGAACAAAATCTGTCAAGTTATTTTCTAATTTATGGAACTCTCGAGTTATATTTGACTAGATTATTTTTTGATTCACAAATTTTTACAATAAAAAAGATCAATAAAACTATCATAAAATTATTGAAAAATTTAATTTAATTAATTATTACTTACAATATATGAAAATATCGTTGACACATTGTGAATATATTAAAAGAATTAACAATTTAAATTAGTACAATGAAAAACGCAATTATTAAAAATATTTCGAGACTCATTATTTATTGAGGATTTGGAATTGCTTGTTATATTAAGTGTTTCCTCCTGCGTATTTTCTCTAAGATTATTTATTATATTTGAATGATGTTCTTGGTTCAATTGTAAGTCTGGTTTAATCGAACTTGCAGAATTATGACCAGTGACCTTGATTACTTCTTGTTCTCCTACACCAGCTTTTGAAAGGTTACTTACTGCACTTGATCTGGCAGAATGGTTAGTTATTTTTTTAGTAACTGTGTCTAGACCTACTTTTTCTGCGGATTCTTTCATCCATTTTGAAATGGAATTTATTCCCACAGGAACGTTTTTATACCAAAAACCATGAGTTTGCCAAGCCGGATTTGGAGTAAGAAACAAGCGTTCGGTTTTAATATTTTCTTCACGTTTACTCATTAGTTTTTCAAAAAGACGAACAGGGCAAATATCTGGGTTATTTATGTTTGGAGTCAACCATTTACTATTAGCGCACCTTTGTGCTCCACCCTGTGCAGTTTTTGTAAAGATGGGATTGTATTCAATGCGGCCAGTATTTAATCTTTTTATGTCGGTTTCTTTTTTAAAATAATGAACTAAACATTTCATAGCTTCTCCTCCCCTCCAAGCTAGTTCATACGATGCAACGTGAAAAAACTTTCTTTGCAATCCACAAGGTGTATCTTCGTCCCAATAGTTAAAAATTTGCAACAATTCTGTATTAGAAAGTGCCACAGAACTTTGTTTGTGCTTTTCAGGATGTTTTTGTAAAATTTTTCTTTTTGCATCTCTTGCATTCCGAGCATTTCTGAATTCTATATCATGGAAAGGATCAAAGGACCTGCTATACTTATTAAAGTAAAGTTCTTGAACTAATTTTGCCGTTTTATTCCACATTGTCTTTATTACTGCTTCTTTATAATCATTTCCGTCTTTTCTTTTCATGTTATAAGCCCAATCTTTTAAAATCAATGCCAGAGTAGCTGTTGTAGTAGATTGATCCAGAAAATAATTTCTTTCTTTGGTGAAGGTCTTAAATTGTCTCCATATAGACTGATTACTTATTAGAGTATTTTTTGAAGTAGTTTCTAAAATCTTTTTTGTAATTAGAAAAGGTACTAAACCGATGACTTTCACCCATTTCGCGTTGACACAATTAAGCAATTATTTTGACAAGTATCTGACAGTTGCTAGGCAAATAAAAGCTACAGTCATTATTCCCGAGAATAATCACAAGATATTTATTCCCACTATAATAATGACATAATTGGTTGAAACTTACCCTGTGACAAATAAAGAAGCATTTCATTGGTTTTAAGAAACGTCAAAAAATAATCTCCTAAAGATTACCGAAAAGTTGCCTAAATGTCCGAGCGATATGCCGAAATATTCTTGCAAGTATCATAAATTTTACACAAAAAGCAAACAAATGTTGTTTAAATGTAACATTCATCTTTTAAGCAAGTTCTAAATGTTTTCTACTTAATTTTTGTGTGTGTAGGTAAAGATCAAGGCCAGAACGTCAGGGAAAAGGCTAAACAACTGGCAAACCTCCTTAATGACGATGAAAGATTACGTAACGAGCGAGCGCGAGCTTTGAAGGCAAAAGAACGTTTTGCGCAGAGCACCAATGCCTTCGGGAGTGACGGAGGTCTTGACACGCCATCAAGTCCCAGATATCCAGCATTTAGTAGGGGCACGGGGACCGAATGGGAGACCAACAGAGAGGGAGCAGGTAATTTATTTACAATGTTATTTTTATTTATCGTAATTTTATTTTTTTGTATCGTAACTTTTTAATTTTAATTTTTTTTCTTTAGCTGAATTGCCGAGGGAATTGGAAGTGGCTAGGCCGCAGACAGCCGGCGAGGAAGAATTGCAGCTCCAGTTGGCTCTGGCGATGTCGAGGGAAGAAGCAGAACAGGAAGAGCAAAAAAGAAGGTCCGATGACGTCAGATTACAGTTGGCGTTGAGTCAGAGTCAACAGGATTTTAAGTGAGTTTTTGTTTGGTTTTGTTTAAGCTAAATTAATAATTCAATATTAGTAAAAATATTGCATAAATATTGTAATAATATTGCATTAATGTTGTAATAATATTGCATAAACGTTGTAATAATATTGCATAAACGTTGTAATAATATTGCATAAATGTTATGATAATATCGCATAAATGTTGTTATAATATTGCACAAATGTTGTAATAATATTGCATAAATGTTGTGATAATATTGCATAAATGTTGTAATAATATAGCATATATTTTTTCTCCATTACTAGAAAAAAAGTCTACACAATTTTTTAAAAAATTATAACTCCATCATGTATTGCTTCAAATAAAAATGTTATTATTTTTTTCTTATAGAACACACCACGATAAACCAAGTCATATGGTAGACCTACTAGACGTCAATCTGTCCGAGCCTGCTCCAGCCGACCCCTGGGGAATACCACAGCACCCTAGGCCTCAGGTTATTACTTGTTTTTTTTTTTTTTCGATAGTATGTTAAAAAAACAATTTTTTTAACGATATTAGAACACCAGCCCGTGGCATGCGAATTCGATGTCGCCGCCGCCGTTGCCTCAGGCGCAGCCCCTTGCCGATCCCTGGCAGCCGGCGAACGCGAGCCCCATCCCGATGGTGGATCCGTGGAGCCCCAAGACGACGGGGGGCAGCGGGCCCCCGGAGCCCCTCCCGAGGCACGACCCGTGGTCCCCCGCCAGCCAGGGCTCCTCCACGGACCTGGACGACTTTGACGCAATCACCAACAGGAATAGGTCGTCCCCAAAAACAAATGGCAACCAATCTTCGGATCCGTTCGAGCTGAACTTGCTCGGAGACGTGCTGCCGTCGGGGCCCAGCCCCTCGACGGGGGCCACCAAGAAGACGCCGCACTCTTTCTTGGGCGAGAATTCGTCGCTGGTCAATTTGGATAATTTAGTTACGAGTAAGGATTGTCGTAATAATATTGCGTAAATGTTGTGATAATATTGCATAAATGTTGGAATAATACTGCATAAATGTTGGAATAATATTGTTATACATGTTGTAATAATATTGCATAAATGTTATGATAGTATTGCATACATGTTGTAATAATATTGCATAAATGTTCTAATAATATTGCATATATGTTGGAATAATATTGCATACATGTTGTAATAATATTGCATAAAAGTTGTAATAATATTGTATATATGTTGTAATAATATTTCATAGATGTTGTAATAATATTGCATGAATGTTGTAATAATATTGCATAAATGTTGTAATAATATTGCATGAATGTTGTAATAATATTGCATAAATGTTATAATAATAATGCATAAATGTTGTAATAATATTGCATACATGTTGTAATAATATTGCATAAATGTTGTAATAATATTGCATACATGTTGTAATAATATTGCATAAATGTTATAATAATATTGTATACATGTAATAATATTGCATAGATGTTGTAATAATATTGCATGCATGTTGTCATAATATTGCATAAATGTTGTAATAATATTGTATACTTGTTGTAATAATATTGCATAAATGTTCTAATAATATTGCATATATGTTAGAATAATATTGCATACATGTTGTAATAATATTGCACAAAAGTTGTAATAATATTGTATGCATGTTGTAATAATATTGCATAGATGTTGTAATAATATTGCATGAATGTTGTAATAATATTGCATAAATGTTGTAATAATATTGCATAAATGTTGTAATAATGTTGCATACATGTTGTAATAATATTGCATAAATGTTGTAATAATATTGCATAGATGTTGTAATAATATTGCATAGATGTTGTAATAATATTGCATGAATGTTGTAATAATATTGCATGAATGTCGTAATAATATTGCATAAATGTTGTAATAATATTGTATACGTGTTGTAATAATATTGCATAGATGTTGTAATAATATTGCATAGATGTTATAATAATATTGCATGAATGTTGTAATAATAGTGCATAAATGTGGTAAGAATGTTGCATACATGTAATAATATTGCATACATGTTGTAATAATATTGCATAAATGTTGTAATAATATTGCATACATGTTGTAATAATTATCGTTAGTTTCACGATTATTGCATAGTTATTTTGGTACTTTTAAAACTTTTTCGAATATTTTCAAATTCCTCGAACTATTTTACTATAAATTCTCTTTTTCAGGCAAACCTACAAACACCACCCTTACGGCAAACCCGTTCTCCGACACGCAACCACCTCCGCGGCAGGTTTTCAGCACGCCGGCCCCGAAACCGTCGATGAACGAAATAAAGCAGACTCCGTTTATGGGTAGCCCCCAATTCGGGGCCTCGGCGAGTCCGGTTCCGGCGTACAACCCGAACGGTTTGGGTTTCGGCGCGGTGACTTCGTTTGGCTCGAACGGCCAATTTGGGGCCCCGTCGCCCCCGTTTGGGGCCAGCGGGGTTCCGATTACGCAACAGGACCCCTGGAAACCCGTCACGGCGACCAGCAATAACGGCAACGCCGCGCAGCTTGGCGCCCCTTGGATGAAACCAGGTGAAACAGCAAACCCGTTCTTGTCTTAGTTCATTTTTTTTCTTTCGGTTTCTACGATTTTTTACGTTTTTCGGTAAGTTTTTAGCTGTTGTTTTTGTACGATTAGATTGAATTATTTTCTAGCGTTTTTAATTATTTTTTCTGTTTCAGGATACACTTTTTACTAAGGATCTTTGATATCGGAAGATAAAAACAATAATAATAAAAATAGGATGGGGGGACTCTAATAAGAAAAACACCAATGCAGCAGCCCGTTTTTTGAATTGTTCACGTTGGTCCGTTTGCTCACAAGAATTTCTTTTGCTCCGTAAAAGCACCGAATTTGGTAAAATAAGACGCCTTCTGGAAACGTTTTTCCGGAAACATTTTTTAGGTTATGTGCGCTAACAGCGTCATTTCTATTATGTCCATCGTATCATAGACTGATAGGAATTAATGGTGAAATCGATAAGCATACAGAACATAGGAGGTAATATTTTGTAATACCTTTTTAAGTAATTTTAACGATTAAAAACAAAAGAGGAAAATGAAAAAACAGAAGAGAAGGTGTAATTTTTTTGGCTGTCATGCCTGTCGCAGTTTATACACGTATATATTTTTATAATTCAATTATTCGTTGGAACGTAAACAAAATTTTATAATACGAGCGTTTTTTGCATTTATTTTTACCTTAGTAACTCGTGAGAGTTAGCAATACTACTACGTAACGTATCATCGTCAGATCAAAAAGAAAACAATTGAAAACATCGAAGTATTTATTAATTAAAATATACAATGAACAAATACGCAATTATTGCTAAAGCAACAAGAAACTTATTGTTGTAGATATTGCTTAAGTTGTCTTGCGTTAATTTTAAAAGAAAAAGTGCTACGCCTATATATATTTATTTTATTATTATATATTTACGATCGTCATTGAATTGATTTAAATTTTAGTTCTTTGTACATACCGTTTTTTTTTTTGTTTTACCCACCACAAGGAATATGTATATAGTATTAACTGAGATTAAAGTTTATGTGTAATATACAATATATTGATTATAAAATGAGGTAAAAAGCCTGTAATAAGGTGTCGACTTTTTAATTGATAAGGAGATAGGCTTGTTAAACATAAGGGAAATTGGAATATTGTATTATTATAGATATTTTCACTTACATTGATATAAGAATAAATGTAAAATTATTAAAACCCTTGTGTTTTTTATTGTTTTATTGGTGTATTATCGTTAAGATCACCAGACGTCCTGGTTTTCAGGAATTATCCTTTTTTTTACAGAGTTTTTAGAGAATTACCAAGAAAAATGAACTATATATGTGACGTCTTTGCAAAAGATGCAAAATGACAAATTTAACACAAAAATTATAATTTTTTTTTACAGATTCTTTTCACAGTATCACGTATTCCTTTAAATTTTTGTACTTTTAATCAAAACATACTTGTTTAAACAAAATGTATGTACTTCATTGCATAGGTACTCGATATATTAGTGATTAATTATTTTGCTATACGCATTTAAAATAAATACATATATTATAGTTTGGAACAAGAAAAAGTGTACTTCGTTATCGATTCTGATTGGAATTGAAGTTGTAAATAAATCAATAAATAATATTAAGAAGACTAAGAAAGATTAATTACATTCTTATGGTTAATAAAACAAATCTTACGGTCAAAGAAGATACCAAACAAATGTACTAATCTAGCGACCCTGTACAATACAACAAAATATTCCAAATTTAGGAGTACGTTTTTGCGAGAAACTTACCAGCCTATATTACAGGAACGCCTGTTTTGTTAAACTTTGATGTTAAGTAGCTTTTGTAATCTTTGACGACTTTCATAATTTTTTATTCATATTTTACATCGATTACACTGAGTAAACTATAAGGATAGTTTTGATCTGATCGATATTCTCAACATTTTGTTTTTGGTTCATTCCCATATCTGCATTTTTTTAATATATAATTTAAAGTGAACCGTTGCAATTTAAAATGCTGTTCAACCTTGCAGCGAATGTTACATGATTAAAAGTGTTTTTACAACGAATTAATTTAAAGATAATGACCAGAAACTTACAGATAAGCGGATGGATAAAATACTAAATTATACTAAGCGAAACTCAACGTGTATGTGATATTTTAATAATGTGTGATGAAATAACAGCACTTGTTGAAATAACAGCAAGTCGACATGGAATCTAAATGATACGTTTCAAAGTTCGGTTTTGATCCTTGCAGCATATTCAGCCTGCCAGATTTGCCAGTGTTTCTGTTCCAAAAACAATGCAATATTTTACTTACAAATGTGTATCTCCTACAAAAATTCGGATATTGGGATGAATTACAAAGTAAGATGTTGAGAATTCATATGGTTTTTCTAACTGAGCACTTGAGAACATGCGAGAGAACGAACTACTTCGTTAGTTACCCCACAGGATGTCGCAAACTTAGTCGAAAAACACAATTTTTTTTAATAAGCTGGAACATTATTTTCTTTATCTTTCAAAAGTAGGTGAGTTTACTTTACATGTTCTGAAAAAATAGTGGAAATTGGTCAAAGAATACAAAAGTCATTGGATCCAGCAAGGTTGGTTATCTATATCAATTCAATTTTGTGAAAAACATCCATATAGTATATTACATTACAAGAGCTGTAACTAGCATATTACGTACGAGTGGAAATTTAACATACGAGCCGCGAAGCGGCGAGTTTTGTTATTTTCCACGAGTATGTAATATGCGTTAAAGCTCGAGTATTGTACATAATTTTACCTACGACCGACAATTTCGATAAATTGTATCAAAAATGACAAACAAATACAGGTAAGAATATTTGACGGTTGACCAATCAATGTATTCGCGCGACATCTATTGCAACTACGGAGAACTTTGTCTGAAGTGTCGATCGAAAATTCCAGTACAAATTCAACATAAATTATCACGTTCTAGTAAGAATACGTTACAGCTCGAGCATTGCACTTACTTACGACCGAAAATTTCAATAAATATAAATTGTATCAAAAATGACAAATAAATAATCAAAATATTCGCGCGACATCTGTCATTATGACATTAGGTCGTGCGTTAAAAACACAAACGCACAGCCAAAGGCACACGTATGTTATAAGCGATATACGAGCTAAGTAGTCCGTGACGTAAGGGACATTTACACATACGGTCGTAGGTAAAATTCCTTATGCACATAACAATTTGACATGCGCGATCCCAAAATCTGCAAAAAACACCTGTTTCGGCGAAGGCATTTCGAGAAAAAACAAGCGTGCTGTGTTGCCCCCACCCTCGGCCTTATCAGTGTGTCGGGTCTATCCGCGCGTCATTGTTCGTTGCGTTTGTAATTTCAAAATTTTGCGTATTGATCGCGTAAATTAAATCGAAAAGTGGTACCAGTGCCTCTGATTGACTGCCTAGCAGCTATTTGTGATGAAGTGTGACAGCAGTTCTTTACTGGTGAGTTTGTTTTTGTATATGATTCGGCGTAATTCAAAAATGTGACACAGCATACTAGTGATGTAAATTTTCGTAAATTTCGAGTAGTGATGTAAAATTCCCGTAAAGCGTACGGTTCGCTCAGAAAATTGATTTTCGCGGTATTTCGCGATTCTCTCGCGAACCGAGCATCTTAATCTCTCTATCGCGAACGGTTGCAAAGTAATTTTTTTTAATTTTTTTTCTATCTCAATGTGCTAAATTTAGATCGAAAAGAATATCAAATTTTTTTGAGAGATAGAGCTGTCTAATGGGGTCGTGCTTATGCATTGGGCTGTGCTGAGTTCAACGGTGTGCTCGGTTTTCCCGTAAAGCGTACGGTTTGTCCAGAAAATTTAAAATTAGGATTTTTGCGGTTTTTCGCGTTTTTCTCGCGAACCGCTCAACTTAGAGCAACGCGGTCTTCAGAAATGGTTTCCTCGGCCAATTTCCTATCCAGTGACGTGTCAATCGTCAAAATCGGATGGCTAGATGGAACACAGTGCGCCTTAGCAATTCAAAACATAGTAAAATGGCAATTTTAGCAGTTTTTGATACTTTGAGAAGTCATAACTTCCGTACCGTTCCATATAGAAAAAATCAATTACTCCAGCGTAATCGGCGTCAAAAACTGTACCAGGAACCCAAATCTCAATTGGGTGGGAGGTAGTTTTGTTTTTCCCAACTGATCAAAATTTTGATAAAAATCGAACTTTTTTACTTTAAATTTGAAGTGGCACACCTAATTCGAAATCTAGCGCCCGGATCGATATGAAACCTTCGCTATCTTACTAAAATGGATTCGCTGATCACGAATTTACATAGAACAGGTCTCTATCTCTACTGGTTACAGAGTTGTGCTCAAATTACGTTTTTTTAAATAACACTAAAATAAGCGAATTGGACCACATAACTTCAAAATGGTACTTCTTAGGCATATAAAAGGCTACATATTTTTGATGTACTCGTTGAGAGCTATCATTTGGTGGTGGGTTAATCTCTCTATCGCGAACGGTTGCAAAGTAATTTTTTTTAAATTTTTTTTCTATCTCAATGTGCTAAATTTAGATCGAAAAGAATATCAACTTTTTTGAGAGATAGAGGTGTCTAATGGGGTCGTGCTTTTGCATTGGGCTGTGCCGAGTTCAACGGTGTGCTCGGTTTTCCCGTAAAGCGTACGGTTGTCCAGAGAAAATGTAAAATTAGGATTTTTCGCGTTTTTCGCGCCTAAATGTCATTTTTAAATTAGAAACAGTTCGAATTCAGAAAATTTATTTGGTATAAAATTAGATTATTAAATACTTAGTTATAATATATATATCAACAGATTAAAAAAAACACATTAAAAATAAACATACTAAAATCTAACACTCGTCATTTTCCCCCTTAATCGATTTCGCTTCATACATTTTTTTTAACTCACAATTCGACTCTTTCAACATGATATTTTCCACTAGGATCTCATCTCTCTCATTTCTCTCCGTCTCTAACAATTCGCACCTTTCCGTTAACCTCAAATTTTCCTCGGATAACCTCAAATTCTCCTCGGTTAAGCTCTGCGCTTCGAATCGACTTTTCGTCAGTTCCGCCTGCAGATTATTCACGGACAAGTTCAAATCTCGAATCTGCGCCTTGTAGGACTTTTCTAACCTCAAAAATCGTTCCTCCTCATCTTCAGCTGAACTCGCAGAACTGTCAAGATTGATGATTTTCATGCGTTTCGGCTGCTGTTCTATCAACTCCTCGTATTTCTCTTTCGCGTCTTCGATAACTCGTCGCAATTCGTCTTTGTGGTATTCTTCTTGGCGCTGCATTTTCCGTTCGCATTGCTTGTCTTTTTCGGCGATTATATTTCGGAAAGATTCTACGTTTTGGTCGCGCACCACGCGTTCGTTCTCCTCGAACATCAGTCGTTGCTGTTCGATTTCGTCGTACAGATCGGCGATGAGTTCCTTCAGTTTCCAGCTCTCTTCGATGTCGACTGCGTCGGCCGCAGGGAGCGATTGTTTCTTCGGTTTCGCCAGCTTAATCTGGAATTAATCAAGGAATTAACGACGTTTATACTAAAATTATTATTAGTATCTTTTTTTAGTTTGGTTGATTACACAGATTTTTGTATTTTAAGCAACATCATCACACACTCCTTTAAATTGTTGTGCTTGTGAAATATTTGTTTTTTAACATATTTAATTTTTGAAAAACAGACCATAATGATGTTTTTGATCTGCTTTCGATACAAGCTGTGAAATAACTTCATAGCATGAGCAAATTTGAAAGTGCTTTGTAAAAAGACATCCATATTCTCAACATTCTGTTTTTAGTTCATTCCAATATCTGAATTTTGTAGAAGATAAACAATTTCAAATAAAACTTAGCAATTTAAATTTGCTGTTAAACCTTGCAGCAAATGTTACTTGATTATGAGTGAAATACAAAATCTTGCTTCAAACTGTGTATATTCTACAAAAATTCAGATACTGTGATGAATTAGAAAACAAGATGTTGAGAATTCATATGGTTTTGTAAGAGAGTACCTAGTTGTCAACCTGCGTCTCAAATTTAGACCAAAAACACTATTTTTGATCTCCCATTATAAATAATCAGCTGGAACATCTTATTTTCTTTAATAGGTTATTTGACTATTATTGGAAAACCATCTCAGTGTGTTTATTCCTTCACTCCTCATTATAAATACATTATTTTTCGTAATTATTTCCTCAATATTTCATAAAAATCAGCGTTAGAAATTGAATCACAAAAAGTCCCGCCAAAACGATACTGTCTGTTGTGTGACGTCACCGGATAGTAGATGTCAAATTGGCCTATATGGTCTGTCAGCATCGGCATCGTCGCCGTTTGGTAATTGTGTTGTATGATGTGTTGTTTTCACAATTTCTACATAAAAATGGATTTTAAGTGGTGTGTAAATCCACAATGCAGAAATATGTCAAGAAAAACTCCGGATAAACTATTTGTAGCTGTTCCGCAAGATTTGAAACTGCGAAGAAAGTGGTTGGCTCGTAGAAATCCAAATGAAATAAATAGCGGCCAATACAAGTGTTTTTTGTTGTGAAGTTTACTTCGACATAAGTAAAACTGACTAGAATAAGTTATCTATCGTATTTTCGAACCAGGTATTATCTGATCTGACAGGTTAAGGTTCGGGCTATCCTAACCTACAAAGTTATGCTTACATGGCACATTAGTGCTATTAAATTCAAACGGGAGAAGCATAAGAACGCGTCCGGATAACCCGGTATTGTACGGTGAGAGTGACGCGCTGCATAATAGGCGGACTAACGTCATACGGTGTTTATCTGCATATAAGAGAGGCAGCCGACCCAGGTTGGAGCATTGCTCTCCCCATACCCTACCCTAACAAACCGAACGTGCTCTAAGCGTACTAACGAATGACGTAACTGGAGACTGAGCCAATTACAGAGCGTTTTCAATCATGTGACAGGACGTGAATAAAATTCAATTTTAATTTTGGGTTATAATAGAAATAAAGCATATTTTTTTTGAAAAGTTGTAACAAATAGTTTTCTTAAACTGTAATCTATTAGAATGACCATAATACAAGCCATATTTTTAATACAGTCAAATACCCTATTCTCTAAAAAGTTTAAAAAAAAATATTATTTTCTAAAGAGCGGGACGCGAGGCAAAATTTGAAAAATGTTTATATAAAATGATGTTTTTTTAATGTCACAATGTTTTTAAACACTTTGCAAAAAAACATGTTTTAAATAAGGAATCAAACTTGTTTGAAACATGTTTAAAACACAATAATTTAAAACGAAATATTTGGTTTAAAGCAATGTTTAAAAACAAAGTGTTTTAATAGTTATTTAACCAACAAGTATATTAAAAAGAGCGTTTAATGATCGAGACTGTTTAACGCTAGCGTTAATTGTCGAGATCATTAATCGCTGTTTAATATTCGTGTTGGTTACAAAATTTTTTCGTCGATCGTATTCTAGCGTCGTCTACATAGATTTTTCTTCGCCCAATGTCTTTTTAGGTTATATGACAATTTATGTAATTTGACACTGACAGTTCTAGAGGGCGGTATGTTTTGATTGGAAGATTTCATTCTCGAAGAAGTAAAGTTTTGAGTGAAAAAAGCATGTAAGATATTGATATTTTCACGTGAAATTTTGTACACTTATAGAGGAAGGTGTAACTTAGACCTATTATGTGGTATTTTTTTCAATTTTAATCTGAGTTCATCGTAAAAAAATTGCAAAATCAGTCAATTTTATGTCATATTCAAAAATAGATTTGTCAAAAACAAACAGAACTATCAAAAATCTACCACTAGGTGCAAAATTATATATCTTTTATCTTTAATTTTGTGTATTTCTTTTACGATTGTGTTAACTAATTGCTGAGAAAAAGCCTCAGAACTTTTGCGTGTTTTGCTTAGCAAAACGTAGGGGGTATTGATTCCCCTTAATAGAGTTGTTTAATAAACGATTTCCTATTCACTAAACTGACTCATAAATAAACGATCGACGGAAAACATTCAAAAAGTGTTTTATACATTTAAAACAAACTGTATTAAACATGTTTAAAACAAAATATTTCTTTTAAAATATGTTTAAAACATTGTTTTAAAACATAACAAGCCTGCTCACTAGGGTGGTTCAAATTGGCTATTTCTATTTAGAAAGCAACGATCCCCCAAAATCGTTTCTAAATCCAAAAAAAGTGAACACGTATTTTTCTTTTTTTTTCGAAATTTTGATTCTTAATGGTGCCTGTCGAGGCCTCAAATTTACATAAGAAAATGCATGGGAAAAAGACAATTTTTGGTATTTGTCGAATAATTGTTCGAGGTTTGGGAAAACTTTTCCAAGGAAGAATTTGACCTATCATACATATGGATTTGATGCCCCCAACCCACCCCCACAGTGCCCTGAAAACTAACCTTAAATGAAAAAATGTGGATTCTTCAGAAAATTGACCCTTCTAATTATTTCATTCTCTTTTTTTCTCATAGAAGTCATTATTATAAGTCGAGTGGGATGCCTATAAACATTTGTCAGTTAATTTCCATTTGTTTAAACAAATGTTTTAGGTGTTTAAATAATTCGTTTTTCTCGAAAATCCGTCTGAATTCTGTTTTCTGAGTTCGAAATGGCAGTTTATTATCTTAGAGTGACATTATTCATTAAAAAAAATCCTCATATTGTTTAAACAATAAATTATTATTAATTTTCAACTTTTATGGTAGAAAATTTAATATTTTTAAAAGAAATGTAACTCCCCAATTTCCCGAAAAAAGGATTTTAAATAAATTAAATTTTTTCGAATAAATGATAATGAAAACGAATAAAATTTTACTTAATAATGATTTGAACCAGGTCCCAGGTCCCTGGTTCAAAGCCAGGTTGTGGCTGTTATTTTTAATTTATTTTAAAATTTACATACCACCTGTATATCACCATTATGCATTTGAATAATATTTTATTATTTAAACAATGGAAATTATCCCAAAATATAAATGATGTCACTTGACAATAACAGTTGACCAGACCGATCTAAAAAAATGAATGTTAGGAGAATTGAATTGTTTAAACAAATGGAATTTGTTTAAACAAATATGGGTTTATTAGCTAATAACATAGGCAAGATACCTCGAACATGAAATCTATAAGTTAATTTCACAAAAAACCTGACTTCTACCATAATTAGAACAGTTGAAAATTTAATGAATAATGTCGTGGAATTTGTTTAAACAAATGGAAATTACCTGACAAATGTTTATAAACATTCAACTAGACTTATAGTAATGATTTCTATGAGAAAAAAGAGAATGAAGTGATTAGAACGGTAAATTTTCTGAAGAATGTACATTTTTCATTTAAGCGTAGTTTTCAAGGCACTGTGGGGGCGGGTTGGGGGCGTCAAAACCATATGTGCAATAGCTAAAATTCTTCATTGGAAAGTCCTCTACAAGTCCTATAACTTTAATCTCAAGTTTTCCCAAACCCCGAAGAATTATTCGAAAAAAGCCAAAAAATGTCTTTTTCCCAGAAACTAAAAAATTATTACCTGCGTCCGTTTCACGGCAATTTGTTTAGCTATCGCCGAGAAGTTCAGTACGTGCATACTCTCATCGAACATCTCTTGTATCGGGCTGATATTCACAATCATCGTCGTATCTTCCCTCCCGGACAGCGCCTTCTGAAACAGCATCGTAAGTTTCGAATCCCGAAACGGTATCACCTTATTCCCCTCGTTCTTCTGCTGCGAATCGCGTATCAAACTAATACACCTCCCGAGCACCAACAGCGACGTATTTATGTTATTCGATTCCTTCAATCGCTCCCCGCTGTTCAGCGTCTTCTTCAAACGTTCCGAACCGGCAAGATCACAAAAGTTGAAGTAGCTAACGTGGTAATTATCGCCGTCCCCCGCGACAGCTTGGACTAGTTTTATCGTGAATATGCAGTGAGACCGGCTCGAATGCGAGTTTATTCCGGTTGCGGCGTAGTTGAGGTTATGTAGGCCGTATTGTAAGACTTGGTAGGCTTCGAGCCCTGAGCAAACGGAGATGTGTTTCAGATTTTTCACGTAGCTTTTGTCGCCGGTCTTCCCGAGTTGTAATTTAGTTCGAGGTCGTCCCTTTGGTTCGGGGGAGAGTAGGTCGTGGACGTTTTCGTTGTAGATTTCTGCGAAAGAGACCCAAACGGCGAGCGATACGTCCGTGTAGCCGACGAGTTCCGCCACGGGTTCGGAGCTTAGACGGTGCTGCATGGCTCTGGAAACGAAACGAAATTGTTAGAGAAGTTGTTAATTGTTAGGTTAATCTGGAACCTGTCAATGTCAAGGATAGTTTTCTCAATTTTAGGTTTAGTCTTCGATATTTTTTGAAGTCATTGTAACAGGGCTGTGGAGTCGGAGTCGTGGAGTCAGAGTCGGAGTTCAGACAAATTTCAGAGGAGTCGGAATCGGAAAAAATGTACCGACTCCGACTCTGGGTCCATGTTTAAATAATGTAGAAAAAGACATGCGAGATGGCCGTTGCCGCAATAGATAGTAAACGATTAACTAAACATTATTAGGTCTTTTACAAAGTAGATACAGTTGAACTACAAAACACACAGGTCGGTGGTGAGTGATGATTAGCAAAATGATTATTGAGCCGCTTGCCGCGTCGCATATATAGTTTATGTATTTCCCATTTCCAATAACCAACTTCAATATGCTAATTATGATAGCTAGATCATCTACAAATAAAAAAATCGGACTTCGATGCATACCTTTAGACGAATTAGAACTTTCCAAAGTGAAGCGTCAACGTGTGGTTTTCCTTATTCATCAAAATTACGAGAATTTGCTCCTATTCGTTCAGCCACAAAGAACAGCTGAACAATACATTAAATATTGCAAAAAGTATTTTAATGATATTCCCTTGCAATTTTAAAAAGAAAAAATAGTTTCCTACCGCTTTTGTACCAGAAAAAACAGCGTGATGGTATCACAGTCGTATTATCAACTCTCAACATTTTTTTTATTTTTATTTGTCCCAATATCTGAATGTTTGTAAAAGATAATGCTTTACTAGGAAAACTTTGTAATTTTAGCTTTAATGTTAGATAACTTTAAACGTTTAACCGAAATTGATTCTTTTATTTTGGCACATGAACAAATTTATCAAAAGTATCACCCTTGATTATACAATATTATGGTATAATCATATCCCTTTGTATTTAACAATATGTAGAGATTTTAAATTGTTACTGATTCTGTCGAGTGTAGGTTACGGATGTTAAGATTATTGGTGGCTTTGTCGTAGTCTTCTTGTGATCAACTAAAAAACACCGATATTCGCAGATTTCGTCACCTACACTTGGCAAAATTGAGCCAGATATATTTTTATTATTAGCAAAGGTACAAACGTCATTCTAACGTAATTTTTAATGCATAAACTTAAACCTGCATAATATATGTATAATAATACATATACATATATTATATATATAATATATATAATATATTACATATATTATAATAATAAATAATACTAATAGCCGATTAAAAATTATAACTGCATTTCCGATTTAAACTCTACCTTAAGTTGAATGTCGGAATATCGATGTATGCAAGTCATACTCATTGCAACCAGAATTGTAACGTCATTACCACTAACAGAAGTAAGAGTTGAGATTATTTTCAGCTTATTTTGCACTGAATGTTGTATTCATTGAAATAAATTTTATTTTGTACTATACAGTGGTTTTGTTGTACTATACTTTTGTTATTATTAAAGATAGAACATCGGTTCAAGTGACAAACTAGTTCAGAATTATGTGCTCTCTAATGAGAAAACAGTTGAAGTTCTAATGATTTCAGATATATTTTGAAAATATAAAAAAGCGTCGTTTTTAAATATGGCCATAATTTTGTGGTCCAATCAACAGGCCTTCTTGATTTTATTTACAATTAGATTATGTTAGATTTAATTTTTTTCCATTAAATCCGCTGGAAACAAATAAAATTTTGTCGGAGTCGGAGTCGGACTACCAAAATTATCTGGAGTCGGAGTCGACAGAGTTTTCACCAACTCCACAGCCCTGCATTGTAACATTTTAACGATCTTGTGAACATTTTGTGAAGAAATTTATTAAAATAACCGCACATCTTTGATATTTTGTCCAAGCGATTTTAAGAATAAGTGAGAAATGTATTTATATTCAAAATCAATGACGATGATTAAACAATAATGATTTTCCCAAATTCAGACTTATACTGACTTTGCGTGTTTTATATGGTCATAACTTCTTTATTTGTGATCGCATCAAAAAAGCATTTTGACATTATAAAGGCACTTTTTGTCAACAATTTCATTATGTCAATTATTATAAAATATTTGTTGCCAATGAATTCGTCAGAAACAAACGAAACTTTTGCTCTTCTTATGGACGCCATATTGGTTTTATACATGTTTGGATTCAGAATTTTTTTCGGAGTAATTTGGTTTGCCACATGCCATATTTAGAACACAATAAGCTGACATAATTTTGAACTGACAATCAAATTGTAGACAAAAAAGTGCCTTTATAGTGTCAAAACGCTTTTTTGATTGGATCAGAAATAAATAAGTTATGACCATAAATAAAAAATGACATTTGTTAGTTTTTTCAAAATAGCTTGGGAACCGTTTGGAATTCAACTGTTTACTGAACAGATTATGAAAAAACACAAATATGCACTACTTTGTCCATTTAATTGACTCTCTATCTCTAATAATAACAAAAGTACCATACAATCCAACGTCCCGTGAGACGCACTGTATACAGTATATCTCCACGGATTGAGGTACACAGAGGAAACAAATTTTTATTGTGATTTTTCAAGCATATGGGGGCTTTTATTATTATTTTCATGCAACATTATAACAAAAAGACGACTCATCTTTTAGAATTGTTGTAGATAGATGTTCAAACTGATAAGTTTTATGAAAAACCTTTTTAAATAGCCGCAACGGTTGTTACCAGCACAGCAATCTGTTGGTTTTAAAGTCAATAAATAATTCTAGCTTTTATGTGAATTTAGGCTAGTTACTATTATATCGATTGCATCATGTGTAGTAGCTAGAATGAGCATATAAATAAGCCAATAATCTTGACAAAGACATTAATAACAATAAAGGGAGCTAAAATCAAAGTACTACTTGCAATGTCACACAAACATTTTCCTAATTATATGTAGATATTGTGACATCACAACATGCCAACTTGGTATTTTTAATTTTAGAAAAATACCAAAATCTATGAAAAAGAAGTTCTAAATAACTTTTTTGCCAAAATTTTGATGGTAGTTTTTCTAGCACAGCCTTGCTTTTTTAACCAGCAAAACTACAAAGTTAAAACTACGCCATGGAATAAAAACTCCTACAAATTTCCTGAAGTGCTTAAGCGGGTTTTACGTTATTTTGTGACATCTCATGTTGATTATACTTTGCATGTTGTCCCACATTTACTAAAGTCTAATTTCGCTAAAATTTCAACAAACGACTATACTTACTCATATGTTTTAACATGTTGCCTATCAATGGTAGCGTTCAACGTATTTAGCAGCATATTTCTCGCGTTTTTCTCAGATTCACTAGACATTTCATCCAACACGGTAATAGCATCGGTCTGGGTAGGTTTCACAGAGGGACGGGCTTGTAACTTTGGCAACGAGCCAAACAAATACTCCAACGCTCTCGGTATAACCCCAGGTTCCAAAGCTGTTCCCACAATGGTGTAAGTCTTACCTAACGGAACAAAAAACAATAAATCGATATCGACTCGTCAATTTCGGTTATTTTTTCTTTCATTCCATATGCTTTTTGGGGTGCTTAATCCGAATTTCAACTTTGCTACTTCCCACGGATATGGCTTCACAACGAAGTTCGCAAAAAACCTAAAAATTTTCGACTTTTCTTCAGTTTTTTGCGAAAAAGTCACAAAACTATGCACTTTTCGACGTAGACCACTATATACAAAAATAAAGTACACTAAATTACCTATCAAAAGCACCCTCAAGTGTACCTTTCGGTTGAACGGTTTGGCTGCTAGCGCACGCTGTGAAAATGCAAGAAAATGCATGGGAAAAAGACATTTTTTGGTATTTTTCGAATAATTCTTCGGGGTTTGGGAAAACTTAAGATTAAAGTTATAGGACTTGTAGAGGACTTTCCAATGAAGAATTTGAGCTATTATACATATGGCTTTGACGCCCCCAACCCACCCCCACAGTGCCCTGAAAACTACGCTAAATGAAAAATGTACATTCTTCAAAAAATTTACCGTTCTAATCACTTCATTCTCTTTTTTCTCATAGAAATCGTTACAATAAGTCTAGTTGAATGTTTATAAACATTTGTCAGGTAATTTCCATTTGTTTAAACAAATTCCATTTGTTTAAATAATTCGCTTTTCTCGAAACTCCGTCGGACATCTGTTTTCTGAGTTCGAAATGGCAGTTTATTATCTGAGAGTGACATTATTCATTAAACAAATTATTCCTATTGTTTAAACTATCAATGATTATTAATTTTCAACTGTTGTTCTAATTATGGTAGAAGTCAGGTTTTTTGTGAAATTAACTTATAAATTTCATGTTTGAGGTATCTTGCCTATGTTATTAGCTAATAAACCCATATTTGTTTAAACAAATTCCATTTGTTTAAACAATTTTTTTGCTATTCTCCTAACATTCATTTTTTTAGATCGGTCTGGTCAACTGTTATTGTCAAGTGACATCATTTATAATTTGGGATAATTTCCATTGTTTAAATAATAAAATATTATTCAAATGCATAATGGTGATATACAGGTGGTATGTAAATTTTAAAATAAATTAAAGATTACAGCCACAACCTGGATTTGAACCAGGGACCTGGGACCTGGTTCAAATCATTATTAAGTAAAATATTATTTGTTTTCATTTATTTGAAAAAATTGAATTTATTTAAAATCCTTTTTTCGGGAAATTGGGGAGTTACATTTCTTTTAAAAATATTAAATTTTCTACCGTAATTAGAAAAAAGTTGAAAAGGACTAATAATTTATTGTTTAAACAATAGGAGGATTTTTTTAATGAATAATGTCACTCTAAGATAATAAACTGCCATTTCGAACTCAGAAAACAGAGTTCAGACGGATTTTCGAGAAAAACGAATTATTTAAACACCTAAAAATTTGTTTAAACAAATGGAAATTAACTGACAAATGTTTATAGGCATCCCACTAGACTTATAATAATGACTTCTATGAGAAAAAAAGAGAATGAAATAATTAGAAGGGTCAATTTTCGGAAGAATCTACATTTTTTCATTTAAAGGTAGTTTTCGGGGCACTGTGGGGGAAAAACAAAAGTTGGCCAAAAGTTGGCTTACGCCGCCATCTGAAGTTATTTCAAATTTAAAAATGACACTGCATTCCTTGTTGAAAGGTAGCTATAGAACGTTTTTGTTTCAAATGTCTAGCTATGTTTATTTTTGAATAAAAAACGAAAAACGATATCTTAACATTTCAGTTTTTTGCGAATATCTTAAAAATAAAATATCATAGCTAAAATTTCTTTTTAGAAAATTGATCAGCACAAAAATAAGAAACTTTGCCTAATTTAAACAGAGATCCCCATGGTGAGCCTCAATATTGAATCACCCGGTATAACATAAATCGTATATTTACCTGAACCTGAGGCGCCGTACGTCATCAAAGTAAAATTCCTCCCGTTTATCAGGTCTAACAGCTTTGGTTTTACAGTACGGTTAAAAATGTCTTCTTGACTCGTCAGCGGTCCAAAGATGTGTGAAAACGTGTACGTTCGTTCCACGCAGTGGCCGTCCTTGACGTTTCTACAGCCGTGCGAACCTTCCGGGACAAAACATCGCAGGGTGTTGTTTTCTAACTCGTAAATGCTGTCCAAACGTTCAACTTTCTTCACACGGAGGTATACTTGAATATTTTGTAGCGTAGGCTATAAGAAAAATTGAATTATCGCTCGGCAAAGAAGGATTTTTTATGGATACGTACTTCGTCTATTTCCTGAATAGTTGTTTCGTCTTCTTCTTTGATTTCTTCGGCAAGATTCTTACATAAATTATTGAGGACGGTTCGGCGATGGCCTGTTAAAATACTCGGATCTCTTGCTCGTAAATACGAGGCGTGTTGGGGGTTTTCGTTCTGAATATGATCCATTTTTCTATTAACCGAAACGTTTAGAAGGTATTTTGCACGCCACTTGTCCAACGGTTCCTTTGAATTTAAAATTGACAGCATATTGACAGTAGATGCCGTCAGTGATTTTAAGAGTACCGTGTTTGCAGGCCTGTGTTGGGCTTGACGCGTTTTCAAACGTGTAAGCCGAATCAAAAGAGCCAAACTTTCAACAATGCCTCGTGGTCGTCTTCTGCGTGTAAAGATTTGTCGCTAATGGCCGCTTAGAAATTTTAGAATAGTTTTTGATACACTTTTTTTGAATTCAAAACGGACAGTCAAGTTTCCGGGAGTGATTTTGAGGGTATCAGGTTGGCAGGCCCGTTGCGTTCGCACTTCGCCATCTATACGCAGGCGTTTAAAGCTTTAGCTCGCCGGTAAGAACGTTACCTAGTTCCCATTTTTATTAAATAATTAACAATCCTTGTAATTTAGCACATAATCTCATTACAGCTAAAGCTTTAAGTAAACTCACTAACTTAATCTTCACAACTTTATTAAAAAAATACATACAATACAAAATGCTCAGTATATTATAAGAAAAAACTGAATTTAAACGTTTTGGGCTTCGAATGTTAGGGCTCTGCCTAGATTTCGCGCAAGAGCTAACCTAATAATATCGATTTTCTCGCTACTGTCCATCGCCTTAGTTTTTTCTTCAAGAAAATGAAGTAGGGTAAACGTATCGTTGGAAGAAAAGACCAACTCATTGCATTCCAACAACGGCACAGCGTCATTCAACAAAGTCATCCAAAAACTAAAAAAAAAATACGAAAAAATGATAAAGATAACAATATTATATACGCTGGAGCACAAAAAAAACAGACATTTGATATTTTGATAATATTTTATGTAATCTTTGACAGATTTTATCGATTCTTCTACCAGAATGTTCCGTTTTTGGGACCCGTTTTATGTTATTTGTACCATTACATATTTGCACCATGGTTAAATGCATCCATACTCCAATAATTTTCCGGATAAAATTATTACATATGGTGTAACATTAGGGTGGTTCAAATTGGCTATTTTTATTTAGAAAGCAACGATCACCCAAATCGTTTCCAAATCAAAAAAAAAATGGACTCAAATTTACATAATAAAATGCATGGGAAAAAGACAATTTTTGGTATTTTTAGAATAATTGTTCGGGGTTTGGGAAAACTTAAGACTAAAGTTATAGGACTTGGAGAGGACTTTTCAAGGAAGAATTTGACCTATCATACATATGGATTTGATGCCCCCAACCCACCCCCACAGTGCCCTCAAAACTACCTTTAAATGAAAAAAATGTAGATTCTTCAGAAAATTGACCGTTCTAATTATTTCATTCTCTTTTCTTCTCATAGAAGTCATTATTATAAGTCTAGTGGGATGCCTATAAACATTAGTCAGTTAATTTCCATTTGTTTAAACAAATTTTTAGGTGTTTAAATAATTCGTTTTTCTCGAAAATCCGTCTGAATTCTGTTTTCTGAGTTCGAAATGGCAGTTTATTATCTTAGAGTGACATTATTCATTAAAAAATTCCTCCTATTGTTTAAACAATAAATAATTATTCATTTTCAACTTTTTTCTAATTATGGTAGAAAATTTAATATTTTTAAAAGAAATGTAACTCCCCAATTTCCCGAAAAAAGGATTTTAAATAAATTAAATTTTTTCGAATGAATGATATTGAAAACGAATAATATTTTACTTAATAATGATTTGAACCAGGTCACAGGTCCCTGGTTCAAATCCAGGTTGTGGCTGTAATTTTTAATTTATTTTAAAATTTACATACCACCTGTATATCACTATTATGCATTTAAATAATATTTTATTATCTAAACAATGGAAATTATCCCAAAATATAAATGATGTCACTTGACAATAACAGTTGACCAGACCGATCTAAAAAAATGAATGTTAGGAGAATTGCAAAAAAATTGTTTAAACAAATGGAATTTGTTTAAACAAATATGGCTTTATTAGCTAATAACATAGGCAAGATACCTCAAACATGAAATTTATAAGTTAATTTCACAAAAAACCTGACTTCTACCATAATTAGAACAACAGTTGAAAATTAATAATCATTGATAGTTTAAACAATAGGAAGAATTTGTTTAATGAATCACTCTAAGCTAATAAACTGCCATTTCGAACTCAGAAAACAGATGTCCGACGGAGTTTCGAGAAAAGCGAATTATTTAAACAAATGGAAATTACCTGACAAATGTTTATAAACATTCAACTAGACTTATAGTAATGATTTCTATGAGAAAAAATAGAATGAAGTGATTAGAACGGTAAATTTTCTGAAAAATGTACATTTTTCATTTAAGCGTAGTTTTCAGGGCACTATGGGGGTACTGTCATCGGTAAATTGTCATTTTAAATTAACCGGTAATTTAAGAAAATATAATTTATTAATTGCAATTTAATTTACGAAAGAAATTAATTACCGTAATTTAACATCCCTGATTAAAAATACAAAATTTGCACCCAAGTTCTTTAGAAAACTTTTCGCGCTTTTATAACACTTTTCTCAATAGTAGTAAAACGTCAACAAGCATTGAAGATGTTTAACAAGATATTACTACCATATTCATCAAGATATTAAATGTCCATTTTTCTGTGCCGTAAAACTTACTATTTTGGCGTGATTCTCGACGATATCAAAGAAATTAGTAAATTAGCCGCTTCCCTATACCCTTTAACTTTGTACAACTTATGGAATTCACTGTACTTTCCTAGGAAGATCAACCGATCGCTTGCCAAAATACCCGATCCCAAGTTATTCAACAAATCGACATTCGTCAACTTTCCTTTCTTTGCGTACTCTTGCAAAAATTTATCGGCTAAATACGACGAAAAATTCGCATCCTGCGACTTCAGGGCCCACATCAAGGCATTTCCCAGCCTGTCTCTTCTCAAAGAAATCACACCTTGCACCTTACAGATGGACTGCACTAAAAAAAAGAAATAACCCAAGTCACAACTGTCAAAATTATAGGTTATCTATAGGTTATGTTAGTTTGACAGGTGTCAAAGTTGATTCTTTTGTTATTACCGACTCCTAATAAGTCCCGTTTTGCGGCTTCTTTGATTATTTTCTGCGCTCTTGCTTCTGAAGTTAACGGTAAGCGCGGTAGGAGGAGTTCTATGATGCTCAAACCATCGGTGGGGCAGTAATCTAGGTAGCTTAGCCCCACTTGCCATAACGAACTGTGCCCCATGAGCATGGTTCCGTAATCCAGCAAGAAAGACTCTCGTAGTTTTTCAGCTAACCTAAATAAATATTTTATGATTTTAAAAGATTAACATAACATACGCTTAGTTCTAAAAAAAGTGACACAGTTGATTTTTGACCTAACTTTATTGTCTTATATTTTTTAAACCAGTAGGACGTTTTTAATTTTTTTTATTTGACGGTAGGCAATTATTTTGTCTTTAAAAAACAATTAAAGAGGAAGAAGTTTTTTCAATGTATCCTAGATACATTCAAACATGAGGAAAAAACATGGTATCTGTTTTTTCCACTACAATCTAGATACATTGAAAAAACCCACTATTTTAATTTTTTTGAAGGACAAAGGTTATACCTTCAAAACCACCTACACTGGTAAAATTGAAAAGGTAATTTTACCGTGTGGATCGGCGGTCATTTTTAACCTCCGTGTATCGAAGGGAAAATACCATGTGGTTTGTAATTTTACTTTGAGCTAATAAATTTACTTCCCATATGAAATGAGGTTTCCGATGTGTACGGTTTTATATATACTTTTGTAAGTAAAATTACTGACGTTCAGTAAATTTACTGTAAACACTGAATTGCAATTAATTGTTGTACAGTAAACTTTCTGCAACTTTAATATTAGATTTGTCCAAGAAACTGCAAAACCAGTAAACAATCAGTACTTTTGTGATGGACCACATATGTTGCTATGATAACTCCATTATAAATACCAAGGAAACATTATCTGGTTTCTCACAAAAGAACTGTTTGTAAACTGGTTTTGTGACTGCTCGGACAAGCCTGTATTGTCAACTGTAAAGTTACTAGTAAAATCCTATTAATGTGGAGATCATAAATGAGAACAAAAAATAATAGTATGAAGTGTTATTATAATTTTAACAATAAATAACATGCGAAATATATTTATAATATATATGTCTACACATTTTTTATAAATATTTCATATTTTTAACATTAATAAATAGAAGTTCTCGACAAAAATGTAATCATAAGTAAATGAAATAAAATAGGAACCCATGGACTATACTTATCTACATACCGTTTAATAAAATAAATCGATCTGCTTCACAGAGAGAAATATATCTTTTAAATATAAATTAAATATTATTTCAACAATATTAAGTTGAAATACCTATGGTAAACTTACGTCACACACTTACTTAGACTGCATACAAACATTTACTTATTTATTTTCATAATAAGTTTGATCACCTTTCAGTGGATTTGGTTTTATCCTTATTCGTTTTTGAACCCTGACTTGGAATTTTTAAAAAGCTAAACCGTCTCCAGAGTAAGAGAACGTGGGGATAATCCAACCACAGCATATAATATAGTCCAAAATGTGTCACCTGAAATCAAAATAAGAAGTACATGAGTCATATATCATATACAGGGTATAACAATGTCAGCAGCTGCTTTCCTTTGAGGTACAGAGTGTGTGTAAAGTTATTAATGAGTGTTTATAGAAAAGTATTTTTTATATTGGTGATTGAAATGATATGTGTTATACATGTTAATAATAAATTTGATTGTAAGACCGCATGTATGAGAAAGAACAATAAACCAAATCTTACCTATGGACACCACACAAGTCCTTGAATTTGAAGAATGTCAGTATTATCAACACTTGTATCCTAAAAAGAACATCCAATTAGTGAAAGTGTAATTATACATATCAAGACTGCAAACTTTTACCTGCACTTTGTAGTATATATTTGCAGAGTCCTCCATAATATACAAAGAGATGAATGTACCAATATTATATCTTTTAATACTATAGAACCATATGGAGCAAATATTCCACACCACACCGATAAAGGATAAGTCACAGAGGCACTAACAGTGTTAAATTAGTTGTATATAACAATCGCACTCAATAAAACTCTAACTTAGCTGCTGTAAACACAACCAAACGGATGGCGAACGGAACTCGAACTGTATATCCCATTATTGCGCAAGCGCGATAAAAATTATCTCGGTAGCACTTTACCATCTAGAAAGGAAAATTGCACGAGCGGAAGGCAAATTTATATATCAGACAGTAGTTTTAATGTATGGATGTGTAATTTTATTCCGTTGAAGTAATTGTTATTATGAAATTTACAAACTTGTTAGCAAATTTACATACAGTTTGTACAATTAATGAATGTATGCATTTTCAATGATATTTAGTATTTTTCCTTAAAATTATGGTAAAATTGCTGAAAAAAATGTAAATTTCATTTGTAAATTCGCACTCATTTTAGCAGTGTAGGTCAAAATTCAAGTGCGTCCCTTTTTTGGAACTGTGTGTATTTCAATTAAGGGCACTTACAAATTTCCTGGTTCTTCTTTGTCTAAGGATTCTAAACATCCTGCGTGGTACAGAATATCAGACAAATGTGTGACAAACCATCCGTTTTC
The DNA here is from genome assembly GCA_963966075.1 of Aphodius sticticus. Classification (NCBI taxonomy): domain Eukaryota; kingdom Metazoa; phylum Arthropoda; class Insecta; order Coleoptera; family Scarabaeidae; genus Aphodius; species Aphodius sticticus. The sequence goes on from OZ014510.1 coordinate 1,797,716, forward strand.
TGTCATCTGCTGCGTTTCTTTGATCACCTGTCGATATAAATAATAATTCATTTATAAAATTTATATTTTCAATGTTATTATTATAATAAATAGTTTTATTTATCTAATTTTTAGGCCAAATTTATAAATACTTACCAAATAAACTATAAACTAGGTGAATACATGAAACTTTTTTAAACTTCTACGTGTAATTTTAAAACTGACGTAGAAAATTTTGGTATGGAGTATTTTGTTAGACATTTGTCAAAAGTTTAAAAAAGTTTCATGTCTACACATAGTTTATAATTTATTTAGTAAGTATTTATATAAAAAATTATTTACTTATTTGAAAATTAAAAAAAAATAAAAAGAAACGAATAAGTTTCCAATTCCCAAAAATTAGATTAAAACTATTAAACAATAATTTATTAACAATAAGAAAAAACATGATCAGAATTACGTCTCCTGATAAAGGACATCATAGAAATCAATTGTAAATTATTCCTCATTTCACGTTTTTACTCCTTATCAAGGTCACATGTACAGCTATTATATATGCAGTGGATTGCTGTATGTTGTTATGAGAGCTATACGTAAAAATTGATTTTTTTGGATTAATAACATCATTACGGTAAATAATTTTCTACAAATAGGACCCAAATTTCGTCTTACAACTGAATAATTAAAATTAAACCACAAAAACTTACGTTTACATCGTAAATTAATAAAATAACCGCCAAAATTTGTATCTTACAGCTACAAAAATGGTTATAACTCTGTTAATATTAGGAATTTCACCTAGAAATTTTTACAGGATAGTCTTGAGACGTTTACAAACCTCACCTGTAAGATTTCCCCTTCCATAGCGGCTAGTAGCACTCGATCCAAGTGCTTCATATGGTCGCGCACCCCCATCATCGTAATACATTTTTTGGCGTGCTGCCCGAGCTCGTAGGATTTTACCGTTGGTTCGGTGTACAATAACCAAGCGGCTAATAACTCGTACCAAGCCTCGCACTGCTTTTGGGCTTCGCCCCAAGCACCGGGGTCCCCGACGACAAGTCTCATAACAAAATCCAAATTCTTCTCTCCGATGAACAATTTTGCGTCAATTTTCGATTGCGTTTCGACCAACCAGTGCTTCCAATGTAAGTTGAACTCATTCACTGATAAACCACCAAAAACCGAATACGACGGGAGACTTTTTAACGCGTTATCGGCAAGTTTAAAGTCAGCGCTGTCGGAATTCGAGTGTAAACGTAATAAAGCCCGGGCGACGTCAATTCTACCTTGTACGATCGATCCTGTTATGGTTTCCCAGTAATCCGGGTGCGATTCTATGCCTAATAACTCTCCGGAAAGTAGTTCCGCAGCTTTTTGTTCGTATTTCGGGAAATGGAAACGTGTCCAGTCTAACAAACGGGATAAGATTACTTGTCCTGGGGGAGAATCTATGAATAATATCTCGCATATGTGCCAGATACACTCAACGGAGTAATAAATCGTAACGAAATCGCGTAATTCTTCTTGTTCGAGGCCTTCCGACTGTTGAATGTCGTCTTGTAAGTTTTCCAAGCACGCTCGGATTACCGAACGGTATTGCATGCTAAACTGCACCAATTCTGATCTATCCGATTCTTTCGCAAGCATTAACGGCTGTAAATTTAGGAATATCCCGTTCGATTCATTCACGAGTTTGCGGAAAATCGGTTTGAACAGTATTACGTCTTGTCGGAGATGAAAAATTGTAGCTTCTACTGGAGCGTACGCAGATTTGTTGTCACCCAAATACGAGCGTTTATTTTGCCAGGGGAAAATACTAAATTGGTTTATTGGAAGGCATTCTGCTGCGATACCAGAACGTTTGCATGTTTCGTTGGGAATAACCTAAAAAATACACTGTATTACTTTTTTTACCAAGACTTATTACAAAACTTACATATGTTGTTACTTCTGTACCCATTTTAACACGAATTTAATAGTTTTAAGCCGATTTCTTCCTAATAATTTTAAATCTCTAAAGAGCGGTTATACCACCTTGAATGTCAACAACCTAACCTAACTTTTATACAGTTGTAACTTAAAACTACACAAATTCCCCGATTTTTTACTATTCTAACACGATTCTGTACCTAAACTTAACCAGAGGACTAAAAAACCTCTAGATGACTGTTCGTATTATCAAATAAATAATTATTTCCCGCGTAAATTCAAATTTTTTTAGTTCCAACTAGCCAAAAAGTGCCACAGATGGCGCTGCGACTTCTGAACGGTTCCCAAAGGGAGCGTTCGTTTACCCCCGCGGGAAAATTCGAATTTGTTTACCCCCGGTTGCCGCGGCAACCGGCCCGATCGACGCGCCATCTTTACACGATTTTTTCGAGTTGGAACTAAAATTTTATTTGAATTTACGCGGGACTACAGCTTATATTCTTAATTGTTCATAATAAGCTCATAAATTAATCGTTTTTAAAGCGGGATGGGTGTTTTATTATTAAACCTGGTGTGGAGATTCCAAATTTAGGGTTATAAAAGGCGGGTTTGTTATTGTTTTTCGAGAAAATAATAGATGTCGCTTTGGGGTCAATCGCAACAAATAAAATAAACTTTCTCCTGTTGTGGCTTGTAATGTAAGCACGCTACGCACAGATGTCTCTGTAGTCGGTTCCCGGAGTATAATATAACAACAATAATTGTTTACATATTGTTGCTTTGATAATTATTCTGGAAATTATGTGATTTTTCGGTTTTCTTATCGGTAAATGAATCGATATAAAGCGATAGTGTGTGATGCAAATAACTGTAGGGAGTTATTAGACAGACGGTATGTCCTTGAATCTATTAAAGGTCCAATAAAAAACAATTAAAACCCCAATAAAATAGGAGTGCTACTGTTAACAATTTGATCAGAGGTGGCGTATGATGAGAGAAATGGGGGGTTGTCTAGCCGTAGAACAAGACGAGGGTAAAGCTCGGAAACGCAGTGACGAAATCGACAGGCAGCTTGGAGAATTAGCGAAGCAACAGAATAATATAATTAAAATATTGCTTTTGGGTAAGCGTTTGACACTTAAATGTATTCGTATGTTAAGAAAACTACTTTTTAGGTGCCGGTGAGAGCGGAAAAAGCACTTTAGTGAAACAAATGAAGATCATTCACACGGATGGCTACAGTCCGGAAGAATTAAGCAGCTATAGACCGACGGTTTTGGATAATCTTTTAGCGTCGATGAAATACGTCCTATCTGGCATGGGGCTGCTACGGATAAATTTAGAATTCTCACGGAATAAGGTTAGGAATTTGTGTCATTCGATTATTTTGCTTGTTTTTATTGTTCGTTTACATTTTATCAGATATAATTACTTACATTTTATATATAATTACATTTTATACACTATTTATTTTCGTTTTTGTTTTATTTTTTTAGTATCACGCACAAGTAGTTTTAACGAGCAAATCTTGCTTTGACATGAATTTTATTGTTCTGCCCGATGTAGCTGCGTCCCTTCAGACACTTTGGGCCGATAGGGGCGTTCGACTAGCTGTAACAAGGGGTTACGAATATGAATTGAACGACTCTGCGTTCTAGTACGTATATTATTTCTTTTCGACCCGTTTTTTCGTTCAAAAACCAATTTTTTTTGTAGTTTATTTGAGAATATGGACAGAATTTGTGACCCAAAATATATACCAACGCCTACAGATGTGCTACGGGCGAGAGTACGGACTCAAGGCATCATCGAGACTAATTTTCGAATAAGCGACATCATTGTTAGTATGTACGATGTCGGGGGCCAAAGATCGCAAAGAAAGAAGTGGATTTATTGTTTTGACGATGTCAGAGCTGTGCTTTTTGTTGTTTCGTTAAGCGGATATGACATGACATTATTGGTAAGTTTAATTTTTGCAGATATAGTCCTAAATATTTTGTCGGTTGCAAAAGTAATGAGCCCTGTGTTCGAAGGCCCGTAACTCTGAAACGACTGAACAAAAATCAATTAAATAAAGTGCGTTATACTCGTGAATCATTTTTACATAACAGGAGCGACTATCAAATTTTTCTGCCCATCGGTTTGGCCACGAGCGCGAGAGAAGTAGAAAAAGGTAGCCGATTTTTGCGGTTTTCAAATAACGCTTGACTTTCCGATTTTTTTTCTCGTAAACCACTTAACAACAAGAATTTAATTTGTGGTCAGCTTACACTTGGAGTCTCTTCTATAGATTGGCGTTTTTATTTTCTTGATTTTGTATGTAGTAAAGTCTGTAGGCGAACTTTTTATCGGCGCGGATATCGCAGAAACGAACAATAGCAGGACAACGCAGTTAGTCGGGGAAAAAGGGTTACGTGCGATGATTTCAAACGATCAACTCTCAGGACCGCATTCAATATATTTATCATTTTCTCGTTCGGTTTTATTTTTTAAACTAGCATACGTGATTTTGTTTCTTTATTTATAGAATTGTATACATATTCTGTTTTGTGATTTATTATTACTTCGCAATATTATTTCTGCCGAAAATCAGTTGTTGATGATATTATGCAACGCAATCTTGCCATATCTCGTTTGATACAGTGCTTCGTTCCATAAATTTAACATCTTTAGTTTTAAATGTATTGTGGCTTTTTGCAACTTTATTTTTTATGTAAGCCCAGATTAATTCAATTGCATTAAACTCGCAATGGGCCACAGGTAACCACAATAATTTTACTTCATTGCATCTGATTTTTTTTGCTATAAAATCTAATAGAAGTACCTTCTCTTGATGTTGATTTTTGACAGATATAACAGGTGTGCTATAGTTAATTGAGAAAGAACTTTCTGACATTGATAATCAATTGTTTTACTTCCTTGGAATAATACTTCAGCATTTTTGCTGAAGACTTGCAAAACACGTACGCACGCAACGCAGTTACTCAAGAAACTTTATTCAAGAAACTAGTTATCAATGGAATATTTATGTATTTATATAATCTTGATTTTACCCAAACTCAACCTGGTATGCATATTACTGGGGTTTGAGACAAAATAATTTCTTTTGTTATTTTATTTGTTTGCTGCTACCTGATAATATTAAATTTGATTGCTGCTGTTGATTCCAAATGCGTTAAAAACAAAAAAGAAACATGTTTACAGCTCTTCGCTCTACACTTACAAACTATTCTTTCATTAAACAAAGATTCTACCATTTCTAACCTGCAACTTCAATTCCTCTTACATCATGAAAATCTTGTTTATAGCCTTTATTGCAAGCAAAATTAGGAAAATACAAATGCCAATCGGTAGACAAGATCTTGGGTTACACTCTGTGTAAATTTGAATTGTTGAATTGTACTGATAGTAGATGTAATAAGTTTTTAAAATGTCTATTTCTTGAGATTTCTTAACCCATTTGAAAATAGCTACTGTCGATTAATTATTCCTCTTATTATTTTACAGGAAGACCCAAACGTTAACAGACTTGTCGAAAGCTTAAACTTATTCAAGCAGATCGTAAACAATCCGTTTTTTCGAGACGCATCTTTCGTATTACTCTTGAATAAATTTGATTTATTCCGAGAAAAAATACTTTATTCAAACCGACATTTGCGCGTTTATTTTAACGATTACAATGGTCCAGATAGGGACGTAGATCGGGGGGCCCTTTTCATACAACACAAGTTCGTATTGCAAAATAGCGATTCGAGAAAAGTGTTGTATCCCCATTTTACGACAGCAACGGACACTGCCAACGTCAGGGTTGTTTTCCAATCCATCATGGACATGGTAATATCGGAAAATTTAGGTCGAGTAACTCTACTTTAGTTAAAAAGTAACCTAAAACGCTTAAAAATCTATCTGTCGGAGTAACATAACCGCAACAGACAATAACTCTAACCGTAAATTTTGGGTTATGTCACTTTGACAGTTGTCGATTGTTGTTTTTGTTGTCATGGATTTTGTCGTAAGCAATTTTGTGATCTAACCTGCATTTATTTATCGTTATCGACATAATAAGCAACGCACCCCAGTGTTGTTGAAACACACTGCATAAACGTTTCACAATTCATTTAGAAAAATGCAATTTATTTAAGTATATAGTATTATTGATATTAAAAATTTGTGATCAGTCTCTCATGCATGCTTTAAACTGTATTCGTTTTAATTTTATTATCCTATTTAAGCAAATTAATATTAAGTTTATTTATTTTTTAGAGCATCTCTTACATCGTACCTAGATCGCGTAAACCAAATTTTTCTTTTGTTTTAGCTAAAGTAAGATCTCACAGGTGTGTTCACTATAACTTGTATATTATTTTTTTAGTCGTTATAGCTGTCTAAAACGTGTGTGCAGCTACTAAACAATTTTTAGGCTAACTTATTTAACTTGTATATGTATTTTTTTTCGTTTTGTTGATTTAAGATTTTTTAAATTAATATTAGGGCTGCACATGACTGCTGTGATACAGTGCCTTTTATTGTAATTGCACGTACTATGTAATGATTAAAAAAACACATCACAAATTTACAGGGTGTTCCCAGATGAATCTAACTACACGTTTAATACATAAACAATTCAACAATTATCTGAAATCAGGGATGTAAAAGCTTAATTTAGTGCGTAAATTACCATAATTTATCGTCATATTAAATTACCGTTGGTAATTTACCGGTAATTTACCAAAAATTTACCATTTCGAATTTTTAATTACTCGGTAATTTAAGCCAACGTTGTTTACAATTTCTAATTTTTATTTACGCGGTAATTTAATATTTGAAATTAACAATTTTAATATCAACGGTAATTTACGAAAAAAATTAATTACCGTGATTTAACATCCCTGGATATAGTTACGTTTATCTGGTGACAGACTGTAGATATACGTTGTTAGATGTATTTGTATTGTATATTCAAATTTTACAGGTTTTTATAGTGTATTATACTGTATTCTATTGTATTACGCAGACTTTTTCTTGTGTCGTAGAATTCTCGAGATTTTCTGAGGTTAGAATTTATAAAATATATTTTGGAATAACAACAGAGGAGAAGTCTGTCAACTTTTTCAAGCATTCTTTTACTACAGCTGTGTTTTTATCAATAAAGGTACTTCCAAATACATAATTGCATTACTTTTTTCTATAAATTTATCTATAATTTAATATTGACGGCCATCTACCGACTGTAGTCTTAACTAACCACTCCCATAGTTCCCGTTTCCAACACCGCGGCGCGCTGGTACCCGTCAGATAATTCAGTTGCCTATTTTACCCACATCAAACGTAATTTTTCCCCTTACAAAGTTAACTTGTGCGCACCCTCAATTTTACCCCCTCCCCGCGGTTTAGAGGTCAATTCGCACCCCCGCACGCGTATCAAAAGTGTCAAAATAGAATTAACAGAAGAACATCGTTCAATAATTCGCAACAGTCAAATCGTGCACTCAAATTACCCGCTTAAACAAGTGTATATCGTGTGTTTTTCGATTGAGTTGGATTGAGCAGATATTTGCCGATGGAGGGTCTAGGTGCTTACGGTGGCGGCAAGGCCGGGGGCAGTTTTGACCCCCTTAATTTCATAAGACGCCCCCAAGTCATTCTCCGCGGTGTCTGTTGGGTAAGTTTTGAACGAGAAAACCTCGAAAAACCACGTATTTCTACGTTGAAAATGAAAAATCGATCGGAGATTTGACAGTTCGAGGGGGTGGGGGCGATTTTCATTTGTTATTGATTGTTTGAATTTTGTTATTCGTAATCTACCAATGGAATTACGGTGGTTTAATAATTGCTTTTGATTTGCATTGATTAGAATACTTAACCTTACTTATTAACCTTACTTACTTAAGCTTTTTGTTGTCTCTCATCGTAAAACTGTTTAAAATAATAATGTTTCTTTGTATTGCAGTTATTTTCGATAATAGTTTTCGGCTGTATATCATCGCAAGGGTGGATGAAGAATACGAAAACTGACAAAGAGGAATGTTTGTATAATAACGATAGCAACGCGTGTAACTATGGTGTCGGGATTAGCGTTATTGCGTTTCTGGCAAGTATGGGCTTTCTCGCAGGGGAGTACCTGTTCGAGCAGATGTCATCTGTCAAAACAAGGAAGCACTACGTCTTAGGAGATCTTGCTTTCTCAGGTATGTACAAATTTTGCTTTATATAGCACTCGTCCAAAAGTGTGTTTTTACGTTTTAATGGTATAAAAACAAGACATTTTTTAGTTTTTAATGATAGTTTATTAAATATTCTTCTTAAGCAACTAATCTTCCAGCTCAGTTTTATAATTATATAATCTATATTACTAGTAAGTTTCAACGTATTTGTGCAGTTGTACCTTGCTGTAAATGTTATTTAATATGAGAGTATTAATTTATCTATTGTTGATATAACAGCAAGCAGTCGACCTGGCAACACATGAATAATAATCTTTAAAATTTGGTCCTGTATCTGTTCGTAGATGTCCTTATTGCCTTAGCTCTATTGATTACTAGTAACGAAATACGAACTTGTATCTCGGTAATCGTTACTACACAATAAACCATTTGATTACTTTGTAACGAAATACGAAATCGTATGCCTACTATCGGTTGCAAAAGTATTGGCCCCTGCGTTTGGAAGTTCGTAACTCTGCAATGACACAACAAAAAAAATTGAAATAAAGTGTGTTATACTCGTGAATCATTTCTACATAACATGAGTGCCTATCGAAATTTTCTGCCCCTTGGTTTGGACAGAAGTGCGAGAGAAGTGTAAAAATGTACCCGATTTTAGCACTTTTTAATAAACGCCCGTCTTTCCAAATTTTTTTCTGCTATCCCGCTTGCCCAAGAAAATTCAAATTTACACAGAGTATAACTCAAGATCTTGTCTACACATTGGCTCTTGTATTTTTCTAATTTTCTTTGCAATAAAGGCTATAAACAAGATTTTCGTCGAAGCGGATATCTCGGCTACGAGTATTAACACGATAACGAGACCGGTACGAAAACATTCGCAAAATCTTGTTTAATGAGACTATTATAAGCCCATACTTAGAATTAAAACAAACATTGTACATATTTATTGATGTAAGAGGAATTGAAGTTGCAGGTTAGAAATGGTAGACTCTTTGTTTAATGAAAGAATAGTTTTTTGTAAGTGTACAGCGAAGAGCTGTAAACATGTTTTTTATTGTTTTTAACGCATTTTGAATCAACAGCAGCAATCAAATTTAATATTATCAGGTAGCAGCAAACAAATAAAATAACAAAAGAAATTATTTTTTCTCTAACCCCATTAATATGCATAACAGGTTGAGTTTGGGTAAAATCAAGATTATATAAATACATAAATATTCCATTGATAACTAATTTCTTGAATAAAGTTTCTTGAGTAACTGCGTTGCGTGCGTACGTGTTTTGCAAGTCTTCAGCAAAAATGCTGAAGTATTATTCCAAGGAAGTGAAACAATTGATTATCAATGTCAGAAAGTTCTTTCTCAATTAACTATAGCACAGCTGTTATATCTGTCAAAAATCACCATCAAGAGAAGGTACTTCTATTAGATTTTATAGCAAAAAAAATCAGATGCAATGAAGTAAAATTATTGTGGTTACTTGTAGCCCATTGTGAGTTTAATGCAATTGAATTAATCTGGGCTTAAATGAAAAATAAAGTTGCAAAAAACCACAATTCATTTAAAATTAAAGATATGTTAAATTTATGGAACGAAGCACTGTATCAAACGAGATATGGCAAGATTGTGTTGCATAATATCATCAACAACTGATTTTCGGCAGAAATAATATTGCGAAGTAATAATAAATCACAAAACAGAATATGTATACAATTCCATAAATAAAGAAACAAAATCACGTATGCTAGTTTAAAAAATAAAACCGAACGAGAAAATGACAAATATATTGAATACGGTCCTGAGAGTTGATCGTTTGAAATCGTCGCGCGTAACCCCTTTTCCCCGACTAACTGCGTTGTCCTGCTATTGTTCGTTTCTGAGATATCCGCGCCAATAAAAAGCTTGCTTACAGACTTTATTACATACAAAATCAAGAAAATAAAAACGCCAATCTATAGTAGAGACTCCAAGTGTAAGCTGAACAAAAATTAAAATTTTTTTGTTAAGTGGCTTACGAGAAAAAAAATCGGAAAGTCAAGGATTATTTGAAAACCGCAAAAATCGGGTACCTTTTTCTACTTCTCTCGTGGTCATGGCTAAACGTATGGGCAGAAAAATTTGATAGTCACTCCTGGTATGTAGAAATGATTCCGGAGTATAACGCACTTTATTTAGTTTTTTTTTGTTCGGCCGTTTCAGAGCTACGGGCCTTCAAACACAGGGGTCAATACTTTTGCAACCGATAGAAGTTGTAAGTAATAAAAAAGAAAAACAATCAAGTCAATATGATTGGTCTTGTTTTTATACCACTAGATTTGCTTTGTGTATTGTCTTTACATGTCGTTTTTTTTAAGGTTTCTGGGCGTTCCTGTTCTTCGTAGGCTTTTGGTATCTCACCAGGCAGTGGGGCAAATCAGAATCTCCTCCTGGTGACTACGGCGTGAACAACGTTCAAGCGGCAATTGCGTTCTCATTCTTCTCAATTTTCACTTGGGTATTGTCCGATCTACTTATATTCTAACCTAAAACTGTCAAAATAACATAACCTCCGACAATGATAATCAAATAACCGTAAATTACTAACTGTCACTTTGACAGATATAGGCCGTTAAAGTAGGGATTTTTGCTTTTTAATTGAGTTTTCTGTGTCCACGCAACAATCGTAATCAAATAACCCTAAATTCGTAACTGGCACTTTAACAGATATGGGTTATGTTAGTTTTGATAGCCGTTAAAGTAGGGATTTTTGCTTTTTAATTGAGTTTTCTGTGTCCACGTAATAATCTCAAACAATCGTAATCAAATAACCCTCAATTAGTAACCGTCACTTTGACAGATTCGTTTGTTTTGACTGTTAAAGTAGGTATTTTTCTTTCTGAATTGTGTTTTGGTGTCAAAGTAGCAATAAATTAGATAGATATGGGTTATGTTCGTTTGACAGGTGCCAAATTGGGGATTTTTGTGTCTGAATTTTTGTTTTTTCTTGTAGGCTGGTTGTGCGTGGTTTGCCTATCAACGTTTCCGGCAAGGGTCCGATGCTGCGTTTGCGACTAACTTTGAGGCGGACTCTACGTTGCCGACTTCCTATCCGAGCTACCCGGGGGGACCCGACGGGGACCCGCAGTACCAGGAGCCCCCTTTTTCAGCGGGGATTAACCAGAGAGGTAAGGAATATTTACAACTGAGATTTAGTAGTTTGGATTTTTTTAATTTTGTTTTTCTTGTGTTTCTTTTTATTTGACAGATCAAGTTTTTGTTTTATAATAAGTTAGGTTAGTAACTGTGTTTTGTTGTCAACCTATAGTATAGTTGATTTTGTATATAGTTATTTTATTATTTATTTAGTTTAATTAAGTTTAAATTTAATTAAGAAGTAAAGTTATTTAAACAAATTTCATCTTTTCTAGGAGCTGGTGAATTTCAAGCGCCGGCATACTAGAAAACCGAAATGAATTTGTGTACTTTGGGTAGTATTATTAACTAATTATTTATCATCAGTACTTAGAATTAATAATAAAATAACAAAGAAACCAAACAAGAAAGACAAGATAAGACGTAGTGTCATACGTTTGCAGAATTTAAACTAGCGAATATTACCGAAATATGGTGTTTTTTTTTGAAAGACGTGGTTTAGTTAGCTTGTGATATCATTTGTTAGGTGTTTTGTTTTTATGTGGTCCATTTTACGGTTATTATAATATATTTTGATCTGCTATTTTGATCTGCCATATGTTACGTATCTAGTGTATAATCGATGTGAATTCTCAAGGGCTTTTAGTCGCGAAAAATTAGATTCTGAGGTTACGATGTTCCGGATAAAATTTCAATTTTCGTATTTCGCTTCATAACATAAAAATATCGCTCGTCAACATATCTTTTTTGAGGATTTTTATTCGATTCATCGGAGACATAAAAAAAAAGAAACTAAAGTTGGAATATTATTTGGGATGCTTGTGCACAAAAATCACACGTTTGGTTAATTTTTTTCCGAGACATTTCTGTGTACACAAAATGTATTATAGCGTTACGAGATATAATAATATATGATGTAACTATACAAAAATAAAATATATATTATATATATTATACATATAAAAATCATATATTAGATGAATGTTGCGTAGTCTAGTAATTTTTGGGCAATAATTAACCAATGTAGATATTAAAAGAAACTGATAATTGTGTATATTATTATTATTATTATTAGCGTTATAACGTAGGTTTAAGTACCTATGTTACAATCCCAAAGCAAGCCGTAAGAGTGTTCTAGGTTATGTTACCGGTTTGTTGTTTTTTGGCACTTGGTTTATTTTACGATTTGTGATGATTTTTTTTGTGTGACTTTTGTTACGTAGCTTCAAGTCCTAAGGGACTTTCCATGGTGTATATTTGTAAGAACTTGCAAGTTGTAAGAAAAACGTGTATTATAAGTTACAATAAATGTTATCAAAAAATAATTTTTGCTTTTTATACTAGTCTATATTAAGTAAATTGAATTGGAACATTTTAAATCACCATTTCACCTGCCAAAAAGTCCATTCTTAATTGCTTATGGAAAAAATGGACCATTCTACGTTGCGTGAGTTTTCGAAATTGACGAAAAACGGCCTCTCGGGCGTTTTTGCTTCAAAATTTTCCAAAACGCGATCGACTTTGGTGAACAAACCTCAACATTCCAGTGCAGTTTGATTCGTGTTGCCATTGGCTACCGGCTATAAACGTCAAAAACGCTACCATAACCTACATAACCTATTCATATTGCAGTAGCTATGTACAAAGCTAGGCGATTTGTTGGTTATTATCTGCGGGGGCCTAAAAGCACAAAATCTGTCCCCACAAATAGCCTTTAAGAAACCAATAACCTATGTTGTACATATATAGTACTAATTATTAATTCGCATTTGTCTGTATTACGTACGAATGCGTAGTTAATACCTATGTACTCTTGCATAATGCCTGCATATTATGAAAACACAAGTAAGTAAATTAATAGAGATTAGCTTTTCATTCAAATTGTGCAGTTTACTTTACCTCTAATTGCTTTCAGCTTGGGACGAAATATGTTAGATGGCACTTTACGTTACAATCGCGTCTGCGGACAGCCCCAACATCAAGAAACACCACATAACCAATTTGTTAAGCTGAGGGGAATGGCTGTTTTTTTGCTTTTTTCGTTTTTGAATGACCTTGAAACCTTAAAAAACATGTTTTTTTGATCGAACTTAGACTGGGACGATAAAAATTAGTAAGTTTTATATATTTTTTTGTCATATAACCTACATAACCTAAAAAAGAGGCCTGATAAGGCCTGGCCTTATCTTTTCTAGTATAGGAAGTAAAACGTCAATACTCTCATACATCAGTTATAATTTATTCAGTTGTACAATAAAGAAAAATACTGTAAAATTACACGTATATGGACAACTTTAACGTATTCAGTATGCGAATCAACTTTTGATAGTGGCCAGGAAAATCCTTCATCAAATTTTCGATAACCTCGACAAGGGTACTGTTGGTATGTTTTTGTTTGCCATATTCTTCGCTAATTCTCGTTTCTGTCTTGAAGAGCAAAAATGGACTCCGATTCTTAGACAGCTCCACGTAAACTTTCAATTTTCTTTGCTGGAGTAACAACAGTTCCAGTTTCTAGACATTAAGAAAATTTTAGTATCACAGTTAATAGAAAAATATGTTCTTAATTAAAAGCCATTGAAAAATGCTGCCAGATTTTCATCCTTCATAGGGTATTTGACTGTATTAAAAATATGGCTTGTATTATAGTCATCCTAATAATTAAGCCTTCATTAGTAGAATACGTATGTACATTGTTAAGCTGCTGAAGCACTCTTGTCCCCGGCGCATATCTATTATTTTCCGTTGGAAATTCTTAAATCTAAAGGTAATTATAGTCATAGTTAACAGGGAACGCCTGGAACAACATTTTATCGCATATTCTGGCCGCAATTTAAGCCATTTCGAGCAAAACCATAGCACCGAGAATAAACGCGTTGTCATTTTAAGGATTTCAAGCACGGAACTGTCATTTTATTATCGGTTGTCATGGATACTTGAGCAAAAGTATAGTCCAAAACCGATATCCATAAATGTACTCAAATTGAAGGAAAAAAATGCGAAAACTGGGCAAAACATCGACCAAAGAATATGCCATGCCTATACACTGTAGGTTTCAATGTCGAACAATAAATGCCGCGGTAGAGCACACATTGTTGCTTCCCCACATATCCTTTGGCAACTTAAGGTCTCGAATTTTCGGAAAAGTGTTGAACGACGGAGTGTACCCTCTCCAGATATTTTTTTGCAATGGAATTCAAGCGGCGATATTTGTCGTACGTCGATTTTTCGCAAAAAATGAAGAAAATGGGGCGCTTAATCGGCGATCCGCGAATCCACGCAGCTGCGAAAAGGCATTTTAAAGGCGACACCGCGGATTCGCGGTTTTCGCGAAAATCCAGGTTTTTATGGTCTATCATTTCACTTTTAGTAAAGTAGATTTGTTATTACTTTTCAAAAGAATTATGCTTTATTTCAATTAAAAACCAAAATTAGTCACTCTCACCGTACAATACCGGGTTATCCGAACGCGCTCTTATGCTTCTCCCGTTTGAATTTAATAGCCCTAAAGTGCCATGTAAGCATAACTTTGTAGGTTAGGTTAGCCCTAACCTTAAGCTGTCAGATCAGATAATACCTGGTTCGAAAATACGATAGATAACTCATTCTAGTCAGTTTTACTTATGTCGAAGTAATCTTCACAACAAAAAACACTTGTATTGGCCGCTATTTATTTCATTTGGATTTCTACGAGCCAACCACTTTCTTCGCAGTTTCAAATCTTGCCGAACAGCTACAAATAGTTTATCCGGAGTTTTTCTTGACGTATTTCTGCATTGTGGATTTATACACCATTTATAACCCATTTGTATGTAGAAATTGTGAAACCAACACATCATACAACACAATTACCAAACGGCGACGATGCCGATGCTGACAGACCATGTGGGCCGATTTGACATCTACTATCGGGTGACGTCACACAACGGAAAGTATCGTTTTGGCGGGACTTTTTGTGATTCAATTTTTAACGCTGATTTTTATGAACTATTGAGGAAATAATTACGAAAAATAATGTTTTTACAATGTAGAGTGAAGGAATAAACACACTAAGATGGTTTTCCAATAATAGTCAAATACCCGATTTGAATTGGCAAATTAGTTAATGTCAACTTGAAGTTATTGCTTGTCAACTTATTTTGATTAGTGCTAATTTAAAAAGGTATAGAAATTGTCCAGAAAAAAACACTACTTACAACTTGCTTATTGGTTTTTTCTTCATCAATTTGATTCTGAATATCGAGACAGCTACTTTTAGCTTGCTGAATATCGTTTAGAGCAGCAGTTTTCTGATCGCCAATAAATTTGATTTCACGCTCCACATCACCGACGCCATCTTGCACATTTTTAATATCCTAAAAAACAAATTTTTTTGCAAATCTACATAAATTATGTCTAAAAATTGCTAAAAACTCAAAATTTAAAAAATTTTATCGTACATCCTGTAACTGTTGAAGCTTATTTTTCTCGTCGTCCAACTTCCGGTTGAAAATAATATTACTCTGCGATCCCTTCATTCTTTTCTCGCGTGCTTCAGCATTCGTCACGATAGCGTCACGCCTGCTGACGCAATGCTCCAGGTCGTGCACGAGCTTGTCCTGAGCCCTCCTCAGCTGCCCGTAGCGGACCTATAACCCCAAAAAACGGGTACTTCCGGTTTTTCCGGACTTCCGGTTTTTCCGGAAGTAGCCGAAATTTTACCTGCATCCTGTGTATCTCGGTCTTCATATTACCGACTTCGCCGCCTTCGCCTTTTTCGATCATTATGTTCTTCTTGGTCTCCATGACCATCTTCCAGCGTTTCTCCCACTCGAGGGCTTCGCGATTTTTTTCCACGAGGTCCCTGCTCAAGTTATTCATGTCCTCCTCCATGTCTTGGAGATCGGAACTCAATTTTATAACTTCAAATTCTAGATCCTACGAAAAAATTTAACCTAAAAATCTTGAGAATTACATAGTAATTGGTGATATCGCACCTTTAGTTTGAAGGAAAAATCGGTTTGTACAACATTTGTTGTTTCGTCTAAGAATTGCTTACTGCACCGCTTCTTTCCGAGTCGCTCTGTATAAGCCAACAACTGATTTTGTAGTTTATTGACGTTTCTCAGCATCGTATCTTCTTGCTTCTTAAATACGTTCAGTTCGTCGGTAATCTTCAAGTTTCTCTGTTCCAAAATCATTGTTTCTTTTTTGCAGGGAAAAGAAAATAAAATTAGAAACAATTTATCAAATTTCTAAATGAAAAACTTACGTTTACGTAGCAAATTGCTGTCGTGGATTTGCTCTTGCCGTTGTTCTGAAAGGCAGACGACATGTCCTTGCTCGCGCAGCCAGAATTTCTGCAGTTCTTTTGTTTTGTCCTCGATAGCAGCTATATGTTGCTCCAAGGCACTTATTTTCAATTCATGCGGTGAACGTTCGGTACCCTATCAATTTTGAGATAATTATTCATTAATTTTATATAAATTTAGAAATTGTGGTTACTATATCGCGTTAAATTAAAATCTAGGGTATTTTGCGGGTACCACGTGGTAGCAGTGTAGTAACTGTCAACTTCGTTAAGGATGAGATCGATGAGATAAAATCATGACAAAATCTAATTGTGAATACTTTTACTCTACTTTAGCCTACAAGTTTGAATAAATATTCAGCGAGGTCGCAACGATGATCATAATGGAGCTTGGGGCAACACTTTTAACCCTGCTGTGATAAATACATGAAACTTAACCTAAAAAGTTAACAACTTTAAAATAGTGGTTTCATAAGTATAATAATCAGAATAGAAGTGTTTGGCGGTGACTGATTAGTTACTTCGAAGAACAAGAACTTACTAAAGAATTGTTATAACGCTTAACGTTTAATAGCGGTGTCTACCTAATTCCGCTACGTAGCCGTTGCGGCTTATATATTTACAAGCACTTATAATTGAAACCCAATTCTAATTTCGGCAAAGTAGTTTATTAGAATAAATTATACTTAGTAAAATTACATGTGATGGAGGTAATACAAATACGTTGCACACAACCAGAACTAAGACGAAGTCGAAAGCGACGGACAAAAACGAATACGAATTGAACCGAGCATCCAAGCGTCCAAAATATTACCGAAAACTTATACGTTACATAAACTAAGAAATCCTCTACACTTTAAATGTACTATAGCTTCGTACGTGTATGCTGATAAACCATTTATTGCGCATATACAATCTCGCAGCAGTAATTAAAATCGTTCATATCTACGATGTAGGTTTGATCTTCGCATAATACCTTATTAAAGTAAATGTGGTCCTTGAATTATATCTGAAAAGGGGATTTGATGTTTAATTGAAAAGAATGATAACGATCACTTACCAGAGTAGTAAAACATCACCGAAAACGCCATGCTGGTGTATTTTGATGAACACAGCAAAACTAAGAAAGCCCCAATCCTTTGGCCATACTATAGCAGGCTACACCATGTTTAAATATGTATAGAATATTACATTAATTATAAAAACGTTCCTGTGGGAATAAATTCCATTTCAAAATGGATGAAAGAATCCGCAGAAAAAGTAGGTCTAGACACAGTTACTAAAAAAATAAATAACCATTCTGCCAGATCAAGTGCAGTAAGTAACCTTTCAAAAGCTGGTGTAGGAGAACAAGAATTAATCAAGGTCACTGGTCATAATTCTGCAAGTTCGATTAAACCATACTTACAACTGAACCAAGAACATCATTCAAATATAATAAATAATCTTAGAGAAAATACGCAGGAGGAAACACTTAATATAACAAGCAATTCCAAATCCTCAATAAATAATGAGTCTCGAAATATTTTTAATAATTGCGTTTTTCATTGTACTAATTTAAATTGTTAATTCTTTTAATATATTCACAATGTGTCAACGATATTTTCATATATTGTAAGTAATAATTAATTAAATTAAATTTTTCAATAATTTTATGATAGTTTTAATGATCTTTTTTATTGTAAAAATTTGTGAATCAAAAAATAATCTAGTCAAATATAACTCGAGAGTTCCATAAATTAGAAAATAATTTGACAGATTTTGTTCAAACTTGTTGCCATTTGGCAATAGTCACGAGAGCCTGCAGGGCTCGATTTATTTCAATTTATTCTCACTCTCTTGTTATATTATTACTGACAATACAAGCCATATTTTTAATACAGTCGAATACCCTATTGACTGTAAGTCAGTAAGAATTATACAGTCGATTTTTTTGAGATGTAAACTCACCCCTAGGGATTCCATTAGCTTATCCAACTTCCTGTTCAATATATGAACCTCACGTTCGCGCTTGTTCGACAACGAACGCAAATGGTGCAGTTCGTCAGTGTACTCAGTTAGTCGTTTTTCAATTCCCAACTGTTGTTTCAAAAGTTCTGCCAACTGTCTTTCGTACTCTGCATTCACACGTTTCTGGCTCTCCATGTCCATGATGCCTCTTGCGTTGCGATTTTCTGTATTACTCAAAGTAATTTCCTGCAATTGTAATTAATAACAAGAAAATTAAAATCATTAATACAGCAATAATTGCCTCACCAAGTCTCGATTTTTCGATCTATCATCCCTTAGAGCTTTCGCTAGATATTTAGACGCTTTATCGTTGGTGATTTGCTCTTGTAAAATGTTCATGATGGTCTCTTCCAAATAAATTTTTCTTTGAGCCAATCTGTCCAGTTCAACTTCGAAGACTTTTAACTCCCTTGCTTGAATATGATTCTCAGTGGTCACCCTGTTTAAATCTTTCGTAGTTTGTTCTATAGAAGCTTGAAGTTTCATTATGGTTCTTTCTAGATTAGCGCGTTTGCTATCCTCGATTTCCGTTTGATGCTTGCAGCTGTTTATATCACCCTCGACGCGACTTTTGAACAACGTCAGAGTCTCGTTTTTGTTCATCTCGCGTTTGCAGAGCTTCTTAACTTGTTCAATCTCGGAGATGACACTGCGTAGTTTTTCTTGGTAAGCGCTGAAATGATTTTTTTAATAGAATTTTGAAAGGAAAAAATCAACTTTTTTTGCTTAAATGATCTCTTGGGATCTTATAAATACGGTACAATACGTTTCATATGAAAAAAAGATGTTTAAATGCCTATTTGATGAACATACAGTCAAGTGTCTACCCGAGCGTACTATCGTGGCCATATATTATGTCCCTTCTTTTGATGTCGATTTTCTCGCCAATCTAGGGGCGAAAAAATTTGAAAAAATTCTGGTCCTGTCCTTGATTAATATACTACAACGCATAAAAATTAGAAAGCTGTATATGTTGGCGTTTGCCCGATTTTGCCAAATTAAGAAGAATTGGCGCTGTTTTTGACCCATAAATTTCAATCGTTTAACTTTAGCAATTAATTACTCCGGAAATAATCCATAGATTTCAACGAACTAAAAAGTAAAATCACCTGCGGAATGGTAGCTTTCAATGTGCATTTTTGTAAAATAATCGGAGTAGTGGTTAACCCATAGAAAGCTATATTATGCAATGCCAGCAATTTCGTTATTAGAAGAGCTAGGATGATGAAGTGTCGATCATAGGCTACATAAGATATCATATATTTACAGTTTATTACAGAATCATTGTTTATCTTGCATTTTCCCTACAAAAGATCGTGTTGAAGCATCTCATGATCGCCGCAATTGACGCGGCGGTCTTCGGTTTTCGGGGTGATGCGGGGGAAGGGATCGACAGCGACGCTGCCGGTAGTGGGAGATCGCACGGGCTCAAAAGTTACTCCGAGAACAGTGTTTACGGACACAATATAACGACCTATCAGTTTTATACGCTCAGAGCTGCCATTTGTAATATATGTAATATATCAAGAGTTGTATTTATGTTATATTGTTTTTGCCTGTATTTAAATATTACTAATAAATAAACACAAAAACGGACTCACGCGCAAAACATTGTTCATGTTTATTTCGGTCTTAAAAATTAAGAAATGGTCGGAATGATACTAAATTTAAGCGATATGTGACGCAGTAAATAAGGATTATATGCATGCTAACTGCGTTGTGCTGTTAACATTCCTTACTGATCTATCCGCTTCCATCAAAATCTTGTTTACAACCTTATTGTATAAAAACTGAAGAAAACAAAAACGCCAATCGATAGAAGAGACTCTGAAGGCAACCTGAACAAACATTGAAATTTTTGTGCTAAGCGGCTTAGGAGAAAAAAAATCGGAATGACGGCAGTTTTACAAATTTATAAATGCAAAAATCGGGTAAATTTTTTCACTTCTCTCGCGCTCATGTTTACACCGAGAGGCAAAAAATTTTGATAGTCATACAACATATGTAGATGATTGAGGAGTATGACACACTTTATTTCAAGTTTTTCTGATCAGTAGTTTTAGAGTTATGAGACGTCAAACACAGGAGTCAATACTATCGAAACGAGAGATGGCAGTTAGGGCATTTCTCTCGTAGCGGGGTCACATATTATATCCAAAATTCTGAATTTAAAAATTAAGAATTTAATTCTGTTAGTTAAAATTACTACCTTGACAAGTTATCGTTCTTTTTGTGTATTGGTAATCAGCTGTCCGCCGTTCTCTCACTGTTGACGGTACCGCTAACGACTCCCTTCCCCGCATCACACCAAAACCGTAGAGCGTCGGAATTCACGCGGAGTTTCAGCACGATCTTTTGTATGGAAAGTGCAAGATACAATGCTTGTGTAATAAACTATAAACCTATGAATTATTGGGTAGCCTATAGTCTATATTTCATTATTCTAGCTCTTCTAATAACGGAATTGCTGGCATTGCCTAACATAGCTTTTTGTGGGTCAACCACTCACCCAATCATTTTACAAAAATGCATATTGACAGCTAACATTCCGCGGGTGATTTTACTTTTTAATTCGTTGAAATCTATGGATTATTTCCGGAGTAATTAATTGCTAAAGTTAAACGAATGAAATTTACGGGCCAAAAACAGCGCCAATTCTTAATTTGGAAAAATCGGGAAAACGCCAACATATACAGCTTTCTAATTTTTATGAGTAGTAGAGTATTAATCAAAGACTGCATCAGAATTTTTTAAAAATTTTTCGCCCCTAGGTTTGCGAGAGATCGACGTCAAAAGAGGGGACATAATATATGGCCACGGTAGTACATGCAAAAAGTTTAGCGTGATGGTTTACAGTCTAGAGACCTATACGCTCTTATCTTATTGGGAGGAATTACAATCCGTGGTGTGAAAATAACATAAAATATTATAAAACACAAGGATTTTGTGGAAATATCCTCGTTACGTTCGTTGAACTGACGCTTACCGCACAATGTTACAGCTGTCTGATGTAACGTGTGTTGTTCTCGATTAGTTGGTAAAAAATAGCTGAAATAGTTAGTGACATTCCCGG
Source organism: Aphodius sticticus (assembly GCA_963966075.1). Taxonomy (NCBI): domain Eukaryota; kingdom Metazoa; phylum Arthropoda; class Insecta; order Coleoptera; family Scarabaeidae; genus Aphodius; species Aphodius sticticus. The sequence continues at coordinate 1,819,298 of OZ014510.1, forward strand.
AGCATATCGTGATCGAAAGGAGTCGAAAGGAAGCAGCAGATTTTCAAATAGAACTAATATGACAAGCATTGAATCACTTGGAACTAGAGTCGCCTCTGCCTGATAACGTATCCACAGCCCACACCTGCAAAAACGTAATGTCGGTTGAAGATTATTACAACGTTGAAGTGGATGACGTTTAATTATCATCTTTTGAACTTTGTTGTTGTGTCTTCTGCTATTTCACAAGTTGTAGTGTGTAAAACGTACAAATCAAATGCGAAATTGGCCGAAAGTGGCAACCGTGACTTAGGATTTCAAATCGTGGTTTCTTGCGAGAATTTTGAACAAACTTTTATTCCGATTTGCCCATTTGTTCAAAAAGGATATGAAATGAATAGCGGAATTATGCTTGCCATGCGCATAAGAATAGGTGTAGATGTAATTGAAAAGTTTTGCGCATTCAAGGACCTTCCTCGTCAGATTTTTCACTCATTTTACGATAAAGTTGTTCGCATCATTTTTGTGGAAACAGAAGCATTGTCAAAGTATGCAGAAAGCAGCAGAAGAAGGGAGGGCTAAAAGTCAATTGAAAATAGTAAAAAAAGAATGGCGTAACTGTCTCGTAACGATGGAACATGGAGAAAACATAGCTTTTCTTCTCTGTATGATTGGTGGCGCTTATCAGCTGGAGAAATGTTGTTGATATTCTCATAAAATCTAAATACTGCAAACCTTGCAAATTTTGGAATAAGAAAAGGAATACATAGATCACGTGCAAAAATTAATGGCACTCGTCCCCGCCATTTGACAAAAACCAGTTAGGGCCTCGAAGAAAAGGGGAAGTTAACCCAGAAGCCTATAAATAAGCTTTCAATTTATGATGGACTAGCCATTCGTCATAATCATGATTCAATTGATAAAATGAAGAAAATGAATCTGGGCGACACTGTATCATAAATTCTGACCGATGAAATGCCACCTGGTGATTTTATTTTCAGTTTCACTTTCAAGTGGCAAAGTAATTGTGGATATTGCAGCAAGTATAGCCATTTGTGTTGTCAATGATGCATTATCCAGCCTTATGAAGATTATGGAGGTATTATGTATGACCATCGGGCCAAACTGCAATAATTTCTGCGCGAAGGCTGACGCACGGCGCATCATGTTTTCAGAGCCATCGCTGACTGACACTGCAAAACAGGCCCGTCTGTCGTCAAAATCAAACAGAAAGAAACAAGTGGAGGAAAATGTTAATTTGAAAATATAATTATATGGTCCAGGCATCGCCGACTATAGTAAAATATAACAATTCTATACATCAAAGTTACACAATACTTTAAACGGTGTTTTCTTAAAACAGCATTTTTCAAACTGGCCGGAACGATAACTTCAACCGATCTCCCTCAATTCATTTCAATTTTATATGCAGCGTCAGAACAATATAATCTAGAGAAGTACGTACGGATTTTACGATAAGTTCGAAACTTTTTTTGTTATAAACATTTTTTAACCGAATTTTGTACCTAAAAGTGATAACTAGTGTTCAAACGTGCGCCATTTTGTTTTAAATCGGAATTTTCTAATTTCCGTACGTACTTCCCGAGATAATCTTATATAGAATCAATTCTTTATTTGATTTTATGGCTAAGTGAAAAACTGCGTGCAAAATCTTTCCGGCCGTGCAACCCTGTCCGCCGGAATAGGTTTCCTTTGATGTCCTCTAACGCTGCTATTTTTTATTTATTTTTGTTTTTTTTTTATTGTGAATATTCCTCAGAATATGAACAATAAGGGGCTTTAAAGAGATTTAGTAATTCATTTACTATATTGTAAAAAATATACCTACAAAATCGGCTATATTTTCTCGCGCTAGAGTGGCATTTAACTTACACGAGTTCTTTGTTGATAATATTGAAATGTTTGTCCCTGGCTGATATGGCTACAACGACTGAGTTCCAGCCTCTAATTAAACAACGGTGCTCTGCCTGTGTTGCTTCGATCTCGGTATTGTGAATTGCTAAATTTTCGGCCAATTTTTCGCGTTCTTCTTCTTTGACGCGTAACTGCATCAACATTGTTTCTAATTCGCCCTCAAGTCTCCAAACTTCGGACATTAATTTGTACAGCATCATATCTTGTTGCCTTTTTTCTTCAGCCAGTTTCATTTTTTCTTTCCTGGTCTTTTCAAACATTGTATGTTTGGTCTTCAGCTCATTTTCTATGTCGGTTTCCCACTTTGACATCTGCTGTAGGAGCAGATTGACAGATTCTATTTCTTTCCTTAATTCGACTTCTAAAAATATGAAACGAATACATCTAAATTAGCTATTAGTTCCTACAGAAAAATGTTTATAACTTTTGCAAAAATTGTTGCATGACTTTCTATAATATCTCAAATTGTAGGTATTTAAAAGATCTAGAAGCCCTTCGACGCTCAGAATTTTGCCCCATGGAAAAGAACCCCTAAATGGCGATAATGTCCATGTCCAACATGGAATGCAGTGTTATTTTTTAATTTCAAATAACATCAAAGATGGCGGCGTAACCATGGCCAACTTTTGTTTTTCTTATGGGCGCCATGTTGAATTTTGGCATTTTCCGATACTCGTGTTTTTTTCTCATTTCCGCAATGTATAACATGTTGGCATTATTTTTAAAACACTGGTTTAATAATAAAAAACTTTCCTCTTTTTCTCGTTGTTTGTAGTAAATGTGAATGTTCAAATTAGTCTCCATTTATGTGAAGGAAAACCGGGCCAGCTTTTCGACATGTTACGCTCTTCCAACTGTTCTTCCCGGAATAGCATTGACCGCATTTGTTATTCCATCCCGCAGATCCTCGATATTTCTGCGAGTATCGTGATAAATTTCGTCGTTCACAGTTCCCCATAGAAAATAGTCCAGAGGACTTAAATCAGGGGATCTAGCTGGACATTCCACCACTCCACCATTACCAATCCAGCGATTTGGAAATTGTTGATTCAACTAATTTCGTACAACTGCAAAGTTTGACTTGCGTGGGGTTTGTACGGTTTCAATTTCTTTGTTTGTAATGCTCTCCAAACACGTGTTTGCTGCAATTCCAAATTCGAGGCTACATCCCGCGTAGAAATCCGAGGATCGTCATTTATCTAAAAACCAGTAGTTGAAGCGTTGAAGCAAATTATGGTAATCTAACGTTTACTATTTCCAAAATATCTCTTTGATCGCTTTCAACATTTCAATGAGGATTCCACACTGCATTCCTTGTTAAAATGTAGTTTTTGTTTCAAATGTCTAGCCACGTTTGGTTTTGAATAAAAAATTAAAAACGATACCTCAACATTTCAGTTTTTTGACGATATCTTCAAAATAAAAAATGCTAGCTTAAATTTCTTTTTAGATAATTGACCAACACAAAAATACGAAATCAAATTTAAACATAGGCTCTATCTTCAGTAATAAGCGAGATCCCCATGGTGAGCCTCGAAATTGAATCACCCGGTATATACCTTTTGTTTCTGCTTCGTATAAATCATTCTTCTCCTGCCTGTACTTCAACATGGTATCCTGAAGTTGTATTTCAAGTTCCTCTTTAGCCGCAGTAACATTTTCAAGTTCAGCAACAAAACTATCGATAACGCCTTGCTGTTTGACAACCGATTGTTGTAATTCGTAAGCTTGACAACCAATCCCTTCGCGATCAGCATTTTTCTTTTTAGCTGCTATCTCCTATAAAAAGCCCGAATAAATATCACAACAAAAATTATTTTATAATCGTACGTATTCAAAAATCTCAACGTTGACGTGAGCGATTTGTTTCTGCAGGTGTTCTTTCAAAGCTAGTTGGAACTTAGCCAACAACGGGTGGTCTGGTGCCAATACGTTAGGTTCATCGTTAATCTCTGGTCTAAAAACAAACGTTTAACGACATTGTTAACGGAATCTACAACTGTCAATTCTTACTTTTCGGTTGTGGTTTCCGATGAGCTATAAACGTCTTCGCTGTTGAGATCCTCCCTCCCGAAGTATTGCTTGATCTTCGGGGGATTTCTATTCTCCCCGAGGAAATCAAAAACTCCCTCGAACGCCTTCGGAATTAGATCGGAAGGTATCGTGGGCACACCGTCTGCCATTTTTACTTTGTATATCGATAGATAATATGTTTTGTCAACAGTTTTGTCAATATTCCACACCAGCGTTTCCATGGTTTCACAAATGTAAATAAAAATTTGAATTTGTGCCTCTAATTAGGCAACCGAATATACACGTATCGACTAAAGCGCCAATGCGGTTGTAGTCGCAACTAAAACCCTAATGCTTAAGTGAGGTTATGTCCAAACTGAATTTCTAACAAATTTCAATAAATATCAATAAATATCGATAAATAATGGCAAATAGTCGCTTGGAGAAGATTGGAACGATATACACAAGGTTTTTATCACAAATTTGCAAAACAAAACCGCCTCTAAACGAACAAATTTTAGGACTAGAGGGCTTATCGAAGCAGGTGCGTTAAACTGGGTTGACAGACCAGTTTGGTACGATTTATACGAATCATTCCCGCCGAAAGATGAACCGAAATTCGATAGACCTCCTGTGAAGAAACCGCTAAGACACATTTTTTACGAAGAAGATAAAATCAGACAGTGAGGTTATGTGAATTTTTGGTCGAAATGGTCTAAATTTATGTCGATTTCAGGACTTTTCACAGTAATAATAAATACGTGGGCACTGTAAATTTGGTTAGTTCGAAAACTAAGACGGTTACACAACAATTTATTGATGTTTATAAGAAATTGGAGACGCAGTACGCTGGTTCTGCCGATCATGAAAAAATTTACGTTGAGGCTATGGAGATGTACAAAAAAGATCGGGAAGCCAGGAGGGACACCGATGAGTTTGTTAAATTGAGCACCCTGTATAAGGAAGCTAAAGAAAAGAACGAAACTGCCATTAACCTAAAAAATATTTTTAAGGATTGAATTCTTGAATCAAATGTAGATAGAATTGTTTTAATATTAAATAATTACTAGACTTTATTTATTTTTTTTTATTTTTAATAAAATCAGTTTTGTTTTTCTCTCGTCACTTGTCAAATCTGTCAAAACAAAATGGGAATTCTAATATGTTGTTCTTGTAAACGAACTCAACCTTTGTTACGTGACAAAATAGTCTTAAAGCTCCACGAAAAAGACACCAATTTAGCCGAAGTTGATAGTTTATCGTACTCCTTAATTCAAATACCGACAAATTTCAAATCTGAATTTAATTGGTCTACAATTCAAAGCATTTATTTGGGATGTTCCAAGTCAGATTACGACTTAAACTTGACTTTACCGATGGTAAAAACTGTCGAAATCGTCTTGGAAGACGTCGAAAATGATTTGGTTACAAACGTCAGAAGGATATTTTTCAGCGTAACAAATCTAGGACTGCAGTTTAAGTCCAAATTCGAAAACTATAAGGAGATATTCGATAATGACTTTAGATTTAAGGATTCCGATGATAGAATCTTAGCCCATATCGTAAGCTATGTTAAATTTCATCGGTTATTATTGAAGATGTTCGAAAGTAACATTCGAGAGGCCCAAAATATTTTAAATTTGTTATCGTTAAGCCACGTTGAGATGAATATAAATCAATCAGATTTTAGGGTAGGTAAAGTTACAAATCAGCTTAAAAATTACTTTATTTTATTAATTTATTAGTTATTCGATATCGCAATTGAGAAGTTTTTGATTAAGTACAACGTAACGGATGGACAAAACTTAAAAATAACCATCTCGTATCTTAATTTAATTAGTAATTACATTTGTAAGTTTATCGAAGAGCATTCAAAATGCTCCAACGAAATTATCAGCAACAAAGATGATTTCCACAGACAACAAGGTAAAATGACAATTAAAAAAACTACTTTCGTATGATAATTATTAATTTGTTCTTAGAAATTCATCGGCACATTCGAAAATGGAAGAAATTAGTTGGAAGGTTACGATTTGAGAGTTGCCCTTACATCGAAGCAGTCCTAGATTCAAGGCCTGATGACGTACGAATATCAAAATCGCTTAAATTTAAAACTACTACCCCGTTAGGTAACCTACAAAGTGTTTTTGATTACAAATAAATATTTAGTTTCTGATTTTATCGTCCGATTATGCCCAAACAAATGGCAAAATGATCCTTGTACCATTACGAACATAATTTTGTAATACACTTTTGCCTTAATTGTTATAGTTTTTGAGATAATTAGCAAAATGCGCCAATAAGTTTTGTAAATTTGTCATTCTCAATATCACCACCGATTTTGATGAAACAAAAAGCAAAATGTGCGTCTTCACGTTAGAATTAATATTTGATTTTGAGTTTTTGCTGTAAATTATCTGGTTTATTAATTAATTAAGGCTCCCGTATCCTACGTCGAAAACGCGCCGATACACCACACAATAATTATTGTTTAAATTGTGAAACTATAGCAACTATTCGATTGAATAGGTCCTTACGCAACTGCGTCCACAAAGAATTTCAATATTTATGCAAATTATACTTGCAAATTTTAGTGTTAAAAAAAACTAAACTACAAATATAGAATTGCTTTTTGGTCTTACTGGCGTATGATTATTGTGTACTGTAATATATTATAAAAATACATTAAATGTTACTTATAACGATGGGATGTAGCTTTTAGTGAGCGTAACTAGAATACCGTTCTGGGAGAGTTTTAGTCTGTTGGCATTGCAAAATAGTTCAACGGTCTGTGGATAGATGGCGCTGGTTCAAATTGAAAATGTAAATACGACAAATAATTTATTTAGATATGACCTAAAGTACACTAAAAATCGGTACTACTGAAAACAAGACGTAACATAAAGAATGCCACTTTGGATTTTTGTGTTCGTGTTAAATACTATAAATCGTAGCTGTCGTCCTATTTGCATTTGAAGGTCGTTTAAAGTTGTTTTTTTTTTAAATATAAGCTGTAGGAATAATAACTTAAAAATCTGTTATTGTAATCAGCGAAAAATGTCACAAAAAAATCTTTAACTTCGAATCAAACTAAATTCAGATAAACGACCTTCAAACTCAATTAAGTGTCAACGGGTTTTTAAAAATCACAGATGAACTGTAAAATAGTTTCCGATCAAAATGTGTTTAAAACAAAAGCCTCGTTGATAGTTTAGTCACAAATCCCCTTTCTTCGGAGCAAAGCTGATATTATATAGTTATACCGTCATTGTAAAGTACAGGCTATACGACAGCTAAATAATCATACGTTAAAACAAAAATCAGTCAGTTTATTAGTATTTTTCTCCATTTCATTGTTGACAGTCTTTTTTGCTGCTGAATTTGACGTAAATAGTAAACAACAAACAATTTTTATTAATTTCTATATTTATGTAGATAATTATTAATCATATCGACCCATGCAACAAAGACTTTCGTAACAAACTAAATGTAGTTACTATAGTCTTCGTTGCATGGGTCGATATACCTTCCTACCTCAAGGAGGCAGATTTTATTACATTTAAATTGCACAAAGAATTCTCTTTTCTATATGAAAAGGTTTTACGGTAGGAATCATTTAAAACATAAATTGCCCCTCAAGACTGCGTAATAAAATATTGAAATCTTCCAGTTGTGTCAAGCAACAAAGAACGACGAATGATACGATCTCTATTGTATGGCGTTATTTCGGAATGGGCTGCTGCGTTAAAGGTATGATTAGACGAGCCATTTTACGGAGTGCAAAGGTAACTACGTTATGTAATACAACACAATTTGAGTTACCGTCTAATCGTTCTTAATGATATTTAACACAGACCATCTCTGATCTAAATTTAAATCAGCCGCTAATGACATATCGTGTATTCAGACTAAAGTATACAGAGCTGCTGTCCTTGGATGGTATCGTAAAGTTCTATATGGAAATGGAGCACCTTAAACAATATTTAATTAGAAAATATGAAAAATAGTGAAATTGTGTACGTACCTATCAATAAATCCCTAATAAACAAATAATCGATCAATATTTGAGAGACAATAACGAACATAACCTGTGAACATAACCCTATATTGAGAAGTAGATAACCTCTTATTGGATTGGTATTTTCCGTGGTTGTCATGGTAACGAGAAATTGTATACGGTTAGATATTTGTGGTGGGGTGGATTCTTGCCGCAAATTAAAATATACGGGATAATTCCAGATTTGGTAGTTGTGTCGCCATCTACATCTAGTAAAACATTGGTCGGAAGCTCTGGAGAAAAGAGCGGCAACTCAACGTTTTGAATGGGGGATACGGGAGCCTTAATTAATTGTGACATTAAAATTACAAGCGTTGCGTAGCGACATCTGTGGACAAATTCTTGAAGTACCGGTTTCGCCGCTCCATTCATAGATGGCGCTAGGGGTATGATTTATTTATTTAGGTACCTAAAATTACTTTTAATATTTATTTTTTCATGAGCTAGAATAATGAGCGATATCACTCTGAAACCGGTCTGTAATGCCCTACCGCGGAAAAATTACCGTTATTCTCTACGGTCAATACTTTTGGAATTGTCAGAAAATCAAATTTGAAAAAAAAATAGTGCCTTTTCTACTTCCGATCGCAATGAAATAAATTGCAAAATGATCCTTGCACCATTGCGAACATAATTTTGTAATACACTTTTCCTCTAATTGTTATAATTTTTGAGATAATTAGCAAAATGCTCAAATACGATATGCTAATTTGCAAGTTCAATATCACCACCGATTTTGATGAAACAAAAAACAGAATGTGCGTCTTACCGTTCTGATTAATATTTGCTTATGAAATTTTGCGATAAATTCTATGGTTTAATTATTATTTAATAAAATAACAATTAGTCATATAGGGCGCGTTCTTACCGGCTGGCTTAAACGTACTGCCAACCGAGCGTTCTAAAAATTACTGCAACAACATGATCGCAGAACCGGTGTAAAATAAACATCACACCTGATATCACAACGTAAATATAAGCATATGATTAGAAATTATCCTACGATTAGTAAACACGCTTAAACCAACGCTTATTCATAGGCGAAAATTCAGGTAAATATACTAGACCGTTTAAAATAACAATTGCTTATCAACGCAGATACTTCTGTCAATTATTTGTCATTATTTTGGTTAATACGTCTGTCTTGTTTGTTTGTCAATTACCCTAAATTGAACTCATTGAACTCCAAGAGTTAAATGAACTGAAAGATAGGAATCTAAATGATTGGATTTGGCTAGAAATTAACATTGTATTCATTTTATTTAGGTTGAAGAAAGAGGAATACTTTTTTTTACTTCAAAATGGAGATGCCATGCACGTCTGACATCGTAATAATCAGTGGAAATTCCCACCCGGAACTTGCGCAGAGGATTGCCAACCGTCTTGGGTTCAAACTCGGAGAATGTGCCGTTTATCACAAGACAAACAGGGAGACGATGGTCGAAATTGGGGATTCAGTTCGAGGCAAGAACATCTTTATAATACAAACTGGGTCAAAGTAAGTCTTTTATACAAAATTTCTCGTATTTAATCGAGTTAAAGAAGTTTTTTTACGACAGTTTCATGTCGTTCTTCTTCGGGTTTCTTTTCGATAATATTAACTCCTGTGTTTGAAGACGCATAACTCTAAAACTACCGAACAGAAAAAATTGAAATAAAGTGTATGATATTCCTGAATCATTACCTTGAAAAATATCCATTATTAATTCTTGTTTTTTGTATAGGGATGTGAATAATAACATTATGGAGCTGTTGATCATGGCTTACGCTTGTAAAACGTCATCAGCGAGGTCCATTGTTGCTGTTATTCCGTATCTACCGTACAGTAAGCAGTGTAAGATGCGCAAACGTGGAAGTATTGTAACGAAGTTGTTGGCGAAGATGATGTGCAACTCTGGCTTGACGCATATCATTACGATGGACCTGCACCAGAAGGAGATACAGGGATTTTTTGATTGCCCGGTCGATAATTTGAGGGCCAGTCCGTTCCTGTTGCAGTATATTCAAGAGAGTGTAAGTTGAAATTGTTTGTTGGTCTGAAATATGTGGTGGTTTCAACCACTACTGTTGCCTTTATATTATTCATTAGACTGTCGAGAATAATTGTTGTTAGTTTCATGACAATCGAATAATTATTTTGGTAGTTATGAATTTTTTTTGATTTGTTGGTATACTTCATACAATTTTCTCTCGGCTTTGTAATTTTTTTTCTCAAATACGTGGTGGTTTAAAATCACTACTGTTGCTTTTATATTATTCATTAGAGTGTCAAGAATAATTATTGTTAGTTTTATGACAATCGAATAATTATTTTGGTACTTATGATTTTTTTTTGGTTTGTTGATATACTTCATACAACTTTCTCTCGGCTTTGTAATTTTTTTCTGTAATATGTGGTGGTTTAAAACCACTACTGTTGCTTTTATATTATTCATTATAGGGTCAAGAATAATTATTGTTAGTTTTATGACAATCGAATAATTATTTTGGTACTTATGATTTTTTTTTGATTTGTTGATATACTTCATACAATTTTCTCTCGGCTTTGTAATTTTTTTCTGAAATATGAGGTGGTTTAAAACCACTACTGTTGCTTTTATATTATTCATTAGAGTATCAAGAATAATTATTGTTAGTTTTATGACAATCGAATAATTATTTTGGTACTTATGATTTTTTTTTGATTTGTTGATATACTTCATACAATTTTCTCTCGGCTTTGTAATTTTTTTTTCTGAAATATGTGGTGGTTTAAAACCACTACTGTTGCTTTTATATTATTCATTAGAGTGTCAAGAATAATTATTGTTAGTTTTATGACAATCGAATAATTATTTTGGTACTTAAGATTTTTTTTTTGATTTGTTGATATACTTCATACAATTTTCTCTTGGGTTTGTACATAATTTTATTTCTGAAATATGTGGTGGTTTAAAACCACTACTGTTGCTTTTATATTATTCATTAGAGTGTCAAGAATAATTATTGTTAGTTTTATGACAATCGAATAATTATTTTGATACTTATGATTTTTTTTTGATTTGTCGATATACTTCATACAATTTTCTCTCGGCTTTGTAATTTTTTTCTGAAATATGAGTTGGTTTAAAACCACTACTATTGCTTTTATAGTATTCATTAGAGTGTCAAGAATAATTATTGTTAGTTTTATGACAATCGAATAATTATTTTGGTACTTATGATTTTTTTTTTATTTGTCGATATCGTTCCTGCAATTTTCTCTCGACTTCGTAATTTTATTTCTGAAATATGTGGTGGTTTAAAACCACTACTGTTGCTTTTATATTATTCATTAGAGTATCAAGAATAATTATTGTTAGTTTTATGACAATCGAAAAATTATTTTGGTACTTATGATTTTTTTTTGTTTTGTTGATATACTTCATACAATTTTCTCTCGGCCTTGTAATTTTTTTCTGAAATACGTGGTGGTTTAAAACCACTACTGTTGCTTTTATATTATTCATTAGAGTGTCAAGAATAATTATTGTTAGTTTTATGACAATCGAATAATTATTTTGGTACTTATGATTTTTTTTTGATTTGTTGATATACTTCATACAATTTTCTCTCGACTTCGTAATTTTTTCTCTGAAATATGTGGTGGTTTTAACCACTACTGTTGCTTTTATATTATTCATTAGAGTGTCAAGAATAATTATTGTTAGTTTTATGACAATCGAATAATTATTTTGGTACTTATGATTTTTTTTTGATTTGTTGATATACTTCATACAACTTTCTCTCGGCTTTATAATTTTTTTTATGAAATATGTGGTAGTTTAAAACCACTACTATTGCTTTTATATTATTCATTAGAGTGTCAAGAATAATTATTGTTAGTTTTATGACAATCGAATAATTATTTTGGTAGTTATGAATTTTTTTTGGTTTGTCGATATCCTTCATACAAGTTTTTCTCGGCTTTGTAATTTTTTTTCTGAAATATGTGGTGGTTTAAAACCACTACTGTTGCTTTTATATTATTCATTAGAGTGTCAAGAATAATTATTGTTAGTTTTATGACAATCGAATAATTATTTTGGTACTTATGATTTTTTTTTGATTTGTTGATATACTTCATACAATTTTCTCTCGCTTTTGTAATTTTTTTTCTGAAATTTGTGGTGGTTTAAATCCACTACTGTTGCTTTTATATTATTCATTAGAGTGTCAAGAATAATTATTGTTAGTTTTATGACAATCGAATAATTATTTTGGTACTTATGATTTTTTTTTATTTGTCGATATCGTTCATGCAATTTTCTCTCGACTTCGTAATTTTATTTCTGAAATATGTGGTGGTTTAAAACCACTACTGTTGCTTTTATATTATTCATTAGAGTATCAAGAATAATTATTGTTAGTTTTATGACAATCGAAAAATTATTTTGGTACTTATGATTTTTTTTTGTTTTGTTGATATACTTCATACAATTTTCTCTCGGCCTTGTAATTTTTTTCTGAAATACGTGGTGGTTTAAAACCACTACTGTTGCTTTTATATTATTCATTAGAGTGTCAAGAATAATTATTGTTAGTTTTATGACAATCGAATAATTATTTTGGTACTTATGATTTTTTTTTGATTTCTTGATATATTTCATACAATTTTCTCTCGGCCTTGTAATTTTTTTTCTGAAATATGTGGTGGTTTAAAACCACTACTGTTGCCTTTATATTATTTATTAGACTGTCAATAATGATTGTTGTTAGTTTTATGATTAGCGTATAATTATTGTGGTATTTATGAATGTTTTAAAAATGTTTGTCAATATCTTTAGCGTCATACATTTTTCTCTCAACTTTTTTTACTTCCACAGATTCCGGACTATCGTAACTCCGTCATCGTGGCTAGGAACCCCGGCTCCGCCAAGAAGGCCACCTCATACGCCGAACGTTTGAGGTTAGGAATTGCCGTCATTCACGGAGAGCAGAAGGAATCCGACACCGACATGGTCGATGGGCGCTATTCCCCTCCGACAATTCCAAGATCGAGGACCATGGACGCTGGAGTTGGAGTTCCCGCCCACCCTGCGAAAGAAAAACCCCCCATAAATGTCGTAGGAGACGTAGGAGGCCGTATTGCAATCATGGTGGTATGTATGATATTTTTTAGCATGTTTGTGGCGTAGTTGGCCAGCGTATTTGTATATTTATGGCATATTTGAAGTATATATTTGTTATATATATATATATATATATATATATATATATATATATATATATATATATATATATATATATTATGTATGTTCAAGGTAAATTTCTAGTATATTCAACTTTTTTCCGAAGTTGTTTAAAGGTGGTAGCTCGACTATTTAAAAAAAGAAAATCAATTTTTTTGTAATGATCCCTTGTGTTCTGGGAGTGCAGAACTAATTTTATTACTTTTTTATTTTACTCAGTTCAGAAATGGCGGCCATTTTTTGGGTCAGAGAATTTGACATTTTTTACATTAGTGTGTGTCTGTGTACTATTACAATTTTCTTAATTACTGTTATACTGTAACGACGTAACGAGAAGTCGAATTGCAGTTACCGTAAAGTGGGGTGAGATTGATCATTTTAAACTTAATATTATGAATAACTTTTTTACCTTTAGAATGAAATAAGCCATATTTGGCAGGTCTTTGATACAGATGTAGTTGTATCGGAATAAAAAATATTAAACCAAACAATTAAGAAATAACAACAGAAATAAATAAAAACTGAGTGATCACCCCATTTTAACAATGGAGAATGGCTTTATATTGCTGTAGTAACAATCAGTCTCAATTTCAACAAAATCAACCAAGCCAAATTGCTGGAATTGGTATAACTTAGTAGCAGGATGATATTTGTCATGCGGGATAACAAATTAAAATAAAACGTATATACAATATCAACACTAAACCTAAATTTATGTAAAAAATTTAGTTTATTTAAAAACTATGGAAAATTTCAATTCTTTTTACTGATTATTTATTTTAATTTTTCTTTTATTTATACACCCACATGCAAAATTTCAACTTGATGGGCCAAGTTTAAGAAATTTGGAAAACAAACATTTGGAAAAGTGTTCCAAATTTTGTAAAATTTTCTAATTTTTTTATTGATTCATGCATTGTCACCGCAAATCTGCCCACATGCAAAATTTCAACTCGATTGGACATATTTTCCAATTTTTTAAATTTGTCCTAATTTAGGTAATTTTCCAATTTTTTTAATTATTCATGCATTGTCATCGGAAATCTGTCCACATGCAAAATTTCAACTCGATTGGACATTGACAAGTATGTAAAATATCATTTACAAGATTTGAACAAAACACGCAAATAAACAAGTAAAATTTTTGCCTCTATTTAAACCCTTAAAATTTTTGATATTATGTAATTACCAGTGGCCGGACAAAAATGTATGTCTCGCAGTGCTAGAAGTCGCCCAGCTATGAGTGTGCGTAGCGGGCACGCATGAGTCAATGACGACTTATGCGGTCGATTGGATTGATATCCAAGGGCGCGAAGCGGCTGGCGGTCGGTAGTAAACCGAGTGAATTTAATATTAAATGTTTGTCGTAACTATATGCAACACGTGCCCACTGAAATATATTACTCATTTCTTGGATATGCATTGAACGATTGTATTACTGCATATTTTTCAAAATTATCTTTAGTAAAATTATTTCGCTTAGATGTTAAAATGTCTTTAAACCTTGAAAATGATCTTTCTACATCGCAGCTAGTCACAGGCGCAAAAGAATAAACCAACCCCAAATTGGAATATTTTTGAGAAATTCCTTCATCCGTAAATGAATTCGTAGAGATTTGTTTTAAAATATTAAAATCCGGATTTCTATGTATTACCGCATCCATTTTTTTTGTAATTTTTTACTGATGAGCTTCAATGCTTCGTAACCTTTCATACAGCGATTCAATCCTTTGAAAACTGCTTGTAAGTTCAACAAGTTCAACATTTTGTTGTTCTAGAAACTTCATGGTTGGCAATACTGGCGCAAAATTTGTATTAATAAATTTTAATTGTTCATGCAAATCTTGTAATGATAGTAGTTTTTTGCAGTCTTTAATACTAACTGTTTCATCAGGCAAATTTAAGACGAAGGGTTTGATGATATCAAAATTTCTTGCATAAAAAATTGCCGCTTCTAACCATGTACCCCATCTCGGTAATAACTGGTTGTGGTGGCAAAGGTAGATTAGGGCACTTTTCCTTGTAAAGAGACAATCTGGAAGTAGCTTTCAATAATTTTTTTTGCATGTGCTTATTAGCGTATTCACGTCTGGAAATTCTTCCCGAATAAATTCACAAATTCTGATCAAATGAAGAATATTTGAAAAATGTTGTTTAAGTAATTTTCCAACTTTTAACATAATCGCAGCAGCGTCAGAAACAAACAGTAATACTTTGGTAGCGTCTGTGATACCTACTCTCATTTTGTGTTGATAACCTCTAGCAATAAAGCAATTCATCTATTTTATAAAATTAAATTTATTATCATATATTAGCACAATAAAACCACTGAAAGTGGCGGTTTAAGGTGGTAAAATGGGGCAAAGATTTAAATTTGTTTAGTAATACTACGAGTGATCAATCTCACCCCGTGAAGTCAATCTCACCCCGTTTTATGGTACCATAAGGAAAAAAAGCCTTTACCTTAACGTACAATTAAAACTAACTTAAATTTTTCTAAAATACTCAAGTTACCAACTTTACTTTCTCTGTACCATTTCACACATATTGACCCTAGCAAAATCCGTAGCATATTCTTACATACAACATTCGTAGCTTTTCCGTAGCGCTTTCGTAGAAATTTTGGTCGTTTTATTCTTAGTATAGTCATTCGACAGATTCACTCAGGATGTTGTTTATGTTATACAGGATGATCTGATAGACGACGTGCAGTCTTTTGTGGTGGCGGCGGAAATTCTGAAAGAACGTGGGGCATATAAAATATACGTGTTGGCCACTCACGGATTGCTATCGTCCGATGCCCCTCGTCTTATCGAGGACTCGCCTATCGACGAAGTGGTCGTTACTAACACCATTCCGCACGAGTTGCAAAAAATGCAATGCCATAAGATAAAAACCGTGGACGTGTCTATTATGCTCTCCGAGGCGATCAGACGCATCCACAACAAAGAGTCGATGTCGTATTTGTTTAAGAACGTTACTCTTGAAGATTAGGTATTGTCAGATTATCAGTACGTTGGAAATTATTTTTTTTTATAGGTCTAATATTATCTTAGCTACTTCTTTGTTTTTCTAAAGCTGTATTACGTTATTTAGAGTTAAGCTTAAAGTGTCTAGTTGGGTTGATTTTTGTTTATTGCTAGAGTTGCTTTTCAGTTCTAGGAGGAAATTAATAAAGAAATATGTGTATTACGTCGACTGGTTTTTGTTTTATAGGAGTTGCGTTTTTTTTTACTACTAGTTAATACAAATTTTTTTTTTCGGAAATTTCAGGTTGTTAGCCAACTACTGCTGGTTTTATATTATTTATTAGACTGTCACGAATAATTGTTGTTAGTTTCATGACTATCGTATAGTTATTTTGGTACTTATGAATTTTTTTTGTTTTGTCGATTTCCTTCATAAAATTTTTTCTCGCCTTAGTAATTTTTTTCTGTGAAATATATGGTGGTTTAAATCACTACTGTTGCCTTTATATTATTCAATAGACTCTAAAGAATAATTATTGTTAGTTTCATGGTTATCGTATAGTTATTTTGGAACTTATGAATTTTTTGTTTTGTCGATTTCCTTCATAAAATTTTTTCTCGCCTTCGTAATTTTTTCTCTGAAATATGTGGTGGTTTCAACCACTACACTGTTGCCTTTATATTATTCAATAGACTCTAAGATTAATTATTGTTACTTTCATGATTATCGTATAGTTGTTTTGGTACCTATGAATTTTTTTGTTTTGTCGATACCGTTCATAAAACTTTTTCTCGCCTTCGTAATTTTTTCTCTGAAACATGTGGTGGTTTCAACCACTACTGTTGCGTTTATATTATTCAATAGACTCTAAAGATTAATTATTGTTAGTTTCATGATTATCCTATAGTTATTTTGGTACTTACGAATTTTTTTGTTTTGTCGATTTCCTTCATAAAATTTTTTCTCGCCTTCGTAATTTTTTCTCTGAAATATGTGGTTGTTTGAACCACTACTGTTGCTCTTATATTATTCAATAAACTCTAAAGATTAATTATTGTTAGTTTCATGATTATCGTATAGTTATTTTGGTACTTATGAATTTTTTTGTTTTGTCGATTTCCTTCATAAAATTTTTTCTCGCGTTCGTAATTTTTTCTGTGAAATATGTGGTTGTTTCAACCACTACTGTTGCTCTTATATTATTCAATAGACTCTAAAGATTAATTATTGTTAGTTTCATGATTATCGTATAGTTATTTTGGTACCTATGAATTTTTTTGTTTTGTCGATTTCCTTCATATAATTTTTTCTCGCCTTCGTAATTTTTTCTCTGAAACATGTGGTGGTTTCAACCACTACTGTTGCGTTTACATTATTCAATAGACTCTAAATATTAATTATTGTTAGTTTCATGAGTATCGTATAGTTATTTTGGTACTTACGAATTTTTTTGTTTTGTCGATTTCCTTCATAAAATTTTTTCTCGGCTTCGTAATTTTTTCTCTGAAATATGTGGTGGTTTCAACCACTACTGTTGCCTTTATATTATTCAATAGACTCTAAAGATTAATTATTGTTAGTTTCATGATTATCGTATAGTTGTTTTGGTACCTATGAATTTTTTTGTTTTGTCGATTTCCTTCATAAAATTTTTTCTCGCCTTCGTAATTTTTTCTCTGAAATATGTGGTTGTTTGAACCACTACTGTTGCTCTTATATTATTCAATAGACTCTAAAGATTAATTATTGTTAGTTTCATGATTATCGTATAGTTATTTTGGTACTTATGAATTTTTTTGTTTTGTCGATTTCCTTCATAAAATTTTTTCTCGCGTTCGTAATTTTTTCTGTGAAATATGTGGTTGTTTCAACCACTACTGTTGCTCTTATATTATTCAATAGACTCTAAAGATTAATTATTGTTAGTTTCATGATTATCGTATAGTTATTTTGGTACCTATGATTTTTTTGTTTTGTCGATTTCCTTCATATAATTTTTTCTCGCCTTCGTAATTTTTTCTCTGAAACATGTGGTGGTTTCAACCACTACTGTTGCGTTTACATTATTCAATAGACTCTAAAGATTAATTATTGTTAGTTTCATGATTATCGTATAGTTATTTTGGTACTTACGAATTTTTTTGTTTTGTCGATTTCCTTCATAAAATTTTTTCTCGGCTTCGTAATTTTTTTCTCTGAAATATATGGTGGTTTAAACCACTACTGTTGCCTTTATATTATTCAATAGACTCTAAAGAATAATTATTGTTAGTTTCATGGTTATCGTATAGTTATTTTGGAACTTATGAATTTTTTTGTTTTGTCGATTTCCTTCATAAAATTTTTTCTCGCGTTCGTAATTATTTTTGTGAAATATGTGGTGGTTTCAACTACTACTATTGCTTTTATAATATTCAATAGACTCTAAAGAATAATTATTGTTAGTTTCATGATTATCGTATAGTTATTTTGGTACTTACGAATTTTTTTGTTTTGTCGATTTCCTTCATATAATTTTTTCTCGGCTTCGTAATTTTTTTCTCTGAAATATATGGTAGTTTAACCACTACTGTTGCCTTTATATTATTCAATAGACTCTAAAGAATAATTATTGTTAGTTTCATGGTTATCGTATAGTTATTTTGGAACTTATGAATTTTTTTGTTTTGTCGATTTCCTTCATAAAACTTTTTCTCGCCTTCGTAATTTTTTCTCTGAAATATGTGGTTGTTTGAACCACTACTGTTGCTCTTATATTATTCAATAGACTCTAAAGATTAATTATTGTTAGTTTCATGATTATCGTATAGTTATTTTGGTACTTATGAATTTTTTTGTTTTGTCGATTTCCTTCATAAAATTTTTTCTCGCGTTCGTAATTTTTTCTGTGAAATATGTGGTTGTTTCAACCACTACTGTTGCTCTTATATTATTCAATAGACTCTAAAAATTAATTATTGTTAGTTTCATGATTATCGTATAGTTATTTTGGTACCTATGAATTTTTTTGTTTTGTCGATTTCCTTCATATAATTTTTTCTCGCCTTCGTAATTTTTTCTGTGAAATATGTGGTTGTTTCAACCACTACTGTTGCTCTTATATTATTCAATAGACTCTAAAGAATAATTATTGTTAGTTTCATGGTTATCGTATAGTTATTTTGGTACTTATGAATTTTTTTGTTTTGTCGATTTCCTTCATAAAATTTTTTCTCGCCTTCGTAATTTTACCTCTGAAATATGTGGTTGTTTCAACCACTACTGTTGCTTTTATATTATTCAACTTATAAAGATTAATTATTGTTAGTTTCATGATTATCGTATAGTTATTTTGGTAGTTATGAATTTTTTTGTTTTGTCGATTTCCTTCATAAAATTTTTTCTCGCGTTCGTAATTATTTTTGTGAAATATGTGGTGGTTTCAACTACTACTATTGCTTTTATAATATTCAATAGACTCTAAAGATTAATTATTGTTAGTTTCATGATTATCGTATAGTTATTTTGGTACTTATGAATTTTTTGTTGTCGATTTCCTTCATAAAATTTTTTCTCGGCATCGTAATTTTTTCTCTGAAACGTGGTGGTTTCAACCACTACTGTTGCCTTTATATTATTCATCAGACTGTCAAGAATATTTATTGTTAACCTCGTGATTATTGTATAGTTATTTTGGTACTTACGATTTTTTTTTGGTTTGTCGATATCCTTTATACAATTTACTCAAGGCTTCGCAATTTTTTCTCTGAAATGTGTGATCGTTTCAATACCATAGTTGCTAATTTATACAAAAGGTTAAAAATAAAAAAGGTTCCTTTATTGTCAATAATACTCATTTTTAACATTACAATTATAGATTACAGCTAAATTATAGAACTACGACATATAAAATTAAAACTTCTTCAGGCATTGCATTAATATATGCCGAAGTTTGACACGTAGAGTCTCGTCCCTGCTACACAAAATATGGGTAGAATTATCGTCAATTTGTATCAGAGCATCTTCATCCATCTAAACAAAAAATACGGTCAATTTTCCTATTTATAAATTACGGGAATCCCACGTACCAAGTGAATCATAACACCTCCACTACTAGATTCAACTTTAGCGTCAGTAATACCTTCTTTCGCTAACTTTTGAATAAAATCCGTAATATTCACGTTACCAAACTCGTATTTCACCTTACTTTGGTTCTTAAAATCAGCGTTCACAATCTCCTAAAATAAAAAATCAATCATAAGAATACGGAATACGATAAAACAATATTCAAAACTTACTTCTACTTGATGAATGTTATCCTTAACCGTCAAATTTCCTGTGACGGTCGATAAACTAACGCCCGGTTTTACCTCGACTGGCGCAATATTCTGCGCTATATTATTCTGCATGTACAATTGCCCCTGTTTTCTTTTTAACGGTAGATTAACAACCTCCCCCCATTTGTAAGGAATCAGCGTTCTATCGGGACTATTTTCTATCACTAAATCTGTGAGGTTAGGTGCCGCAGTTGGCGGTTGCGTGTAACATTCGGGAACGACTAACGTCGTCGGTTTTAAGTCTTTGATTAGTTTGTTCGCTTGCGTGAAATTTAGAGATGTGTCGATGGCGCAGTGAGCTACTTTCATTTGTAACGGTTGGTAGGGTGCTAGCGCTTCTATGTAATCGAAATCAGGTTCTGAAATTTTAGAGAAAATTAATCTGGGTGTTTCTTTTTTGCGGAGAAAGTTTTTTTTTTTCTTTTCTTACCTGTGAATATTACGCAGTTTCTGGGGTTGTTTCCCCACATCTCGATGAATTGAACGACGTCGCCAAATCTTAGACTGGGGTGCCCGCAGAATACGACACAAGGCTATAAAAAAAATTAGAAAAACAATGTTTATAGCAACTCTATAGGAATCTTGTGGCGTCTTAATTTTTTCTTTGTAATATGTGGTAGTTTCAACCACTACTATTGCTTTTATATATTCATTAGACTATCAAGAATAATTATTGTTAATTTCATGATTATGGATTAATTAGTTTGGTACTTATGAATTTTTTTGGTTTGTCAATATCTGTCACACAATTTTTTCGTGGCTTCGTAATTTTTTCTATGAAATATGTGGTGGTTGCAACCACTACTATTGCTTTTATATTATTCATTAGACTCTCAAGAATAATTATTGTTAATTTCAAGATTATCGATTAATTATTTTGGTAGTTATGAATTTTTTTGGTTTGTCAATATCTGTCACACAATTTTTTCGTGGCTTCGTAATTTTTTCTATGAAATATGTGGTGGTTGCAACCACTACTATTGCTTTTATATTATTCATTAGACTCTCAAGAATAATTATTGTTAATTTCAAGATTATCGATTAATTATTTTGGTACTTATGAATTTTTTTGGTTTGTCAATATCCGTCACACAATTTTTTCGTGGCTTCGTAATTTTTTCTATGAAATATATGGTGGTTGCAACCACTACTATTGCTTTTATATTATTCATTAGACTCTCAAGAATAATTATTGTTAATTTCAAGATTATCGATTAATTATTTTGGTACTTATGAATTTTTTTGGTGTGTCAATATCTGTCACCCAATTTTTTCGTGGCTTCGTAATTTTTTCTATGAAATATGTGGTGGTTGCAACCACTACTATTGCTTTTATATTATTCATTAGACTCTCAAGAATAATTATTGTTAATTTCAAGATTATCGATTAATTATTTTGGTACTTATGAATTTTTTTGGTTTGTCAATATCTGTCACACAATTTTTTCGTGGCTTCGTAATTTTTTCTATGAAATATGTCGTGGTTGCAACCACTAGTATTGCTTTTATATTATTCAGTAGACTCTCAAGAATAATTATTGTTAATTTCAAGATTATCGATTAATTATTTTGGTACCTAGGAATTTTTTTGGTTTGTCGATATCGTTCATACAATTTTCTCTCGGCTTCATAATTTGTTCTCTGCAATATGTGGTGGTTTAAACCACTACTGTTTCTTTTATATTATTCATTAGAGTATCAATTCTTAGTTTTATGATTATCGAGTTATTTTGATTTAAAAAAAAGTATATACCAACCTCTTGAAAATCTGTACTGAAACCGTCCGAATAAATATGCTTAAAATGCTTCAACTTATTACTTTTCACGAGCATACCGTGCGGAAAAGGCTCGTCCGGTAAATAAACCTTATTCTGCTTCACAGACGACAGCCATTCGGCTAAAATATTCGAATACGCCAACGATATATCGGCAACAGGCGAAACAAAAAACATCGGGCAGTTGGCTACGCCCAATTCAGACATTTTTATCGACAGGCACTCGAATAGATCATAAACGACTCCTGTCGGGTAACACGGGATTAACACGTTACCCCCTCCACGTAAAGTCAACCCTTAAAAAAAGAAAATTAAAAAATTAATAGAGGAATAAATTTTTCTCTCTTTTCGTTATTTTTTTGAGATTTACCTACAACTACGCATAGGACACCCAGCATGGAATCCGGATTACTTATCGGTGTCTGCGTTAAGTCAGTCATTATTAAAACGTCTGCGTTTTTTAACGCGTGGTGGTCCATCGGCCTCGGGTGTGTTGTTAACGTACTAGATCCACTTAGGTATACGATTTTTTCATGATCGGAACTTATTACCCAATTGCTAGAGCCTAAACAGTAACCCGATGATGCCGGGATTACCTTCAAAGCTCCGTAAACGTCCTGTGTGTTAGAATAAATAAAATTAGAAGAAATCATTAAGTTTTTTTAAGTGTTTGTTGTTTAAAAGCCAAGATAACGACTTACGATCTTTTCATTGTAGCCGACCATTTGTATCCTCGATAAACTTGCATTTACGTTGGCCATATTGTAGATTTGCTTCCAAGATTTTGGTTTGAATGAGTCACTCAAGGGATACGGGAGTTTATGCAGTAAGTTTTTCCATTGCGTCGCAAAATTGGCTTTGGGGCACTGTTCTATGTAGACGACGAGTTCCTCTAATAATAACCTGTGAAAAAGTCATTTCAAATTTAATTTAACGGCTTTAAGTTAAGTAGGTTTGTACGTAGAGAAAAAAAATGTCGAAAAGTGCGCTCAGTTTTAAAGATATTAATTTTTATTTCGAAAATGGAAATTATCGTTTTTACTTAATATCTTGAAAAGTGTAGCAGTTATCGGAAAACTCATTTGAAGTAATTTGTTTGTAATCGCCCAAGGATCATTTTGGTGGTGGTTTCATCCAAATCGGACAAAGTAAAATTATTTAAAAATTAACAAATTTTTTCAACTTTAAACGACGATAACTCAGAAACTATTCGTCGTATAGAGGAACGGAAACCGGTTTCTGATAGGGAATTAAAGGCCGGTTCCAACAAGGCATCGTTCATGAATGTAGCTCAAAAAAGTTTTTTTTTGCCAAAAAAGAACAAAGGGGTAACCTTAGATTTTTGTGGATTTTGGTCAAAATTCAAATTACTCATTTTTTGACGGAAATCGATAGACGGAGTCGTGCTGATTCCAAAACTGAAATCCGTTTTTCGATATCGTGCTCAGTTTTAAAGATATTAATTTTTATTTAGAAAATGGAAATTATCGTAAAGTGGGAAACGAGAGTAAACGAGTCAACGAGATATTTAATGTATATTTAAAATATAATGTATTTTTTGGACTGTAAAAAACTTTTTTGACCTACCTCCATAAATGATGCCTTTTTGGAATCGTCTTGTAATTCTCTACCAAAACATTCTTTCGGTTCCTCTGTACGTCAAATAATTTTCAAATTGTCAGCATTTAAAGCTTGAAAAATTGAAAAACAAAAGAAATTTAGATATGTGTTAAAATGTTCCTTACATCACTCCGAACAATTTTTTATAATGCACTTTGGCCGTAATTGTTATAGTTTTCGAGATATTAACAACCAAAAAATGTTGAGGTAAATTTTCAATTTACAATATCGTGACCGATTTGGATGAAACAAAAAGTAGCGTCTTTACGTTAGGGTTAATATTTTTTATATTAAGATCTCTCTGTGATATTATATCATATTCACAGGATATTTTTGCAATTTCATAGAAAAGGTATGGTAATTTCAACAGTAGAAGTCATTTTTACATTTCTTTGCAAACGTGTTACTTGATACAACAAAATTGCTCCACAAATCTACGAAACTTTTCACGGGGAATAATATTAACTTAAAAAATGCAACATAAAAGCATAAAATCTGCATAATATCCTTTAGTTGGGATTCTAACCTTATTTCTAGGGTTCGGCGTGGATAAAAACATTGAGAAACGCTGCTCTACCAAATCAAGTGTTATAAAAACACTTTTAACATTCTTCCTGTCTCATTTTTACACCCTATAACACAAAAACTAACCTTCCTATCTGTAACGTAGGTTCCGTGGCATAAATCCTTCCTTCGAACCCCGTTCCTTCAGTAATAAACGGCAACGCCATCATACACATATAATTCGAAATTAATATAACGTCAACCTGTGAAAAATCGATCAATTTATCCAACGGGGGGCAAAATTCCGGTGCGGAATCGACAAAAACACGATCGCAATTCTCTTTTAATTCCTGAACAGAAAAACGTCGAATTAGTGGTTAGTTTGGTCTCGTAAGGTAGATGTAATCGTACTCCTTCTAAATCTGGTTCTGAAGCATCTGCCGGCATCCAGTTCGGTAAGTTTTGCAGCCGATTCAGCGGGGCGAACGACAACGGTAGGTAACGGAGCACCGATTGCATCGAAAGCCCGCAATCTAACATCATGGTGATCTCCTTGAAGGTTAGAATGTGGCACGGCTTGTTAGGGTCGTTACTCAAGCAGTACTGCGGAGGAAAAAGTAAGGGAAAGTAAGTAATAACGCAATTAAGGAAGAAAACCTAAAATTCGCCGGTTTGTTTTGCGATTTTAGCACTTACAAGCTTCATTTTCAATAATTTATAGCTTTGTTTTAAGCAATTATACCGTATTTAGTAAATTTCAAGAGTTATTTTAGGATAATTTACTTGTGTTACTCTAATATTCTAAACGAAGTATAATTTTAACCTAAAAATTCGTTTATTTTGAAGGTTGGAAACGGATCTACCCGGTGCGTAGTTCGATACTTCGCCGGTAGATGGCGCCAGAGGGAAATCTGCAACGCCGGTAACGTAGTTCGGCCGCTCGCCGATAGATGGCGCGCGAGGTTGGACCCGCTCGGTCGGTAGGCGTAGTTCGGCATTTCACCAATAGATGGCGCCACCGGTATTGAAATTTGTCAAAGGCGAATTTAAATTTAATATATTATGAATGGAAATGAATTGTAGAAATTGCTTATGGTATTGTAAATAATTGTGTGTTTAATAAAAGTGGTTATTTGAAATTTTAGATGTTTTATTTACTAAGTCGAAGTTATTGGAAAAATTAACGGAAAATTTTTGGAATTCCCTCGAAGACGGTGACTAATCGCAAATTTGTGAAAATTTCCGAAGGGGATTCCCCGGCTCCTTCGCCAAAATTGGAAAAATTTCGAGGTGGGTTCCCCCGGCTCCTCCGCCAAAATGGAAGAGAAAATTTTGGTTTCTTTTTCGTCAATTTCGGCGGAGGAGCCGGGGAATCCACGCCGAATTTTTGCAATTTTGGTGGCGGAGCCGGGGAATTTTCTCCGGCGCCGCTACCAAAATTGAAGCGAAAAATGTCGGTTTATTTTTCGTCGATTTTGGCGGAGGAGCCGGGAACCCACGTCGAAATTTTTGCCAATTTGGCGGAGCCAATTTGGCGGAGGAGCCGGGGATATTTTTCGACAAATCTTAAGGCGGGTTAGATTTCTCGGCCTCACTGATAAAATTTTCACATCGACGCAAAAATTCCCGCCTTGATTTTCCCCGACAATAGATTATTTTCTTTTTTAATTTTGAAGCAACCAAATCTCACATGCAAGTCAAGGTAAGTGAGCGATTTTTATTTTTAGATATCTCATATATACTTACCGTAATTCTTAGCACTCTTATATCCTGAAACAAAAACGAACGCCAATAAAACGAGTACAGTCGGTTCAAGTTTTTATTGTAATTTTACAACGTCTATAGGTCTTTTGTTTTTTTTTACATACATCGATATTGCGCTGTTAGATTTGTCAAATTAGCAGAGCTAACAGCACTGAAGCGAGGAAACTAGAAGCAACTCTACCCTATAATACGTTTTTTAAGTCTTTTTAACAATTTTCTTATCAAATTCCCCGCCCTGCTGTTAGCTCGCTACGATACAAAAGACGAGGAGATAATTGGTACACAGTATTATAGTAAATACATGAAATATTTGCCACAAACACTAGATTTGTTGTGCGTGTAATATAGGTACATACATAGTCCGTCATTTGTGCTATCTAAACTAATGTTAAACATTTTCTTGATTGCTTGAATTTTATGCGTAAAGTGGTACACTTAATACTAGGCATTTTTTATTTATGGTTTATTAGTTAGTGGAGTTAAATTAGACATTTTAGTTTCTCCACCAATAAAGTTTTAAACCAATAAAGATTTGTTTGTACTATTAATTTACTTAAAATTTGAACCATACTCGCAATTCATAACAAATTGCGTGTTGGTTTATTGCTTTTTCTTCGTTTTAGAAACAATTTACTAAAGAATGGGTCTATAGTTTTCTTAAATTATACATTTAAGAACAGACACTTGGTTGTAATATCACAAATTGCAAATAATCAGAGATTCACTACATTTTTTTCTATTAAACGACATCAGATCTGTTTTTTAATCTCCTAAATACAAACAATTCTTTACTGGTCAACCAATAGATTCATCTCTAGTATGCACTATGTGTTCGTGGTCACAAGGTTTCGCTCCAGAGTCTTCCTCGAGACTCTTGGAGAAAACTCTTCTCGCTAAGTACTTCTAAAGTTCGCAGTACCATTTCTAGTGAGTGATATTTACAGATATGGAAACACAATAAATAGTAATAAATAAAAGTCAGTCGGGTTGGATTGTCGTAGTGGTGCTAGCGTCCTCAGGCGAGACGGTACTAGAATCCTCCCATTCCCAATGGGTGCTATTCTCAAACCCATAGTAATCGTCATCCAACGGGTCAGTGGTTGTTGTCGACAAGAAAACCTCAGTGGTCGTTGTCGTCCTCAACTTCCTGTTATTCCTATTCGGGAACTTCTTCTTCTTCTTATTGGCGTTATTCTTCCCTTGGTTATTATTATTATTACCATTTTTACGTCCTTTCTTAAACGCGTTATTACTGTTCACTCTTTGGCACTTAACACTATCGTCATCGCACTTCTTCTTCAATTGTTTTTTCGGGTTACACGGGTCCTCCGCGGTGCACTTGCGTTTCTTCTTTTTCTTCTTCTTCTTCAGCTGGCACTTGGGCTTGTGCTGGTGATGCGGTCCAGTTGGTTTCTGGAGGCAGTGGTGAGCCTGATGTCTGATGACGTGCTCAGTCAGCTGAGCTGTGACGCTTCTTGTTAAGACCCTGGTGTAGGACGCCAGTTTTCCCAGCTTTTGGCTTGATTTTAGCATCACTTTCCTCGGCTGACCACGACGATTCATCGCCAGGTAAAGAGTTCGTTTGTCGTTGGAGTATTTTATCGAGGAGTACGTGTTGTAGTGGTCGTGTTCGATGGTCTCGTGGAAAATACACTCATCGCTGAACTCCCTCTGAAACAAGAGAAACATGAGATCAGGGCAAGATTAAAACTTGTATAAACATTTGTGTGAAAATATGTACTACAAAGGAAGTTGCCAGAGAAATCAAGACAAACCTGAATCCAAAGAAGGCACCTGGATATGATCTTATCACAGGAGAAGTTCTTAAGCAATTACCTAAGAAAGGTATTGTTATGCTGACGTATCGAATAAATGCATCGTTCAGATTAAAATACGTCCCCCATGTCTGGAAAGTAGCAGAAGTTATCATGATCCCAATACTAGGCAAACCACCGAATGAGGCCAAATCATATCGCCCAATATTATCAATGATCAAATTGGTTCTAAAGAGAATGAAACCTATCATTAAAAGAAAGGAACCAATTCCTAATCACCACGTTCATAGAGAAAGCATTAGAAGAAAAGCTTA
The DNA here is from genome assembly GCA_963966075.1 of Aphodius sticticus. Taxonomy (NCBI): domain Eukaryota; kingdom Metazoa; phylum Arthropoda; class Insecta; order Coleoptera; family Scarabaeidae; genus Aphodius; species Aphodius sticticus. Next base: position 1,847,530 of record OZ014510.1, read on the forward strand.
TTTGCTCAACAACACTGCTATCATGGCATTAGATACAAATGTTGAAGGAGCAACGCTAAAACTGCAGAATGCTGTCAACAATATTAGTGATTGGATGCAACGATGGCTAATTTCATTGAACGAAACCAAATCCGTTCACATAAATTTTACCAATAAGCGAATACAACACGTTCCAGTGATTATTTTTTTACGTTTCTTAAAACCAATGAAATGCTTCTTTATTTGTCACAAGGGTAAGTTTCAACCAATTATATCATTATTACAGTGGGAATAAATCTCTTGTGATTATTCTCGGGAATAATCACTGTAGCTTTTATTTGCCTAGCAACTGTCAGATACTTGTCAAAATAATTACTTAATTGTGTCAACGCGAAATGGGTGAAAGTCATCGGTTTAGTACCTTTTCTAATGCAGAAATTACAAAAAAGATTTTAGAAACTACTTCGAAAAATACTCTAATAAGTAATCAGTCTATATGGAGACAATTTAAGACCTTCACCAAAGAAAGAAATTATATTCTGGATCAATCTACTACAACAGCTACTCTGGCATTGATTTTAAAAGATTGGGCTTATAACATGAAAAGAAAAGACGGAAATGATTATAAAGAAGCAGTAATAAAGACAATGTGGAATAAAACGGCAAAATTAGTTCAAGAACTTTACTTTAATAAGTATAACAGGTCCTTTGATCCTTTCCATGATATAGAATTCAGAAATGCTCGGAATGCAAGAGATGCAAAAAGAAAAATTTTACAAAAACATCCTCAAAAGCACAAACAAAGTTCTGTGGCACTTTCTAATAAAGAATTGTTGCAAATTTTTAACTATTGGGACGAAGATACACCTTGAGGATTGCAAAGAAAGTTTTTCACGTTGCATCGTATGAACTAGCTTGGAGGGGAGGAGAAGCTACGAAATGTTTAGTTCATTATTTTAAAAAAGAAACCGACATAAAAAGATTAAATACTGGCCGCATTGAATACAATCCCATCTTTACAAAAACTGCACAGGGTGGAGCACAAAGGTGCGCTAATAGTAAATGGTTGACTCCAAACATAAATAACCCAGATATTTGCCCTGTTCGTCTTTTTGAAAAACTAATGAGTAAACGTGAAGAAAATATTAAAACCGAACGCTTGTTTCTTACTCCAAATCCGGCTTGGCAAACTCATGGTTTTTGGTATAAAAACGTTCCTGTGGGAATAAATTCCATTTCAAAATGGATGAAAGAATCCGCAGAAAAAGTAGGTCTAGACACAGTTACTAAAAAAATAACTAACCATTCTGCCAGATCAAGTGCAGTAAGTAACCTTTCAAAAGCTGGTGTAGGAGAACAAGAACTAATCAAGGTCACTGGTCATAATTCTGCAAGTTCGATTAAACCATACTTACAATTGAACCAAGAACATCATTCAAATATAATAAATAATCTTAGAGAAAATACGCAGGAGGAAACACTTAATATAACAAGCAATTCCAAATCCTCAATAAATAATGAGTCTCGAAATATTTTTAATAATTGCGTTTTTGATTGTACTAATTTAAATTGTTAATTCTTTTAATATATTCACAATGTGTCAACGATATTTTCATATATTGTAAGTAATAATTAATTAAATTAAATTTTTCAATAATTTTATGATAGTTTTATTGATCTTTTTTATTGTAAAAATTTGTGAATCAAAAAATAATCTAGTCAAATATAACTCGAGAGTTCCATAAATTAGAAAATAATTTGACAGATTTTGTTCAAACTTGTTGCCATTTGGCAACAAGTTTTCAAACAATCTGTCAAATTATTTTCAATTTATTCTCACTCTCTTGTTATATTATTACTGAAAATAAATAACACCACCGTACCCTACTCGAACACCGCTAAATACCTCGGTATGACGCTGGACACCAAGCTTCGCTGGAAAGCACACGTTAAAAAGAAACGAGAAGAATTGGGCATAAGATACAAGGAAATCTACTGGCTTATTAGTAGAAAGTCGGCTTTGTCGACATATAATAAACTCCTACCTTACAAGCAGATACTTAAACCTGTGTGGACCTATGGTATCCAACTGTGGGGCTGCACTAAGCCAAAGCAATATCGCCATCATTCAACGCTTCCAAAATAAGGTGCTAAGAAACATCGTGGGTGCACCTTGGTATATAAGAAACAGAAATCTCCACGAGGATCTGAAGATGGAATTAGTAACCAACGAAATTGGAAAGTTTGCAGAGAATCATCAGAACAGACTTCTCCAGAATGTTGAGGCAATCCACCTTCTTGACAATTGTGACAGTGTGCGAAGACTCAAAAGAACTAAACCTTTTGAGTTGGTGAAGTGATGTTAAAAAAGCAGAGCGCAGTGTTATGTGAGTGATAGCTGAACAAAGCAGAGCAACGTGCAGTGTGTGAAGTTTAAAGCGTCAGAATCCAAACTAAATTTAAGTTACACCAATGGGGAACACTTAATATCGAACACTTTTTATACGTAGCAATTTAGGTTAGATTAATATAGCTAGATAGTCATCAGACTAGGTGTTATACACAAGTACCTATGAGGTGCTGTTAATTAATAAAAAAAAAGAAACAATCTTTCTTGATGTGACACAAGCTTTCGATAAGGTTTGGCACGAAGGCTTGATACACAAACTAAAGAGTATGCTACCCTTACAATACGTCGAGCTGCTAACATCCTATACATCTGCTAGACTTCAGAATAAAACAGATCGCTGAATACTCGGAACTAAAAGAAGTAAAAGCGGGGGTACCCAAGGGTACTGTATTGGGACCAATTCTCTATCTACTATACACAAGTGACCTACCACAGCTGGAAAATGTAACAGTCGCCTCACTCGCCGATGACACGGCTCTAATGGCAGTGGGATCAACTATTGGAGAATCTACTAGGAATCTTCAACAAGCTTAGTAATAAAATATATAAATGGACCAAAAAATGGAAGACCAAGCTCAACGAACTGCATTCTGTCGAACACTGCAAAGTATTTGGGTATGATACAAAACAACGGCGGAAAGAACACGTTAAGAAGAAACGAGTAGAGCTTGGCCTCAAATACAGAGAACTGTACTGGCTTCTGGGAAGAAACTCTCAGTTGTCAGTACAGAACAAACTACAAGTTTACAACCAAGTACTAAAACCGATTTGGGTATACGTCAACCAATTTAGTGGTGTCACGCCAAAATAAAGGCAAATATACAAGAAATCCAGACTTTCGAAAATAAAGTACTAAGGAATATGGTTAACGCTCCTTGGTACATACGGACCAGTGACCTGCACCGTGATCTTGGTGTCCTACAAGTCATCCAAGAGATAAAAAGATTCGCCACTAAGCATGAATCTCGCCTAGGCCATCACGTCAACGTAGAGGCCCCGCAGCTACTGGACAACTAGAATCTAGTGAGAAGACTAAAAAGAACTAAACCCTTCGAACTAGTGAATCAGTGAAATGTGTAAAAATCAGAGCACAGTGAGTGAAGTGCTAGTGCTTCTTGTTTAGGACAAAGTAAATATAGGACGTCAGTGGATAGCCTATTAGAGACAAGTACCTAGTTTTAAGAATTCAGATTTAAATTGATGGTTAATCTTTTAGATTAGTTTCAATATGTTAAGCATCTTATGCTAATATAATAATAAAAGAAACGCCACGTTTTATAATGTTGAGTAAACTAAGAATCTAGTTTGCTAGTGTATTCTCTATAAATTGCACCAAACACTCAATCATGAATGGAGGCAAAAAGTCAATGGATTGGTAACGAGATTAAAGTATGTTAGCGCCATTAAAATAGAATCCGCAGACGTACAACCGGAAGGCGATACAATAGAGCTCTTCATCTGAATATGTGGGGCATGTAGATAACTAAACCAGTAAATTAGTCCGGTATACTAATCGAAACAAGAAGAAGATGCAATGCGGCGTTAAATCACGTTTTGGATGGACCTACCGCAGCGCAAAGAGGGCATCTAGACTTGAACACGAAACATGACAAAGTGTTATGAATTCGTAACGATTATTGTAATCACTGAGCGGCAAAGCATGGCGATTAGAATATGGAAATTGGGAGCCCGAGGTGACGGGTTTCGTTAGTTAAGTACTAATAAGGCCCAACGCACGCCTTCCAGACTTGACTTTGACAAGAATGATCACCTAGGAGGTGCATAATAAAAATAAACTGCGGTGGAGACTTATTTCTTTTTCGTGTGGTTTGAGCTATTTTATTTTTGATGGTTTATTTTGTAATAATAAAATAATGAAAACTCCGAGCGTCGAAGGGTTATTAGGCCTTTTAATTACCTACAATTTAAGGTATGACTGAAATTTATGCAAGAATTTTTGCAAAAGTTATAGACATTTTGCTGTAAGAACTGTATGAAATACGTTTCCTATTCGAACGGACATAATCGCGATTTAGGGCTTTATATCGAGGGGGCAAAACTCTGAGGGCCTGACGACTACTAGAGCTTTTAATTACCTACAATTTGAGGTATGATAGAAATTTATGCAAGAATTTTTGCAAAAGTTATAGACATTTTGCTGCAAGAACTGTATGAAATACGTTTCCTATTCGAACGGACATAATCGCGATCTAGGGGTTTATATCGAGGGGGCAAAACTCTGAGGGTCTGACGACTACTAGAACTTTTAATTACCTACAATTTGAGGTATGATAGAAATTTATGCAAGAATTTTTGCAAAAGTTATAGACATTTTGCTGCAAGAACTGTATGAAATACGATTCCTATTCGAACGGACATAATCGCGATTTAGGGCTTTATATCGAGGGGGCAAAACTCTGAGGGCCTGACGACTACTAGAACTTTTAATTACCTACAATTTGCGGTATCATAGAAATTTATGCAAGAATTTTTGCAAAAGTTATAGACATTTTGCTGCAAGAACTGTATGAAATACGTTTCCTATTCGAACGGACATTATCGCGATTTAGGGCTTTATATCGAGGGGGCAAAACTCTGTGGGTCTGACGACTACTAGAACTTTTAATTACCTACAATTTGAGGTATGATAGAAATTTATGCAAGAATGTTTGCAAAAGTTATAGACATTTTGCTGCAAGAACTGTATGAAATACGATTCCTATTCGAACGGACATAATCGCGATTTAGGGCTTTATATTTAAAGTTATAGACATTTTGCTGCAAGAACTGTCTGAAATACGTTTCCTATACGAACGGACATTATCGCGATTTAGGGCTTTATATCGAGGGGGCAAAACTCTGAGGGTCTGACGACTACTAGAACTTTTAATTACCTACAATTTGAGGTATGATAGAAATTTATGCAAGCATTTTTGCAAAAGTTATAGACATTTTGCTGCAAGAACTGTATGAAATATGTTTCCTATTCGAACGGACATTACCGCGATTTAGGGCTTTATATCGAGGGGGCAAAACTTTGAGGGTCTGACGACTACTAGAACTTTTAATTACCTACAATTTGCGGTATCATAGAAATTTATGCAGGAATTTTTGCAAAAGTTATAGACATTTTGCTGCAAGAACTGTATGAAATACGTTTCCTATTCGAACGGACATTATCGCGATTTAGGGCTTTATATCGAGGGGGTAAAACTCTGAGGGTCCGACGGCTACTAGAACTTTTAATTACCTACAATTTGAGGTATGATAGAAATTTATGCAAGAATTTTTGCAAAAGTTATAGATATTTTGCTGCAGCAACTGAATGAAATACGTTTGCTATTCGAACGGACATTATCGCGATTTAGGGCTTTATATCGAGGGGGCAAAACTCTGTGGGTCTGACGACTACTAGAACTTTTAATTACCTACAATTTGAGGTATGATAGAAATTTATGCAACAATTTTTTCAAAAGTTATAAGCATTAACATAAACCACAATATTCGAATTTGAAACTATACCACGGAAATCAAGAATGAACCAAGTATAAAGCGGTATTAAGACAGGACAAATAAGTACATAAATCTGACAGTTTAATGTGTCATCACAGCAAGTTCAAGTGCGACGCCGCGCATTTTTGGCAATACACATGTGTCCAAATTTACTGTAAGAGTTATTTAACTGCCTCTACACATGTTTTCGGTCAGTAAAATGTTGTGTATCGTTCGTAATGTATACGCCGCAACATTTTTAACGTTCTCGCTAAGTGGACTCGTGATTTTAAAGATCCAAAGATACATTAATGTATCCACAAAAAAAATAGGAAGTTTACTGCAGTGTGTACGCGAAAAGATAGTAGACACGCGTCGTTTGTTGAAGTCAATAAACTCAACAGGGAAAGTCTGCCAAATTTTCAGTTAGCAAAATTTCAAGTCGCAGTAAAAGTTATTATCGTGAAAAATTTTTCTTATTGCGTGGTTTTAGGGGTATTTTTAGAAAGAACAGCTCTCTATTTATTTGTTACATGACTTATAACTTGAATATACTGTACTAGTTTTAAACAAAAAAAAATAAAACAAACCCTCAAAAACGACCTGGTAAGAACCCCAATTAATTGTCTATGGTCGGTGTTAGTATTTCAATTAAACCTTTCACCCCTGTTTGGAAATCAACCCTTATTGCAGATACACATCTTAAAGGGTTGGCGCTTAGTTTAAGATTTTCGACCTGTGATAAAAAATACCAGATGCGCCATTAAGTAGGCTACAAACGTGCCGATTGTGTGTCCTTAATGACCGACTTCGTTTGTTTTCGGGCGATAAGGAAGAGGAAATTGATCGTAGCAAGCTATTCGAAGTGGTCCTAACGATTTGTCTACGTTACTTTATGTCTAAATGCTGGAGACTTAAATTCTATCTTTATAAATTCTATGTTTCAGAAGCCCATGTTTCAGGAATTTTCCCGAACAAACCAGAATAGGTAGAGCGCTGTAATTTTCAGGATTAATTACTCAATGTATCTGTGACCTAAACGTGAATAATAATAATTTTTATCCCAACTACTTTGCTCGTAATCGCCCATGAAGCCAAATCATAACATTCTATCACCTAAAAACAACGTAAACTCTAAGTCTCAAAAGTCCTACTGAACAAACTAAAATAGATAGAGGGCTGTAATTTTCAGAATTAATTACCCTATGCATCTGTGACCTAAACGTGGATAATAATAATTTGTATCCCAACTACATTGCTCGTAATCGCACATGAAGCAAAATCATAACATTCTATCACCTAAAAACAACGTAAACTCTAAGTCTGAAAAATCCTCCTGAACAAATTAAAATAGATAGAGGGTTGTAATTTTCAGAATTAATTACCCAATGTATCAGCGACCTAAATGTGTGTAATAATAATTTTTATCCCGACTACTTTTCTCGTAATCGCACATGAAACAAAATCATAACAATCTATCACCTAAAAACAACGTCAACTCTAAGTCTCAAAAATCCTCCTGAACAAACTAAAATAGATAGAGGGCTGTAATTTTCAGAATTGATTACCCAATGTATCTGCGACCTAACCGTGAAAAATAATAATTTTTATCCCACCTATTTTTCTCGTAATCGCACATGAAGCAAAATCATAACAATCTATCACCTGAAAACAACGTAAACTCTAAGTCTCAAAAATCCTCCTGAACAAACTAAAATAGATAGAGGGCTGTAATTTTCAGAATTGATTACCCAATGTATCTGCGACCTAAACGTGAATAATAATAATTTTTATCCCAACTACTTTGCTCGTAATCGCACATGAAGCAAAATTATAACATTATATCACCTAAAAACAACGTAAACTCTAAGTCTGAAAAATCCTGGTGAACAAACTAAAATAGATAGAGGGCTGTAATTTTCAGAATTGATTACCCTATGTATCTGCGACCTAAACGCGAATAATAACAATTTTCATCCCAACTACTTTGCTCGTAATCGCACATGAAGCAAAATCATAACATTATACCACCTAAAAACAACGTAAACTCTAAGTCTGAAAAATCCTAGTGAACAAACTAAAATAGATAGAGGGCTGTAATTTTCAGAATTAATTACCCTATGTATCTGCGACCTAAACGCGAATAATAACAATTTTTATCCCAACTACTTTGCTCGTAATCGCACATGAAGAAAAATCATAACATTATATCACCTAAAAACAACGTAAACTCTAAGTCTGAAAAATCCTAGTGAACAAACTAAAATAGATAGAGGGCTGTAATTTTCAGAATTAATTACCCAATGTATCTGCGACCTAACCGTGAAAAATAATAATTTTTATCCCACCTATTTTTCTCGTAATCGCACATGAAGCAAAATCATAACAATCTATCACCTGAAAACAACGTAAACTCTAAGTCTCAAAAATCCTCCTGAACAAACTAAAATAGATAGAGGGCTGTAATTTTCAGAATTAATTACCCTATGTATCTGTGACCTAAACGTGGATAATAATAATTTTTATCCCAACTACATTGCTCGTAATCGCACATGAAGCAAAATCATAACATTCTATCACCTAAAAACAACGTAAACTCTAAGTCTGAAAGATCCTCCTGAACAAATTAAAATAGATAGAGGGTTGTAATTTTCAGAATTAATTACCCAATGTATCTGCGACCTAAATGTGTGTAATAATAATTTTTATCCCGACTACTTTTCTCGTAATCGCACATGAAACAAAATCATAACAATCTATCACCTAAAAACAACGTCAACTCTAAGTCTCAAAAATCCTCCTGAACAAACTAAAATAGATAGAGTGCTGTAATTTTCAGAATTGATTACCCAATGTATCTGCGACCTAAACGTGAATAATAATAATTTTTATCCCAACTACTTTGCTCGTAATCGCACATGAAGCAAAATCATAACATGCTATCACCTAAATACAAGTTAAACTCTAAGTCTCAAAAATCTTACTGAACAAACTAAAATAGATAGAGGGCTGTAATTTTCAGAATTGATTACCCAATGTATCTGCGACCTAAGCGTGAATAATAATAATTTTTATCCCAACTACTTTGCTCGTAATCGCACAAGAAGCAAAAGCATAACATTCAATTTATATCCAAGCTATATCAAAGTTATATCCAAGTTAATTGATATCATCAAAACACTATCTAGACATCGATTAATCCAGATAAGTAGGTACCTATATTGCACACAATCGACAAGGTTGAGCACGTGCTATTTTCTATCAATTTTTTCGATCTATTTGCGAGATTTCAGATTAAAATACTGACACATTTATACGTTTTAAAGTCCAATAAAAACAACACCGATGCACGTACGTTAGCTGACTTAGCAATTTTTGATTGTTAAACCTATTATAATTGAGCCTATTGAACGTTTTGTCTGGCGCTATGAATAATGCCCATAAAAAATGGTATTCCATTGTTTTCAGCGAGACAACAACAATCAGCATATCGATACTTTATAATAAGTCGCGAATAGAATAAAAATAATCTCGATAAAAATACCAGAATAATTTAAGAAATTCAATACAGCCATAAATAAAAACCACAATTTTTATTACAAATTCCGGCCAATAAAATACGCCAACAAAAATTTAGTTCAACTCATGACATAATTTTGTTACGTAACAAACAACAGACTTGATCGCAGAAGTATAAACAGTTGTAAGTTGATATATTCAATTACATCACTGATAAGCGACACCACGCGGTATTCTTACGCATTACTCAACTGTATATATCACAGCTGTGGACAGCGTATAGCTGTAATTAGTGTCTATAATTACGGTACAGGGTTGAAGTCGCCCATAATGTACACTGGGACATAATTACCTACTGTACTGTAAGCAAGAAGCTTTGGAATGTACACAAGACCTTATTTCTGGCTTCCGGTAAATTTTCAGTTGTTTTAAGCGTGCTATTGTGCCAAAAATATGTGAAGCATTAATACTAATGTCAGAATCGTAAGAAATAATACTACATGGGCACTAAATGTTACAAGAACAAAATAAATTTTAGTAAATAGAACATAACCAAAACATTAAGTCACTGTGACATTATACAGAATACTTCTGAAGAAACTAAAATAGATAGAGGGCTGTAATTTTCGGAATTAATTACCCAATGTATCTGAGACTTAAACGTAAATAATAATAATTTTTATCCCAACTACTTTGCTTGTAATCGCACATGTAGCAAAATCGTAACATTCAATCACCTAAAAGCAACGTAAACTCTAAGTCTCAAAAATCCCCTTGAACAAACTAAAATAGATAGAGGGCTGTAATTTTCAGAATTAATTACCCTATGTATCTGCGACCTAAACGTGTATAATAATATTTTTTATCCCAACTACTTTTCTCGTAATCGCACATGAAGCAAAATCATAACATTCTATCACCTAAAAACAACGTAAACTCTAAGTCTCAAAAATCCTACTGAACAAACTAAAATAGATAGAGGGCTGTAATTTTCCAGTGATACATAACGTACTTTGCTCCTAATCGCACATGAAGCAAAATCATAACATTCTATCACCTAAAAACAACGTAAACTCTAAGTCTCAAAAATCCTCCTGAACAAACTAAAATAGATAGAGGGCTGTAATTTTCAGAATTAATTACCCAATGTATCTGTGACCTAAACGTGTATAATAATAATTTTAATCCCAACTACTTTGCTCGTAATCGCACATGAAGCAAAATCATAACATTCTATCACCTAAAAACAACGTAAGTCTAAGTCTCAAAAATCCTCCTGAACAAACTAAAATAGATAGAGGGCTGTAATTTCCAGAATTAATTACCCAATGTATCTGCGACCTAAACGTGAATAATAATAATTCTTATCCCAACTACTTTGCTCGTAATTGCACAAGAAGCAAAAGCATAACATTCTATCACCTAAGAATAACCTAAACTCCAAGTCTCAAAAATCCTCCTGAACAAACTAAAATAGATAGAGGGCTGTAATTTCCAGAATTAATTACCCAATGTATCTGCGACCTAAACGTGAATAATAATAATTCTTATCCCAACTACTTTGCTCGTAATTGCACAAGAAGCAAAAGCATAACATTCTATCACCTAAGAATAACCTAAACTCCAAGTCTCAAAAATCCTCCTGAACAAACTAAAATAGATAGAGGGCTGTAATTTTCAGAATTAATTACCCAATGTATCTGTGACCTAAACGTGTATAATAATAATTTTAATCCCAACTACTTTGCTCGTAATCGCACATGAAGCAAAATCATAACATTCTATCACCTAAAAACAACGTAAACTCTAAGTCTCAAAAATCCTCCTGAACAAACTAAAATAGATAGAGGGCTGTAATTTCCAGAATTAATTACCCAATGTATCTGCGACCTAAACGTGAATAATAATAATTCTTATCCCAACTACTTTGCTCGTAATTGCACAAGAAGCAAAAGCATAACATTCTATCACCTAAGAATAACCTAAACTCCAAGTCTCAAAAATCCTCCTGAACAAACTAAAATAGATAGAGGGCTGTAATTTTCAGAATTAATTACCCAATGTATCTGTGACCTAAACGTGTATAATAATAATTTTAATCCCAACTACTTTGCTCGTAATCGCACATGAAGCAAAATCATAACATTCTATCACCTAAAAACAACGTAAACTCTAAGTCTCAAAAATCCTCCTGAACAAACTAAAATAGATAGAGGGCTGTAATTTTCAGAATTAATTACCCAATGTATCTGTGACCTAAACATGTATAATAATAATTTTAATCCCAACTACTTTGCTCGTAATCGCACATGAAGCAAAATCATAACATTCTATCACCTAAAAACAACGTAAACTCTAAGTCTCAAAAATCCTCCTGAACAAACTAAAATAGATTAAGGGCTGTAATTTTCAGAATTAATTACCCAATGAATCTGCGACCTAAACGTGTATAATAATAATTTTAATCCCAACTACTTTGCTCGTAATCGCACATGAAGCAAAATCATAACATTCTATCACCTAAAAACAACGTAAACTGCAAGTCTAAAAAATCCTCCTGAACAAACTAAAATAGATAGAGGGCTGTAATTTTCAGAATTAATTACCCTATGTATCTGCGACCTAAACGTGAATAAAAATAATTTTTATCCCAACTACTTTGTTCGTAATCGCACATGAAGCAAAACCATAACATTCTATCACCTAAAAACAACGTAAACTCAAAGTCTCAAAAATCCTCCTGAACAAACTAAAATAGATAGAGGGCTGTAATTTTTTGAACTAATTACTCAATGTATCTGTGACCTAAACGTGAATAATAATAGTTTTTATCCCAACTATTTTGCTCGTAATCGCACATGAAGCAAAATCATAACATTATATCACCTAAAAACAAAACTTTAAGTCTCAAAAATCCTACTGAACAAACTAAAATAGATAGAGGGCTGTAATTTTCAGAATTAATTACACAATGTATCTGTGACCTAAACGTGAATAATAATTTTTATCCCAACTACTTTTCTCGTAATCGAACATGAAGCAAAATCATAACATTCTATCAACTAAAAACAACGTAAACTCTAAGTCTCAAAAATCCTCCTGAACAAACTAAAATAGATAGAGGGTTGTAATTTTCAGAATTAATTACCCAATGTATCTGTGACCTAAGCGTGAATAATAATAATTTTTATCCCAACTACTTTTCTTGTAATCGCACATGAAGCAAAATCATAACAATCTATCACCTAAGAACAACGTAAACTGTAAGTCTTAAAAATCCTACTGAACAAACTAAAATAGATAGAGGGCTGTAATTTTCAGAATTAATTACCCAATGTATCTGCCACCTAAACGTGAATAATAATAATTTTTATCCCAACTAGTTTTCTCGTAATCGCACATAAAGCAAAATCGTTACAATCTATCACCTAAAAACAACGTAAAGTCTGTCTCAAAAATCCTACTGAACAAACTAAAATAGATGGAGGGCTGTAATTTTCAGAATTAATTACCCAATGTATCTGCCACCTAAACGTGAATAATAATAATTTTTATTCCAACTACTTTGCTCGTAATCGCACATGAAGCAAAATCATAACATGCAATCACCAAAACACAACGTAAACTCTAAGTCTCAAAAATCCTACTGAACAAACTAAAATAGAGGACTGTAATTTTCAGTATTAATTACCCAATGTATCTGTGACCTAAGCGTGTATAATAATAATTTTTATCCCAACTACTTTTCTCGTAATCGCACATGAAGCAAAATCATAACATTCTATCACCTAAAAACAACGTAAACTCTAAGTTTAAAAAATCCTCCTGAACAAACTAAAATAGATAGAGGGCTGTAATTTTCAGAATTAATTAACCAATGTATCTGCGACCTAAACGTGAATAATAATAATTTTTATTCCAACTACTTTGCTCGTAATCGCACATGAAGCAAAATCATAACATGCAATCACCAAAACACAACGTAAACTCTAAGTCTCAAAAATCCTACTGAACAAACTAAAATAGAGGACTGTAATTTTCAGTATTAATTACCCAATGTATCTGTGACCTAAGCGTGTATAATAATAATTTTTATCCCAACTACTTTTCTCGTAATCGCACATGAAGCAAAATCATAACATTCTATCACCTAAAAACAACGTAAACTCTAAGTTTAAAAAATCCTCCTGAACAAACTAAAATAGATAGAGGGCTGTAATTTTCAGAATTAATTAACCAATGTATCTGCGACCTAAACGTGAATAATAATAATTTTTATTCCAACTACTTTGCTCGTAATCGCACATGAAGCAAAATCATAACATTCTATCACCTAAAAACAACGTAAACTCCAAGTTTGAGAAATCCTTCTGAACAAACTAAAATAGATAGAGGGCTGTAATTTTCAGAATTAATTACCCAATGTATCTGTGACCCAAACGTAAATAATAATAATTTTTATCACAACTACTTTGCTCGTAATCGCACATGAAGCAAAATCATAACATTCTATCACCTAAAAACAACGTAAACTCTAAGTTTCAAAAATCCTCTTGAACAAACTAAAATAGATAGAGGCCTGTAATTTTCAGAATTAATTACCCAATGTATCTGTGACCTAAACGTGTATAATAATAATTTTTATCCCAACTACTTTTCTCGTAATCGCACATGAAGCAAAATCATAACATTCTATCACCTAAAAACAACGTAAACTCTAAGTTTAAAAAATCCTCCTGAACAAACTAAAATAGATAGAGGGCTGTAATTTTCAGAATTAATTAACCAATGTATCTGCGACCTAAACGTGAATAATAATAATTCTTATCCCAACTACTTTGCTCGTAATTGCACAAGAAGCAAAAGCATAACATTCTATCACCTAAGAATAACCTAAACTCCAAGTCTCAAAAATCCTCCTGAACAAACTAAAATAGATAGAGGGCTGTAATTTTCAGAATTAATTACCCAATGTATCTGTGACCTAAACGTGTATAATAATAATTTTTATTCCAATTACTTTGCTCGTAATCCCACATGAAGCAAAATCATAACATTCTATCACCTAAAAACAACGTAAACTCCAAGTTTGAGAAATCCTTCTGAACAAACTAAAATAGATAGAGGGCTGTAATTTTCAGAATTAATTACCCAATGTATCTGTGACCCAAACGTAAATAATAATAATTTTTATCCCAACTACTTTGCTCGTAATCGCACATGAAGCAAAATCATAACATTCTATCACCTAAAAACAACGTAAACTCTAAGTTTCAAAAATCTTCTTGAACAAACTAAAATAGATAGAGGCCTGTAATTTTCAGAATTAATTACCCAATGTATCTGTGACCCAAACGTAAATAATAATAATTTTTATCCCAACTACTTTTCTCGTAATCGCACATGAAGCAAAATCATAACATTCTATCACCTAAAAACAACGTAAACTCTAAGTTTAAAAAATCCTCCTGAACAAACTAAAATAGATAGAGGGCTGTAATTTTCAGAATTAATTAACCAATGTATCTGCGACCTAAACGTGAATAATAATAATTTTTATTCCAACTACTTTGCTCGTAATCGCACATGAAGCAAAATCATAACATTCTATCACCTAAAAACAAGGTAAACTCCAAGTTTGAGAAATCCTTCTGAACAAACTAAAATAGATAGAGGGCTGTAATTTTCAGAATTAATTACCCAATGTATCTGTGACCCAAACGTAAATAATAATAATTTTTATCACAACTACTTTGCTCGTAATCGCACATGAAGCAAAATCATAACATTCTATCACCTAAAAACAACGTAAACTCTAAGTTTCAAAAATCTTCTTGAACAAACTAAAATAGATAGAGGCCTGTAATTTTCAGAATTAATTACCCAGTGTATCTGTGACCCAAACGTGTATAATAATAATTTTTATCCCAACTACTTTGCTCGTAATCGCACATGAAGCAAAATCATAACATTCTATCACCTAAAAACAACGTAAACTCTAAGTTTAAAAAATCCTCCTGAACAAACTAAAATAGATAGAGGGCTGTAATTTTCAGAATTAATTAACCAATGTATCTGCGACCTAAACGTGAATAATAATAATTCTTATACCAACTACTTTGCTCGTAATTGCACAAGAAGCAAAAGCATAACATTCTATCACCTAAGAATAACCTAAACTCCAAGTCTCAAAAATCCTCCTGAACAAACTAAAATAGATAGAGGGCTGTAATTTTCAGAATTAATTACCCAATGTATCTGTGACCCAAACGTAAATAATAATAATTTTTATCCCAACTACTTTGCTCGTAATCGCACATGAAGCAAAATCATAACATTCTATCACCTAAAAACAACGTAAACTCTAAGTTTCAAAAATCTTCTTGAACAAACTAAAATAGATAGAGGCCTGTAATTTTCAGAATTAATTACCCAATGTATCTGTGACCCAAACGTAAATAATAATAATTTTTATCCCAACTACTTTTCTCGTAATCGCACATGAAGCAAAATCATAACATTCTATCACCTAAAAACAACGTAAACTCTAAGTTTCAAAAATCTTCTTGAACAAACTAAAATAGATAGAGGCCTGTAATTTTCAGAATTAATTACCCAATGTATCTGTGACCCAAACGTAAATAATAATAATTTTTATCCCAACTACTTTTCTCGTAATCGCACATGAAGCAAAATCATAACATTCTATCACCTAAAAACAACGTAAACTCTAAGTTTAAAAAATCCTCCTGAACAAACTAAAATAGATAGAGGGCTGTAATTTTCAGAATTAATTAACCAATGTATCTGCGACCTAAACGTGAATAATAATAATTTTTATTCCAACTACTTTGCTCGTAATCGCACATGAAGCAAAATCATAACATTCTATCACCTAAAAACAACGTAAACTCCAAGTTTGAGAAATCCTTCTGAACAAACTAAAATAGATAGAGGGCTGTAATTTTCAGAATTAATTACCCAATGTATCTGTGACCCAAACGTAAATAATAATAATTTTTATCCCAACTACTTTGCTCGTAATCGCACATGAAGCAAAATCATAACATTCTATCACCTAAAAACAACGTAAACTCTAAGTTTCAAAAATCTTCTTGAACAAACTAAAATAGATAGAGGCCTGTAATTTTCAGAATTAATTACCCAATGTATCTGTGACCCAAACGTAAATAATAATAATTTTTATCCCAACTACTTTTCTCGTAATCGCACATGAAGCAAAATCATAACATTCTATCACCTAAAAACAACGTAAACTCCAAGTTTGAGAAATCCTTCTGAACAAACTAAAATAGATAGAGGGCTGTAATTTTCAGAATTAATTACCCAATGTATCTGTGACCCAAACGTAAATAATAATAATTTTTATCCCAACTACTTTGCTCGTAATCGCACATGAAGCAAAATCATAACATTCTATCACCTAAAAACAACGTAAACTCTAAGTTTCAAAAATCTTCTTGAACAAACTAAAATAGATAGAGGCCTGTAATTTTCAGAATTAATTACCCAATGTATCTGTGACCCAAACGTAAATAATAATAATTTTTATCCCAACTACTTTTCTCGTAATCGCACATGAAGCAAAATCATAACATTCTATCACCTAAAAACAACGTAAACTCTAAGTTTAAAAAATCCTCCTGAACAAACTAAAATAGATAGAGGGCTGTAATTTTCAGAATTAATTAACCAATGTATCTGCGACCTAAACGTGAATAATAATAATTTTTATTCCAACTACTTTGCTCGTAATCGCACATGAAGCAAAATCATAACATTCTATCACCTAAAAACAACGTAAACTCCAAGTTTGAGAAATCCTTCTGAACAAACTAAAATAGATAGAGGGCTGTAATTTTCAGAATTAATTACCCAATGTATCTGTGACCCAAACGTAAATAATAATAATTTTTATCACAACTACTTTGCTCGTAATCGCACATGAAGCAAAATCATAACATTCTATCACCTAAAAACAACGTAAACTCTAAGTTTCAAAAATCTTCTTGAACAAACTAAAATAGATAGAGGCCTGTAATTTTCAGAACTAATTACCCAGTGTATCTGTGACCCAAACGTGTATAATAATAATTTTTATCCCAACTACTTTGCTCGTAATCGCACATGAAGCAAAATCATAACATTCTATCACCTAAAAACAACGTAAACTCTAAGTTTAAAAAATCCTCCTGAACAAACTAAAATAGATAGAGGGCTGTAATTTTCAGAATTAATTAACCAATGTATCTGCGACCTAAACGTGAATAATAATAATTTTTATTCCAACTACTTTGCTCGTAATCGCACATGAAGCAAAATCATAACATTCTATCACCTAAAAACAACGTAAACTCCAAGTTTGAGAAATCCTTCTGAACAAACTAAAATAGATAGAGGGCTGTAATTTTCAGAATTAATTAACCAATGTATCTGCGACCTAAACGTGAATAAAAATAATTTTTATCCCAACTACTTTGTTCGTAATCGCACATGAAGCAAAACCATAACATTCTATCACCTAAAAACAACGTAAACTCAAAGTCTCAAAAATCCTCCTGAACAAACTAAAATAGATAGAGGGCTGTAATTTTTTGAACTAATTACTCAATGTATCTGTGACCTAAACGTGAATAATAATAGTTTTTATCCCAACTATTTTGCTCGTAATCGCACATGAAGCAAAATCATAACATTATATCACCTAAAAACAAAACTTTAAGTCTCAAAAATCCTACTGAACAAACTAAAATAGATAGAGGGCTGTAATTTTCAGAATTAATTACACAATGTATCTGTGACCTAAACGTGAATAATAATTTTTATCCCAACTACTTTTCTCGTAATCGAACATGAAGCAAAATCATAACATTCTATCAACTAAAAACAACGTAAACTCTAAGTCTCAAAAATCCTCCTGAACAAACTAAAATAGATAGAGGGTTGTAATTTTCAGAATTAATTACCCAATGTATCTGTGACCTAAGCGTGAATAATAATAATTTTTATCCCAACTACTTTTCTTGTAATCGCACATGAAGCAAAATCATAACAATCTATCACCTAAGAACAACGTAAACTGTAAGTCTTAAAAATCCTACTGAACAAACTAAAATAGATAGAGGGCTGTAATTTTCAGAATTAATTACCCAATGTATCTGCCACCTAAACGTGAATAATAATAATTTTTATCCCAACTAGTTTTCTCGTAATCGCACATAAAGCAAAATCGTTACAATCTATCACCTAAAAACAACGTAAAGTCTGTCTCAAAAATCCTACTGAACAAACTAAAATAGATGGAGGGCTGTAATTTTCAGAATTAATTACCCAATGTATCTGCCACCTAAACGTGAATAATAATAATTTTTATTCCAACTACTTTGCTCGTAATCGCACATGAAGCAAAATCATAACATGCAATCACCAAAACACAACGTAAACTCTAAGTCTCAAAAATCCTACTGAACAAACTAAAATAGAGGACTGTAATTTTCAGTATTAATTACCCAATGTATCTGTGACCTAAGCGTGTATAATAATAATTTTTATCCCAACTACTTTTCTCGTAATCGCACATGAAGCAAAATCATAACATTCTATCACCTAAAAACAACGTAAACTCTAAGTTTAAAAAATCCTCCTGAACAAACTAAAATAGATAGAGGGCTGTAATTTTCAGAATTAATTAACCAATGTATCTGCGACCTAAACGTGAATAATAATAATTTTTATTCCAACTACTTTGCTCGTAATCGCACATGAAGCAAAATCATAACATTCTATCACCTAAAAACAACGTAAACTCCAAGTTTGAGAAATCCTTCTGAACAAACTAAAATAGATAGAGGGCTGTAATTTTCAGAATTAATTACCCAATGTATCTGTGACCCAAACGTAAATAATAATAATTTTTATCACAACTACTTTGCTCGTAATCGCACATGAAGCAAAATCATAACATTCTATCACCTAAAAACAACGTAAACTCTAAGTTTCAAAAATCCTCTTGAACAAACTAAAATAGATAGAGGCCTGTAATTTTCAGAATTAATTACCCAATGTATCTGTGACCTAAACGTGTATAATAATAATTTTTATCCCAACTACTTTTCTCGTAATCGCACATGAAGCAAAATCATAACATTCTATCACCTAAAAACAACGTAAACTCTAAGTTTAAAAAATCCTCCTGAACAAACTAAAATAGATAGAGGGCTGTAATTTTCAGAATTAATTAACCAATGCATCTGCGACCTAAACGTGAATAATAATAATTCTTATCCCAACTACTTTGCTCGTAATTGCACAAGAAGCAAAAGCATAACATTCTATCACCTAAGAATAACCTAAACTCCAAGTCTCAAAAATCCTCCTGAACAAACTAAAATAGATAGAGGGCTGTAATTTTCAGAATTAATTACCCAATGTATCTGTGACCCAAACGTAAATAATAATAATTTTTATCACAACTACTTTGCTCGTAATCGCACATGAAGCAAAATCATAACATTCTATCACCTAAAGACAACGTAAACTCTAAGTTTAAAAAATCCTCCTGAACAAACTAAAATAGATAGAGGGCTGTAATTTTCAGAATTAATTAACCAATGTATCTGCGACCTAAACGTGAATAATAATAATTCTTATCCCAACTACTTTGCTCGTAATTGCACAAGAAGCAAAAGCATAACATTCTATCACCTAAGAATAACCTAAACTCCAAGTCTCAAAAATCCTCCTGAACAAACTAAAATAGATAGAGGGCTGTAATTTTCAGAATTAATTACCCAATGTATCTGTGACCCAAACGTAAATAATAATAATTTTTATCACAACTACTTTGCTCGTAATCGCACATGAAGCAAAATCATAACATTCTATCACCTAAAAACAACGTAAACTCTAAGTTTCAAAAATCCTCTTGAACAAACTAAAATAGATAGAGGCCTGTAATTTTCAGAATTAATTACCCAATGTATCTGTGACCCAAACGTAAATAATAATAATTTTTATCACAACTACTTTGCTCGTAATCGCACATGAAGCAAAATCATAACATTCTATCACCTAAAAACAACGTAAACTCTAAGTTTCAAAAATCCTCTTGAACAAACTAAAATAGATAGAGGCCTGTAATTTTCAGAATTAATTACCCAATGTATCTGTGACCCAATCGTAAATAATAATAATTTTTATCACAACTACTTTGCTCGTAATCGCACATGAAGCAAAATCATAACATTCTATCACCTAAAAACAACGTAAACTCCAAGTTTGAGAAATCCTTCTGAACAAACTAAAATAGATAGAGGGCTGTAATTTTCAGAATTAATTACCCAATGTATCTGTGACCCAAACGTAAATAATAATAATTTTTATCACAACTACTTTGCTCGTAATCGCACATGAAGCAAAATCATAACATTCTATCACCTAAAAACAACGTAAACTCCAAGTTTGAGAAATCCTTCTGAACAAACTAAAATAGATAGAGGGCTGTAATTTTCAGAATTAATTACCCAATGTATCTGTGACCCAAACGTAAATAATAATAATTTTTATCACAACTACTTTGCTCGTAATCGCACATGAAGCAAAATCATAACATTCTATCACCTAAAAACAACGTAAACTCCAAGTTTGAGAAATCCTTCTGAACAAACTAAAATAGATAGAGGGCTGTAATTTTCAGAATTAATTACCCAATGTATCTGTGACCCAAACGTAAATAATAATAATTTTTATCACAACTACTTTGCTCGTAATCGCACATGAAGCAAAATCATAACATTCTATCACCTAAAAACAACGTAAACTCCAAGTTTGAGAAATCCTTCTGAACAAACTAAAATAGATAGAGGGCTGTAATTTTCAGAATTAATTACCCAATGTATCTGTGACCCAAACGTAAATAATAATAATTTTTATCACAACTACTTTGCTCGTAATCGCACATGAAGCAAAATCATAACATTCTATCACCTAAAAACAACGTAAACTCTAAGTTTCAAAAATCCTCTTGAACAAACTAAAATAGATAGAGGCCTGTAATTTTCAGAATTAATTACCCAATGTATCTGTGACCTAAACGTGTATAATAATAATTTTTATCCCAACTACTTTTCTCGTAATCGCACATGAAGCAAAATCATAACATTCTATCACCTAAAAACAACGTAAACTCTAAGTTTAAAAAATCCTCCTGAACAAACTAAAATAGATAGAGGGCTGTAATTTTCAGAATTAATTAACCAATGTATCTGCGACCTAAACGTGAATAATAATAATTCTTATCCCAACTACTTTGCTCGTAATTGCACAAGAAGCAAAAGCATAACATTCTATCACCTAAGAATAACCTAAACTCCAAGTCTCAAAAATCCTCCTGAACAAACTAAAATAGATAGAGGGCTGTAATTTTCAGAATTAATTAACCAATGTATCTGCGACCTAAACGTGAATAATAATAATTCTTATCCCAACTACTTTGCTCGTAATTGCACAAGAAGCAAAAGCATAACATTCTATCACCTAAGAATAACCTAAACTCCAAGTCTCAAAAAGCCTCCTGAACAAACTAAAATAGATAGAGGGCTGTAATTTTCAGAATTAATTACCCAATGTATCTGTGACCCAAACGTAAATAATAATAATTTTTATCGCAACTACTTTGCTCGTAATCGCACATGAAGCAAAATCATAACATTCTATCACCTAAAAACAACGTAAACTCCAAGTTTGAGAAATCCTTCTGAACAAACTAAAATAGATAGAGGGCTGTAATTTTCAGAATTAATTACCCAATGTATCTGTGACCCAAACGTAAATAATAATAATTTTTATCACAACTACTTTGCTCGTAATCGCACATGAAGCAAAATCATAACATTCTATCACCTAAAAACAACGTAAACTCCAAGTTTGAGAAATCCTTCTGAACAAACTAAAATAGATAGAGGGCTGTAATTTTCAGAATTAATTACCCAATGTATCTGTGACCCAAACGTAAATAATAATAATTTTTATCACAACTACTTTGCTCGTAATCGCACATGAAGCAAAATCATAACATTCTATCACCTAAAAACAACGTAAACTCCAAGTTTGAGAAATCCTTCTGAACAAACTAAAATAGATAGAGGGCTGTAATTTTCAGAATTAATTACCCAATGTATCTGTGACCCAAACGTAAATAATAATAATTTTTATCACAACTTCTTTGCTCGTAATCGCACATGAAGCAAAATCATAACATTCTATCACCTAAAAACAACGTAAACTCTAAGTTTCAAAAATCCTCTTGAACAAACTAAAATAGATAGAGGCCTGTAATTTTCAGAATTAATTACCCAATGTATCTGTGACCTAAACGTGTATAATAATAATTTTTATCCCAACTACTTTTCTCGTAATCGCACATGAAGCAAAATCATAACATTCTATCACCTAAAAACAACGTAAACTCTAAGTTTCAAAAATCCTCTTGAACAAACTAAAATAGATAGAGGCCTGTAATTTTCAGAATTAATTACCCAATGTATCTGTGACCCAAACGTAAATAATAATAATTTTTATCACAACTACTTTGCTCCTAATCGCACATGAAGCAAAATCATAACATTCTATCACCTAAAAACAACGTAAACTGCAAGTTTGAGAAATCCTTCTGAACAAACTAAAATAGATAGAGGGCTGTAATTTTCAGAATTAATTACCCAATGTATCTGTGACCCAAACGTAAATAATAATAATTTTTATCACAACTACTTTGCTCGTAATCGCACATGAAGCAAAATCATAACATTCTATCACCTAAAAACAACGTAAACTCTAAGTTTCAAAAATCCTCTTGAACAAACTAAAATAGATAGAGGCCTGTAATTTTCAGAATTAATTACCCAATGTATCTGTGACCCAATCGTAAATAATAATAATTTTTATCACAACTACTTTGCTCGTAATCGCACATGAAGCAAAATCATAACATTCTATCACCTAAAAACAACGTAAACTCCAAGTTTGAGAAATCCTTCTGAACAAACTAAAATAGATAGAGGGCTGTAATTTTCAGAATTAATTAACCAATGTATCTGCGACCTAAACGTGAATAATAATAATTCTTATCCCAACTACTTTGCTCGTAATTGCACAAGAAGCAAAAGCATAACATTCTATCACCTAAGAATAACCTAAACTCCAAGTCTCAAAATACCTCCTGAACAAACTAAAATAGATACAGGGCTGTAATTTTCAGAATTAATTACCCAATGTATCTGTGACCCAAACGTAAATAATAATAATTTTTATCACAACTACTTTGCTCGTAATCGCACATGAAGCAAAATCATAACATTCTATCACCTAAAAACAACGTAAACTCTAAGTTTCAAAAATCCTCTTGAACAAACTAAAATAGATAGAGGGCTGTAATTTTCAGAATTAATTACCCAATGTATCTGTGACCCAAACGTAAATAATAATAATTTTATCACAACTACTTTGCTCGTAATCGCACATGAAGCAAAATCATAACATTCTATCACCTAAAAACAACGTAAACTCTTAAGTTTCAAAAATCCTCTTGAACAAACTAAAATAGATAGAGGCCTGTAATTTTCAGAATTAATTACCCAATGTATCTGTGACCCAAACGTAAATAATAATAATTTTTATCACAACTACTTTGCTCGTAATCGCACATGAAGCAAAATCATAACATTCTATCACCTAAAAACAACGTAAACTCTAAGTTTCAAAAATCCTCTTGAACAAACTAAAATAGATAGAGGGCTGTAATTTTCAGAATTAATTACCCAATGTATCTGTGACCCAAACGTAAATAATAATAATTTTATCACAACTACTTTGCTCGTAATCGCACATGAAGCAAAATCATAACATTCTATCACCTAAAAACAACGTAAACTCTTAAGTTTCAAAAATCCTCTTGAACAAACTAAAATAGATAGAGGCCTGTAATTTTCAGAATTAATTACCCAATGTATCTGTGACCCAAACGTAAATAATAATAATTTTTATCACAACTACTTTGCTCGTAATCGCACATGAAGCAAAATCATAACATTCTATCACCTAAAAACAACGTAAACTCTAAGTTTCAAAAATCCTCTTGAACAAACTAAAATAGATAGAGGGCTGTAATTTTCAGAATTAATTACCCAATGTATCTGTGACCCAAACGTAAATAATAATAATTTTATCACAACTACTTTGCTCGTAATCGCACATGAAGCAAAATCATAACATTCTATCACCTAAAAACAACGTAAACTCTTAAGTTTCAAAAATCCTCTTGAACAAACTAAAATAGATAGAGGCCTGTAATTTTCAGAATTAATTACCCAATGTATCTGTGACCCAAACGTAAATAATAATAATTTTTATCACAACTACTTTGCTCGTAATCGCACATGAAGCAAAATCATAACATTCTATCACCTAAAAACAACGTAAACTCTAAGTTTCAAAAATCCTCTTGAACAAACTAAAATAGATAGAGGCCTGTAATTTTCAGAATTAATTACCCAATGTATCTGTGACCTAAACGTGTATAATAATAATTTTTATCCCAACTACTTTTCTCGTAATCGCACATGAAGCAAAATCATAACATTCTATCACCTAAAAACAACGTAAACTCTAAGTTTCAAAAATCTTCTTGAACAAACTAAAATAGATAGAGGCCTGTAATTTTCAGAATTAATTACCCAATGTATCTGTGACCCAAACGTAAATAATAATAATTTTTATCCCAACTACTTTTCTCGTAATCGCACATGAAGCAAAATCATAACATTCTATCACCTAAAAACAACGTAATCTCTAAGTTTAAAAAATCCTCCTGAACAAACTAAAATAGATAGAGGGCTGTAATTTTCAGAATTAATTAACCAAGGTATCTGCGACCTAAACGTGAATAATAATAATTTTTATTCCAACTACTTTGCTCGTAATCGCACATGAAGCAAAATCATAACATTCTATCACCTAAAAACAACGTAAACTCCAAGTTTGAGAAATCCTTCTGAACAAACTAAAATAGATAGAGGGCTGTAATTTTCAGAATTAATTACCCAATGTAACTGTGACCCAAACGTAAATAATAATAATTTTTATCACAACTACTTTGCTCGTAATCGCACATGAAGCAAAATCATAACATTCTATCACCTAAAAACAACGTAAACTCTAAGTTTCAAAAATCCTCTTGAACAAACTAAAATAGATAGAGGCCTGTAATTTTCAGATTTAATTACCCAATGTATCTGCGACCTAAACGTGAATACTAATAATTCTTATCCCAACTACTTTGCTCGTAATTGCACAAGAAGCAAAAGCATAACATTCTATCACCTAAAAACAACGTAAACTCTAAGTTTCAAAAATCCTCTTGAACAAACTAAAATAGATAGAGGGCTGTAATTTTCAGAATTAATTACCCAATGTATCTGTGACCTAAACGTGTATAATAATAATTCTTATCCCAACTACTTTGCTCGTAATCGCACATGAAGCAAAATCATAACATTCTATCACCTAAAAACAACGTAAACTCCAAGTTTGAGAAATCCTTCTGAACAAACTAAAATAGATAGAGGGCTGTAATTTTCAGAATTAATTACCCAATGTATCTGTGACCCAAACGTAAATAATAATAATTTTTATCACAACTACTTTGCTCGTAATCGCACATGAAGCAAAATCATAACATTCTATCACCTAAAAACAACGTAAACTCCAAGTTTGAGAAATCCTTCTGAACAAACTAAAATAGATAGAGGGCTGTAATTTTCAGAATTAATTACCCAATGTATCTGTGACCCAAACGTAAATAATAATAATTTTTATCACAACTACTTTGCTCGTAATCGCACATGAAGCAAAATCATAACATTCTATCACCTAAAAACAACGTAAACTCCAAGTTTGAGAAATCCTTCTGAACAAACTAAAATAGATAGAGGGCTGTAATTTTCAGAATTAATTACCCAATGTATCTGTGACCCAAACGTAAATAATAATAATTTTTATCACAACTACTTTGCTCGTAATCGCACATGAAGCAAAATCATAACATTCTATCACCTAAAAACAACGTAAACTCCAAGTTTGAGAAATCCTTCTGAACAAACTAAAATAGATAGAGGGCTGTAATTTTCAGAATTAATTACCCAATGTATCTGTGACCCAAACGTAAATAATAATAATTTTTATAACAACTACTTTGCTCGTAATCGCACATGAAGCAAAATCATAACATTCTATCACCTAAAAACAACGTAAACTCTAAGTTTCAAAAATCCTCTTGAACAAACTAAAATAGATAGAGGCCTGTAATTTTCAGAATTAATTACCCAATGTATCTGTGACCCAAACGTAAATAATAATAATTTTTATCACAACTACTTTGCTCCTAATCGCACATGAAGCAAAATCATAACATTCTATCACCTAAAAACAACGTAAACTCCAAGTTTGAGAAATCCTTCTGAACAAACTAAAATAGATAGAGGGCTGTAATTTTCAGAATTAATTACCCAATGTAACTGTGACCCAAACGTAAATAATAATAATTTTTATCACAACTACTTTGCTCGTAATCGCACATGAAGCAAAATCATAACATTCTATCACCTAAAAACAACGTAAACTCTAAGTTTCAAAAATCCTCTTGAACAAACTAAAATAGATAGAGGCCTGTAATTTTCAGATTTAATTACCCAATGTATCTGCGACCTAAACGTGAATACTAATAATTCTTATCCCAACTACTTTGCTCGTAATTGCACAAGAAGCAAAAGCATAACATTCTATCACCTAAAAACAACGTAAACTCTAAGTTTCAAAAATCCTCTTGAACAAACTAAAATAGATAGAGGGCTGTAATTTTCAGAATTAATTACCCAATGTATCTGTGACCTAAACGTGTATAATAATAATTTTTATTCCAATTGCTTTGCTCGTAATCCCACATGAAGCAAAATCATAACATTCTATCACCTAAAAACAACGTAAACTCCAAGTTTGAGAAATCCTTCTGAACAAACTAAAATAGATAGAGGGCTGTAATTTTCAGAATTAATTACCCAATGTATCTGTGACCCAAACGTAAATAATAATAATTTTTATCACAACTACTTTGCTCGTAATCGCACATGAAGCAAAATCATAACATTCTATCACCTAAAAACAACGTAAACTCCAAGTTTGAGAAATCCTTCTGAACAAACTAAAATAGATAGAGGGCTGTAATTTTCAGAATTAATTACCCAATGTATCTGTGACCCAAACGTAAATAATAATAATTTTTATCACAACTACTTTGCTCGTAATCGCACATGAAGCAAAATCATAACATTCTATCACCTAAAAACAACGTAAACTCTAAGTTTCAAAAATCCTCTTGAACAAACTAAAATAGATAGAGGCCTGTAATTTTCAGAATTAATTACCCAATGTATCTGTGACCCAAACGTAAATAATAATAATTTTTATCACAACTACTTTGCTCCTAATCGCACATGAAGCAAAATCATAACATTCTATCACCTAAAAACAACGTAAACTGCAAGTTTGAGAAATCCTTCTGAACAAACTAAAATAGATAGAGGGCTGTAATTTTCAGAATTAATTACCCAATGTATCTGTGACCTAAACGTGTATAATAATAATTTTTATCCCAACTACTTTTCTCGTAATCGCACATGAAGCAAAATCATAACATTCTATCACCTAAAAACAACGTAAACTCTAAGTTTCAAAAATCCTCTTGAACAAACTAAAATAGATAGAGGCCTGTAATTTTCAGAATTAATTACCCATTGTATCTGTGACCTAAACGTGTATAATAATAATTTTTATCCCAACTACTTTTCTCGTAATCGCACATGAAGCAAAATCATAACATTCTATCACCTAAAAACAACGTAAACTCTAAGTTTCAAAAATCCTCTTGAACAAACTAAAATAGATAGAGGCCTGTAATTTTCAGAATTAATTACCCAATGTATCTGTGACCCAATCGTAAGTAATAATAATTTTTATCACAACTACTTTGCTCGTAATCGCACATGAAGCAAAATCATAACATTCTATCACCTAAAAACAACGTAAACTCCAAGTTTGAGAAATCCTTCTGAACAAACTAAAATAGATAGAGGGCTGTAATTTTCAGAATTAATTACCCAATGTATCTGTGACCCAAACGTAAATAATAATAATTTTTATCACAACTACTTTGCTCGTAATCGCACATGAAGCAAAATCATAACATTCTATCACCTAAAAACAACGTAAACTCCAAGTTTGAGAAATCCTTCTGAACAAACTAAAATAGATAGAGGGCTGTAATTTTCAGAATTAATTACCCAATGTATCTGTGACCCAAACGTAAATAATAATAATTTTTATCACAACTACTTTGCTCGTAATCGCACATGAAGCAAAATCATAACATTCTATCACCTAAAAACAAAGTAAACTCCAAGTTTGAGAAATCCTTCTGAACAAACTAAAATAGATAGAGGGCTGTAATTTTCAGAATTAATTACCCAATGTATCTGTGACCCAAACGTAAATAATAATAATTTTTATCACAACTACTTTGCTCGTAATCGCACATGAAGCAAAATCATAACATTCTATCACCTAAAAACAACGTAAACTCCAAGTTTGAGAAATCCTTCTGAACAAACTAAAATAGATAGAGGGCTGTAATTTTCAGAATTAATTACCCAATGTATCTGTGACCCAAACGTAAATAATAATAATTTTTATCACAACTACTTTGCTCGTAATCGCACATGAAGCAAAATCATAACATTCTATCACCTAAAAACAACGTAAACTCTAAGTTTCAAAAATCCTCTTGAACAAACTAAAATAGATAGAGGCCTGTAATTTTCAGAATTAATTACCCAATGTATCTGTGACCTAAACGTGTATAATAATAATTTTTATCCCAACTACTTTTCTCGTAATCGCACATGAAGCAAAATCATAACATTCTATCACCTAAAAACAACGTAAACTCTAAGTTTAAAAAATCCTCCTGAACAAACTAAAATAGATAGAGGGCTGTAATTTTCAGAATTAATTAACCAATGTATCTGCGACCTAAACGTGAATAATAATAATTCTTATCCCAACTACTTTGCTCGTAATTGCACAAGAAGCAAAAGCATAACATTCTATCACCTAAGAATAACCTAAACTCCAAGTCTCAAAAATCCTCCTGAACAAACTAAAATAGATAGAGGGCTGTAATTTTCAGAATTAATTAACCAATGTATCTGCGACCTAAACGTGAATAATAATAATTCTTATCCCAACTACTTTGCTCGTAATTGCACAAGAAGCAAAAGCATAACATTCTATCACCTAAGAATAACCTAAACTCCAAGTCTCAAAAAGCCTCCTGAACAAACTAAAATAGATAGAGGGCTGTAATTTTCAGAATTAATTACCCAATGTATCTGTGACCCAAACGTAAATAATAATAATTTTTATCGCAACTACTTTGCTCGTAATCGCACATGAAGCAAAATCATAACATTCTATCACCTAAAAACAACGTAAACTCCAAGTTTGAGAAATCCTTCTGAACAAACTAAAATAGATAGAGGGCTGTAATTTTCAGAATTAATTACCCAATGTATCTGTGACCCAAACGTAAATAATAATAATTTTTATCACAACTACTTTGCTCGTAATCGCACATGAAGCAAAATCATAACATTCTATCACCTAAAAACAACGTAAACTCCAAGTTTGAGAAATCCTTCTGAACAAACTAAAATAGATAGAGGGCTGTAATTTTCAGAATTAATTACCCAATGTATCTGTGACCCAAACGTAAATAATAATAATTTTTATCACAACTACTTTGCTCGTAATCGCACATGAAGCAAAATCATAACATTCTATCACCTAAAAACAACGTAAACTCCAAGTTTGAGAAATCCTTCTGAACAAACTAAAATAGATAGAGGGCTGTAATTTTCAGAATTAATTACCCAATGTATCTGTGACCCAAACGTAAATAATAATAATTTTTATCACAACTTCTTTGCTCGTAATCGCACATGAAGCAAAATCATAACATTCTATCACCTAAAAACAACGTAAACTCTAAGTTTCAAAAATCCTCTTGAACAAACTAAAATAGATAGAGGCCTGTAATTTTCAGAATTAATTACCCAATGTATCTGTGACCTAAACGTGTATAATAATAATTTTTATCCCAACTACTTTTCTCGTAATCGCACATGAAGCAAAATCATAACATTCTATCACCTAAAAACAACGTAAACTCTAAGTTTCAAAAATCCTCTTGAACAAACTAAAATAGATAGAGGCCTGAAATTTTCAGAATTAATTACCCAATGTATCTGTGACCCAAACGTAAATAATAATAATTTTTATCACAACTACTTTGCTCCTAATCGCACATGAAGCAAAATCATAACATTCTATCACCTAAAAACAACGTAAACTGCAAGTTTGAGAAATCCTTCTGAACAAACTAAAATAGATAGAGGGCTGTAATTTTCAGAATTAATTACCCAATGTATCTGTGACCCAAACGTAAATAATAATAATTTTTATCACAACTACTTTGCTCGTAATCGCACATGAAGCAAAATCATAACATTCTATCACCTAAAAAGAACGTAAACTCTAAGTTTCAAAAATCCTCTTGAACAAACTAAAATAGATAGAGGCCTGTAATTTTCAGAATTAATTACCCAATGTATCTGTGACCCAATCGTAAATAATAATAATTTTTATCACAACTACTTTGCTCGTAATCGCACATGAAGCAAAATCATAACATTCTATCACCTAAAAACAACGTAAACTCCAAGTTTGAGAAATCCTTCTGAACAAACTAAAATAGATAGAGGGCTGTAATTTTCAGAATTAATTAACCAATGTATCTGCGACCTAAACGTGAATAATAATAATTCTTATCCCAACTACTTTGCTCGTAATTGCACAAGAAGCAAAAGCATAACATTCTATCACCTAAGAATAACCTAAACTCCAAGTCTCAAAATACCTCCTGAACAAACTAAAATAGATACAGGGCTGTAATTTTCAGAATTAATTACCCAATGTATCTGTGACCCAAACGTAAATAATAATAATTTTTATCACAACTACTTTGCTCGTAATCGCACATGAAGCAAAATCATCACATTCTATCACCTAAAAACAACGTAAACTCTAAGTTTCAAAAATCCTCTTGAACAAACTAAAATAGATAGAGGGCTGTAATTTTCAGAATTAATTACCCAATGTATCTGTGACCCAAACGTAAATAATAATAATTTTATCACAACTACTTTGCTCGTAATCGCACATGAAGCAAAATCATAACATTCTATCACCTAAAAACAACTTAAACTCTTAAGTTTCAAAAATCCTCTTGAACAAACTAAAATAGATAGAGGCCTGTAATTTTCAGAATTAATTACCCAATGTATCTGTGACCCAAACGTAAATAATAATAATTTTTATCACAACTACTTTGCTCGTAATCGCACATGAAGCAAAATCATAACATTCTATCACCTAAAAACAACGTAAACTCTAAGTTTCAAAAATCCTCTTGAACAAACTAAAATAGATAGAGGCCTGTAATTTTCAGAATTAATTACCCAATGTATCTGTGACCTAAACGTGTATAATAATAATTTTTATCCCAACTACTTTGCTCGTAATCGCACATGAAGCAAAATCATAACATTCTATCACCTAAAAACAACGTAAACTCTTAAGTTTCAAAAATCCTCTTGAACAAACTAAAATAGATAGAGGCCTGTAATTTTCAGAATTAATTACCCAATGTATCTGTGACCCAAACGTAAATAATAATAATTTTTATCACAACTACTTTGCTCGTAATCGCACATGAAGCAAAATCATAACATTCTATCACCTAAAAACAACGTAAACTCTAAGTTTCAAAAATCCTCTTGAACAAACTAAAATAGATAGAGGCCTGTAATTTTCAGAATTAATTACCCAATGTATCTGTGACCTAAACGTGTATAATAATAATTTTTATCCCAACTACTTTTCTCGTAATCGCACATGAAGCAAAATCATAACATTCTATCACCTAAAAACAACGTAAACTCTAAGTTTCAAAAATCTTCTTGAACAAACTAAAATAGATAGAGGCCTGTAATTTTCAGAATTAATTACCCAATGTATCTGTGACCCAAACGTAAATAATAATAATTTTTATCCCAACTACTTTTCTCGTAATCGCAGATGAAGCAAAATCATAACATTCTATCACCTAAAAACAACGTAATCTCTAAGTTTAAAAAATCCTCCTGAACAAACTAAAATAGATAGAGGGCTGTAATTTTCAGAATTAATTAACCAAGGTATCTGCGACCTAAACGTGAATAATAATAATTTTTATTCCAACTACTTTGCTCGTAATCGCACATGAAGCAAAATCATAACATTCTATCACCTAAAAACAACGTAAACTCCAAGTTTGAGAAATCCTTCTGAACAAACTAAAATAGATAGAGGGCTGTAATTTTCAGAATTAATTACCCAATGTATCTGTGACCCAAACGTAAATAATAATAATTTTTATCACAACTACTTTGCTCGTAATCGCACATGAAGCAAAATCATAACATTCTATCACCTAAAAACAACGTAAACTCTAAGTTTCAAAAATCCTCTTGAACAAACTAAAATAGATAGAGGCCTGTAATTTTCAGAATTAATTACCCAATGTATCTGTGACCCAAACGTAAATAATAATAATTTTTATCACAACTACTTTGCTCGTAATCGCACATGAAGCAAAATCATAACATTCTATCACCTAAAAACAACGTAAACTCCAAGTTTGAGAAATCCTTCTGAACAAACTAAAATAGATAGAGGGCTGTAATTTTCAGAATTAATTACCCAATGTATCTGTGACCCAAACGTAAATAATAATAATTTTTATCACAACTACTTTGCTCGTAATCGCACATGAAGCAAAATCATAACATTCTATCACCTAAAAACAACGTAAACTCTAAGTTTCAAAAATCCTCTTGAACAAACTAAAATAGATAGAGGCCTGTAATTTTCAGAATTAATTACCCAATGTATCTGTGACCCAAACGTAAATAATAATAATTTTTATCACAACTACTTTGCTCGTAATCGCACATGAAGCAAAATCATAACATTCTATCACCTAAAAACACCGTAAACTCCAAGTTTGAGAAATCCTTCTGAACAAACTAAAATAGATAGAGGGCTGTAATTTTCAGAATTAATTACCCAATGTATCTGTGACCCAAACGTAAATAATAATAATTTTTATCACAACTACTTTGCTCGTAATCGCACATGAAGCAAAATCATAACATTCTATCACCTAAAAACAACGTAAACTCCAAGTTTGAGAAATCCTTCTGAACAAACTAAAATAGATAGAGGGCTGTAATTTTCAGAATTAATTACCCAATGTATCTGTGACCCAAACGTAAATAATAATAATTTTTATCACAACTACTTTGCTCGTAATCGCACATGAAGCAAAATCATAACATTCTATCACCTAAAAACAACGTAAACTCCAAGTTTGAGAAATCCTTCTGAACAAACTAAAATAGATAGAGGGCTGTAATTTTCAGAATTAATTACCCAATGTATCTGTGACCCAAACGTAAATAATAATAATTTTTATCACAACTACTTTGCTCGTAATCGCACATGAAGCAAAATCATAACATTCTATCACCTAAAAACAACGTAAACTCCAAGTTTGAGAAATCCTTCTGAACAAACTAAAATAGATAGAGGGCTGTAATTTTCAGAATTAATTACCCAATGTATCTGTGACCCAAACGTAAATAATAATAATTTTTATCACAACTACTTTGCTCGTAATCGCACATGAAGCAAAATCATAACATTCTATCACCTAAAAACAACGTAAACTCTAAGTTTCAAAAATCCTGTTGAACAAACTAAAATAGATAGAGGGCTGTAATTTTCAGAATTAATTACCCAATGTATCTGTGACCCAAACGTAAATAATAATAATTTTTATCACAACTACTTTGCTCGTAATCGCACATGAAGCAAAATCATAACATTCTATCACCTAAAAACAACGTAAACTCCAAGTTTGAGAAATCCTTCTGAACAAACTAAAATAGAGGGCTGTAATTTTCAGAATTAATTACCCAATGTATCTGTGACCCAAACGTAAATAATAATAATTTTTATCACAACTACTTTGCTCGTAATCGCACATGAAGCAAAATCATAACATTCTATCACCTAAAAACAACGTAAACTCTAAGTTTCAAAAATCCTCTTGAACAAACTAAAATAGATAGAGGGCTGTAATTTTCAGAATTAATTACCCAATGTATCTGTGACCCAAACGTAAATAATAATAATTTTATCACAACTACTTTGCTCGTAATCGCACATGAAGCAAAATCATAACATTCTATCACCTAAAAACAACGTAAACTCTTAAGTTTCAAAAATCCTCTTGAACAAACTAAAATAGATAGAGGCCTGTAATTTTCAGAATTAATTACCCAATGTATCTGTGACCTAAACGTGTATAATAATAATTTTTATCCCAACTACTTTTCTCGTAATCGCACATGAAGCAAAATCATAACATTCTATCACCTAAAAACAACGTAAACTCTAAGTTTCAAAAATCCTCTTGAACAAACTAAAATAGATAGAGGCCTGTAATTTTCAGAATTAATTACCCAATGTATCTGTGACCCAAACGTAAATAATAATAATTTTTATCACAACTACTTTGCTCGTAATCGCACATGAAGCAAAATCATAACATTCTATCACCTAAAAACAACGTAAACTCCAAGTTTGAGAAATCCATCTGAACAAACTAAAATAGATAGAGGGCTGTAATTTTCAGAATTAATTACCCAATGTATCTGTGACCCAAACGTAAATAATAATAATTTTTATCACAACTACTTTGCTCGTAATCGCACATGAAGCAAAATCATAACATTCTATCACCTAAAAACAACGTAAACTCCAAGTTTGAGAAATCCTTCTGAACAAACTAAAATAGATAGAGGGCTGTAATTTTCAGAATTAATTACCAATGTATCTGCGACCTAAACGTGAATAATAATAATTCTTATCCCAACTACTTTGCTCGTAATTGCACAAGAAGCAAAAGCATAACATTCTATCACCTAAGAATAACCTAAACTCCAAGTCTCAAAAATCCTCCTGAACAAACTAAAATAGATAGAGGGCTGTAATTTTCAGAATTAATTACCCAATGTATCTGTGACCCAAACGTAAATAATAATAATTTTTATCACAACTACTTTGCTCGTAATCGCACATGAAGCAAAATCATAACATTCTATCACCTAAAAACAACGTAAACTCCAAGTTTGAGAAATCCTTCTGAACAAACTAAAATAGATAGAGGGCTGTAATTTTCAGAATTAATTACCCAATGTATCTGTGACCCAAACGTAAATAATAATAATTTTTATCACAACTACTTTGCTCGTAATCGCACATGAAGCAAAATCATAACATTCTATCACCTAAAAACAACGTAAACTCCAAGTTTGAGAAATCCTTCTGAACAAACTAAAATAGATAGAGGCCTGTAATTTTCAGAATTAATTACCCAATGTATCTGTGACCCAAACGTAAATAATAATAATTTTTATCACAACTACTTTGCTCGTAATCGCACATGAAGCAAAATCATAACATTCTATCACCTAAAAACAACGTAAACTCTAAGTTTCAAAAATCCTCTTGAACAAACTAAAAT
This sequence comes from Aphodius sticticus, assembly GCA_963966075.1. Classification (NCBI taxonomy): domain Eukaryota; kingdom Metazoa; phylum Arthropoda; class Insecta; order Coleoptera; family Scarabaeidae; genus Aphodius; species Aphodius sticticus. The sequence goes on from OZ014510.1 coordinate 1,883,808, forward strand.
AGATAGAGGCCTGTAATTTTCAGAATTAATTACCCAATGTATCTGTGACCCAAACGTAAATAATAATAATTTTTATCACAACTACTTTGCTCGAAATCGCACATGAGGCAAAATCATAACATTCTATCACCTAAAAACAACGTAAACTCCAAGTTTGAGAAATCCTTCTGAACAAACTAAAATAGATAGAGGGCTGTAATTTTCAGAATTAATTACCCAATGTATCTGTGACCCAAACGTAAATAATAATAATTTTTATCACAACTACTTTGCTCGTAATCGCACATGAAGCAAAATCATAACATTCTATCACCTAAAAACAACGTAAACTCCAAGTTTGAGAAATCCTTCTGAACAAACTAAAATAGATAGAGGGCTGTAATTTTCAGAATTAATTACCCAATGTATCTGTGACCCAAACGTAAATAATAATAATTTTTATCACAACTACTTTGCTCGTAATCGCACATGAAGCAAAATCATAACATTCTATCACCTAAAAACAACGTAAACTCTAAGTTTCAAAAATCCTCTTGAACAAACTAAAATAGATAGAGGGCTGTAATTTTCAGAATTAATTACCCAATGTATCTGTGACCCAAACGTAAATAATAATAATTTTTATCACAACTACTTTGCTCGTAATCGCACATGAAGCAAAATCATAACATTCTATCACCTAAAAACAACGTAAACTCCAAGTTTGAGAAATCCTTCTGAACAAACTAAAATAGATAGAGGGCTGTAATTTTCAGAATTAATTGCCCAATGTATCTGTGACCCAAACGTAAATAATAATAATTTTTATCACAACTACTTTGCTCGTAATCGCACATGAAGCAAAATCATAACATTCTATCACCTAAAAACACCGTAAACTCCAAGTTTGAGAAATCCTTCTGAACAAACTAAAATAGATAGAGGGCTGTAATTTTCAGAATTAATTACCCAATGTATCTGTGACCCAAACGTAAATAATAATAATTTTTATCACAACTACTTTGCTCGTAATCGCACATGAAGCAAAATCATAACATTCTATCACCTAAAAACAACGTAAACTCCAAGTTTGAGAAATCCTTCTGAACAAACTAAAATAGATAGAGGGCTGTAATTTTCAGAATTAATTACCCAATGTATCTGTGACCCAAACGTAAATAATAATAATTTTTATCACAACTACTTTGCTCGTAATCGCACATGAAGCAAAATCATAACATTCTATCACCTAAAAACAACGTAAACTCCAAGTTTGAGAAATCCTTCTGAACAAACTAAAATAGATAGAGGGCTGTAATTTTCAGAATTAATTACCCAATGTATCTGTGACCCAAACGTAAATAATAATAATTTTTATCACAACTACTTTGCTCGTAATCGCACATGAAGCAAAATCATAACATTCTATCACCTAAAAACAACGTAAACTCCAAGTTTGAGAAATCCTTCTGAACAAACTAAAATAGATAGAGGGCTGTAATTTTCAGAATTAATTACCCAATGTATCTGTGACCCAAACGTAAATAATAATAATTTTTATCACAACTACTTTGCTCGTAATCGCACATGAAGCAAAATCATAACATTCTATCACCTAAAAACAACGTAAACTCAAAGTTTCAAAAATCCTGTTGAACAAACTAAAATAGATAGAGGGCTGTAATTTTCAGAATTAATTACCCAATGTATCTGTGACCCAAACGTAAATAATAATAATTTTTATCACAACTACTTTGCTCGTAATCGCACATGAAGCAAAATCATAACATTCTATCACCTAAAAACAACGTAAACTCCAAGTTTGAGAAATCCTTCTGAACAAACTAAAATAGATAGAGGGCTGTAATTTTCAGAATTAATTACCCAATGTATCTGTGACCCAAACGTAAATAATAATAATTTTTATCACAACTACTTTGCTCGTAATCGCACATGAAGCAAAATCATAACATTCTATCACCTAAAAACAACGTAAACTCTAAGTTTCAAAAATCCTCTTGAACAAACTAAAATAGATAGAGGGCTGTAATTTTCAGAATTAATTACCCAATGTATCTGTGACCCAAACGTAAATAATAATAATTTTATCACAACTACTTTGCTCGTAATCGCACATGAAGCAAAATCATAACATTCTATCACCTAAAAACAACGTAAACTCTTAAGTTTCAAAAATCCTCTTGAACAAACTAAAATAGATAGAGGCCTGTAATTTTCAGAATTAATTACCCAATGTATCTGTGACCCAAACGTAAATAATAATAATTTTTATCACAACTACTTTGCTCGTAATCGCACATGAAGCAAAATCATAACATTCTATCACCTAAAAACAACGTAAACTCTAAGTTTCAAAAATCCTCTTGAACAAACTAAAATAGATAGAGGCCTGTAATTTTCAGAATTAATTACCCAATGTATCTGTGACCTAAACGTGTATAATAATAATTTTTATCCCAACTACTTTTCTCGTAATCGCACATGAAGCAAAATCATAACATTCTATCACCTAAAAACAACGTAAACTCTAAGTTTCAAAAATCCTCTTGAACAAACTAAAATAGATAGAGGCCTGTAATTTTCAGAATTAATTACCCAATGTATCTGTGACCCAAACGTAAATAATAATAATTTTTATCACAACTACTTTGCTCGTAATCGCACATGAAGCAAAACCATAACATTCTATCACCTAAAAACAACGTAAACTCCAAGTTTGAGAAATCCTTCTGAACAAACTAAAATAGATAGAGGGCTGTAATTTTCAGAATTAATTACCAATGTATCTGCGACCTAAACGTGAATAATAATAATTCTTATCCCAACTACTTTGCTCGTAATTGCACAAGAAGCAAAAGCATAACATTCTATCACCTAAGAATAACCTAAACTCCAAGTCTCAAAAATCCTCCTGAACAAACTAAAATAGATAGAGGGCTGTAATTTTCAGAATTAATTACCCAATGTATCTGTGACCCAAACGTAAATAATAATAATTTTTATCACAACTACTTTGCTCGTAATCGCACATGAAGCAAAATCATAACATTCTATCACCTAAAAACAACGTAAACTCCAAGTTTGAGAAATCCTTCTGAACAAACTAAAATAGATAGAGGGCTGTAATTTTCAGAATTAATTACCCAATGTATCTGTGACCCAAACGTAAATAATAATAATTTTTATCACAACTACTTTGCTCGTAATCGCACATGAAGCAAAATCATAACATTCTATCACCTAAAAACAACGTAAACTCCAAGTTTGAGAAATCCTTCTGAACAAACTAAAATAGATAGAGGCCTGTAATTTTCAGAATTAATTACCCAATGTATCTGTGACCCAAACGTAAATAATAATAATTTTTATCACAACTACTTTGCTCGTAATCGCACATGAAGCAAAATCATAACATTCTATCACCTAAAAACAACGTAAACTCTAAGTTTCAAAAATCCTCTTGAACAAACTAAAATAGATAGAGGCCTGTAATTTTCAGAATTAATTACCCAATGTATCTGTGACCCAAACGTAAATAATAATAATTTTTATCACAACTACTTTGCTCGAAATCGCACATGAAGCAAAATCATAACATTCTATCACCTAAAAACAACGTAAACTCCAAGTTTGAGAAATCCTTCTGAACAAACTAAAATAGATAGAGGGCTGTAATTTTCAGAATTAATTACCCAATGTATCTGTGACCCAAACGTAAATAATAATAATTTTTATCACAACTACTTTGCTCGTAATCGCACATGAAGCAAAATCATAACATTCTATCACCTAAAAACAACGTAAACTCCAAGTTTGAGAAATCCTTCTGAACAAACTAAAATAGATAGAGGGCTGTAATTTTCAGAATTAATTACCCAATGTATCTGTGACCCAAACGTAAATAATAATAATTTTTATCACAACTACTTTGCTCGTAATCGCACATGAAGCAAAATCATAACATTCTATCACCTAAAAACAACGTAAACTCTAAGTTTCAAAAATCCTCTTGAACAAACTAAAATAGATAGAGGGCTGTAATTTTCAGAATTAATTACCCAATGTATCTGTGACCCAAACGTAAATAATAATAATTTTTATCACAACTACTTTGCTCGTAATCGCACATGAAGCAAAATCATAACATTCTATCACCTAAAAACAACGTAAACTCCAAGTTTGAGAAATCCTTCTGAACAAACTAAAATAGATAGAGGGCTGTAATTTTCAGAATTAATTACCCAATGTATCTGTGACCCAAACGTAAATAATAATAATTTTTATCACAACTACTTTTCTCGTAATCGCACATGAAGCAAAATCATAACATTCTATCACCTAAAAACAACGTAAACTCTAAGTTTCAAAAATCCTCTTGAACAAACTAAAATAGATAGAGGCCTGTAATTTTCAGAATTAATTACCCAATGTATCTGTGACCTAAACGTGTATAATAATAATTTTTATCCCAACTACTTTTCTCGTAATCGCACATGAAGCAAAATCATAACATTCTATCACCTAAAAACAACGTAAACTCTAAGTTTCAAAAATCCTCTTGAACAAACTAAAATAGATAGAGGCCTGTAATTTTCAGAATTAATTACCCAATGTATCTGTGACCCAAACGTAAATAATAATAATTTTTATCACAACTACTTTGCTCGTAATCGCACATGAAGCAAAATCATAACATTCTATCACCTAAAAACAACGTAAACTCCAAGTTTGAGAAATCCTTCTGAACAAACTAAAATAGATAGAGGGCTGTAATTTTCAGAATTAATTACCCAATGTATCTGTGACCCAAACGTAAATAATAATAATTTTTATCACAACTACTTTGCTCGTAATCGCACATGAAGCAAAATCAAAACATTCTATCACCTAAAAACAACGTAAACTCCAAGTTTGAGAAATCCTTCTGAACAAACTAAAATAGATAGAGGGCTGTAATTTTCAGAATTAATTACCCAATGTATCTGTGACCCAAACGTAAGTAATAATAATTTTTATCACAACTACTTTGCTCGTAATCGCACATGAAGCAAAATCATAACATTCTATCACCTAAAAACAACGTAAACTCCAAGTTTGAGAAATCCTTCTGAACAAACTAAAATAGATAGAGGGCTGTAATTTTCAGAATTAATTACCAATGTATCTGCGACCTAAACGTGAATAATAATAATTCTTATCCCAACTACTTTGCTCGTAATTGCACAAGAAGCAAAAGCATAACATTCTATCACCTAAGAATAACCTAAACTCCAAGTCTCAAAAATCCTCCTGAACAAACTAAAATAGATAGAGGGCTGTAATTTTCAGAATTAATTACCCAATGTATCTGTGACCCAAACGTAAATAATAATAATTTTTATCACAACTACTTTGCTCGTAATCGCACATGAAGCAAAATCATAACATTCTATCACCTAAAAACAACGTAAACTCCAAGTTTGAGAAATCCTTCTGAACAAACTAAAATAGATAGAGGGCTGTAATTTTCAGAATTAATTACCCAATGTATCTGTGACCCAAACGTAAATAATAATAATTTTTATCACAACTACTTTGCTCGTAATCGCACATGAAGCAAAATCATAACATTCTATCACCTAAAAACAACGTAAACTCCAAGTTTGAGAAATCCTTCTGAACAAACTAAAATAGATAGAGGCCTGTAATTTTCAGAATTAATTACCCAATGTATCTGTGACCCAAACGTAAATAATAATAATTTTTATCACAACTACTTTGCTCGTAATCGCACATGAAGCAAAATCATAACATTCTATCACCTAAAAACAACGTAAACTCTAAGTTTCAAAAATCCTCTTGAACAAACTAAAATAGATAGAGGCCTGTAATTTTCAGAATTAATTACCCAATGTATCTGTGACCCAAACGTAAATTTTTTTTTTTTTTTTTATTAATAAGCATAAGATGCTTAACATATTGAAACTAATCTAAAAGATTAACCATCAATTTAAATCTGAATTCTTAAAACTAGGTACTTGTCTCTAATAGGCTATCCACTGATGTCCCTATATTTACTTTGTCCCAAACAAGAAGCACTAACACGTCACTCACTGTGCTCTGCTTTTTACACATTTCACTGATTCACTAGTTCGAAGGGTTTAGTTCTTTTTAGTCTTCTCACTAGATTCTGGTTGTCCAGTAGCTGCAGGGCCTCTACGTTGACGTGATGGCTTAGGCGAGATTCATGCTTAGTGGCGAGTCTTTTTATCTCTTGGATGACTTGTGGGACACCAAGATCACGGTGCAGGTCACTATTCCGTATGTACCAAGGAGCGTTAACCATATTCCTTAGTACTTTATTTTGGAAGGTCTGGATTCCTTGTATATTGGAGCTTTTTGCGCAGCCCCAAAGCTGGATGCCGTATAACCAAATCGGTTTTAGTACTTGGTTGTAGACTTGTAGTTTGTTCTGTACTGACAACTGAGAGTTTCTTCCCAGAAGCCAGTACAGTTCTCTGTATTTGAGGCCAAGCTCTACTCTTTTCTTCTTAACATGTTCTTTCCACCTTAGTTTTGTATCCAGTGTCATACCCAAATACTTTGCAGTGTTCGCATATGGAACTATGGCGTCGTTAATCTTGACATGAGGTATGTCCTCGATTCTTTTGTTTGTGAAGTTAATGTGGACAGATTTCAGTTCGTTGAGCTTGGTCTTCCATTTTCTGGTCCATTTGTATATTTTGTTACTAGCTTGTTGAAGATTCCTGGTAGATTCACCAATAGTTGATCCCACTGCCATTAGAGCCGTGTCATCTGCGAATGTGGCCACTGTTACATTTTCCATCTGTGGAAGGTCACTTGTATATAGTAGATAGAGAATTGGTCCCAATACACTACCCTGGGGTACCCCAGCTTTGACTTCTTTTAGTTCCGAGTATTCATCGATCTGTTTTATTCTGAATAGTCTATCAGATATATAGGATGTTAGCAGCTCGACGTATTGTAAAGGTAGCATACTCTTTAGTTTGTGTATCAATCCTTCATGCCAAACCTTATCGAACGCTTGTGTCACATCAAGAAAGATTGTTGAGCAAATAAGCTTTTCTTCTAATGCTTTCTCTATGATATCTGTTATTCTATGGACTTGATCTATAGTGGAATGCTTTTCTCTAAAACCAAATTGGTGATTAGGAATTAGTTCTTTTCTCTCAATGATAGGTTTCATTCTCTTTAGAAGCAACTTTTCAAAGAGTTTCGATATCATTGGTAACAGTGATATTGGGCGATATGATTTGGCCTCGGTCGGTGGTTTGCCTAGTTTTGGTATCATGATGACTTCTGCTACTTTCCAGACATGTGGGATGTATTTTAATCTGAACGATGCATTTATTAGGTACGTCAGCATAACAATACCTTTCTTAGGTAATTGCTTAAGAACTTCTCCTGTGATAAGATCATATCCAGGTGCCTTCTTTGGATTCAGGTTTGTCTTGATTTCTCTGGCAACTTCCTTTGGAGTAACTAGCTGTATGGCTTCTTCATCATAGGTTATATCTTCATTCGTGATTGGCTCTGATTCGATGTTGTGTGGCTGGAAGATTTCTGTTAGATGTTCTGCAAAAATTTCAGCCTTCTGTTTATTGTTTCTTGCCCAGGTACCGTCTCTTCGTCTTATAGGTGGGACATGGGCCACTGGCCTCTTGTATTTCCTCACTGCTTTCCACAGCGAGTAATCTGTTTCTTTATCGGGAGTCAATTTGGTTAAGAAGGATTCCAATGATGCCTCTTTTAGTTTTTGAATTTCGCGTTTAAGTTGTTGGGATTTATTATTAAGTATGGTTTTGTCAGCTGGATCTCGTGACTGTTGCCATCTTCTTCTAGCTTGTCTTTTTTGCTTGACCATTTCTCTAATTTCCATAGGATAATTATTTCCAATAGTTCTGTGGGTGATTTCTTTAGTGTTGTTCCAAGCGGCTTTCTGGATGGTGTTGATGAATTTCTCGGCTTCTACGTCGAGCTGATCTCTGGTTTTAAGCTGGATATTTAGCTGTATAGTGTTTTCAAGCTCTATTTTAAAGCTTACCCAGTCTGTAGTTTTATTGGTCAAGGTTGGGGTACATTCCTTTTTGATTATGCTTTCGCTTAGAGTCATTAGTATTGCAGAGTGATCAGAGTCCAGATCAAAGTTCTCCTCAATATCAATGAAGTTCGGCGAAAATTTTCTTGTTATAAAGAAGTCTAAAAGATCCGGGGTTTTGTCCTGGTCAGTAGGCCAATAGGTTGGGTTACCTGTGGAATGGAATCGACATCCTCTTTCTTGGATTGCGTTTCTCAGCTCTCTCCCTTTTGTGGTTATCAGTCTGGAGCCCCAGTCTGTATGTTTGGCGTTATAATCACCACCCAGTATAAACCTTTCTCCGAGATGTTCTAAGAATTTATTATAATCTGTTTTCTTGAGATTAAACCTTGGGGGGCAATATATCGCACCTACAGTAAAATTCTGTTTGGTTGATTTTATACCAACGACCGTAAGTTGTACTTCTGCGCTCTTGAGATGGCACTCCTCATAGTGATTTATGCTATTTTTTATTATTACGGCACTTCCTCCTCTAGCTTGGTTATCCGGATGACATACTTCGTACACCTGATATCCCTTCAGCTTTAGATATGTCTGATTTGTTGAGTGTGTTTCTGAAACAAGACATATATCGATTTTATGTGTGTTTAGAAAAACTTCTATTTCCAATTTTCTGTTTCGTATACCGTTGGCATTCCAAGTTGCGATTCGTAAATCATTAGTCATCTTATGTGTGTGTCTTTTACTGTTCTAGCTTAGATAATCTCTCTTCGATTTTGTCCATCCTTTCTAGAATTTTTTGTAGCAGCTGCATAGTAGCGTCACCTGAAGTTGATGGCTTGTCCTTTTTTGAGGAATCTGTCGCTTGAGCATATGTTGTGCTTGTATTTGTTTTTTTAATTGGTTTTGATTTTGGGATGTTACCTGCACGCTGTTGTTGACCCACTTTTGGTTGGGTTGGTAAGTTGGGTAGCCCTTTCTGGTCTCTGATTCGTTGTATTTCTTTTGCCACCATACAGCCTCTGTAGTTTGCAGGGTGAGCATCTCCACAGTTCCAGCATTTTGGTGGTACCTCTTTTGGTTTCTTGCATTCTGTCGAAAAATGTTTTCCCGCGCATTTAACGCATCGGGGTTCTTTGTTGCAGAATCGGTGGGTGTGTCCAAAAGCTTGACATCTTTTGCATTGCGGTACCTGTTTAGGCGTTCTTACCGCCTCTATTTCTACCTTCATTCCTAAGATGGATTTAATATTATAGATTTTCTTAATATCTTCCTCGTTACTAAACGTAAGCATAAACATCGGTAGTGGAGTTTTATCGCTTCGTTTTAGTATATTCGTGGCGTCAATTATAGAATAGCCGCCTTCTTTTAGTTCTTTCACTATGTCTTCATTTTTGCAGGTTGGATGTAGGCGCCTGACCATGACCTTAATTGGTCTTGTTTGTTTGTTTTCATAAGTGTACCAGTTTACTTTTTGTTCATTTAGCAGTTCGGTAAGTTTCCTGTATTCATCGATTTTCTCTACGTTGAGTTTTATATCGCCAGAATTCATTAGCGTAGCTTTGTACTTGAATTCTTTATTGTTTAAAGAATTTCGCATTGACTCGTAGTTTGTTACTTGGCTCACAATGACAGGTGGTGGCAAGAACGTTTTGTCTTTTTTTGTTTCTTTATTTTGATTTGTGTTTGTGGCCAAACGTAAATAATAATAATTTTTATCACAACTACTTTGCTCGAAATCGCACATGAAGCAAAATCATAACATTCTATCACCTAAAAACAACGTAAACTCCAAGTTTGAGAAATCCTTCTGAACAAACTAAAATAGATAGAGGGCTGTAATTTTCAGAATTAATTACCCAATGTATCTGTGACCCAAACGTAAATAATAATAATTTTTATCACAACTACTTTGCTCGTAATCGCACATGAAGCAAAATCATAACATTCTATCACCTAAAAACAACGTAAACTCCAAGTTTGAGAAATCCTTCTGAACAAACTAAAATAGATAGAGGGCTGTAATTTTCAGAATTAATTACCCAATGTATCTGTGACCCAAACGTAAATAATAATAATTTTTATCACAACTACTTTGCTCGTAATCGCACATGAAGCAAAATCATAACATTCTATCACCTAAAAACAACGTAAACTCTAAGTTTCAAAAATCCTCTTGAACAAACTAAAATAGATAGAGGGCTGTAATTTTCAGAATTAATTACCCAATGTATCTGTGACCCAAACGTAAATAATAATAATTTTTATCACAACTACTTTGCTCGTAATCGCACATGAAGCAAAATCATAACATTCTATCACCTAAAAACAACGTAAACTCCAAGTTTGAGAAATCCTTCTGAACAAACTAAAATAGATAGAGGGCTGTAATTTTCAGAATTAATTACCCAATGTATCTGTGACCCAAACGTAACTAATAATAATTTTTATCACAACTACTTTTCTCGTAATCGCACATGAAGCAAAATCATAACATTCTATCACCTAAAAACAACGTAAACTCTAAGTTTCAAAAATCCTCTTGAACAAACTAAAATAGATAGAGGCCTGTAATTTTCAGAATTAATTACCCAATGTATCTGTGACCTAAACGTGTATAATAATAATTTTTATCCCAACTACTTTTCTCGTAATCGCACATGAAGCAAAATCATAACATTCTATCACCTAAAAACAACGTAAACTCTAAGTTTCAAAAATCCTCTTGAACAAACTAAAATAGATAGAGGCCTGTAATTTTCAGAATTAATTACCCAATGTATCTGTGACCCAAACGTAAATAATAATAATTTTTATCACAACTACTTTGCTCGTAATCGCACATGAAGCAAAATCATAACATTCTATCACCTAAAAACAACGTAAACTCCAAGTTTGAGAAATCCTTCTGAACAAACTAAAATAGATAGAGGGCTGTAATTTTCAGAATTAATTACCCAATGTATCTGTGACCCAAACGTAAATAATAATAATTTTTATCACAACTACTTTGCTCGTAATCGCACATGAAGCAAAATCATAACATTCTATCACCTAAAAACAACGTAAACTCCAAGTTTGAGAAATCCTTCTGAACAAACTAAAATAGATAGAGGGCTGTAATTTTCAGAATTAATTACCCAATGTATCTGTGACCCAAACGTAAATAATAATAATTTTTATCACAACTACTTTGCTCGTAATCGCACATGAAGCAAAATCATAACATTCTATCACCTAAAAACAACGTAAACTCCAAGTTTGAGAAATCCTTCTGAACAAACTAAAATAGATAGAGGGCTGTAATTTTCAGAATTAATTACCCAATGTATCTGTGACCCAAACGTAAATAATAATAATTTTTATCACAACTACTTTGCTCGTAATCGCACATGAAGCAAAATCATAACATTCTATCACCTAAAAACAACGTAAACTCCAAGTTTGAGAAATCCTTCTGAACAAACTAAAATAGATAGAGGGCTGTAATTTTCAGAATTAATTACCCAATGTATCTGTGACCCAAACGTAAATAATAATAATTTTTATCACAACTACTTTTCTCGTAATCGCACATGAAGCAAAATCATAACATTCTATCACCTAAAAACAACGTAAACTCTAAGTTTCAAAAATCCTCTTGAACAAACTAAAATAGATAGAGGCCTGTAATTTTCAGAATTAATTACCCAATGTATCTGTGACCTAAACGTGTATAATAATAATTTTTATCCCAACTACTTTTCTCGTAATCGCACATGAAGCAAAATCATAACATTCTATCACCTAAAAACAACGTAAACTCTAAGTTTCAAAAATCCTCTTGAACAAACTAAAATAGATAGAGGCCTGTAATTTTCAGAATTAATTACCCAATGTATCTGTGACCCAAACGTAAATAATAATAATTTTTATCACAACTACTTTGCTCGTAATCGCACATGAAGCAAAATCATAACATTCTATCACCTAAAAACAACGTAAACTCCAAGTTTGAGAAATCCTTCTGAACAAACTAAAATAGATAGAGGGCTGTAATTTTCAGAATTAATTACCCAATGTATCTGTGACCCAAACGTAAATAATAATAATTTTTATCACAACTACTTTGCTCGTAATCGCACATGAAGCAAAATCATAACATTCTATCACCTAAAAACAACGTAAACTCCAAGTTTGAGAAATCCTTCTGAACAAACTAAAATAGATAGGGGGCTGTAATTTTCAGAATTAATTACCCAATGTATCTGTGACCCAAACGTAAATAATAATAATTTTTATCACAACTACTTTGCTCGTAATCGCACATGAAGCAAAATCATAACATTCTATCACCTAAAAACAACGTAAACTCCAAGTTTGAGAAATCCTTCTGAACAAACTAAAATAGATAGAGGGCTGTAATTTTCAGAATTAATTACCCAATGTATCTGTGACCCAAACGTAAATAATAATAATTTTTATCACAACTACTTTGCTCGTAATCGCACATGAAGCAAAATCATAACATTCTATCACCTAAAAACAACGTAAACTCTAAGTTTGAGAAATCCTTCTGAACAAACTAAAATAGATAGAGGGCTGTAATTTTCAGAATTAATTGCCCAATGTATCTGTGACCCAAACGTAAATAATAATAATTTTTATCACAACTACTTTGCTCGTAATCGCACATGAAGCAAAATCATAACATTCTATCACCTAAAAACAACGTAAACTCTAAGTTTCAAAAATCCTCTTGAACAAACTAAAATAGATAGAGGCCTGTAATTTTCAGAATTAATTACCCAATGTATCTGTGACCTAAACGTGTATAATAATAATTTTTATCCCAACTACTTTTCTCGTAATCGCACATGAAGCAAAATCATAACATTCTATCACCTAAAAACAACGTAAACTCTAAGTTTAAAAAATCCTCCTGAACAAACTAAAATAGATAGAGGGCTGTAATCTTCAGAATTAATTAACCAATGTATCTGCGACCTAAACGTGAATAATAATAATTCTTATCCCAACTACTTTGCTCGTAATTCCACAAGAAGCAAAAGCATAACATTCTATCACCTAAGAATAACCTAAACTCCAAGTCTCAAAAATCCTCCTGAACAAACTAAAATAGATAGAGGGCTGTAATTTTCAGAATTAATTAACCAATGTATCTGCGACCTAAACGTGAATAATAATAATTCTTATCCCAACTACTTTGCTCGTAATTGCACAAGAAGCAAAAGCATAACATTCTATCACCTAAGAATAACCTAAACTCCAAGTCTCAAAAATCCTCCTGAACAAACTAAAATAGATAGAGGGCTGTAATTTTCAGAATTAATTACCCAATGTATCTGTGACCCAAACGTAAATAATAATAATTTTTATCACAACTACTTTGCTCGTAATCGCACATGAAGCAAAATCATAACATTCTATCACCTAAAAACAACGTAAACTCCAAGTTTGAGAAATCCTTCTGAACAAACTAAAATAGATAGAGGGCTGTAATTTTCAGAATTAATTACCCAATGTATCTGTGACCCAAACGTAAATAATAATAATTTTTATCACAACTACTTTGCTCGTAATCGCACATGAAGCAAAATCATAACATTCTATCACCTAAAAACAACGTAAACTCCAAGTTTGAGAAATCCTTCTGAACAAACTAAAATAGATAGAGGGCTGTAATTTTCAGAATTAATTACCCAATGTATCTGTGACCCAAACGTAAATAATAATAATTTTTATCACAACTACTTTGCTCGTAATCGCACATGAAGCAAAATCATAACATTCTATCACCTAAAAACAACGTAAACTCTAAGTTTCAAAAATCCTCTTGAACAAACTAAAATAGATAGAGGCCTGTAATTTTCAGAATTAATTACCCAATGTATCTGTGACCCAAACGTAAATAATAATAATTTTTATCACAACTACTTTGCTCGTAATCGCACATGAAGCAAAATCATAACATTCTATCACCTAAAAACAACGTAAACTCCAAGTTTGAGAAATCCTTCTGAACAAACTAAAATAGATAGAGGGCTGTAATTTTCAGAATTAATTACCCAATGTATCTGTGACCCAAACGTAAATAATAATAATTTTTATCACAACTACTTTGCTCGTAATCGCACATGAAGCAAAATCATAACATTCTATCACCTAAAAACAACGTAAACTCTAAGTTTCAAAAATCCTCTTGAACAAACTAAAATAGATAGAGGCCTGTAATTTTCAGAATTAATTACCCAATGTATCTGTGACCCAAACGTAAATAATAATAATTTTTATCACAACTACTTTGCTCGTAATCGCACATGAAGCAAAATCATAACATTCTATCACCTAAAAACAACGTAAACTCCAAGTTTGAGAAATCCTTCTGAACAAACTAAAATAGATAGAGGGCTGTAATTTTCAGAATTAATTACCCAATGTATCTGTGACCCAAACGTAAATAATAATAATTTTTATCACAACTACTTTGCTCGTAATCGCACATGAAGCAAAATCATAACATTCTATCACCAAAAAACAACGTAAACTCCAAGTTTGAGAAATCCTTCTGAACAAACTAAAATAGATAGAGGGCTGTAATTTTCAGAATTAATTACCCAATGTATCTGTGACCCAAACGTAAATAATAATAATTTTTATCACAACTACTTTGCTCGTAATCGCACATGAAGCAAAATCATAACATTCTATCACCTAAAAACAACGTAAACTCTTAAGTTTCAAAAATCCTCTTGAACAAACTAAAATAGATAGAGGCCTGTAATTTTCAGAATTAATTACCCAATGTATCTGTGACCCAAACGTAAATAATAATAATTTTTATCACAACTACTTTGCTCGTAATCGCACATGAAGCAAAATCATAACATTCTATCACCTAAAAACAACGTAAACTCTAAGTTTCAAAAATCCTCTTGAACAAACTAAAATAGATAGAGGCCTGTAATTTTCAGAATTAATTACCCAATGTATCTGTGACCTAAACGTGTATAATAATAATTTTTATCCCAACTACTTTTCTCGTAATCGCACATGAAGCAAAATCATAACATTCTATCACCTAAAAACAACGTAAACTCTAAGTTTCAAAAATCCTCTTGAACAAACTAAAATAGATAGAGACCTGTAATTTTCAGAATTAATTACCCAATGTATCTGTGACCCAAACGTAAATAATAATAATTTTTATCACAACTACTTTGCTCGTAATCGCACATGAAGCCAAATCATAACATTCTATCACCTAAAAACAACGTAAACTCCAAGTTTGAGAAACCCTTCTGAACAAACTAAAATAGATAGAGGGCTGTAATTTTCAGAATTAATTACCCAATGTATCTGTGACCCAAACGTAAATAATAATAATTTTTATCACAACTACTTTGCTCGTAATCGCACATGAAGCAAAATCATAACATTCTATCACCGAAAAACAACGTAAACTCCAAGTTTGAGAAATCCTTCTGAACAAACTAAAATAGATAGAGGGCTGTAATTTTCAGAATTAATTACCCAATGTATCTGTGACCCAAACGTAAATAATAATAATTTTTATCACAACTACTTTGCTCGTAATCGCACATGAAGCAAAATCATAACATTCTATCACCTAAAAACAACGTAAACTCCAAGTTTGAGAAATCCTTCTGAACAAACTAAAATAGATAGAGGGCTGTAATTTTCAGAATTAATTACCCAATGTATCTGTGACCCAAACGTAAATAATAATAATTTTTATCACAACTACTTTGCTCGTAATCGCACATGAAGCAAAATCATAACATTCTATCACCTAAAAACAACGTAAACTCTAAGTTTCAAAAATCCTCTTGAACAAACTAAAATAGATAGAGGGCTGTAATTTTCAGAATTAATTACCCAATGTATCTGTGACCCAAACGTAAATAATAATAATTTTTATCACAACTACTTTGCTCGTAATCGCACATGAAGCAAAATCATAACATTCTATCACCTAAAAACAACGTAAAATCTTAAGTTTCAAAAATCCTCTTGAACAAACTAAAATAGATAGAGGCCTGTAATTTTCAGAATTAATTACCCAATGTATCTGTGACCCAAACGTAAATAATAATAATTTTTATCACAACTACTTTGCTCGTAATCGCACATGAAGCAAAATCATAACATTCTATCACCTAAAAACAACGTAAACTCCAAGTTTGAGAAATCCTTCTGAACAAACTAAAATAGATAGAGGGCTGTAATTTTCAGAATTAATTACCCAATGTATCTGTGACCCAAACGTAAATAATAATAATTTTTATCACAACTACTTTGCTTGTAATCGCACATGAAGCAAAATCATAACATTCTATCACCTAAAAACAACGTAAACTCTAAGTTTCTAAAATCCTCTTGAACAAACTAAAATAGATAGAGGCCTGTAATTTTCAGAATTAATTACCCAATGTATCTGTGACCTAAACGTGTATAATAATAATTTTTATCCCAACTACTTTTCTCGTAATCGCACATGAAGCAAAATCATAACATTCTATCACCTAAAAACAACGTAAACTCTAAGTTTAAAAAATCCTCCTGAACAAACTAAAATAGATAGAGGGCTGTAATTTTCAGAATTAATTAACCAATGTATCTGCGACCTAAACGTGAATAATAATAATTCTTATCCCAACTACTTTGCTCGTAATTGCACAAGAAGCAAAAGCATAACATTCTATCACCTAAAAACAACGTAAACTCTAAGTTTCTAAAATCCTCTTGAACAAACTAAAATAGATAGAGGCCTGTAATTTTCAGAATTAATTACCCAATGTATCTGTGACCTAAACGTGTATAATAATAATTTTTATCCCAACTACTTTTCTCGTAATCGCACATGAAGCAAAATCATAACATTATATCACCTAAAAACAACGTAAACTCTAAGTCTTAAAAATCCTAATGAACAAACTAAAATAGATAGAGGGCTGTAATTTTCAGAATTAATTAACCAATGTATCTGCGACCTAAACGTGAATAATAATAATTCTTATCCCAACTACTTTGCTCGTAATTGCACAAGAAGCAAAAGCATAACATTCTATCACCTAAGAATAACCTAAACTCCAAGTCTCAAAAATCCTCCTGAACAAACTAAAATAGATAGAGGGCTGTAATTTTCAGAATTAATTACCCAATGTATCTGTGACCTAAACGTGTATAATAATAATTTTTATCCCAACTACTTTTCTCGTAATCGCACATGAAGCAAAATCATAACATTATATCACCTAAAAACAACGTAAACTCTAAGTCTTAAAAATCCTAATGAACAAACTAAAATAGATAGAGGGCTGTAATTTTCAGAATTAATTACCCAATGTATCTGTGACCCAAACGTAAATAATAATAATTTTTATCACAACTACTTTGCTTGTAATCGCACATGAAGCAAAATCATAACATTCTATCACCTAAAAACAACGTAAACTCTAAGTTTCTAAAATCCTCTTGAACAAACTAAAATAGATAGAGGCCTGTAATTTTCAGAATTAATTACCCAATGTATCTGTGACCTAAACGTGTATAATAATAATTTTTATCCCAACTACTTTTCTCGTAATCGCACATGAAGCAAAATCATAACATTCTATCACCTAAAAACAACGTAAACTCTAAGTTTAAAAAATCCTCCTGAACAAACTAAAATAGATAGAGGGCTGTAATTTTCAGAATTAATTAACCAATGTATCTGCGACCTAAACGTGAATAATAATAATTCTTATCCCAACTACTTTGCTCGTAATTGCACAAGAAGCAAAAGCATAACATTCTATCACCTAAGAATAACCTAAACTCCAAGTCTCAAAAATCCTCCTGAACAAACTAAAATAGATAGAGGGCTGTAATTTTCAGAATTAATTACCCAATGTATCTGTGACCTAAACGTGTATAATAATAATTTTTATCACAACTACTTTGCTCGTAATCGCACATGAAGCAAAATCATAACATTCTATCACCTAAAAACAACGTAAACTCCAAGTTTGAGAAATCCTTCTGAACAAACTAAAATAGATAGAGGGCTGTAATTTTCAGAATTAATTACCCAATGTATCTGTGACCCAAACGTAAATAATAATAAATTTTATCACAACTACTTTGCTCGTAATCGCACATGAAGCAAAATCATAACATTCTATCACCTAAAAACAACGTAAACTCCAAGTTTGAGAAATCCTTCTGAACAAACTAAAATAGATAGAGGGCTGTAATTTTCAGAATTAATTACCCAATGTATCTGTGACCCAAACGTAAATAATAATAATTTTTATCACAACTACTTTGCTCGTAATCGCACATGAAGCAAAATCATAACATTCTATCACCTAAAAACAACGTAAACTCCAAGTTTGAGAAATCCTTCTGAACAAACTAAAATAGATAGAGGGCTCTAATTTTCAGAATTAATTACCCAATGTATCTGTGACCCAAACGTAAATAATAATAATTTTTATCACAACTACTTTGCTCGTAATCGCACATGAAGCAAAATCATAACATTCTATCACCTAAAAACAACGTAAACTCTAAGTTTCTAAAATCCTCTTGAACAAACTAAAATAGATAGAGGCCTGTAATTTTCAGAATTAATTACCCAATGTATCTGTGACCTAAACGTGTATAATAATAATTTTTATCCCAACTACTTTTCTCGTAATCGCACATGAAGCAAAATCATAACATTCTATCACCTAAAAACAACGTAAACTCTAAGTTTAAAAAATCCTCCTGAACAAACTAAAATAGATAGACGGCTGTAATTTTCAGAATTAATTAACCAATGTATCTGCGACCTAAACGTGAATAATAATAATTTTTATCACAACTACTTTGCTCGTAATCGCACATGAAGCAAAATCATAACATTCTATCACCTAAAAACAACGTAAACTCTAAGTTTCAAAAATCCTCTTGTACAAACTAAAATAGATAGAGGCCTGTAATTTTCAGAATTAATTACCCAATGTATCTGTGACCTAAACGTGTATAATAATAATTTTTATCCCAACTACTTTTCTCGTAATCGCACATGAAGCAAAATCATAACATTCTATCACCTAAAAACAACGTAAACTCTAAGTTTAAAAAATCCTCCTGAACAAACTAAAATAGATAGAGGGCTGTAATTTTCAGAATTAATTAACCAATGTATCTGCGACCTAAACGTGAATAATAATAATTCTTATCCCAACTACTTTGCTCGTAATTGCACAAGAAGCAAAAGCATAACATTCTATCACCTAAGAATAACCTAAACTCCAAGTCTCAAAAATCCTCCTGAACAAACTAAAATAGATAGAGGGCTGTAATTTTCAGAATTAATTAACCATTGTATCTGCGACCTAAACGTGAATAATAATAATTCTTATCCCAACTACTTTGCTCGTAATTGCACAAGAAGCAAAAGCATAACATTCTATCACCTAAGAATAACCTAAACTCCAAGTCTCAAAAATCCTCCTGAACAAACTAAAATAGATAGAGGGCTGTAATTTTCAGAATTAATTAACCATTGTATCTGCGACCTAAACGTGAATAATAATAATTCTTATCCCAACTACTTTGCTCGTAATTGCACAAGAAGCAAAAGCATAACATTCTATCACCTAAGAATAACCTAAACTCCAAGTCTCAAAAATCCTCCTGAACAAACTAAAATAGATAGAGGGCTGTAATTTTCAGAATTAATTAACCATTGTATCTGCGACCTAAACGTGAATAATAATAATTCTTATCCCAACTACTTTGCTCGTAATTGCACAAGAAGCAAAAGCATAACATTCTATCACCTAAGAATAACCTAAACTCCAAGTCTCAAAAATCCTCCTGAACAAACTAAAATAGATAGAGGGCTGTAATTTTCAGAATTAATTAACCATTGTATCTGCGACCTAAACGTGAATAATAATAATTCTTATCCCAACTACTTTGCTCGTAATTGCACAAGAAGCAAAAGCATAACATTCTATCACCTAAGAATAACCTAAACTCCAAGTCTCAAAAATCCTCCTGAACAAACTAAAATAGATAGAGGGCTGTAATTTTCAGAATTAATTAACCATTGTATCTGCGACCTAAACGTGAATAATAATAATTCTTATCCCAACTACTTTGCTCGTAATTGCACAAGAAGCAAAAGCATAACATTCTATCACCTAAGAATAACCTAAACTCCAAGTCTCAAAAATCCTCCTGAACAAACTAAAATAGATAGAGGGCTGTAATTTTCAGAATTAATTAACCATTGTATCTGCGACCTAAACGTGAATAATAATAATTCTTATCCCAACTACTTTGCTCGTAATTGCACAAGAAGCAAAAGCATAACATTCTATCACCTAAGAATAACCTAAACTCCAAGTCTCAAAAATCCTCCTGAACAAACTAAAATAGATAGAGGGCTGTAATTTTCAGAATTAATTACCCAATGTATCTGTGACCTAAACGTGTATAATAATAATTTTTATTCCAATTACTTTGCTCGTAATCCCACATGAAGCAAAATCATAACATTCTATCACCTAAAAACAACGTAAACTCCAAGTTTGAGAAATCCTTCTGAACAAACTAAAATAGATAGAGGGCTGTAATTTTCAGAATTAATTACCCAATGTATCTGTGACCCAAACGTGAATAATAATAATTCTTATCCCAACTACTTTGCTCGTAATTGCACAAGAAGCAAAAGCATAACATTCTATCACCTAAGAATAACCTAAACTCCAAGTCTCAAAAATCCTCCTGAACAAACTAAAATAGATAGAGGGCTGTAATTTTCAGAATTAATTACCCAATGTATCTGTGACCCAAACGTAAATAATAATAATTTTTATCACAACTACTTTGCTCGTAATCGCACATGAAGCAAAATCATAACATTCTATCACCTAAAAACAACTTAAACTCTAAGTTTCAAAAATCCTCTTGAACAAACTAAAATAGATAGAGGCCTGTAATTTTCAGAATTAATTACCCAATGTATCTGTGACCTAAACGTGTATAATAATAATTTTTATCCCAACTACTTTTCTCGTGATCGCACATGAAGCAAAATCATAACATTCTATCACCTAAAAACAACGTAAACTCTAAGTTTAAAAAATCCTCCTGAACAAACTAAAATAGATAGAGGGCTGTAATTTTCAGAATTAATTAACCAATGTATCTGCGACCTAAACGTGAATAATAATAATTCTTATCCCAACTACTTTGCTCGTAATTGCACAAGAAGCAAAAGCATAACATTCTATCACCTAAGAATAACCTAAACTCCAAGTCTCAAAAATCCTCCTGAACAAACTAAAATAGATAGAGGGCTGTAATTTTCAGAATTAATTACCCAATGTATCTGTGACCTAAACGTGTATAATAATAATTTTTATCCCAACTACTTTTCTCGTAATCGCACATGAAGCAAAATCATAACATTCTATCACCTAAAAACAACGTAAACTCTAAGTTTAAAAAATCCTCCTGAACAAACTAAAATAGATAGAGGGCTGTAATTTTCAGAATTAATTACCCAATGTATCTGTGACCCAAACGTAAATAATAATAATTTTTATCACAACTACTTTGCTCGTAATCGCACATGAAGCAAAATCATAACATTCTATCACCTAAAAACAACTTAAACTCTAAGTTTCAAAAATCCTCTTGAACAAACTAAAATAGATAGAGGCCTGTAATTTTCAGAATTAATTACCCAATGTATCTGTGACCTAAACGTGTATAATAATAATTTTTATCCCAACTACTTTTCTCGTGATCGCACATGAAGCAAAATCATAACATTCTATCACCTAAAAACAACGTAAACTCTAAGTTTAAAAAATCCTCCTGAACAAACTAAAATAGATAGAGGGCTGTAATTTTCAGAATTAATTAACCAATGTATCTGCGACCTAAACGTGAATAATAATAATTCTTATCCCAACTACTTTGCTCGTAATTGCACAAGAAGCAAAAGCATAACATTCTATCACCTAAGAATAACCTAAACTCCAAGTCTCAAAAATCCTCCTGAACAAACTAAAATAGATAGAGGGCTGTAATTTTCAGAATTAATTACCCAATGTATCTGTGACCTAAACGTGTATAATAATAATTTTTATCCCAACTACTTTTCTCGTAATCGCACATGAAGCAAAATCATAACATTCTATCACCTAAAAACAACGTAAACTCTAAGTTTAAAAAATCCTCCTGAACAAACTAAAATAGATAGAGGGCTGTAATTTTCAGAATTAATTAACCAATGTATCTGCGACCTAAACGTGAATAATAATAATTCTTATCCCAACTACTTTGCTCGTAATTGCACAAGAAGCAAAAGCATAACATTCTATCACCTAAGAATAACCTAAACTCCAAGTCTCAAAAATCCTCCTGAACAAACTAAAATAGATAGAGGGCTGTAATTTTCAGAATTAATTAACCATTGTATCTGCGACCTAAACGTGAATAATAATAATTCTTATCCCAACTACTTTGCTCGTAATTGCACAAGAAGCAAAAGCATAACATTCTATCACCTAAGAATAACCTAAACTCCAAGTCTCAAAAATCCTCCTGAACAAACTAAAATAGATAGAGGGCTGTAATTTTCAGAATTAATTAACCATTGTATCTGCGACCTAAACGTGAATAATAATAATTCTTATCCCAACTACTTTGCTCGTAATTGCACAAGAAGCAAAAGCATAACATTCTATCACCTAAGAATAACCTAAACTCCAAGTCTCAAAAATCCTCCTGAACAAACTAAAATAGATAGAGGGCTGTAATTTTCAGAATTAATTAACCATTGTATCTGCGACCTAAACGTGAATAATAATAATTCTTATCCCAACTACTTTGCTCGTAATTGCACAAGAAGCAAAAGCATAACATTCTATCACCTAAGAATAACCTAAACTCCAAGTCTCAAAAATCCTCCTGAACAAACTAAAATAGATAGAGGGCTGTAATTTTCAGAATTAATTAACCATTGTATCTGCGACCTAAACGTGAATAATAATAATTCTTATCCCAACTACTTTGCTCGTAATTGCACAAGAAGCAAAAGCATAACATTCTATCACCTAAGAATAACCTAAACTCCAAGTCTCAAAAATCCTCCTGAACAAACTAAAATAGATAGAGGGCTGTAATTTTCAGAATTAATTAACCATTGTATCTGCGACCTAAACGTGAATAATAATAATTCTTATCCCAACTACTTTGCTCGTAATTGCACAAGAAGCAAAAGCATAACATTCTATCACCTAAGAATAACCTAAACTCCAAGTCTCAAAAATCCTCCTGAACAAACTAAAATAGATAGAGGGCTGTAATTTTCAGAATTAATTAACCATTGTATCTGCGACCTAAACGTGAATAATAATAATTCTTATCCCAACTACTTTGCTCGTAATTGCACAAGAAGCAAAAGCATAACATTCTATCACCTAAGAATAACCTAAACTCCAAGTCTCAAAAATCCTCCTGAACAAACTAAAATAGATAGAGGGCTGTAATTTTCAGAATTAATTACCCAATGTATCTGTGACCTAAACGTGTATAATAATAATTTTTATTCCAACTACTTTGCTCGTAATCCCACATGAAGCAAAATCATAACATTCTATCACCTAAAAACAACGTAAACTCCAAGTTTGAGAAATCCTTCTGAACAAACTAAAATAGATAGAGGGCTGTAATTTTCAGAATTAATTACCCAATGTATCTGTGACCCAAACGTAAATAATAATAATTTTTATCACAACTACTTTGCTCGTAATCGCACATGAAGCAAAATCATAACATTCTATCACCTAAAAACAACGTAAACTCCAAGTTTGAGAAATCCTTCTGAACAAACTAAAATAGATAGAGGGCTGTAATTTTCAGAATTAATTACCCAATGTATCTGTGACCCAAACGTGAATAATAATAATTCTTATCCCAACTACTTTGCTCGTAATTGCACAAGAAGCAAAAGCATAACATTCTATCACCTAAGAATAACCTAAACTCCAAGTCTCAAAAATCCTCCTGAACAAACTAAAATAGATAGAGGGCTGTAATTTTCAGAATTAATTACCCAATGTATCTGTGACCCAAACGTAAATAATAATAATTTTTATCACAACTACTTTGCTCGTAATCGCACATGAAGCAAAATCATAACATTCTATCACCTAAAAACAACTTAAACTCTAAGTTTCAAAAATCCTCTTGAACAAACTAAAACAGATAGAGGCCTGTAATTTTCAGAATTAATTACCCAATGTATCTGTGACCTAAACGTGTATAATAATAATTTTTATCCCAACTACTTTTCTCGTGATCGCACATGAAGCAAAATCATAACATTCTATCACCTAAAAACAACGTAAACTCTAAGTTTAAAAAATCCTCCTGAACAAACTAAAATAGATAGAGGGCTGTAATTTTCAGAATTAATTAACCAATGTATCTGCGACCTAAACGTGAATAATAATAATTCTTATCCCAACTACTTTGCTCGTAATTGCACAAGAAGCAAAAGCATAACATTCTATCACCTAAGAATAACCTAAACTCCAAGTCTCAAAAATCCTCCTGAACAAACTAAAATAGATAGAGGGCTGTAATTTTCAGAATTAATTACCCAATGTATCTGTGACCTAAACGTGTATAATAATAATTTTTATTCCAATTACTTTGCTCGTAATTGCACAAGAAGCAAAAGCATAACATTCTATCACCTAAGAATAACCTAAACTCCAAGTCTCAAAAATCCTCCTGAACAAACTAAAATAGATAGAGGGCTGTAATTTTCAGAATTAATTACCCAATGTATCTGTGACCTAAACGTGTATAATAATAATTTTTATTCCAATTACTTTGCTCGTAATCCCACATGAAGCAAAATCATAACATTCTATCACCTAAAAACAACGTAAACTCCAAGTTTGAGAAATCCTTTTGAACAAACTAAAATAGATAGAGGGCTGTAATTTTCAGAATGAATTACCCAATGTATCTGTGACCCAAACGTAATAATTTTTATCACAACTACTTTGCTCGTAATCGCACATGAAGCAAAATCATAACATTCTATCACCTAAAAACAACGTAAACTCTAAGTTTCAAAAATCCTCTTGAACAAACTAAAATAGATAGAGGCCTGTAATTTTCAGAATTAATTACCCAATGTATCTGTGACCTAAGCGTGTATAATAATAATTTTTATCCCAACTACTTTTCTCGTAATCGCACATGAAGCAAAATCATAACATTCTATCACCTAAAAACAACGTAAACTCTAAGTTTAAAAAATCCTCCTGAACAAACTAAAATAGATAGAGGGTTGTAATTTTCAGAATTAATTACCCAATGTATCTGTGACCTAAGCGTGTATAATAATAATTTTTATCTCAACTACTTTGCTCGTAATCGCACATGAAGCAAAATCATAACATCAAATCATCTAAAAAACAACCCTATGTTTAAAAAATTCTCCTGAACAAACTACAATAGATAGAGGGCTGTAATTTTCAGCATTCATTACCCGATTTATCCGCCACCTAGGCGTGTATGATAATAATTTTTATCACATGGTTATACATAATAAAGAAGGGTTTAAACTTACCGATCCGTATAAGAGTCCACAGGCGTCCATACACAGATACTGGCACGTGGCGACACCCTGTATCTTTAACCTGCCAATCCCTACCGTCATCCTTTGCAGTACAGCTATAAAAATAAACATAGGAGGTATAAGAAATAAATAACAATTAAAAATATGCATGATTATAAAGGATCTATTGGATTCAG
This sequence comes from Aphodius sticticus, assembly GCA_963966075.1. NCBI lineage: Eukaryota > Metazoa > Arthropoda > Insecta > Coleoptera > Scarabaeidae > Aphodius > Aphodius sticticus. The sequence goes on from OZ014510.1 coordinate 1,909,720, forward strand.
AAGGTTCTTTTAGGAAGATTGCTAAGGTTTGGGACATCCTGGATTCTGTTCTATTTGCGTACAGGTCTAACTAAGCATAGAATCGCAGTGACAAAAAGTCTCACAGCTACAGAAACGTCAGTAGTTGGCTTGGGACCAACTATTCGCAATTTTAAAACAAACGTGTGAAGGTGGTTTTGAAAAAAGCACAATTTGTCATCAGCGACCTTTCAAGGCTCTCATTTATGGTCTTTTTTTCTTATTATTTAGGTCACTCTGTTACGCAATAATTATTTTTAACATCAACCTTGATATCTTCGATATTTCCACGTTTTGCAAGAAGTTTTCCGTGCGTAGAATCGCTTGAAATTCAAGCTTTAATTCCGTCACAAATTTGAGATTTGCAGCAACTTTAGGTGTTTTGAATTCCCAAAAAGAAGATTGAATAATCAAAACACAAATCGCAAAAATCTCGGGGCTGTATTCAAACGATCCAGTGCATGCAAAACTTTTTTGCTAGTTGTGAAAATATCAAAGAATCTCGTGTTATTATGAACACGTCGGAGAAGTAATTTATCATATTGGCCTGGCAACCGTTTTGTTTATTTTGACGTTCATTAATAACGTGTGTTATAATACCTATATATTACAGATTTTTATAGCCCCTCTCTGATGATTTAAGTTAAGATTGGCCACTTTAGAAAGATCCGTTGACAAGTAGTGTAAATATTTAAAAAGTAATTTAGGTATTTTACACAATTCTATATGATTTATCGTTTCGTAAGTGATGGTTGAAATTACAACACATTGGGTGTTCACTAAACCACTGTTATTTCGATATTACTACTTCAAATGACAAAATAAATCTATTATTTGAATCTGCTGCTCATAATGGTACTTTAGGAGAAGAACAGAGTTGTAGGTGGTGGATTTCAATATGATCTTACATTCCAGATAAGATAACTAACCTATCACCAGACAAGTTCTGAGCTTCTATGACGAAAATTATGTCGGTCCCATTCATAGAAAATCAAGAAATATACAGAGTGATTTGCAATTATAGACGGTAATAAATGAAATAAAAAAAATTAAAACTAAAAAGTCACCTGGGTTTGATCTAATAACAGGTGAGATTTAAAAAAAAATACCTAAAAAAGCCATAGTTAAGATAACAAATCTCTACAACGCAGCAATTAGGTTTAAATATGTGGCAACTGTTTGGAAAACTGCGGAGGTAGTGATGGTTCCCAAGCTAGGAAAACCACCAAATGAAGCATCCTCCTACAGGCCAATTTCTTTACTGCCCACATTGTCAAAACTGTTAGAAAAACTACTTGCAAAACGACTGAAGCCAATCTTAGATGAAAGAAACATTATACCCGCTCATCAGTTTGGATTCAGAAACAAACATTCGACAATTGATCAGGTGCACAGAATAACAATGATAATAGAACGAACTTTAGAAGAAAAAAAGGTATGCTCCTCTATATTCCTGGATGTGGCAAAAGCCTTCGACAAAGTTTGGCACGAAGGCCTACTCTATAAGCTGGAACGGATACTACCCTTCGAGTATAGCCAACTATTAAAATAATACCTTTCTAACAGATACTTCCATATAAAGCAAGATAATCAGTACTCAACTCTCAAAAGTATTAAAGCTAAATACCACAAGGTAGTGTACTTGGCCCAATTCTTTACCTTCTTTACACACATGATCTTCCGCAACCAGATGGTGTTACCTTTGCCACTTTTGCTGATGACACTGCTATCATGGCAGTAGATACAAATGTTGAAGGAGCAACGCTAAAACTGCAGAATGCTGTCAACAATATTAGTGATTGGATGCAACGATGGCTAATTTTATTGAACGAAACCAAATCAGTTCGCATAAATTTTACTAATAAGCGAATACAACACGTTCTAGTGAAAATAATTAACACCACCGTACCCTACTCGAACACCGCAAAATACCTCGGTATGACGCTGGACACCAAGCTTCGCTGGAAAGCACACGTTAAAAAGAAACGAGAAGAATTGGGCATAAGATACAAGAAAATCTACTGGCTTATTGGTAGGAAGTCGGCTTTGTCGACATATAATAAACTCTTACTTTACAAGCAGATACTTAAACCTGTGTGGACCTATGGTATCCAACTGTGGGGCTGCACTAAGCCAAGCAATATCATTCAACGCTTCCAAAATAAGGTGCTAAGAAACATCGTGGGTGCACCTTGGTATATAAGAAACAGAAATCTTCACAGGGATCTTGAGATGGAATTAGTAACAACGAAATTGGAAAGTTTGCAGAGAATCATCAGAACAGACTTCTCCAGAATGTTGAGGCAATCCAGCTTCTTGACAATTGTGACAGTGTGCGAAGACTGAAAAGAACTAAACCTTTTGAGTTGGTGATGTGATGTTAAAAAAGCAGAGCACAGTGTTATCTGAGTGATAGGTGAACAAAGCAGAGCAACGTGCAGTGTGTGAAGTTTAAAGCGTCAGCATCCAAACTAAATTTAAGTTACACCAATGGGGAACACTTAATATCGAACACTTTTTATACGTAGCAATTTAGGTTAGATTAATATAGCTAGATAGTCATCAGACTAATAAATAGGTTTATACCTATAGAGAGAAATATCTGCAATGTTACAGAAAATGAATGTAATAAACTAGCAAAAAAGCTGTAAAAGAAGAATTAACTGAAACATCGCTGGTTATTGGATACCAGCTATATTTCTGTGTTGCTTTTACAGAATTCACATACTCCACAAACATTTTTCTGTGAAATTACAACAGTACCACCGTAATTTTACAGGGTATTTTTTAAATTCCCCACGAAAAGTACTGTAATTTCACAGTAGTTAGTAATTTTCAATCATTGAACCGCGTTTCTTTACAGACTTGCATCTGGTTACTTGAAAAACTGCTCTACACTACGCAGGGTCTATGTAAACACCGGGGGTGCCGCAGGGTAACGTTTTGGGCCCAATACTCTGCACAGAAACTAAAGTTAGGTACGATTTGGGGTACCTATGACCGACTTGTCTTCGCGGGAGCGAATTTCTAGCATATTTAGAGCAAAGGTGATGCCACAAGGGGCCAATATTAGCTGCAGACGATTATTTTCTACCGCAGCAAGTAGAACAAGCAAATTTTCGCTAGATCTTTCCGGGTTGGCAGTTATTCAACGTCGTAACTAAAGCAGGAATAAATGTCACTTCTTATCATGATATACGCGAGAATTGAACACCAATTAACGCCGGGAAACAATTGAAAAGATCGTTCGAAATGAATAATAGCGTAGGCGACTTATATATTCGTTAATTTTTAAATAATTAATTAAGCATTACAAGTATATTGCTGTAATATGTAGTTATTTTTATTTGCAGTTATTTTCTTTAGTAGTGTCTTGCATCCTCCGTAGTAAAAACTGCGAACAAACAATAATTTAATTAAATTTTTAATACAAACTGATTGCAAGTGAACCACAAACTCCTTAAAAAAGCTGCTGCACAAAATCTTGAAAATAATCTCCTTAAAATTGAACCTCTTCTGTATGTGGTAGAGTGATTTGGGTCAAGTCTTGAATACACCTGAAAATAAGAGAAAAAACCTATTAATTGAAAAATTCTAGAGCTTCTTATGTCTGTTTACATAAAATACCTAATTTAAATATTTGTGCAACCATACTAAAGGCGTGTTTTTTTTTCAGCATATCCAGCACGTGTTTGCCCTAGGCTCAAAACCTAATTATATTTCATGGTTGAAATTGGTAAATTACTGTGTCAATTAGATTTGTTTTTGATTATACGAAAAGGTTACAGTAGAATGTATCTTGCCTGTTTTTTTTTATGGAAGACTAAAAGAAACATATTACGAAAACTATTAATCTATAAGGTTACCTAATTATAATGTTTATTGATGCATATTTAATAATTATTTAATTAAAGAATTATCAAAATGTTACGGTTCGTTTGCTATTCGACCGGACATTATCGCGATTTAGGGGTTCTTGTCGATGGGGCAAAACTCTGAGGGTATGACAGCTACTAGAACTTTTAATTACCTACAATTTGAGGTATGATACAAATTTATGCAAGAATTTTTGCAAAAGTTATAGTCATTTTGCTGCAGCAACTGAATGAAATACGTTTGCTATTCGAACGGAAATTATCGCGATTTAAGGGTTCTTGTCGATGGGGCAAAACTTTGAGGGTCTGACGACTACTAGAACTTTTAATTACCTACAATTTGAGGTATGATAGAAATTTATGCAAGAATTTTTGCAAAAGTTATAGACATTTTGCTGCAGCAACTGAATGAAATACGTTTGCTATTCGAACGGACATTATCGCGATTTAGGACTTTATGTAGAGGGGGCAAAACTCTGAGGGTCTGACGACTACTAGAACTTTTAATTACCTACAATTTGAGGTATGATAGAAATTTATGCAAGAATTTTTGCAAAAGTTATAGACATTTTGCTGCAGCAACTGAATGAAATACGTTTGCTATTCGAACGGACATTATCGCGATTTAGGACTTTATGTAGAGGGGGCAAAACTCTGAGGGTCTGACGACTACTAGAACTTTTAATTACCTACAATTTGAGGTATGATAGAAATTTATGCAAGAATGTTTGCAAAAGTTATGGACATTTTGCTGCAAGAACTGTATGAAATACGTTTCCTATTCGAACGGACATTATCGCGATTTAGGACTTTATGTCGAGGGGGCAAAACTCTGAGGGTCTGACGACTACTAGAACTTTTAATTACCTACAATTTGAGATATGATAGAAATTTATGCAAGAATTTTTGCAAAAGTTATAGACATTTTGCTGCAAGAACTGTATGAAATACGTTTCCTATTCGACCGGACATAATCGCGATTTAGGGCTTTATATCGAGGGGGCAAAACTCTGAGGGTCTGACGACTACTAGAACTTTTAAATTACCTACAATTTGAGGTATGACAGAAATTTATGCAAGAATTTTTGCAAAAGTTATGGACATTTTGCTGCAAGAACTGTATGAAATACGTTTCCTATTCGAACGGACATTATCGCGATTTAGGGCTTTATATCGAGGGGGCAAAACTCTGAGGGTCTGACGACTACTAGAACTTTCAATTACCTACAATTTGAGGTATGATAGAAATTTATGCAAGAAGTTTTGCCAAAGTTATAGATATTTTGCTGCAAGAACTGTATGAAATACGCTTCCTATTCGAACGGACATTATCGCGATTTAGTGCTTTATATCGAGGGGGCAAAACTCTGAGGGCCTGACGACTACTAGAACTTTAAATTACCTACAATTTGAGGTATGATAGAAATTTATGGAAAAATTTTTGCAAAAGTTATAGATATTTTGCTGCTAGAACTGTATGAAATACGTTTCCTATTTGAACGGACATTATCGCGATTTAGGGCTTTATATCGAGGGGGCAAAACTCTGAGGGTCTGACGACTACTAGAACTTTTAATTACCTACAATTTGAGGGATGATAGAAGTTTATGCAAGAATTTTTGCAAAAGTTATAGACTTTTTGCTGCAGCAAATGAATGAAATTCGTTTGCTATTCGAACGGGCATTATCGCGATTTAGGGGTGCTTGTCGATGGGGCAAAACTCTGAGGGTCTAACGGCTACTAGAACTTTTAATTACCTACAATTTGAGGTATGATAGAAATTTATGCAAGAATTTTTGCAAAAGTTATGGACATTTTGCTGCAAGAACTGTGTGAAATACGTTTCCTATTCGAACGGACATTATCGCGATTTAGGACTTTATGTCGAGGGGGCAAAACTCTGAGGGTCTGACGACTACTAGAACTTTTAATTACCTACAATTTGAGGAATGATAGAAGTTTATGCAAGAATTTTTGCAAAAGTTATAGACTTTTTGCTGCAGCAAATGAATGAAATTCGTTTGCTATTCGAACGGGCATTATCGCGATTTAGGGGTGCTTGTCGATGGGGCAAAACTCTGAGGGTCTAACGGCTACTAGAACTTTTAATTACCTACAATTTGAGGTATGATAGAAATTTATGCAAGAATTTTTGCAAAAGTTATGGACATTTTGCTGCAAGAACTGTGTGAAATACGTTTCCTATTCGAACGGACATTATCGCGATTTAGGACTTTATGTCGAGGGGGCAAAACTCTGAGGGTCTGACGACTACTAGAACTTTTAATTACCTACAATTTGAAGTATGATAGAAATTTATGCAAGAATTTTTGCGAAAGTTATGGACACTTTGCTGCAAGAACTGTATGAAATACGTTTCCTATTCGAACGGACATTATCGCGATTTAGGACTTTATGTCGAGGGGGCAAAACTCTGAGGGTATGACGACTACTAGAACTTTTAATTACCTACAATTTGAGGTATGATAGAAATTTATGCAAGAATTTTTGCAAAAGTTATGGACATTTTGCTGCAAGAACTGTATGAAATACGTTTCCTATTCGAACGGACATTATCGCGATTTAGGACTTTATGTCGAGGGGGCAAAACTCTGAGGGTCTGACGACTACTAGAACTTTTAATTACCTACAATTTGAGGTATGATAGAAATTTATGCAAGAATTTTTGCAAAAGTTATAGACATTTTGCTGCAAGAACTGTATGAAATACGTTTCCTATTCGAACGGACATTATCGCGATTTAGGACTTTATGTCGAGGGGGCAAAATTCTGAGGGTCTGACGACTACTAGAACTTTTAATTACCTACAATTTGAGGTATGATAGAACGTTATGCAAGAATTTTTGCAAAAGTTATAGATATTTTTCTGCAGCAACTGAATGAAATACGTTTCCTATTCGAACGGACATTATCGCGATTTAGGGGTTCTTGTCGATGGGGCAAAACTCTGAGGGTCTAACGACTACTAGAACTTTTAATTACCTACAATTTGAGGTATGATAGAAATTTATACAACTATTTTTGCAAAAAATTTGTCTGTAATTTAAAAATTTCCCTATTATTTTCAATTATATTTCTTTATCTCCATACTGATAATCTTAAACTGTTTTTATTTTTTCAAGCTAGCAACCACACGGAGTATAAACAAGAATCAATAAAAGCGCTCGTAACAGATCTTTTATTATCATTAATTAGCGCCATTTATCAATGTTTACAGCTGACAAAAAAAAATCAATGTCATTTAATCATTCGTTTAGTAACGTTTAAGGATCTTTATCTCGCCGAGTTCACACTTAAACGATTGCCCGAACAAACCATTATAGATTTTTCTCACGCATTCCGAAATCTACTAAATGGAATTTTTAACACGTAGCGTCGTTTATGTTTCTTCAAATATATCTGAAGTGTTTTCCGTTTGCGTTTATACTAATAGCGATGGATTTATTTTGGTTGCGGAAAGATATATTGCTACTCAGCTGTCATAACCGCTATGAAGTGGCCTTTATCACACAACCTCACTGACCTGCATCACTATTTTAGATAAAATCGACTGTCGACTTCGTACTATGAGTTTCCCGTGTTTTTTTTTACGGTTATGTCACATTTAGAAATTTGTTATTTGTTTTCAGATTTTCGGAACTTTAACAACAATTTGATGACCTGTTTCAATCCATAATATTTTATTTCTATTTTTTTATTGATTTATTGATTTATAAATTTGCGTTTAATACGAGTTTGTTTATTAGAATCGGTTGAAATTTGAGGGAGTTATCGAAGTTTAATCACCGTCTTGACATTCACACTAGGCAGAAGGAATATACCTACGGCCCGACCGTAATAAATCCGTACTCTTGATTCACATTAACTAGACATTATTTTGTTTGTTTATTATCTTGTTTTATTGTATTTTAGTCTATCTAAGACGTTATTAAGTACTATTCGACTTGTATCCAAATATCGTAAAATCATTAATAAACAATCTTAACCTATTACAATTGTGTATACTATGAGGACGATGTAGGTCTTTTCTATCACCAAATTTCATATAAAATAACAATCAAACTGATCCATAAGCAGTAAGAAATCAGCTCTAGTGCAAGCTTCAGTGCAAATATAAAAAAAGTAAAATGTGACAATCGCAATAAGTTTTGTTACGTCTGCGGATTGTTTGTGGACAAACAGCATCGGCTACAATTAGTAAAAAATAAATCAGTGGTTGAGGCATACAACAAATTTTTTGACCGTGTTTACACCGCAAGTCGCTGGTATGAACCAGAATACGTGTGTGTAGTTTGTTCGTCAAAATTGAAGTTATGGAAATCAAAAAATGTTGTTAACTCAAGAACTGGAATGGCCTTTTCTACTCCGATGATATGGCATCATCAAACATTTCCTAGATTGAGTGAAGCTGAAATTAAAGACAGTAGGTTACCTTACATTTCAAATCGTTGATAGTAAGAATGTAGGTATTTCAACTGATCTAGTTTCAGGAATATTTGTTGGGCCACAAATTCGGAAAATTATGCAGGACAACGATTTTGCAACTAAACTGAATGATGTGGAAAGACGAGCCTGGAGTGGTTTTATTTCATTGTGCGATAATTTTCTTGGAAATAATAAAAGTGCCGACTACGCAAATGTTGTACAAGAGTTTTTGAGTGCCTACGGTGAAATGGGCTGCAACATATCTATCAAAATTCACTTTTTGCATTCTCATTCGAATTTCTTTCCGGACAGTCTTGGCCAACTCAGTGACGAACAAGGTGAACGATTTCATCAGGAAATGGAAGCTATTGAAAAACGTTTTCAAGGAAAAAATACCATCAACATGATCGCAGACTACGGCTGGTCACTTAAACGCGAAACAGATGATGTATTGTATAACCGACGGAGATCGAGTAAACAGCTTTTTTTATTTTTCATAAATCACAATAGTACTGTTCCAATAAACGAGTGAAAATGTTACTATTGGTGCAATTTGTTTTAAGCCCAAATATACCTGGAAATGTAATGAACGTAAACTCTAATGTACTTAGTAACATAATGTGATAGTCTGCCAGGTAACAACAAAAAGGAAAAGAACAAAAAACAGTGTCAATTATTTAGATTAACATTGTAAATATAAGTGCTAGTAATGTCTAATTAATGTGTATAAAGACTACGGATTTATTACAGTAGGCCTGTATATTTCTTCTCCGTAGTGTGATGTGTCTAGCCGGTCAATAAAATTTGATAATTCTGTTAAATTTCAACCGATTCTAAACAAACGCTTATTGAAAGCAAATCAGCAAAATGATTTGGCAAAATGAACAAATTGTTAAATAAACAATAGTAATCCTTATCTAATTATGACATGTGTAAAGATAAATTTCAGAGCGTACTACACATACAAATTTGCTTTATTAGTTTACTACAGTTGTACCGTACAATTTTATTTGTTTACACCGTAAAGCATGGTTGTTACTGTTCAGTTTTTAATAAAAACCCAATAAAAGTCTATTTTTAAACCGATTTTGTTGTTTGTAGTTGAGATCAAACACGGAAATTACTTTTCTTTGATGTGGTTAATCATAGTTATGTTTCCAATGGGATGCAAAAAATCCAGGGTTACAGTATCGAAAAAATCCAGTATAAAACATTTTTTTGCTACGTTAAAATATCGATGATCAGATCGACTTTAATAAGTTAAAAATAGACGTAGTGTTTCCTGCGTTCGGATGATTATTTAATGTGATTTCGAAGCCTAATTCTAAGAATGCTAGGATTATTTTTATTGGAGTTTAAAACCCTGAATTTCGTCACAGTTTCAGGAAAACGGCACTTAATTTGTGTTTGAGATAATGCCGCATAAGTAACACTAACTTCATTCAGTATAAGAAACGTCAATACAACTACAAATAGTTGTATTTATTCAGTTGAAACACGCAGAGTTGGCTCTGATGTTAAATTAGAGATACCAAATTTCTAAAAACACTTGTTTTATATGTATAAGAAAAATATACCTCTGAAAATATTAGGAGAATGTTCATAAAATTACCCAGAATTGTCCTAGATTGATCAATATACAATGCGAATATTATTATAGATAATTCCACGTCCTGATATGGGAGATAAAATGTTTAGAAGTTACCAAATTTGGAGAAATTGTAGTATCGATATTAAAAGAATCATAACTCTAAAACTAATCGAAATATTTTGATAAATCTTTCAAGAATTATGAAATATGCTTCAATAAACAATACAAAGTGTATTACGTCCTACATAACCCCCTAAATCAGGGAAGGGGTAATGTTTTTAAACATAGAAAGTATCAAAATTGTATTAGAAATCGTATAAAAATTATAATTCTGAAAATATTAGAAGAACTTTGATCAAATTAGTCAGAATTATCCTTAATTGATCAATAAACAATGCGAATATTGCTATAGACAATTCTACGTCCTGATAGGGGAGATAAAATGTTTAAAAGTTAACAATTTTAGAGAAATTGTAGTATCGATATTAAAAAAAATCATAACTCTAAAACTAATCGAAATATTTTGATAAATCTTTAAAAAATTATTAAATATGCTTCAATAAACAATATAAAGTGTATTATGTCTTACATAACCCCCTAAAACAGGGATGGGGTAATGTTTTTGAACATCCAAACTAGACAAATTGCATTACAAATCGTATGAAAATTATAACTCTGAAAATATTAGGAGAATTTTGATAAAATTAACCAGAATTATCTTAAATTGATCAATAAACAATGCGAATATTATTATAGACAATTCCACGTCCTGATAGGGGAGATTAAATGTTTAGAAGTTGCCAAATTTGGACAAATTGTAGTATCGATATTAAAAAAATCATAACTCTAAAACTAATCGAAATATTTTGATAAATCTTTCAAGAATTATTAAATGTACTTCAATAAACAATATAAAGTATATTATGTCTTACATAACCCCCTAAAACAGGGAAGGGGTAATGTTTTTAAACATCGAAAGTAGAAAAATTGGATTCCAAATCGTATAAAAATTATAACTCTGAAAATATTAGAAGAACTTTGATCAAATTAGTCAGAATTATCCTTAATTGATCAATAAACAATGCGAATATTGCTATAGACAATTCTACGTCCTGATAGGGGAGATAAAATGTTTAAAAGTTAACAATTTTAGAGAAATTGTAGTATCGATATTAAAAAAAATCATAACTCTAAAACTAATCGAAATATTTTGATAAATCTTTAAAAAATTATTAAATATGCTTCAATAAACAATATAAAGTGTATTATGTCTTACATAACCCCCTAAAACAGGGATGGGGTAATGTTTTTGAACATCCAAACTAGACAAATTGCATTACAAATCGTATGAAAATTATAACTCTGAAAATATTAGGAGAATTTTGATAAAATTAACCAGAATTATCTTAAATTGATCAATAAACAATGCGAATATTATTATAGACAATTCCACGTCCTGATAGGGGAGATTAAATGTTTAGAAGTTGCCAAATTTGGACAAATTGTAGTATCGATATTAAAAAAATCATAACTCTAAAACTAATCGAAATATTTTGATAAATCTTTCAAGAATTATTAAATGTACTTCAATAAACAATATAAAGTATATTATGTCTTACATAACCCCCTAAAACAGGGAAGGGGTAATGTTTTTAAACATCGAAAGTAGAAAAATTGGATTCCAAATCGTATAAAAATTATAACTCTGAAAATATTAGGAGAATTTTGATAAAATTAGCCAGAATTATCCTAAATTGATCAATAAACAATGCGAATATTATTATAGACAATTCCACGTCCTGATCGGGGAGATAAAATGTTTAGAAGTTACCAAATTTGGACAAATTGTAATATCGATAATAAAAAAATCATAACTCTAAAACTAATCGAAATATTTTGATAAATCTTTCAAGAATTATTAAATTTGCTGCAATAAACAATATAAAGTGTATTAGGTCTTACATAACCCCCTAAAACAGGGATGGGGTAATGTTTTTAAAGATCGAAAGTAGAAAAATTGCATTACAAGTCGTATAAAAATTATAATTCTGAAAATATTAGAAGAATTTTGATAAAATTAGCCAGAATTATCCTAAATTGATCAATAAACAATGCGAATATTATTATAGACAATTCCACGTCCTGATAGGGGAGATAAAATGTTTAGAAGTTACCAAATTTGGACAAATTGTAATATCGATAATAAAAAAATCATAACTCTAAAACTAATCGAAATATTTTAATAAATCTTTCAAGATGTATTAAATATGCTGCAATAAACAATATAAAGTCTATTACGTCTTACACAAACCTCTAAAACAGGGGAGGGGTAATGTTTTTGAACATCGATAGTAGAATAATTACATTACAAATCGTATGAAAATTATAACTCTGAAAATATTAGACGAGTTTTGATAAAATTAGCCAGAATTATCCTAAATTGATCAATAAACAATGCGAATATTATTATAGACAATTCCACGTCCTGATCGGGGAGATAAAATGTTTAGAAGTTACCAAATTTGGAGAAATTGTAGTATCGATATTAAAAGAATCATAACTCTAAAACTAATCGAAATATTTTGATAAATCTTTCAAGATGTATTAAATATGCTTCAATAAACAATATAAAGTGTATTATGTCTTACATAACCCCCTAAAATAGGGATGGGGTAATGTTTTCAAACATCGAAAGTAGCACAATTGCCTTACAAATCGTATGAAAATTATAACTCTGAAAATATTAGGAGAATCTTGATAAAATTAGCCAGAATTATCCTAAATTGATCAATAAACAATGACAATATTATTATAGACAATTCCACGTCCTGATAGGGGAGATAAAATGTTTAGAAGTTACTAAATTTGGACAAATTGTAGTATCGATATTAAAAGAATCATAACTCTAAAACTAATCAAAATATTTTGATAAATCTTGCAAGAATTATGAAATATACTTCAATAAATAATATAAAGTGTATTATATCTTACATAACCCCGTAAAACAAGGAAAGGGTAATGTTTTTGAACATCGAAAGTAGCACAATTGCCTTACAAATCGTATGAAAATTATAACTCTGAAAATATTAGGAGAATCTTGATAAAATTAGCCAGAATTATCCTAAATTGATCAATAAACAATGGCAATATTATTATAGACAATTCCACGTCCTGATAGGGGAGATAAAATGTTTAGAAGTTACCAAATGTGGACAAATTGTATTATCGATATTGAAAAAATCATAAGTCTAAAACTAATCGAAATATTTTGATAAATCTTTCAAGAATTATTAAACATACTTCGATAAACAATATAAAGTGTATTATGTCTTACATAACCCCCTAAAACAGGGAAGGGGTGATGTTTTTGAAAATCGATAGTAGAATAATTACATTACAAATCGTATGAAAATTATAACTCTGAAAATATTAGGAGAATTTTGATAAAATTAGCCAGAATTATCCTAAACTGATCAATAAACAAAGCGAATTTTATTATAGTCAATTCTTCGTCCTGATAGGGTAGATAAAATGTTTAGAAGTTACCAAATTTGGACAAATTGTAATATCGATAATAAAAAAATCATAACTCTAAAATTAATCGAAATATTTTGATAAATCTTTCTAGAATTATTAAATATGCTTCAATAAACAATATAAAGTGTATAATGTCTTACATAACCCCCTAAAACAGGAATGGGGTAATGTTTTTGGACATCGAAAGTAGAAAAATTGCATTACAAATCGTATGAAAATTATAACTGAAAATATTAGGAGAATTTTGATAAAATTAGCCAGAATTATCCTAAATTGATCAATAAACAATGCGAATATTGTTATAGACAATTCCACGTCCTGATAGGGGAGATAAAATGTTTAGAAGTTACCAAATTTGGACAAATTGTAATATCGATAATAAAAAAATCATAACTCTAAAACTAATCGAAATATTTTGATAAATCCTTCAAGAATTATTAAATATACTTCAATAAACAATACAAAGTCTATTACATCTTACATAACCCTCTGAAACAGGGAAGGGGTAATGTTTTTGAACATCGAAAGTAGCAAAATTGCATTACAAATAGTATGAAAATTATAACTCTGAAAATATTAGGAGAATTTTGATAAAATTAGCCAGAATTATCCTAATTGATCAATAAACAATGCGAATATTATTATAGTCAATTCTACGTCCTGATAGGGGAGATAAAATGTTTAGAAGTTACTAAATTTGGACAAATTGTAGTATCGACATTAAGAAAATCATAACTCTAAAACTAATCGAAATATTTTGATAAATCTTTCAAGAATTATTAAATATGCCTCAATAAATAATATAAAGTTTATTATGTTTTAAATAACACCATAAAACAGAGAAATAGTACCGTTTTTAAATATCGAAAGTAAAAAAATTCCATGCAACTTGTATAAATAAATTGCCTATAACAATTAGAGCACTATTTTAGATCAGTTCACCTAAACAAATCCCACAAAGCGATCGAAATAGAAAGTTTTGCATAAAACTTAATCTATACAACCGGAAGAAATAAAAACTTATCCACCTAACTCGGTCAGTTCTAATCCAGCGTCGTCGCCATTTCGCATAACGACCGCTTTAACAGAATTTAATCATTCTTATCGGTCACTAACCTGGATTAAAACAAAAACCACGCGAAATTCCAACACTCCAAATCATCATCGACAACAAACAACACAAAAATATCCACCAAACACGCGCACAAAATTTTAAAACCCATAAAAAATTTTATCCAACCAAATAAAAATCCACAAATAAAATCCACAAAATTCACGGTTAGTTTTTCGGAGATCCGCCACACCAATAAAACATTTTCGCGATCGCGAAAGTTGAACATGAGCCCAGTCACGTAGGTACTCAAAAAATTTGCACAGTTACACTTTTAACTGGCGAGCATGGCAATTAAAAACAATTTGCCACGCTTACGCAACACGATTCCGCTCGCGAAGAGCTTGGCGTCTCGTAACCTTGACGACCGGCGGCTAGCGTGCACTCAAGAGTTCCCTCAAACACGTGGTCCGAGCCTCAAAGGATCGGACAGTAGCGGTCCGACTCAAAGTCGGATCGCAACTGAGGCAGTGAACTGATAGTGTGAACAGTGCGATCACGAGTCACTCCTGACGCGCTGCCTCAGGTGTATGACGTCAAGAAGCGAATGAACGCCTTCGTAAAAGTGTAGTTTTGGTGTGAGGGTGGGGGAAGATGCTGTGAGGAACGTTTGGGATTTTTTTTATCTGATGTAACATTGTCCTGGTGTGAATGAAATGAGTTCATTCATGCAGTACGTTTGTTTTTAGGTAAATCCCTAGTTGTTTATAATTTGGGTAAGTTGTACCAACAACCCCTTCGTGAGGGTTGTTTGGCACAACGGCAGATTGTCGGGAGTGAAGGAAAAATAATGAGTAAATAATATAGAAGTTTGATAAGCTTGTGTTGTGCTACCTGCCATGCCTGTTGGGGAACAAAACAAATCATTTATGAACTATAAATTAATAAATTAACATAGTGATAATATCGAATTTGAACTTTAGCTTAGTCCTAGAGGTAGTTTTAGCAGTTAAACTCATTTTTTTGCCATAAAACAAACATCTAATTTTGTGAAACCCTTGACAAAGTTGAAGAAGAGAAAATACTGTATGAATACGTTGATGATTTTCGGTCGCTGCTTTTTCTTTTGGTATGGAAATCAGTGGCGTAGCGTAGTAGGGGCGGGGGCGGCCCGCCCCGGGCGGCATCTTTAGGGGGCGGCAAAATTTCATCTAAAAAAAATTTAACCATTTCATTTCATATTTTTGTCGCACCTACGATTCGGGGCGATTGAAATGAGCACGGAATTTTTCATTACTAATAGCGTTTTCTTTTGCTAAATCTAGTGCGCCCTAGAACCGCACTGGGAATGCACGTTAATTATATATATTATAATTCAATTTTAATTTTAATTTATTTGGAGAAACCAAACTTTTGGTTTTAACTTTTTACGTGGTCTTTTCTGCAGTTTCAATTGTGATATATCACACTTGTTGTCTAGCTGGAAATTTTATACAAATGTTAGTATTTTATGAATGAAAATGTTTAACGACAACTATGTCAAAGTAATATTATAGAATTTTATGTTTGCTTTTGCAAAGATTGATTCGGAGCTAGAATTAACGTTTCTTGAGTATGACACAAGTTTAAAGCAACACTTTCCATTCTTTGCGTTCATGTATAACATTGGATTGAAATGTCATATTATTGCGAATATGGTGTCTTTCTAATCTTCACAATATAGCTTCTCGAGTCTTAAGTTGAGAGAAATAATTGAATTGACTAAATCTTATTGGAAATATGAGTAACTGAATATTTGTACCGGTTTTTTGCCTAAACCACTGCAAGTCTACAAAAGTCAGTTAAGGGATAATAAAAGGCCACTCAGTGTGCGATAAAACCATAAAATATGATTTCTTTTTCATAAAAAATTATAATTAAAGAATTTTTTATTTTATAATAAAATTTCGTAAAAATTTAAATTTTTTGTATTATAACAACTTTTGCCTCACAAACTAAACAACGATCAAAATGTAATAGAATCTTTGAGCAAGGTTCTCAGACAAAAGGCATTATCCGATGGAATTACAATTTTTTCCGTTTGTTATGTCAATCATCACATTTTTCCAAATTTAGAGGTTTTAATTCTATCCTTATTACTTATTTAAATCACCTTCAGTGTTGAAATTTCATATTTCTAAAATGGTTAACAAAAAAGAAATTCAGTTTTTGTCACCACAGAAAAAGTAGGTATGTACCTATACATACCTACGTGTAGTGATTGTTAAATTATTGAACTTTATTGACAAATTGCATTGTCCACTTGAATTATTAAAACTTATTGTGAAATCGAAGCTGGAAGATCAGGGTTGTTATAAAAGCGTTTTCTTTTATTTTATTTTTTTTTTTATAAAATGCTGTTTCTTTAACAAAACGATGTTTTTAAACACTTCACAAAAAAGCATGTTTTAAACATGAAATAAATCATGTTTTAAATCACGCAATTATTTTATTTGTAGGCATCTTAATCGGCGTCTTGCTACCACTGATATTGTATTACCTACTATATTTTATGAAGAACAACAAAAAATGTAGTTTAAAACACAACATTTAAAACAATAGTTTAAAACAAAATAGTTGTTTTAAAACATGTTTAAAACACTCTTTTAAAACAAACTATTTTAAACATAAAAACCTTGTGGAAGATAGTCTGCCCAATAATATAATTATGCTCCGAATATTGCTTACAATTTCCATAAGCAATGCCAGCTGTGAGGAGTTTTTCAAAATTGAAATTAATCAAAAATTATGATTAAGATCAACATTTGTAAACCGAACAATACACAATACAATAGTTATTTGGAATTACTGTATATTTTTAGTATTTTAAATTAAAATACCTAAATAAGGGGGCGGCGAAATTTTCCTCCGCCCCGGGCGGCTAACATCCACGCTACGCCACTGATGGAAATCTATTCTGTAAAAACGGCTAAAAACTGAAACTACCAGCAAAGTGTTTGGTTACGATATTAAACCTGCTGTATCCTCTATTTTGCACATCACAGGACTGTGATAATTGGCATTTTATATTTTTAACTTCGAAAGGATTTTTACTCATCAGGAACAAATGAAAATGACACCGAAGTAAGAGGTGAAGTTTGTTATAATTCAGACCTTGGCACTTTCAAGAGCGTGTCAAAGAAACACAAAACAATTCAAAACTTCCACAGAGGAACTTTCCTCTGTGGCTATTGGCATTCCTGAAGCTCAAGCAAAGATAAATGACGTAAACAATTTGCTCACCAAACATTTTGGGGATCAGTGGATGGCCATTCGTATACTTGCCAAATATCAAATATTTGCATTTAAGTATATGAATAGTTGTCAAGGAAAAAACCTGCTCTATTCAATTCGTAGCGAGTCCACCTCTAAAATAAATTTATATATTCGACGTTCGGCTGTGCGGACGAGTCTTTTTACGCCATATACTTGGTATTTGCAATACCCAGTTGAAGTGGGTATAGCAAATGCAAAGGCGACAAATATTGGTGCATTTATTTGTACTCGATGAACATTTTAGTACGCTGTTTAATTTTTCCATTTTTTAATTTCGTTTTGTGTGTAGTAGGTCGTATACGAAGATTGACAATAGATTTGTAATTATTAGTAAGATTTTTGATTTTTCTAAAGGGCGAAAGCCGCATAAAATTGTAATTTTGTGAAACCGTCAGACAGACAGTTTTCCGGAAACCATCAGACAATAAATTAAAAACAAATTTTGTTGTTTTTACCTGTCCACAGAAACGTAATGTTATTTCTTTCCAAGAAAAACGTACACCATATACAAGAGTGTATCCTAAGTTGATGCTTTTCTATGAACAATATAGATGATACTCATTTATGAGCTTTCGAAGTATAACCTTTTTGTTAAATAAAAAAGCTACACAAAATTGTCTCTACTATTAAAATATTTTTAATCGTTTTCGTTTCTCTTCAAGTAATAAACATCATAAAAATTTTATAGACAGCATGTGTATAAAATAATTTATTTGTAAAATTATACTTTATTTGCTTGTATTTATATTTGTCGATTATTATTTGAAGCGAAACGAAAGCGGTTAAAAATATTTTAATAGTGGAGACAATTTTGTGTAGCTTTTTTATTCAACAAAAAGGTTATATTTTGAAAGTAGAAATGATTCAGGAGTATGATAGACTTTATTTCAATTTTTTCTGTTCGGTAGTTTTAGAGTTATGCGCCTTCAAACACAGAAGTCAATATTATCGAAACGAGAGATGGCAGTTAGGGCGATTCTCTCGTGCGGGGTCACATATTGGAGTCTTACATCAAAACATTTTTGACTCTTTTCAAACCAAGTAACTTAGTGACACTTCATAAACAACAGTAACATGAAACATTGTCGCAGGAAATTATGTTATACAGCGCGAATAAATAGCTTTAACAGCATTATTATCATACTACGATAACAGTGTCAGTCGTTTAAATTTATTATACTGACCCGCAAACTTTATACTCATGTGTAGCAACAGACATTGGACTGAATAAAAAATCAATTTATATATGTACAGTCATAAACACTTGATACAAGTAAACAGCAATAAATTAACAAATAATTTAAAATTACAAAATAATTTTTATCATAAAACTAGCCAAAACGTAAGGTAAAAGTCTTATTCTGCACGATTTAGACTTTTAGTTTAGGCTATCTCAAACACTTTGACCTGCATTGAACTTTGCCAAAAACCTGGTGTTTACATGATTAATTGATTTTATACAAACATCAAAACATCTAGCATTTATTGAATTTGACTCATTGTTATTAAAATTCACAATTTGAACTAATATTCCTTATTACTTTATCATACCTAGTATGTAAAGTATTGTAATAGCGCCAAAAGAAATTTTTGAGATGTTAGCGGAAATATGTCTTTTTGGGTCCCCTGAACATTTTTGACCAAGATACAAAAAGATGTCAGTGTGTGTGTATGTCTGTGTGTGTACCCGTTTTTGTGGCGACGATTCCGGCGAAACTACTAAAGGCATCGGAACGAAACTTCATATTTAGAAGTTTCATAACCAAACTTAGAGCTGAAAAGCTCTCTGTTGAAAAGGGTCCAAAGGAACTGGAGGTTTAGTCTTAGCATTTTTGAAAGATTTCGCAAATAAGCCGCCATTTCTGTAATTTTGTCGAAATAGTTAAATAATAAATTAAAGTAGAGGAAATTCCGAATAATTTATGACTATGAAATTTTTTGGTATGAGCAAATTCTATTTCATCGAGTAGCCACTAGTAGCCAGGATATGTCGGATATTTTGATTCTAGTGACAGTAGGTAGTGTCAAACGCTAATGTTTTGAAAATACCTACTGTCAATATAAGCTGCGTTCGGATATTGTACACCGTTACACTTTTTACACCCAATAACACGTAAGTGTCATTTGGACGGTGTACCCGGTGTCAACGGAGTACAATATCCGAACGCAGCTTTAATCCACATATCTGTTTAGATCTACTAGTTTTATTTTAATGCAGACATAGCCGATCTCGATCAAATAGAATCTCATGCAGCTAAACTATTAATTTTATATATCGTATGATAAAGTCATGCGCCTGGCCACATCAGATTGTTTGTCTTTCATATCTGACAAGCTGCCGTTGTGCCAAACAACCCCCACGAAGGGGTTGTTGGTACAACTTACCCAAATCGTATACAGTTAGGGAAATAAATAAGTTGGATTAACCGTTTAAGATAGTTGAGTCATTGTTATTTAATTTTGTAATTTGCTTGAGATACGTGCACTTGATCATGTAGAGATGTATAATTACCCATATTATTCATGAAACAATTAATTAGTATTAATTTAGATCATTATACGTGAGACCACAGAATATAAGATTTGCATTCACCTATAATTCTTTGGCATTGAAATTATAAAAGTTTCAATAACATTCATGTAGCTTGGCACGTCCCTGTGTTATTTCAGAGGGTCATATGATTCAATCTTGTGATTTCCTGAATGAAATAAATCGCCAATATTCCTGGTACGCACGCCAAACTCGTGATACCTAATGCATTCGTTAAATTTTCTATACGTGACCATCTACATGTATTGTAGAGATACATCATGCAGTTCTAAATTTGTTTTTCAGTGTCGAGTGAAAGTTCTAGCGTCTATTTTTGACTTGATCACTTGCTGAAAAGTTATTTTAAATTTTGTGTGTGAGCTTTCGATTTCGTAACAACTATTAGATTATTTTATTTCTGCGATTTGGAATTTATAATAATTAAAATGTTGTTTTGTACCTACTTGTTTTTCGTTTTAAATATTTGTACGAATTACCGAGGTCATGTCAGATTGACTCAATTGTTTACAGTGTAAATATTTAATGGAAAAATTACGTATGTTTACGGTTACTGCAACTAACTGTAAAGTTTACTTTTGAAATGTATTTTGTGATGTCACGATTAATTGCAGCATGATTCTAAATAACAGGGCAACTTTAACTTCATTGTGTCAAGTAGTCTATTCCACACGTGTATCTATTCTCACCATTTTGTTTCTTGATTCATCCTAAAATCTGTAAATTTACTAGTGAAACTGTGGTGTGACCTGTAGCTCAAATATTATGCCACATCCCTCAGCATCAAATTTTAAAGCTATTCATGCGATGCCTGGTCGACCCCTTGTTGTTATATCAAGAAATAAATTAATACTCTGAATTAAGTAACATTTACAGTAAAGTCCAACTGCATTAAAATTACGAATTTTTACTTGCTGTTAGCGGTGTATGTCTACAAAAATTCCGGTAGTGGATCAAAGAAGAAAATGGTTTGCTCATGTCATGTCATAAAATGTTACGGTTGCCATTAATTAAATTAATATGTCCCCCGATGGACCTAACTATACCTATAATGGACGTAATTTTTAATTTCTCGAAAAAAAGTCATTCTTTGTAATTGGATGTTCTAAAAAGTCGAAAACCATTGTTAATAATTCGTTTTAACATACAGGATAGTTAGAAAACACGAAAATGTTAAATTGGCCGAAGAGTAAACTATCGGTTTTTCGGAATTAGAACAAAAATGTTATAGGTAGATGTTGTTTTATATTTAAATTTATGCCCAGATATCAAATTTCAATGTTGTATTTTTAGTTTTATATTTTATTTATTTTTAACAAAATAATTTAACAAAACATTACTCCACATGTTCCCCTCCTACAGCTACACATTTTTCCAATCTTCTTCTAAACTCCCGATATACCAAATCAATTATTTCTTCATTTATTTCATCTACTGCTTCGGTAATTTTTAATTTTAGAATGTCTACATTATCATGAAAATTCTTCGCACCTTCTGCTTTAAATAACCCCGCAGAAAAAAAATCAAGCGGCGTTAAATCAGGTGAACGTGGTGGCCATCCTATAGGGCTGAGTCATCCAATCCACTTATTTGGAAAATGTCTGTTCAACCAATCCCTGACTTGATATGTGCTATGAGCAGGTCAACCGTCGTGTTGATAGTGTAGTGAACACCTGAGCTGTAAGTTGATTTCGTCCAAAGTAGGTAGCAAAAAATTTTCCAACATATCAAAATAAGAGTTTTGGTTTACAGTACCGTCAAAAAAGTATGGTCCAATTATTTTCTTGTAATAAATCCCACACCAAACATTCAATTTTTTATATTTTTGAGAATTGGTTGTAATACGGAAATTTGGATTTTCTTGAGACCAATATCTGCAATTCTGTGAACTAACAACTTCATTTGTGGTAAACGACGCTTCGCCAGAAAAAAATAATTTTTCTGTAGAAAAATGTATCGACCATAATTCGTTCTCCAATTAATAGGCAAAATTCTAATCGACGAGCATCATCTCCTTCTACCAAAGTGTGTATCAGTACTCGTTTGTAAGGATGAAATTTTTGATTTGAAAAGATTCTTTGCTCTTACTGATGTTCAAGTCTCGAGATGTGGGCCTCAACGATTTTTTTGGGCAAGTGTTCACGGTATCAATAGCTAACATAGCTCCTGCATCATCTTCGCAATTTCGCTTTTTTTCTTGATATTTTTCACGTCTCCTGTTGCATGAAATTTTTTAACATACTCACGAACACAATTGACAGAAACGTATGCCTCAGGGCATTTTCTGCTAAAAACTTCAATAGCACGACGGTACGATACCTCGCCTATGCCGTAACAAAAAGCTAAATAAACCCTTTGCTCTAAAGTCAACATGCTTTCAATCAGCTTCTATCAACAAATTGGTTGGATACGATGTTACTACTGTTAACTGATCAATCATAATTGTGGTCTCTAAATTTTTTGTTCACCTTTATGTAATGTATTTTCACTGGTCCGAGATGTAAAATTTGAAATAGAACATTCAAGTTTGATATTTGAGAATAAAATTAATTCAAACTAACTTTTACCTATAACATTTTTGATCTAATTCCGAAAAACCGATAGTCTAATCTTCGGCCAATTTAACATTTTCGTGTTTTCTAACCTTCCCATATGTTAAATCAAAATATTAATAATGGCTTTCGACTTTTTAGGACATCCAAAGCTCTTTATAAAGAATGACTTTATCTCGAGAAATTAAAAATTACGTCCATTATAGGTATAGTTAACAAAAAAACATTATAAACATAAGTGTAGATCATATTCACTAGGGTCCAGTGGTAATTAAAATAATAAATAGAGAAAACTTGTCCGAGATCCAACGTTGGCTAAACAATAAAATCCGGAAATGCTTCCTATAACAGTACACCTTCAAGACCTTTATTTAACGGACGATTTATCTCGTTGATATAGCTTGCTTTACCGTTGCCAAATGTCTTTTGGCCACTTCCACTAAAGTGGACAACGTTATAGTCTATACCGCGAAACCGTCCGAAATTTTAAGCGACTCTACAACTCGCCTCTACGGTTTATTTTTAGTCCGGAATCTATTTATAGTGTAGACGAAATCCGTTTAAAATAATAGACTGACTAGCCGTCAATCTCTGGAGTGGAAGGACCCTTCGAAAAAAATCCAATTGAAACAACAAATCGAAAGTAACGGAACAGGAAGAACGCATTTAGACACTTTGAATTGAAATAGATAGGCTATTTTAAAGCTATGAGCCTTTCCCTAATGATATTTATTCTTAGTTATTCTTTCGTTATTTTTTTCTTTATAAGGACAGCATGATTTATATATTGAAACTAAAGCTTGGGTGACATCAAAAGTTAACTATATTCATTCCTAAAATTGCATAGTGCCAAAATGTGTACTTATCTATTAAAACCGGATGTATCATAATACGTACTTGTGGTTAGTATGCTAAATTTGGCTTAAACTTTTACAATAGACCCAACGACATGAATGAAACTTATATAAGGCACTTCCTATACAATGTCAATGTCACTGTGCTGAGTAAGTATCAGGTCAACAGACTCAACAGGAAGCAACGAGCCATAAAAAAAGAAATTTGAAAAACCACACCCCAAAAGTAGAACAATGACACAAGGCTATAAGATTCTTTACGTTCGAGCTTTAATTTATCCTATTTAGAAGATTCCATTACTGTGCACTTGATACTCTATAATTATTATTATATGTATTATTTATATTATAGTGCACTGCTCAAAAAAATTACTACTAATAAAGATGACAAATGAATTCAGTTGTCAATTTTCGTTGATTAGAAACATCATTAGAAGTAAAATGAGGCATCTTAGTGAAGTGCAAGTTGCTGGTGCTGTCGCCCTTATTCAGCATGGCCACTCTATTATACATGTTAGCAGGGACCTTCGAGTTTCCCCTTCTGTTATTCAGCGTTTATGGAATCGGTTTCGGGAGACTGGCCAATATGTTAGAAGAGCTGGACAAGGTCGTAATCGAAGAACTACTCAAAATCAAAACCGATCTAAGACGAGCATATGGAATAGAAATTTCACATCAAACTGTTAGAAACAGATTAAAACTTCGTCATGATGTACACAACAAACCACCATTAAGAATCATGGTGCAATTACTCGTAAGATCACAAAATGACATCACAAAAGTAAACTTTACAGTTAGTTGCAGTAACCGTAAACACACGTAATTTTTTCTTTAAATATTTGCACTCTAAACAATTGAGTCAATCTGACATGACCTACGTAATTCGTACAAACATTTAAAAAGAAAAACAAGTAGGTACAACATTTTAATTATATATAAATTCCAAATCGCAGAAGTAAAAACTTCTAATAGTTGTTATGAAATCGAAAGCTCACACACAAAGTTTAAAATAATTTTTCAGCAAGTGATCAAGTCAAAAATAGACGCTAAAACTTTCACTCGACACTGAAAAACAAATTTAGAACTGCATGATGTATCTCTACAATACATGTAGATGTCAGCAAGTGATCAAGTCAAAAATAGACACAATTTAAAGCAGTAGGTGTATGCAAAGAATTTTCATGATAATGTAGACATTCTAAAATTAAAAATTAGGGAAGCAGTAGACGAAATAAATGAAGAAACAATTGATTTGGTATATCGGGAGTTTAGAAGAAGATTGGAAAAATGTGTAGCTGTAGGAGGGGAACATGTGGAGTATGTTTTGTTAAATTACTTTGTTAAAAATAAATAAAATATAAAACTAAGAATACAACATTGAAATTTGATATCTGGGCATAAATTTAAATATAAAACAACTTTTACCTACAACATTTTTGTTCTAATTCCGAAAAACCGATAGTTTAACTCTTCGGTCAATTTAACATTTTCGTGCTTTCTAACTATCCTGTATGTTAAAACGAAATATTAACAATAGCTTTCGACTTTTTAGGACATCCAATTGTAATGAATGACTTTTTTTCGAGAAATTAAAAATTACGTCCATTATAGGTATAGTTAGGTCCATCGGGGGACATATTAATTTTATTAATGGCAACCGAAACATTTTATGACATGCCATGAGCAAACCATTTTCTTCTTTGATCCACTACCTGAATTTTTGTAGAGATACATAGTTAACAACAAGTAAAAATTCGTAATTTTAATCCAGTTGGACTTTACTGTAAATGTCACTTAATTCAGAGTATTAATTTATCCCTTGATATAACAACAAGGGGTCGACCAGGCATCGCATGAATAGCTTTAAAATTTGATGCTGAGGGATGTGGCATAATATTTGGGCTACAGGTCAAACCACAGTTTCACCAGTTTCAAAATTTACAGATTTTGGGATGAATCAAGAAACAAAATGGTGAGAATAGATGCACGTGTGTAATAGACTACTTGACACAATGAAGTTAAAGTTGTCCTATTATTTAGAATCATGCTGCAATTAATCGTGACATCACAAAATACATCAGAAAAGTAAACTTTACAGTTAGTTGCAGTAACCGTAAACATACGTAATTTTTCCATTAAATATTTACACTGTAAACAATCGAGTCAATCTGACATGACCTCGGTAATTCGCACAAATATTTAAAAAGAAAAACAAGTAGGTACAAAACAACCTTTTAATTATATATAAATTCCAAATCGCCGACTTAAAAAATTCTAATACTTGTTACGAAATCGAAAGCTCACACACAAAATTTAAAATAACTTTTCAGCAAGTGATCAAGTCGAAAATAGACGCTAAAACTTTCACTCGACACTGAAAAACAAATTTAGAACTGCATGATGTATCTCTACAATACATGTAGATAGTCACGTATAGAAAATTTAACGAATGCATTAGGTATCACGAGTTTGGCGTGCGTACCAGGAATATTGTCGATTTATTTCATTCAGGAAATCACAAGATTGAATCATATGACCCTCTGAAATAACACAGGGACGTGCAAAGCTACATGAATGTCATTGGAAGTTTTATAATTTCGATGCAAAAAAATTATAGATGAATGCAAATCTTATATTTTGTGGTCTCACGTATAATGATCTAAATTAATATTAATCAATTATCTCATGAATAATATAGCTAATTATACTTCTATACATGATCAAGTGCACGTATCTCAAGCAAATTACGAAATTAAATAACAACGAGTCAACTAAAAACTGAAGAAAACAAAAACGCCAATCGATAGAAGAGACTCTAGGTGCAACCTGAACAAAAACAAAAATTTTTGTGGTGAGTGGTTTAAGAGAAAATAAATCGGAAAGACGAGCATTAACTTAAACTGCAAAAATCGGGTACTATTTTTCACTTCTCTCGCGCTCATGTTTACACCGAGAGGCAAAGCATTTTGACAGTCATCCAACTTATTTAAATTTTTTCTGTTCAGTAGTTTTAGAGCTATGGGCCTTCAAACATAGGAGTCAATACTATCGAAACGAGAGATGGCAGTTAGGGTGATTCTCTTGTGCCGGGTCACAGAAAGTATTCACGTCATTTGTTTTTCTCTGTGATAAAAAAAATACTTCTTTACCTTTTGCGTTAGCTGTGCATATAGCAACTCCTTAGTTTAGCAATTAAAATCATATCAAGAGTGGTTAACAACAGGAACGTAGAAAATCACAGGTTACTTGATATGTAATTGGAATTTAACGAACTTCTAATTGATTTATAAACAGTCACGCAAGTGCATAAATCAATTTTGCACTATTGGATAGGTTAGTGCCTTATATGTACATTGTAGACATATACATAAATAGTATGTACAATTTCCATGTTGCGGTATAATAACACGTTTATGAAATGTGTTCCCAATGAATTTATATCAAAGAAATTTATGTTAATTTATGGTATAATAACATATAAAAAGTACTCACCATAATTATTCCACAAAGAGTTAAAAAAAAAAATAAGTTTTCACAGTCGAACTTTTTCGAACTTGTCGCACTTTTTCACAGTCACTGGTCACTGCATTACCGGCCGGGTGCTGTCCATACTCTGCTACGTTTGCTTGCAAACTCTCAACGATCTAAAATTAGCAGAAAAACACAAAATTAACCAATGAAATTTAGAAAGTTCTAAACGCAATGTCGTACAAAAAGTTCGAATTCATTACTAAATCAAACCTAACGAAGTAAGTAATGCAAAACGAACGTAAAGGCGTGAATAATTTGATATAACACTGATTATAACATGGGAATTAGCATAAGGGGTCTTTTAAAATGTTAATTTTAACAAATTTATGACGACAGAAGTATTGGGTTTTGCGATTAAGTCATTATAATACTAATTGGTATGGGTGTGAAGATAGGATGAAAGTTGTTGTATTTTACACATGTATGGAGTTGTTTAATAGCTGGTGATGTATCAATTTTAACGTTGGTTGCAATTAAGACACGGAATCTATTAATATTGCTTGCACTTTGGTACAAGTGAGAATCGTGTTGGTATGCTAATGATAAACAGTTGAATGAAACTTGATACATATCTAGTACTTTAGCAAAGCAGTTTGGATAAATACAGAACGCACTTTGGATATAGTAGATAATATTCGTTTGATTATTTATCTCAAATGCACAAACAGTACTCAAAAAAATTAGGGAAACACATTTTTCGAGACCTTTAAATAATAGTTCTAGGCAAATCAAATTGTCCTGCATTAGAATGAAATTTTGACCTACGCCATATGCAGCAGGCACCACATGGTCCTCCAAGATGTTTGCGATGTAATTCATGGCATTTAGTCTACCAGGAACCACAACAAGATCAGTTCTGTTGTCTATACTGATTACAGCCCAAACCATCACAGATCCACGACCAAATCTATCCACTTCCTGTATAGTAGCGACTGCGTCACGTAGCGTTCACCAGGACGTCTATATACACGTACTTGACCAACGCAACGAGTTAAACTAAATCTGGTTTCTAATACTACCTCCTGACTCAGCCCGAATAAATCGGCGAAAAGTTCGGCGAGGCTGGCGGAGACATAGCGGTCAAAGAAGGCCATCCACATTCTCGGCGCTCGGCTCGTGCATTCTCTGTTCATCTGCTGGTGACTTAGAATGGACGTCGCTGAAGTAGCCGCTGCCTCAGCGTATAGTGTGTGTCCATACTTTCATTGAAATTGTGGTTATTATTAATTAATAATTA
This sequence comes from Aphodius sticticus, assembly GCA_963966075.1. Classification (NCBI taxonomy): domain Eukaryota; kingdom Metazoa; phylum Arthropoda; class Insecta; order Coleoptera; family Scarabaeidae; genus Aphodius; species Aphodius sticticus. Next base: position 1,938,276 of record OZ014510.1, read on the forward strand.
ATTGAATAACGTAAATAAAAATTTAATATAAAATATAATAAATATTTGAAGAATTTCTTAAATGCAATTGATTTCTTATTCTGATCATTTATATTAGATACCATATACTAATATGAGACATAGTAATACGATTGTCCATAAAACAAAATTAAATAATTGCATAATTATTATTTTGTAGAATGTATTGCGTTATAAATCAAATATTATAGTGCATATCTATACAGAGTTAGTTAAAATTACAACTAAATAATTCTCCAACCGTAAAAAAAAAATCAAGAAAAAACTTGTTTTTGTTTTAAACTAGCTATCGAAATTTGGTAACATTTTCTTTTTCAAATAGAACAATACTGTATGTTATTAAATTTTTTAATTCTAAGATCATTTCTAAGCATTTTTTGTAGGAACCATTTTCCATAAAATGCATCATTTTTAGTTATCAGCAATTAATTAAAACTGCTGAACTTTAAAACTGTTTTTTTCCCACAAACATACACACATTTATTTTAATTTGCTGTTTGAACATTTAATTAACATTTAATTTTATTTTTCTATTTTGTTGTTCTGCTATTTTTTATCTGTTTAGTTAAAACAAAAGTTTATGAGTTGTGATTAATTGCTTATAACTAAAAAATGATGCATTGTATAAAAAATGATTCTTACAAAAAATTCATGGAATTAATCTTAATTATAAAATGTAAATGTATGTGTTCTATTAGAAAACGGAAAGGTTGCCAGTTTCCATAATAAAATAAGCACTGTGTATATTAAAAATGTATTTAGACGATAGCTTGTTTAAAATCAAACAACTTATGCTTGATTTTTTGAAGATGTTTAAGGTTGGCCAATTATTTAGGTGCTCCGGATATTTTGAGAAACCCTGTATACTGGTATGCAACAACGATATTATCAATCAATAACTTAGTAATTGCCCTATGTAGATCGCAGTCGTAATTTGCATCAAAGAACTGTACCAAAACGATACAATAGATTCAGACATCATAGAAAAATAAGACTGGAATAACTTGGAACTGATGAGATTTATTTGCAAGAGATAAATAATATATTCTTTAGTTTTAATTAATTATTGATTTAATATTGCTATTAATATTAATTTTCACTAGTAGTCTTATAATACGGATGGTTAATTTATTGATATGCATTTGCATTTCTTCAATAATACAGAAATAAATATCATTATCTGGTATATTTTCCATTTTAAATGACAAATTATAGTAATAGGGACGTCACAAATAGAGAAAAAAATACTATCGGATATTTCATTTAATATCAATGTAAACTATTTGTATGTCGCATATAAATTTATCGTGTTCAATATTTTGAAATTTTTTTATTTCAATACTAAATAATTTATTCCATTCGTTTCCTACATTTCGGGTCGCATTGATGCTCGAAGAGCCCCTTCACCGCACGTGTTTGATGTCATAAATCAGACCCCTGTCGTAAATAATACCTTCGGGTACACACAAAAACTGCTATGCGCCTCGTCAACAATCCAGTTTGAATGGATCGATACGAGAGCGCACAACTGAAGCGAGTCGCTCGGCGAACGCGTGATTTTTATCAGACTATCTGCATCCGTAGAGACTTCTGGCATTCGAATGTTAGCGAATTTGGGCGAGTGTGGCATCCACTTTTACTTTTAATGACGAAAATTGACAACTGAATTCATTTGTCATCTTTAGTAGGCTTTCATACGTGAATTCAAAGCATACTGTGCTGAGCAGTGTCTTTTTTATTTATTATATTTAGTTTTGTTAATCATGTCAACATCTAAATATTATCAAGAAATATAACCTGGGTTGTGTATATTTTGAATAGAATATATACAGCACTCTGGATAGACACGTACTGTACTCAGATTAAGCGATCAACTCTTGTAATGGGGGTCTGTTTTGTGTTCAGGAAACTCCGGCATAGTAAATATAAATGTTTGAAAAAAATAGGTCAAAACAAACATTTTTGGGTGAATTGATTAGTTCCCTCTAGCCAGAATGCAAACATCCATACTATGTAGTAAGAGTTTATCGAACAATTAATTAGTTCACAACAATCATCACGTTGTCTTAAAGAATTTGCTTATTTGCAAATTCTCGCTTAGCGAAAGGGAACGACTAGCTGTGATATTTTCAGCCAATCAGTTTTGACACTGTTGCAAGTTTGTATCAGTTTTAAAGTCTGATGTTCTGTTGTTCTGTTCATGGTTTTATTTATTAGTTTTTGGTTATTTTTTTCTTTGATTGACTCAGTACGCATAGATAGCGATCTTGTTAGCATGCTTGAATGGTTTTAAAAGAGTTCCTGGTCTAGTTCTGATTCACAGTCGACAATGATGAGTAGGCAGATATTTCTCCCAACAAAAGAAAAAAATTGTTTGCTCTTTTTGTATCCGGAAACGCTGACCACAGTTGAGATTTAGAGGTTAAGATGTATTTGACCACCTTTACATACAGGTGTTTGGAAATATATACAAATTCAAAAGTAATTCCTGAACAAACTAGAATATATAGAGAGCTGTAATTTTCAGAATTAATTACCCAATGCATCTGTGACCTAAACGTGAATAATAATAATTTTTATCCCAACTACTTTTCTCGTAATCTCACATGAAGCAAAATCATAACATTCTATCACCTAAAAACAAAGTAAACTCTAAGTCTCAAAAATGCTAACGAACAAGCGAAAATAGATAGAGGGCTGTAATTTTCAGAATTGATTACCCAATGTATCTGTGACCTAAACGTGAATGATAATAATTTTTATCCTAACTACTTTGCTCGTAATCGCACATGAAGCAAAATCATAACATTCTATCACCTAAAAATAACGTAAACTCTAAGTTTTAAAAATCCTTCTGAATAAACTAAAATAGATAGAGCGCTGAAATTTTCAGAATTAATTACCCAACGTATCTGCGATCTAAACGTGAATAATAATAATTTTTATCCCAACTACTTTCCTCGTAATCGCACATGAAGCAAAATCATAACATTCTATCACCTAAAAACAACGAAAACTCTAAGTCTTAAAAACCCTCATGAACAAACTAAAATATATAGAAGGCTGATATTTTCAGAATTAAGTACCCAATGTATCTGTGAGCTAAACGTGAATAATAATAATTTTTATCCCAACTACTTTGCTCGTAATCGCACATGAAGCCAAATCAAAACATTCTATCACCTAAAAACAACGTAAACTCTAAGTTCAAAAATCCTCCTGAACAAACTAAAATAGATAGAGGGCTGTAATTTCCAGAATTAATTACCCAATGTATCTGTGACCTACCCGTGAATAATAATAATTTTTATCCCAACTACTTTGTTCGTAATCGCACATGAAGCAAAATCATAACATTCTATCACCTAAAAACAAAGTAAACTCTAAGTGTCAAAAATGCTAACGAACAAGCGAAAATAGATAGAGGGCTGTAATTTTTAGAATTAATTACCCAATGTATCCGTGAGCTAAACGTGAATAATAATAATTTTTATCCCAACTACTTTGTTCGTAATCGCACATGAAGCAAAATCATAACAATCTATCACCTAAAAACAACGTAAACTCTAAGTCTCAAAAATCCTCCTGAACAAACTAAAATAGATAAAGGGCTGTAATTTTCAGAATTAATTACCCAATGTATCTGTGACCTAAACGTGAATAATAATAATTTTTATCCCAACTACTTTGCTCGTAATCGCACATGAAGCAAAATCATAACATTCTATCACCTAAAAACAACGTAAACTGTAAGTTTCAAAAACTCTCATGAACAAACTAAAATAGATAAAGGGCTGTAATTTTTAGAATTAATTACCCAATGTATCTGTGAGCTAAACGTGAATAATAATAATTTTTATCCCAACTACTTTGCTCGTAATCGCACATGAAGCAAAATCATAACATTATATCACCTAAAAACAACGTAAACTCTAAGTCTCAAAAATCCTCCTGAACAAACTAAAATAGATAGAGGGCTGTAATTTTCAGAATTAATTACCCAATGTATCTGTGACCTAAACGCGAATAATAATAATTTGTATCCCTACTACTTTGCTTGTAATCGCATATGAACCAAAATCATAACATTCTATCACCTAAAAACAACGTAAACTCTAGTCTCAAAAATCCTACTGAACAAACTAAAATAGATAAGGGGCTGTAGTTTTCAGGATTAATTACCCAATGTATCTGTGACCTAAACGTGAATAATAATAATTTTTATCCCAACTACTTTGTTCGTAATCGCACATGAAGCAAAATCATAACAATCTATCACCTAAAGACAACGTAAACTCTAAGTCTCAAAAATCCTCCTGAACAAACTAAAATAGATAGAGGGCTGTAATTTTCAGAATTAATTACCCAATGTATCTATGACCTAAACGTGAATAATAATAATTTTTATCCCAACTACTTTGCTCGTAATCGCACATGAAGCAAAATCATAACATTCTATCACCTAAAAACAACGTAAACTGTAAGTTTCAAAAACTCTCATGAACAAACTAAAATAGATAAAGGGCTGTAATTTTTAGAATTAATTACCCAATGTATCTGTGAGCTAAACGTGAATAATAATAATTTTTATCCCAACTACTTTGCTCGTAATCGCACATGAAGCAAAATCATAACATTATATCACCTAAAAACAACGTAAACTCTAAGTCTCAAAAATCCTCCTGAACAAACTAAAATAGATAGAGGGCTGTAATTTTCAGAATTAATTACCCAATGTATCTGTGACCTAAACGCGAATAATAATAATTTGTATCCCTACTACTTTGCTTGTAATCGCATATGAAGCAAAATCATAACATTCTATCACCTAAAAACAACGTAAACTCTAAGTCTCAAAAATCCTACTGAACAAACTAAAATAGATAGAGGGCTGTAATTTTCAGAATAAATTACCCAATGTATCTGTGACCTAAACGCGAATAATAATAATTTGTATCCCTACTACTTTGCTTGTAATCGCATATGAAGCAAAATCATAACATTCTATCACCTAAAAACAATGTAAACTCTAAGTCTCAAAAATCCTACTGAACAAACTAAAATAGATAAGGGGCTGTAGTTTTCAGGATTAATTACCCAATGTATCTGTGACCTAAGCGTGAATAATAATAATTTTTATCCCAACTACTTTGTTCGTAATCGCACATGAAGCAAAATCATAACATTCTATCACCTAAAAACAACGTAAACTCTAAGTCTCAAAAATCCTCCTGAACAAACTAAAATAGATAGAGGGCTGTAATTTTCAGAATTAATTACCCAATGTATCTGTGAGCTAAACGTGAATAATAATAATTTTTATCCCAACTACTTTGCTCGTAATCGCACATGAAGCAAAATCATAACAATCTATCACCTAAAGACAACGTAAACTCTAAGTCTCAAAAATCCTCCTGAACAAACTAAAATAGATAGAGGGCTGTAATTTTCAGAATTAATTACCCAATGTATCTATGACCTAAACGTGAATAATAATAATTTTTATCCCAACTACTTTGCTCGTAATCGCACATGAAGCAAAATCATAACATTCTATCACCTAAAAACAACGTAAACTGTAAGTTTCAAAAACTCTCATGAACAAACTAAAATAGATAAAGGGCTGTAATTTTTAGAATTAATTACCCAATGTATCTGTGAGCTAAACGTGAATAATAATAATTTTTATCCCAACTACTTTGCTCGTAATCGCACATGAAGCAAAATCATAACATTATATCACCTAAAAACAACGTAAACTCTAAGTCTCAAAAATCCTCCTGAACAAACTAAAATAGATAGAGGGCTGTAATTTTCAGAATTAATTACCCAATGTATCTGTGACCTAAACGCGAATAATAATAATTTGTATCCCTACTACTTTGCTTGTAATCGCATATGAAGCAAAATCATAACATTCTATCACCTAAAAACAACGTAAACTCTAAGTCTCAAAAATCCTACTGAACAAACTAAAATAGATAGAGGGCTGTAATTTTCAGAATAAATTACCCAATGTATCTGTGACCTAAACGCGAATAATAATAATTTGTATCCCTACTACTTTGCTTGTAATCGCATATGAAGCAAAATCATAACATTCTATCACCTAAAAACAATGTAAACTCTAAGTCTCAAAAATCCTACTGAACAAACTAAAATAGATAAGGGGCTGTAGTTTTCAGGATTAATTACCCAATGTATCTGTGACCTAAGCGTGAATAATAATAATTTTTATCCCAACTACTTTGTTCGTAATCGCACATGAAGCAAAATCATAACAATCTATCACCTAAAAACAACGTAAACTCTAAGTCTCAAAAATCCTCCTGAACAAACTAAAATAGATAGAGGGCTGTAATTTTCAGAATTAATTACCCAATGTATCTGTGACCTAAACGCGAATAATAATAATTTGTATCCCTACTACTTTGCTTGTAATCGCATATGAAGCAAAATCATAACATTCTATCACCTAAAAACAATGTAAACTCTAAGTCTCAAAAATCCTACTGAACAAACTAAAATAGATAAGGGGCTGTAGTTTTCAGGATTAATTACCCAATGTATCTGTGACCTAAGCGTGAATAATAATAATTTTTATCCCAACTACTTTGTTCGTAATCGCACATGAAGCAAAATCATAACAATCTATCACCTAAAAACAACGTAAACTCTAAGTCTCAAAAATCCTCCTGAACAAACTAAAATAGATAGAGGGCTGTAATTTTCAGAATTAATTACCCAATGTATCTGTGACCTAAACGTGAATAATAATAATTTTTATCCCGACTACTTTGCTCGTAATCGCACATGAAGCCAAATCATAACATTATATCACCTAAAAACAACGTAAACTCTAAGTCTCAAAAATCCTCCTGAACAAACTAAAATAGATAAAGCGCTGTAATTTTCAGAATTAATTACCCAATGTATCTGTGACCTAAACGTGAACAATAATAATTTTTATCCCAACTACTTTGCTCGTAATCGCACATGAAGCAAAATCATAACATTCTATCACCTAAAAACAAAGTAAACTCTAAGTCTCAAAAATGCTAACGAACAAACGAAAATAGATAGAGGGCTGTAATTTTGAGAATTGATTACCCAATGTATCTCTGACCTAAACGTGAATAATAATAATTTTTATCCCAACTACTTTGCTCGTAATCGCACATGAAGCAAAATCATAACATTCTATCACCTAAAAACAACGAAAACTCTAAGTCTCAAAAACCCTCATGAACAAACTAAAATATATAGAGGGCTGATATTTTCAGAATTAAGTACCCAATGTATCTGTGACCTAAACGTGAATAATAATAATTTTTATCCCAACTACTTTGTTGGTAATCGCACATGAAGCAAAATCATAACATTCTATCACCTAAAAACAACGTAAACTCTAAGTCCAAAAAATCCTCCTGAACAAACTAAAATAGATAGAGGGCTGTAATTTTCAGAATTAATTACCCAATGTATCTGTGACCTAAACGCGAATAATAATAATTTGTATCCCTACTACTTTGCTTGTAATCGCATATGAAGCAAAATCATAACATTCTATCACCTAAAAACAACGTAAACTCTAACTCTCAAAAATCCTACTGAACAAACTAAAATGGATAGAGGGTTGTAATTTTCAGAATTAATTACGCAATGTATCTGTGACCTAAACGTGAATGATAATAATTTTTAACCCAACTACTTTGCTCGTAATCGCACATGAAGCAAAATCATAACAATCTATCACCTAAAAACAACGTAAACTCTAAGTCTCAAAAATCCTACTGAACAAACTAAAATAGATGAGGGGCTGTAGTTTTCAGGATTAATTACCCAATGTATCTGTGACCTAAACGTGAATAATAATAATTTTTATCCCAACTACTTTGTTCGTAATCGCACATGAAGCAAAATCATAACAATCTATCACCTAAAGACAACGTAAACTCTAAGTCTCAAAAATCCTCCTGAACAAACTAAAATAGATAGAGGGCTGTAATTTTCAGAATTAATTACCCAATGTATCTGTGACCTAAACGTGAATAATAATAATTGTTATCCCAACTACTTTGCTCGTAATCGCACATCAAGCTAAATCATAACATTATATCACCTAAAAACTACGTAAACTCTAAGCCTTAAAAATCCTAATGAACAAACTAAAATAGATAGAGGGCTGTAATTTTTAGAATTGATTACCCAATGTATCTGTGACTTAAACCTGAATAATAATATTTTTTATCGCAACTACTTTGCTCGTAATCGCACATGAAGCAAAATCATAATATGCTATCACCTAAAAACAACGTAAACTCTAAGTCTCAAGACTCCTCCTGAACAAACTAAAATATATAGAGGGCTGTAATTTTCAGAATTAATTACCCAATGTATCTGTGACCTAAACGTGAATGATAATAATTTTTATCCTAACTACTTTGCTCGTAATCGCACATGAAGCAAAATCATAACATTCTATCACCTAAAAATAACGTAAACTCTAAGTTTTAAAAATCCTTCTGAATAAACGAAAATAGATAGAGGGCTGTAATTTTCAGAATTAAGTACCCAATGTATCTGTGACCTGAACGTGAATAATAATAATTTTTATCCCAACTACTTTGTTCGTAATCGCACATGAAGCAAAATCATAACATTCTATCACCTAAAAACAACGTGAACTGTGTTTCAAAAACCCTCATGAACAAACTAAAATAGAGCGCTGAAATTTTCAGAATTAATTACCCAATGTATCTGTGACCTAAACGTGAATAATAATAATTTTTATCCCAACTACTTTGTTCGTAATCGCACATGAAGCAAAATCATAACATTCTATCACCTAAAAACAACGTAAAGTCTAAGTCTCAAAAATCCTACTGAACAAACTAAAATAGATAGAGGGCTGCTATTTTCAGAATTAAGTGCCCAATGCATCTGTGACCTAAACGTGAATAATAATAATTTTTATCCCTACTACTTTGTTCGTAATCGCATATGAAGCAAAATCATAACATTCTATCACCTAAAAACAAAGTAAACTCTAAGTTTGAAAAATGCTAACGAACAAACGAAAATAGATAGAGGGCTGTAATTTTCAGAATTAATTACCCAATGTATCTGTGACCTAAACGTGAACAATAATAATTTTTATCGCAACTACTTTGCTCGTAATCGCACAAGAAGCAAAATCATAACATTCTATCACCTAAAAACAAGGTAAACTCTAAGTTTCAATAATCCTCCTGAACAAACTAAAATAGATAGAGGGCTGTAATTTCCAGAATTAATTACCCAATATATCTGTGACCTACACGTGAATAATAATAATTTTTATCCCAATTACTTTGTTCGGAATCGCACATGAAGCAAAATCACAACATTCTATCATCTAAAAAAAAACGTAAACTCTAAGTCTCAAAAATCCTCATGAACAAACTAAAATAGATAGAGGGCTGTACTTTTCAGAATTAATTACCCAGTGCATCTGTGACCTAAACGTGTATAATAATAATTCTTATCGCAACTACTTTGCTCGTAATCGCACATGAAGCAAATTTATAACATTCTATCACCTAAAAACAACGTAAACTCTGTTTCAAAAACCCTCATGAACAAACTAAAATAGATAGAGGGCTGTAATTTGCAGAATTAATTACCCAATGTATCTGCGACCTAAACGTGAATAATAATAATTTTTATCCCAACTACTTTTCTCGTAATCGCACATGAAACAAAATCATAACATTCTATCACCTCAAAACAAAGTAAACTCTAACTCTCAAAAATCCTACTGAACAAACTAAAACAGATAGAGGGCTGTAATTTTCAGAATTAATTAACCAATGTATCTGTGACCTAACGTGAATAATACTAATTTTTAACCCAACTACTTTGCTCGTAATCGCACATGAAGCAAAATCATAACATTCTATCACCTAAAAACAAAGTAAACTCTACGTTTTAGAAATTCTCCCGGACAAACTGGATTAGATAGAAAGCTGTAATTTTCAGGATTAATTACCCGATTTATCTGCGACCAAGGCCTATATTATAACAATTTTTATCGCAACTACTTTGCTCGTAATCGCGTATCAACTAAAATCGCAACGTAAAGCCCAAACCTCCGCTTATACGTGGCTGTTATCGTAACCCATAAACTCTAATCAACATCAGTTTCTACTTAGGTATAGCGTGAATTCTATACAATGAATTCGCGCCGTTAGAAAAACCGCAATAGGTTAATATTACGGATAAATAATCTGTCACGATATCAAGCCTTCGGTTTATTGAATTAGGTCAATGCCCGTGAAATCAGATTATAGTATTTCTTATTACACTTCGTTGAATTTGCGATTTGGAAATCAACTCTCTACACAACGTTAAATTTGCCTGTTTAATGTCGTTTGTATTTGGAATATTCATTTGTTTAGATAGAAGTGTGGTCCGAAGCTGGTACCCTGGGGAACACCTGTTTTTTTTTCTTGTTTTACATCCGGGTATTGTGTTTGATCCTTCATAATGTTAACACCATCGGATTATATTGAGGTGGAAACTGATACCGAAGCGGCGTCATCAAAACAAAAGCACCGATGTTTAAATCTAATAAATTTAGATATGTATAAGAATACGCAGCCGTACTAAGCCGTATTTGCATTTTATACGAACACTATAAAACCTGTAATAAACTTTCTCTAGGACTTCCAGGAGATTATAATAAAAACAGACTTAAGAAAAACAGGTTATGTATAGTGAATATAGTGAATAACAGGCTACTTTAATAAAGTCGATGAAAGGACGAGATTATTTCAGAAATTCCTAAATTTCGGCACGTCATAAGATTTATTTTGAACTAATACTCATGATTTAGATGTTACAACACATTGTCGGAATGGATTTATTTGTTTTTATTATTCGTTTAATGTGACAATTAAAAGTTACCTGAATGTTTTGAAAAGATGCCAGGCGCTGATGTTGAGTGTTTTCACTGTCCGGCCTGTCAAATATTTTTAAATCTTAACCGGCCAGCCAGCGAGTCGAAAGAGTGTATTTTTGTGTTTTCTTATATTGGACTTACAGTCGCTAATTTGAGACCAATTTGTAACGCAGTTTCGTGACGATTTATGTATAGCAGTTACAAGATGGATAAATTCTCTGTCTGTTATGGCTTGTTTTGTGTTTTTTTTAACTTATGTAGGATGTTGGATGGGCTTAAAATGTCCGTATTTAGAAAAAAAAAATAACCAAGCATTCACTGTATTTGTAGATGTATGTATAAGGTGACCAGACGTCCTGCTTTTGGCGGGACAGTCCCGCTTTTTCACATTTTGTCCCGAGTCCCGCGGAGTTTTAAAAATGTCCCGCCTTTTAGAAAATTTTATTTTTTTTACAGAATTTTTAGAGGATTACTACGAAAAACTACAACAACTTACTACAACAACTAGAGTGTAAGCTAAATGACTACAAAGCAGTTCCTTCTGTCATTTACAATCAAAATTTAATTATATTAACAATTTTAACCATTTTTATTATTTTCAAAGTTTTATTGGATACTAACCCTGTCATTTAGTCGCAAATCAAGAATATACAGAAACTTAATAGAAAACAGCGCATAATCTATTCTGTCTAATGGTGGATAATAATATTTTTGTACGTTTTTAAAAAATCGTAACTGTAACCTGTAAAAAGAATTTATGAATTTTTGCATTGTTTTGCGAAAATCACAGGACAAAATTAAATTGATTTAGAAAACCAACCTACCTTTTCCTATACGTGTATAACATTTCGCTAATACGTAGCAACATTTGATATGTCGACTGACCGGCTTAAACGGTCAAAAAAGTTAGCTAAACTTTGATATTCAATAACTTTTGTAGACTTTAACCGAATTTCATTATTTTTTAGAGACATGTAAAGAAATTTATCAGATTTATCATATTAATATACATTTGATAATTAAAGAAAATAAGATGCTTCAGCTGATTATGTATTCTGGGAGATCAAAAATAGTGTTTTTGGTTTGAGACATCCTGTGAGATAATTAAGGAACTTGTTCTCTCGCAGGTTGGCAACTAGGTACTCTCTTACAAAACCATATCAATTCTCAACAGCTTGTTTTCTAATTCATCTCAATATCTGAATTTTTGTAGAATATACACAGTTTGAAGCAAGATTTTGTATTTCACTCATAATCAAGTAACATTTGCTGCAAGGTTTAACAGCAAATTTAAATTGCTAAGTATTATTTGAAATTGTTTATCTTCTACAAAATTCAGATATTGGAATAAACTAAAAACAAAATGTTGAGAATATGGATGTCTTTTTAACAAAGTACTTTAAAATTTGCTCATGCTCCGCAGTTATTTCACAGCGTGTATCGAAAGTAGATCAAAAACATCATTATGATCTGTTTTTCAAAAATTACAAAAGTATGTGCTTACCTCTAAGAAATTCAATGAATTTCTTTAAAATGTATTAAAAAATAATGAAAACCGGACAATATTACAAAAGTTTAGTAAAATAAGCGTCCTTTAATTGTGCCGATCAGTGTATTTTTTTCTCAAAACTGTACCTTTAAACTTGGCATATCTTGTTGTGCTGTACAGAGTAGTTAGATTAGAACATATGTTTGTTATTTTATTACCATAACATTTATTTATTAGAAAATTCATCTTTCTTAGTCCTTATTACTATATATATATTAGTAGATAAAAATGTTTTTAAAAAGTATAAAAATTTATTTAGAATGTTTTTTTGTGCAAAGGGCATATATTTGAAGAATTTATGTTAAAGGAAAGAGTTTAATTTTAATCCCTATAATAAACGATAATGAAATAAACTTTGTCTTATACCAAACAATATTTTTTTCTTTAAAATAAATATGGCAAAACAATTAATCACTAATAACGCAAATAATGTCGAATATTCAATGAAGTACGTGTTGTTCAAACAAATATCTTTTGACCACAAGCATAACAATTTAAAGGAGTATGTGTGATGTTGCTTTAAATACAAAAATCTGTGTAACCAACCAAACTAAAAAAAAACATACTAATAATAATTTTTGTGTTTATAAAAATCCTAGAATTTGTCTATTTTCGAGTACGATCTTTTGAAAAGACGGTTGGTTTTAATTACTACCGCCTACCCCGCCCCGCTATTGTCCCGCTTTTCTACAATAAAAATCTGGCCACCTTATGTATGTAGGACATGCGGACACAATCGGGTATTATCATTATTGCTACCACCATATACCACGTGTTTGAATACTTCCTCATTTTAGCGTATTGTTGAAGATAGAATAGCGAACGATACCGTAGGAAGTTATATGATTTATGCATTTATTGTATTTCTAGCTATAGAAGGCCACGTGTACTATATTGCAATCGGTTTGAAAGTTATCTATCTCTGGAGTCCAACAAGTTATCAAGTTAAATAAATACAGTTTCAGAGAAAACTTGTTATTTTTCTTTCATACCTGCCAAGGTATACATATTTCTGTTTAGTTCAACGGTCAGAATATAACCTAAAAGTTTCACTGATCTTGATAATTGAGTGTTATGCTAAAAGTTGATTTTTTTCTTATAAGGTATGTAACTGCAATTCGACTTATTTTTACATCGCTACAGAATAACAGTAATCAAGAAAATTCTAATCATATCTCTTTAGGCTGACTAAAAATGCTTTATATTTGAGTAATAATACGGTGTACTACTCTTTTAACCACTATCATTTACAAATTTAGGGGTGTCGGAAATAGGTACATAAATATAGCACGTCCTTAAATCAGACATGTGTGTCGGAATTGTGTACATGGTTAGAAGTAATACATATGGCTCTATTGCTGTCTTTACACAAGAAAATAACATATTTTACATCGTTTGCTATATTGTAATTAATTGTACGCTAGCAGCCGAGAATTTTGGCATTAATACACCACCTTTGGAGATAGCAGTTGAACTCTTGCCATCTCCATTAGTGTAATCATTATTCTGGCCTGAAACACCCAAATAAAGTAAAAAGAAACTGTTCTTCTGTGACATTATTATCTAATGCCTGGAGAGAATATTTATTAATAAAAAATAAGAAAGCACAAAAGTGAATCATTCTAGAGAAATAAGAAAGGAAGCGAAAAAGGAACAGAATAAAAAGCTGCGCCAAGAAAAACACAGAAATTCCAGATGCAAGAAACATTCTAATACAGATGAGGGAGAGAGGGCAGACTGAAGAAGACTAAGGACTTATTTTATAGTGTGTTTCATTAAAAATGGTAAAACATAAATGTTTAACAGTTCTTAATAATAAATCCTTTTTAACAATATTTAAAACACTAAATATTTACTTGAATGTTTATATTTGTCGGAATAATGAACCACAAGTGTCTGATGTAGGAGCACTGTCTGAATTAGGTTCACTGAGGTGTCGGATTTCGGATCAAAATATACGCTTAGTGTCGGAATTAGGGGCAATTGTTAAAGTTATAAAATATAATATAAATTACATAACTATTATCAATTTCTTTTAAAAATAAATAGCCAGATATTTTTAGAAGGAAATATTTGTTTAAAAAAAGTCATTATCACCACATAAATATAAATTCTATACTACAGTTACAAATGTACCAAAAATTCCTTAACCTGCTCATTTCTGCAGAAATGAACACATTTAAAGTCAGTAGAAAAACAAAATAACAAAATCTGATCATACAAGAGAGCTGCGAGACACTCCATTAACGACATGAAAAGCATATCTGGTGTAAGCTGTCACCAGTAATCAGAACAAATCTCCGTATGCCATTTCAACCCCTAATATTTTTTACTCTCTGGGGGAGAATCTATCCCTTGTGTCAAGGAACAAAACTTCACACTTTTCGTTAATACACTGCGGAGAAGTCCTTTCAACAGAGCGTGACAGAAGGGCAGACCGGTACATCGAAATGTAATATCGAAGTAAACGGAGGGTGTTGAGTGTACCCCACACACGGGTGTCTAGATTGATGCGAGGGAGTGAAAAGAGGGTAGCGCCACATTTGTACGCGTCACGATTACTGTCAGTTTCCATCTTAAATAATTGCTGCAGTTCCTCTGAGAGAGTTATTAATGATAGGCTCGTTAATTTTAATGCCTCACTATTAGCTGGAAATGGTTTAGAGTTTTGCTGTCTTGTGTTGGTAGTAATTATCCGTTATACAATTATTGGAAACGCCACTCGATAGCTATAAATTATTTCGCTAAGTTTTGTCGGAAATCTTGCTGGGTAATTATACTGTATTTATTGTATATTGTACGGTGGTAATTGATAAAAAAACATGAGAAGATAATTGAATTTACAATTTATCTGTTGTGAAATTTGGATACTTGACTTTCCGATTTTTTCCTAGAGAACCACTTAACCAAAAAATTTTAATTTTTGGTCAGCCTACACTTAGAATTTCTTTTATAGATTGGCGTTTTTATTTTTTTGATTTTGTATGTAATAAAGTCTGTAAGGGAGATTTTTATGGGCGCCGATATCTCAGAAACGAACAATAGCAGGACAACGCAGTTGGCACGTAAACAATCCTAATTTATTGTGATACTCATCCATGGATGTATAATAGTAACCATATTAACATTGGCTTACGTAATACCAATTTCTAAACAGTCTATAAATTGACCTCAAACGGAACAGTAACTTTAAATTCGTGCTATATTTCTCCGGATGTTTATAAAAAAACACTTTGCAACATGTTGCAAAGCAACCTTTTCGATTTAAGTGTTTGTTAAAGGTGTAATTTACAGTTAGTATATTTCCGCAATCTGTATATTTATGGTCTGTCATACGTTCTAGATATACAGTGCTTCCCAAAAGTAACGGATAAATTCAATAAAACCTTAAAGAAAAATATTTCAGAAAAATGCTCTGACACGTCGATTTTTATTTTTAAATTACTATCCTGACATACACTTTTCAGCCCCCCACCCCTTCGCCCCTAAGGGGTGGCAACCCCAACTTTAAAAATTCAAATAGCAAAGTACCCCTTGCGATACCTCAATTGATAGATTTTTTTATTCTGAATACAACGAAAAAAAGATTATCAAAATCAGTTGATAAATAACCGCGGTATTTACCAAAATGTATTCAAAGAAGAACGTCAATATTCGAGTAAGCGCTGTTGAAGCGGGCATAGCAATATCGTTCAAACAATTGCAACTTGTTTTTACTTATGTCAAACACAATTCAGATTTTTCGTCATTGAAGAAATAGTAGCAAAATGAGATTTACAGAAACCGAAAGAATCGAAGTTTTAATGATTGGGTTTGGAGATAGAAGCCGGACGCATGACGAAGTTCGCGTTTTGTTCAATGGAACGCACCCGGACCGTCCGCCAATATCGGAATCTACAGTAAGTCGAATCGAAAACAAATTTCGCGATCTCGGTCATGTACGGGATAAGCCTAAGGCAGGACGTCCATTGGCCTTAATTGAAAACCGACAATTGGATGCTATTTTAATGGTGCAAGAAAATCATTCAACCCTTGCGGAGGTCGCTTCACAAGTTAGTGCGTCAAAAAGCACAGTGTCCAGATTATTTCGAAAACACAAATTTCACCCGTATGAAGTGCACTTGGTACAAAAATTGTCCGATGATGACTTTGATCGACGAGTGCAGTTTTGTGAGACAATGATGGAACTCTCTAATGAAAATCCTTGCTTAATTAGAAACATCGTTTTTTTCGGTTGAGGCAACATTTTGTCTGAATGGCACCGCCAATAAACAAAATTGCCGTTACTGGGCTCGTCAAAATCCGCATTGGATGGTGGAAACGAACACACAATATCCTCAAAACCTTAATGTGTGGACTGGTGTGGTGGGTTCTAGAATTATTGGACCAAATTTTTCGACGGAACACTGAATGGTGAACGTTATCTGAACTTTCTACGAAATGAACTACTACCTACTTTAGCGGTGTTGTTTCCCAACGCAGAAGATCCTGATAGACACAAGGACAGAATTTGGTTACAGCAAGACGGTGCGCCTCCACATTATGCGCGACAAGTTCGAGAATACCTCGATCAAGTATTTCCTAATCCAAATATTTTCAAATTTCCTAATGGATTGGTAGATGAAGGCTTATTGAATGGCCAGCAAGATCGCCAGATTTAACCCCACTAGATTATTTTCTTTGGGACTATTTAAAAAGTAAAGTTTATTTTAATAGACCTGTAAATATTGAGGCGTTAAAGGAAAGAATTCCTGCAGTAATTCACTTAATGACTCCAGGAATGTTCGAAAACTCGAAATATAATGTTAGAAAATGTTCAACAAGCGTTTGGGGATAGATTAGGGCATTGTCTCGTCCTTAACGCGCAGCACTTTGACAATTAATTAAGGATTAGTTAATTAAATTTTGTTATTCCTCAATTTCGTGTATAAATAAATTTTGATAAATATCGCCGTTATTTATCAACCGATTTCGATAATTTTTTTTCTTTGTATTCAGATTAAAAAAGTCTATCAATTGAGGTATCGCAAGGGGTACTTTGCTATTTGAATTTTTAAAGTTGTGGTTACCACCCCTTAGGGGTGAAGGGGTGGGGGTTGAAAAGGTATATCAGGATAGTAAGTTAAAAGTAAAAATCGACGTGTCGGAGCATTTTTCTCAAATATTTTTATTTAAGATTTTATAGAATTTATCCGTTACCTTTGGGAAGCACTGTATATAAAATGACACGCAGTAGTTATGATGTTATTTCAATAACAAATTTTTGGGATAATATTCAAAATAACAGAAATAATATAAGCACCTCATTAGTATGATAGCACACAAATTTTAATAATTATGTGACAGTGGACATATTTACGCAAATCGGTGGGAAAAATATTTGGAATGTCATAATTATCATCGTTAATTATAATTAATATAGTGTAATAAATAATAATAATAATAATAATAAATATCCTAAAAACTCGATTATTAGCGGTAATTTCAAGTAAATTAATCTTAAATTATTAACCGGAGCTTTCTCCTAATTTGGTGATATAACTAAAATCTCTCGGAGTTCAAGGATGTAGAAATTTAAAACCTGATCTATCTATCAGGATTGGTTGAACGGAATTAAGTCAACATTTTACGTATATAGATTTAAAAATAGACGATTGAAAAATGAACTGACATTTCTGCAACATAAATCATTCATGATTGCCCTACAGGTATACAGCCCAAAATTATACGTATATGGCCTATTCAAATGGCTAATTATATAGCAAAATGAGTGATTATTATAATATCAGGGCCAAAACCGGGTGTATCATAATTAATTTTGCGGTAGACATGCAAGAAAAATAAGACTCGAACGTGTTTATTTACAACACACAAGATGCCTGCAAAATATGTATACAGGGTGAGTTATTAGTATCCTTTAGCATACCACTCTTTAAACTGCAAATATCACCAAAATAGTAAAAATGGATATGCGATATAGTGAATATAAATTACAAAGAACTTAAGGAACATTTCAATCAGCAAATAATATACAGGGTGTTCCATTTAAAAATCTCAAGAGAACACCATTTAAAAATGTTTAAAAACTAGTGCATGCTACGATCACCCTGTATAGCGCATCTAATTTTTCATGACATCAGCATCTAGCTATGGGCTTAGTTGTAATGTGACAAAATTTTTAGGGCAATATCTGCAAAAATGTAGTATTAACGTAGTTTTTAAGAAAGGCCTGCAATTGCTAATTTTTTGACAAACAATTGAATATCTCAGAAACTATTTACTTTACACAGGTACGACTTACACAGTTGGAAAGACAACTTCCTTACTAATCATAATATGGTATGATATACAGAGCATTCCATTTTAAAAAATGTACTGACTTCCCGTCGCGCCTAAATGTAACACCCTGTATAAATGAAAATAATTTTACGTTATGGAAACTAATGAGTCAAACAACTCTTGTATAAAACATTTTTTTTCTTTCTCAAACAATTTCATGACTATCGACCGCCGGGATACTAATAACTCACCCTGTAGAATAATATTTTAAAAATTTCAAATCACGGTCAAAAATCACCGATGAAAGATGAAAATTTACGTTTATGGAACTGGAACTTCATTAAGGAAATATTGGATGACAAACGGCTTCAATCAGTGTTGATGAATGCTGTCGTTAAGAAACCTGCTTGCTTCGCAGTACACGTTAAAAATAAAATTCCTTACTTCATACGGTTACCCAAGTTCTCTTGATAAAACACAATTATATCATCAAATAGAGACGTAAACGTCATCCAATCTAATAAAAAAACAAAAGAAAACAACTTAACGGTACTCGATAATTAAACGCACTAATTAGCAGATAAGCCGCGCGCTGGTTCTTCACCACCGTTAACCAACAAGGGTAATAATGATATCTACTTATCTACAATAACGGTTGAGTTTTTTTCGTATACGTAAAGCGGCGTAACACCCGAATCGTATACCGAGTTGAAAATTGACGATTTAGATAACTTTCGAGATGAGAGATGACACCCTTACCTTCTGTGGTAGTAAAAAAAGACACCGATACTCCCCTGGCGTGACCAACACCGATACATTTCATAGATACGGGGTGTCACATAGCATAGATTGATCGATATCTGAACAAGAAATATGAAAAAGTATAAGTCCTTCTCTGTAAAAAAAAACTAAAAAAATAGTAAAAGCTAAGGTAAACGTCCCAAAGACAGACACTGTCCTAAATTCCGACACATTTCCGGTTAGGTGGATAAAATAACAAACTATAAACGTCAAATAAAATATTTCACAATGTTGCGCAATAATCAAAATCACTTAAAACGGTTATAATTAAGTAATACTACTTACATTTCTTGATGGTATACACCGTCATTTCCCGAATTTGACCAAAATTCACCACACCACGTAATAACGTGCGACACAAACAACGAAAACCCGGCCCAAAAATTGACTAAGGTTACGCTTATCAGAAAAACTTGGGAACTGAGCGTGTTTACCTGCGTTCGCAGTTCCCGGTTAACCAGCCAATCACAAGCTAAGGAGGGGAGGGCTGCAGCATATTGAAACTGCATGCTCCACTCCAAAATATTTTGACTATACAAGTTCGGACACATAGTAAACATATAGGAAATAATGATACCGTAGCAATAGGCACCTCTATTTCTACCAAATAGCGAACACAGTCTTAAGGTTGATTTCCAGTAACATACGACATCATTAAACGTGCTAATTTAAAATATTTTTATATTTAATTATTATTATACAACATTTATGCTGTTTTGTAACTGGTTGTTGGGAATTTTCTAGTTTCCATTAAAAAGGATTAAATACGAAATAACAAATAGAGTCATAAATACTGCATCTCAGACACATGTTGCGACTCTATTTTTACCAGACTTTTGCATCAAATGCTCGAATTCGTATTCAAACGAGTCTGTGCCTGCAATCTATAGTTTCCACAAGATAACTCTGTTACGCAGAAGACATCATGCGACGCGGAAAGCCAACAAGTCAGGAACAGCGTTCTGCAATTATCGCTTTTCATCAGGAATGATTGTCAGTTCGTAAAAATGCAAGAAGTAAGTCAACGATAAGTGAGTCAACGATAAGTGACACTCTTCACCAATATGGAGAAACATGGAATATGGATGACGTGTTCGGCCGGGACTATCACGAATAATTTCCCAAGCGGATGAAGAACGATTAAAATTAATTTTTAAGCAAAACAGAAAACTGACCGCACCCTCACCTTTGAAGTCAATCGCGATCGTGAAAGACCAATTTTCGTAAGCACAGGGAAACGACGTCTCCAAGCGGAAAATCTGCATGGACGCGTTGCCGTACGCTAACTATTGCTTGGTCGAGAAAATCGTCAGACACTACTGTTTCCAGTCTTCATTTGTCCAACTTCGATGTGTTCGTGCCCACTGAAGTCGTTTCCGACGATTTCCCCGACGAAGCAATGGTGTTCGTACGGCAACGCGTCCACGCTGATTTTCCGCTTGGAGACGTCGTTTCCCTGTGCTTACGAAAATTGGTCTTTCACGATCGCGATTGACTTCAGAGGTGATTTTAGGTGCGGTCAATTTTCTGCTTTGCTTAAAAATTAATTTTAATCGTTCTTCATCCGCTTGGGAAATTATTCGTGATAGTCCCGGCCGAACACTTCATCCAAATTCCGGGTTTCTTCATATTGGTGAAGAGTGTCACTTATCGTTGACTCACTTATAGTTGACTTATTTCTTGCATTTTCACGAACTGACGATCGGTCTTGATGAAAAGCGATAATTACAGAACGCTGTTCCCTGCTTGTTGGCTTTCCGCGTCGCATGATGTCTTCCGCGTGATAGAGTTATCTTTTGCAAACTGTAGATTGCAGGCACAGACTCGTTTGAATACGAATTCGAGCATTTGAT
The DNA here is from genome assembly GCA_963966075.1 of Aphodius sticticus. NCBI lineage: Eukaryota > Metazoa > Arthropoda > Insecta > Coleoptera > Scarabaeidae > Aphodius > Aphodius sticticus. The sequence continues at coordinate 1,959,718 of OZ014510.1, forward strand.
GCAAAAATTTGGTAAAAATGGGGTCGCAACATGTGTACGAGATGCAGTATTTATATTTGTTATTTCGTATTTAATCCTTTTTAATGGAAACTAGTAAATTCCCAATAACCAGTTACAAAAGAGCATAAATGTTGCATAATAATAAAATATAAAAATAATTTTAAATTAGCACATTTAATGATGTCGTATGTTACTGGAAATCAACGTTAAGAATGTGTTCGCTACTTGGTAGAAATAGAGCAGCAGAGAGTAGCGATTTTGGCATTAATACACCACCTTTGGAAATAACAGTTGAACTCATGCCATCTCGATTAAAAAAATCATTATTCTGGCCTGAAACACCCAAATAAAGTAAAAAGAAACTGTTCATCTGTAACATTATTATCTAATGATTTCGGATCAAAATGTACACACAGCGAAGTATATTCTCAAAACGTGAGAAAATTATTTACTTGCGGTTATTGCTTTAGATGAAAGTTAATATTTACTTGGTTTGAAACAATTTCTTTCATTTAAGAATTCCTTGTTCTCACAATTCAAGAATATCCCAATCTCAGAGTTATTAGTTTCGGTTAAGTATATAATTTTCAAACCAAGTAGTTTAAATTCTCAATTCAAGAAGTTGATCAATACCTTGAATCAAGTAAGCCATTGCTTGCAACGCGCTTGCGCATTTACACTCAAACGTGCACGAACGTTGCCGAGATTTAAGATTTTTCGCATCGGCCTTTGCCTTCAATTAGTTGGGGTCTGCTATGGCGTCGTGTTCGCTGACTACCGAGTATTGTCCGGGAAGAGTTCAATATGTATATATCTTTACTAATTTTGTAGGTACTGTACGCAATAACTACGCGATCTATAATATTATGAAAGTATATAGTTTTAATTTTGCGTGAATAGCCTACAGTACTTATGTTCAACGTATTTGCGACGCAGTTCGTAGTTGTGACTTGTGACGCACACGGTACGTAAATTTTGCCTAGCCATATAGTGGTCACCAAATCAACATACATGCCACAGAAAACTTACTTGTGTAATATAATGGAAACAATTTGATGTCTAATAGAATATGGTGTTTTTTTCCATGCCTTAGATATTGTAGGTAGTGATAATTTATAAATAGGTAAGTATATATGTAATTAAACAAAGAAATTTCATATAATAAAACAAATATCATTTGCTAAGTTATTGTCTACTTATTTCACACAATTCTCTACCTTAAAAAAAACTAAAACAGTAATTTCTATTCAATACATTATGATCATGTTCTTGAACTAATAATATCTATACTCATTTTAAGAAAATATTTTCTCATTATCAAGCATATATATTCACTTTAAGAAAATTCCATTATTCTCAACGTGAGAATAGTTTTCTTGAATGAATAATATCTATACTCATTGCAAGAAAATATTTTCTCAGATATACAAGCATATGATCATTTCAATTCAACAATATCTCTTTATTCTTAACTTGAGAAAATATCTACTTGCGGCTATAGCAAACTAATCATTTACTTGGATGAAAGCATATTGCTTTGAGTGAAGTATTTACTTTTCTGTGTGAACGCTTAGTGTCGGAATTAGGGGCAATTGTTAAACTTCTAAAACATAATATGAATTACATAACTATTATCAATTTTCTTTAAAAATGAATAGCCAGATATATTTAGAAGGAAATATTTTTGGGGCGTTTGTCTTAAACTTTTACCCGGTTTTCGTACTAGTAAAATGCAAATTCGCAATGCATAGCTTCCGCATGCTGATGAGAGTGGTATGAAATTTATCTTCCGGTTTGCTGGGAACGATTCGCTTGGAAATGTAGCGTCCTTTTGCACCGACATGGTTTGAAATCAAGGGAACTATCTGAGCTTTATGCATGCAAATGTGATGACATTTGCATAGTACATACCAGGACTTCTTCCGTTGATTTTAGTACTCAAAATACATCTGAATCACAGAGCATATATTACCAATAAAAGCGAAAAAAAAACCATCTGTTTAGCATATGTTGCAATTTACTACTTACAATTTTTTTCTAGATGAAATCACGAGGTTACTGAACTGGATGATTCGTTTACAGATAATTACATGTTTCTGCTTTCTAGCGAAAATTCGGTATCAATATTTAGTTTGCAAGGTCTGGTGTGAATATTCCGTTTGCCAATTCTAACACAAACGTAATTTTCCGACAAAATTAGATCGTTAAATATTTACTTGGTAAGCGGCGCAAGTGCTGAACACTCGTGTCAATTCATTCACATCGTTTTCATCACGTATTTTCATACGTGATTTCTATATGAAGAGTTGAAGTAAATAACGAACTAAGTGCCAAAAACTTTATTCCGAGATATTTAGAAAATAGTGTGCAGCGAGATACATGTTTTATAGAAAGCCATCCCTGATTTTTTGTGCGTATTTAAACAGATTGTACATCACATGGTGGTGTAGTTTTTTGCCGAGGTCTTGTATCGCAAAAGCAAATCTAAAATAAATTCAAAAATTCGTAGAAGGTGCTAAGTGCCATAATATTTATTTATACATGTTTTAAGTTAAGTTGATATTTTTTTATACTAGAAAGTAAAACTTAATAAAAATAAGTTGCTTGACCAAGTATACTTCATACAGAGTGTCCGTTGTTCGAAAAAAATACATGGGGACCTCGTTTACTCGAAGCCATGTAAAATTTGATAGTTCTGCTCAATTTTATAGTCATTAGCTTTCTTTAAAAATGCATTTATTTGTTATTTTGCAAATGTACTGAAAAACTGTTGTTCTTTGTGCAATCTTTCTAATCTAGAGATGTTTATATAAAGTGTACATTGAAAATGACTTATTTTAGTAACTTCCTTCAGAAAAGTATGGACCAGAAATCAAAATCCACTCAACGTTTTTCTTTTATTTTGAATTATTATTTAAAAAAAGAAAAACAAGCTTTAATATTTTTTTTTTCACACACTACTCAAGGTATCACACAGTATTGATAACAACAATATCGTACATTTTCTTTTTATTAAAAATCAAAATAAAATGTAATTCTAAAATAAAAAACAGAAATAACATGAACTTTTTTGTAATAATAAAATTACCAGAACACGGAAATAAATCGCCAGACGTAAAAATTTTAAAAAAAATTTCAAACAAACTGGTTTTAAACAAGCTATCGTTTAAATATATTGTATTAGGAAAATTTGGTAACTTTTCCTTTTTCTTCAAATAGACCCTGTATATTTTTAAACTTTTTAATTCTAAGATTATTCTAAGCATAGTTTATAGGAATCAAAATGTATATATCAAAATTTGTCAAAATTTCCGGAACACCTAAATAATTCCCCAACCGTAATTAGTTTCAAAAAATGCTTAAAATAAAAGTTTTTTGGGTTTAAACAAGCTCTTGTTTAATATATTATTCATTTTATGATGGAAATTTGCAAACCTTTTCTTTTACTAATAGAACATCCTGTATATTTATTTTTTTTAATACTAGAATTCTTTTTAGGAATCATTGTTTTATAAAATGCATATTTTTTTAATTATAAGCAAGTACGGGCACTGACTAAAGGTACTTAGCAACGGTCAAGTTTTTTAGGCATTCCGCATTTCACGACATATTTTTACGTAGCCCGTTATTTACATTAAAGTCAGTGATATCCAGCCCACTTTAATGTAATAAAACCAATTTTTCAATTTTTGGCAGTTAGTTCATTATTTACTTCAACTCTTCATATGTGACCGGCTCCGAAGAAAGGAGAGAGAAACAATTGAAAATCTTTGGCTCGAAAATCAAATTTGGAATATTTAAGAACGTAACACACCCAAAATATTAATTATTTAATTCAGAAACGACATTTTTCAGGTTCACTAGCTTATTAAAATTAATGGATGTTTCTTTTTTTAATGGTTTAAATTTCTAGAATTATTAAACAGCCCTGTCATTACTGCATAACTCGAGATAAGAGATTTCAGCTTTCACATTCTCGAAAGGGAGAATACCATCATCCACAAAATGATAATCGTTAACACCTAATGTACCAGCAGATGAATCCAGCTTGATATGTTTTAATACAGCGTCGGTATTCCTAAAAGCGCTCCAAACAAGAAATTTAATTAGGTATTTTACCGTTAATGGGCCAATAATTCGTAGGCTTAACACGGCCTTACTATAGATATACGATAAAAAATAGGGAAAGTCCCTATTAATTGAGTAGTTCCCTTTGACGTTAATACTGAGCCTGATCCAAAAATATTGATATGACAGGGTCTTTTTTTTTAGATGCACCTGTTATAGTCTGAGGTAGGACAGTAGCCACAAAAATGTTCATTAATTAGTTTTCTTCCAATTCATGTTTATAAATATAACTTTTATTTTCATTTTTCTACGTTCTTAGATGTTTTAGATATATGAAAAAATAATAAAAAAAATTAGACATTTATTTATGACGCTTATTTACAAATTGAAATTAGTAAATGGCATGCATGTCCAGAATTCACAAAACAAATAAAATTACAATTTTTAAAAATAATGTCTGGCGTTATAAGTTGAAAAAACAATTGATGGTCGACAATTGAATTTACTACAAACATAGAGGAAAAGAAATATGCCTTTTCGGATAAAAATTCATTTGTTTGAAATATTTGTTTGGTAGAAAGAACGTTTATTTGTGTGAAACAACTTATTTATTTTTGGAAAATACGGGCTTAAAATAAGCACGAAAAATGTGAAAAAAAGCACACAAAAAAGCGTTATAACAATACGTATACCTTATATTATTATTGTATATATGTATTTATTAGCACACACCCATCATACAAAACATTAGTATAACGAAGGAAATTAATACTTAACAATAGAAATAAACTATGCACAATAAGTAAAAGCTTTATATTTTATTTAAAAAAAATGTATTCGCTTATTATACACAGGTAGAGATAAATTGAGCACCTCAGAGGTATACTGTGTTAAGTACATAAGATTTCAATGTAACTTAACTTAGTTTGCTTCTAAGGGACTTAATTGAACTAAGAAGCATGTGGTTTTCCACCTAGTTGCGCGCGTGCATATGTGCTTGAATTTTTAAACGTATAGACATTTTTTTACAACATAACTTTTCTCGATTTAATGTTAGCAAATATAGAAATAAAACTAGCAAAATCAATTTCTCTAAGTAAATCACATTCAATTTTCATTAAGATGAGATTATTTAGGCGATCTTGTCCCATCGTGTTTCTTAACTCATTTTTTATACGCTTTAATGCCGAAAGAGAACGTTCTCCACTGCAGTTAGTAATCATTAAGGACAAATAAATGCGTAAGACTATTTCCACATTTGGAAAACACTGTATAAATGCGGTAGTTTGAAAGTTTGGATAGAACTACAGCGTGTTATGATCGAACAATCAACACAGGATGATACATTGTATTAAATAGCATACAGTTTTCGTTTTGTTTGCTATTTGGAGAGTATGGATACTATGCAAACTAATAACTTTACATAATTACCTAATGCTCAACGATTTCCTCAGAATCACTAATGTTAAAATTTTAAAAAAGTTTTAAATAAAACACCAAGTGTCACTAATACAACAGGAACGGCTAAACCACACGGCAATTGCACAATATCTACAATCTACATATCTGTTGTCCGAATACCGACAAGCGACAGCCCTATTGTCTGATCGCCCGGTAAATCGGTAACCTAACCTAAACAAAAGTTGACAGTTGTAGACTTGGGTTCCCGTTAACATATGGTTAATATTAAGTAAATTAGAATTTGATGTAATAAATCAGTATGCATTAAAGACAATCACAAAAAAAAGTGTGGAGGGTTCATAAATGAAGAAATTATTAAATATTTTGGAGCGGTACTACTTGACGCGTCTGCCTGTTATGCAGCGCGTCACACTCGCCGTACCATACCCGATGACGGAATGTATTCCGAATTTCCGAATCAGGTCTAAACGGGGGCGCGGGGCCCTCAGAGGCGCGGGGCCTGTAGCATTTGCTACTTCTGCTACGTGGCTAATCCGGCACTGCCTAAAGCAATGTTTGTTTTATTCAAAAGAAAAATATCCCTTTAAGGGAAAGTAATTTTTAGTTTTTAAGTTTATTTTTTCAGAAAAATAAATCCGAAAAGCCTGTTAAAACCCTATAAAACAATAACAGGCATTTAGTGTTAGTATATGCGACGATTCTAACATTCTGATGACGATTGGACACTTATACGACGTACATAATTAAGTTCTTCTTCGCTCAGCTCATCGTTTCAACTGTTTAGGCCGATCCGGTCGTTTCTGGGGACAATTTGTCACCTTGCCATTCGAATTCTGACAGGTGGTCCATTGTTTTGCGAACACCGCGAATAGAAGACTAGTTTTTGTACGAAGAAATCGAACAAAGCAGGGGTCGCGGCGACTCTCAAGTCGACCGCCTCCGAATTTAGTCCAGACGCGGCCAAAACTCGGACCGAACGAAAATTTGGCACCGATCCAGGTTTAGCAAAGAGGCAGACCGAGCATCAGACGGGTCAGCCGTATAAATTAAACCACTCATCGCTTGAGGCCAAACGGTTAAGACATCGTAATTAATACGCTATGTCGACCGTGCAGTTTGCTATAAATTAAGAAACAAAAAACTGCTTTCAACGGGTACCTTCCTACACGAAAAAGAAGAAATTATTACTGAATTAAGGGTGCCATTTTTCAGCACGACAAATTAGCGTTAATTGCAAAATAAATAAATATTATTCATTGCTTATTGTAAATCGAAAAACTACTCAATATCAAGACCGATTTCTTGTTCTCTCCTCTCTACGTCAGCGTACTGCCAGAGCACGAGACCTCCTAAACGACCTAAGACGAGCACATGCAATAGAAATTTCTGATCAAACTGTTAGAAACAGATTAAAAGAAGCAAATTTGTAACCAAGAAGACCTGTCCGCGCACCACGCCTTACGCAGCATCATAAAGCAGCGCGAATGAGTTTTGCTCTGGATCACAGAGATTGGACGCCTGTACTGTTTACAGACGAGTCCAGATTTCGTTTAACTCGTTGCGACGGTCGAGTACGTGTATATAGACGTCCTGGTGAACGCTACGTAGCCGCTACTATACAGGAAGTGGATAGATTTGGTCGTGGATCTATGATGGTTTGGGCTGGAATCAGTATACACAACAGAACTGAACTTGTGCTGCATATGCACACAGAAAAGTAAATACTTCACTCAAAGCAATATGCTTTCATCCAGGTAAATGATTAGTTTGCTATAGCCGCAAGTAGATATTTTCTCAAGTTAAGAATAAAGAGATATTGTTGAATTGAAATGATCATATGCTTGTATATCTGAGAAAATATTTTCTTGCAATGAGTATAGATATTATTCATTCAAGAAAACTATTCTCACGTTGAGAATAATGGAATTTTCTTAAAGTGAATATATATGCTTGACAATGAGAAAATATTTTCTTGAGATGAGTATAGATATTATTAGTTCAAGAACATGATCATAATGTATTGAATAGAAATTACTGTTTTAGTTTTTTTTTAAAAGGTAGGGAATTGTGTGAAATAAGTAGACAATAACTTAGCGAATGATATTTGTTTTATTGTATGAAATTTCTTTGCTTAATTACATATATACTTCCCTATTTATAAATTATCACTACCTACAATATCTAAGGCATGGAAAAAAACACCATATTCTATTAAACATCAAATTGTTTCCATTATATTACACAAGTAAGTTTTCCGTGGCATGTATGTTGATTTGGTGACCACTATATGGCTAGGCAAAATTTAAGTACCGTGTGCGTCACAAGTCACAACTACGAACTGCGTCGCAAATACGTTGAACATAAGTACTGTAGGCTATTAACGCAAAATTAAAACTATATACTTTCATAATATTATAGATCGCGTAGTTATTGCGTACAGTACCTACAAAATTAGTAAAGATATACTAACATATTGAACTCTTCCCGGACAATACTCGGTAGTCAGCGAACACAACGCCATAGCAGACCCCAACTAACTGAAGGCAAAGGCCGATGCGACAAATCTTAAATCTCGGCAACGTCCGTGCACGTTTGAGTGTAAATGCGCAACCGCGTTGCAAGCAATGGCTTACTTGATTCAAGGTATTGATCAACTTCTTGAATTGAGAATTTAAACTACTTGGTTTGAAAATTATATACTTAACCGAAACTAATAACTCTGAGATTGGGATATTCTTGAATTGTGAGAACAAGGAATTCTTAAATGAAAGAAATTGTTTCAAACCAAGTAAATATTAACTTTCATCTAAAGCAATAACCGCAAGTAAATAATTTTCTCACGTTTTGAGAATATACTTCGCTGTGTGTGGGTATATCCTGGGTAACGGATGCGACATTCGTACGCGATTAGCTTAAAATAGGAAAGAAACGGAAAAATCGTATGCATATTTTAATTAGTGCAAAGTACTAGTAGAGAGCTATATTAAACAAAAAAAATTGGAAGGATGAATAGTTTAAGTATACAAGCAAAAACAAAAGTATTCGAACGCGACAAATTTGGAAGTTTTTTTTTAATGCGAGTAGAAATATTCCAAATTCAGCGATGTTTGGAGAAAAAAATCTTTTTGTTTTATGTGCAAATGAAGACCAAAGAATGTCTTTTGTCGGTAGACTTATGAAATGTGGAAAATATCTTTTCGCTTTTTTTATGGTGTATAGTACGAGTTCGGACGCGACATTACGGACGCGACAGTTTTTTCCCAAAGCATAAAATACAATAATGTTCATTTTATCTCTAACTTTATTTCAGAAATTTAACATAAAATTAATTCAGTTATAATAATATAGTAAAATTGGTTTACTACACGCTACTATACCGAGTACCGACCGATCGAGCTACTACGAGATCAATCAGAACGTAAAGGTGCGTTCTGATTGGTGGTAATGGTAGGTAATGGTAGCAGACGAAATTATAGTATTTCTCACCAGCCGTGATAGTGACACATATTAGTTTGCATGTGCATAAATTTAAGTCACTAACACTTCCTATCAGAAATACTATAATGGCATCTACTACCACTGCCATTACCACTAATCAGAACACACCTTAAGCATACTTGATTTGAAATCGGACCTGTTTCAAGGTACAACCGTTCCAACGTACAGCTTGAAACAGGTCCGATTTCAAATCAGTAACTTTATAAACAAACTTTCAGTAATTTTACTATGGTATTTACTGAAAATTTTAGGGTTTGCATTTTTCAAAAATATCTCAACAAGCACCCTGTTTGCTGTAGCACTCTGTATTTCCATTTACAGTAGAGCCCCGATAATCCGAACTAATTGGGACCGAAGGTGGTTCGGATTATCAAATTGTTCGGATTTTCAAAAATAACCTAGAAAATGACAGGCTTAAGAAATGTCTAAAAATGCCTAAAAACATGCACTTTAGTCGAGTAAATATACATCTATTACACAAACTATTACATAATTATGTATTTAAATTCTTTTAAAACGTGTTCGGATTTTTGACGTTTCGGGTTTTTGATGTTCTACTGTATTTTAAAGCTAAGATATTATACATTCAGATGCAATTTAATTTCTTTAAATATCTTCATTAGTTCAAAAGTTACGATTTTTGCAACGAAATAAGTCAAAAGGCCGCCTCATAGTGTTACGGTTACGGACGCGACAAATTGCAAACATAAATAAAATTTTAATTTCGATTTGTCGTGAGTAAATTTTTTTGCTTTCTGAAACAAAAGAATAAGTTTGCTTTGTAACTGAATGTTGCTTGAATTTCAAATGTTTATCGACTAATGACAACAATGAATATGGTTTTGGTAACAGACGCGACATTAGGATATAAGTAAGATCAAATTTAAAAATAATCCGTTATTCGAACTGGCTTCGCCCTTTTTACATTCTGAGGAAAAATGTTGTTGTTAGTAGAGACAGTCGAGATAACAACAACAATATGATATTACTTTTAACAAGCTAAATACACAAAGATAAAAGTTAATATTATTAGCCAAAAGGTTGAATAAAAAAATATAAAAATTACAGGCCTATAATTTATTACAAAATTAGCGAAAATTGAAACTGCTTTTATATTTATAACATATACACATTTAAGCTTAATTATTATTAAGTAAAATTCATCCTCACGCAGGACAATGCAAAGCCACATACCGCCGGCATCACCAGGAACTATTTACAAGAACGTGGGATTCAGGTTATGGAATGGCCGGCGTTAAATCCTGACTTGAATCATATTGAACACGTGTGGGATCAGCTTGACCGACGTGTTCGCAAGCGCCCTAATCCACCACTAACCACACAGGAACTGACACAAGCCCGGATTGATGAATGGGAAAACATACATGTTCGTCCTTAATTTATAAGGAGATACTTAATACAAAGATTTGACTTTATATGGCACCTAACAAGCAAAGGATGCTTCCTGAAGAAGCTAGTTAACACCACGATAGTCGCCATAAATATTGTCGTAAACACCTCTATGGTACATTGCTTTCTACGATGTGTCTTTTAGGTTAAACAAACCGTGAAGTTTGCGAAGATATTAGCGACCAATCAACCAATAAGCGAACATGGGTTTGCTCTTTCAACCATCTACCGAGATATAATGTGACGCTAATTGATTCTTTTACGACTTTACGCCTGGTTTGCTTGCAATAAGAAGTCTGGTAAAATCAAGAAATGCTTGAGGATGGACCACCACGAATATTCAATTTCGATTAAGGAGAACGGTGAAAAAATGGCACTCAATTATAGCCCAGTTCAAGCCAGGGTTGGCGCAAGGACGTCAATTTATCAAAAAATAATGTAATATCAAAAAATATTTGACCTGTCTGTACAATAGTACACGTAATCAGTACCTATGGATTTGGTCATTCTATGCCTGACTTTTAAAAACTATTTCTAGTTCTAAACCATTGCGTAATATATTACGTCAAGAAAATATTACACACAAGACGCTATGTTGTTTATCTTTATAATTAGTAGTTTATAGAAGATCCCACGCATTACGAGGAAAACAAATTCGTCTATAAACAACTTCGTTTAGAACTACTTATATAAATTATACTTCCCCAGCTGTAGGGCAGGCTTTCAGTTTTTGTTCAGGTTGCATTGATGTAAGCCGATATCTCAGGAACGAATGTTAGCAGGACAACGCAGTTAGCACGCAAATAATCCTTATTTACTGCGATACATATCCCTTGAATTTAATAGCATTCCGACCATTTGTTAATTTTTAAGACCGAAATAAACATGAATAATATTTTGCGCAGTTCGGCTTCCCTCGCTTGTGGGTTTTGGTGCAAGGCAGTCGAACGAGATGCGAAGTTTTGACGCGATCAGTGAATCCGTTTGAATCCGTGTTTGTAAAATATTGTTGGGTATAATTAATTGTACATCTAAATTCATTACTTATATTTAACTCGCACTACTATTCAAAACTTCCGAAACTAAATTGTTCTGATCGTATCGTACTAATAGTAAATAATCTGTCCTAGCAACGCTTCCATTTACCGTGACGATTGGCGTAGTGCGCGCTGCACGAAACTTGCATCATTCATATTAAATCGCTCTAAATATTACTTAATAGTATATTATTACACAAGTTTTATAAGACGTCAAATTGGCGCACGAGTTGTTTTGGGCACGACGAGCGTAGCGAGGAGTGCCCAAATGGAACGAGTGCACCAAATACGTCTTATAAAACGAGTGTAATATACTATTTTTTTCTACTTTGCGTCATTAATTTTATATAAGTTTAGAAATTGTGGTTACTATATCGCGCTAAATTAGAATCTAGGGTATTTTGCGGGTACCACGTGGCAGCACTGTAGTAACTGTCAACTTCGTTGAGGATGATATCGATGAGATAAAATCATGACAAAATCTAATTGTGAATAATTTTACTCTACTTTAGCCTACAAGTTTGAATAAATATTCAGCGAGGTCGCAACGATGATCATAATGGAGCTTGGGGCAACACTTTTAACCCTACTGTGATAAATACATGAAACTTAACCTAAAAAGTTAACTTTAAAATAGTGGTTTCATAAGTATAATAATCAGAATAGAAGTGTTTGGCGGTGACTGATTAGTTACTTCGAAGAACAAAAACTTACTAAAGAATTGTTATAACGCTTAACGTTTAATAGCGGTGTCTACCTAATTCCGTTACGTTGCCGTTGCGGCTTATATATTTACAAGCACTTATAATTGAAACCCAATTCTAATTTCGGCAAAGTAGTTTATTAGAATAAATTATACTTAGTAAAATTACATGTGATGGAGGTAATACAAATACGTTGCACACAACCAGAACTAAGACGAAGTCGAAAGCGACGGACAAAAACGAATATGAATTGAACCGAGCATCCAAGCGTCCAAAATATTACCGAAAACTTATACGTTACATAAACTAAGAAATCCTCTACACTTTAAATGTACTACAGCTTCGTACGTGTATGCTGATAAACCATTTGTTGCGCATATACAATCTCGCAGCAGTAATTAAGATCGTTCGTATCTACGATGTAGGTTTGATCTTCGCATAATACCTGATTAAAGTAAATGTGGTCCTTGAATTATATCTGAAAAGGGGATTTGATGTTTAGTTGAAAAGAATGATAACGATCACTTACTAGAGTCGTAAAACATCACCGTAAACGTCATGCTGGCGTATTTTGATGAACACAGCAAAACTAAGAAAGCCCCAATCCTTTGGCCATACTATAGCAGGCTACACCCATGTTTAAATATGTATAGAATATTGATATTTCGCAGTTTATGTGATTGCAAGCGATTAAGAAGATGCAGTGTGTGGTTATGTTGGGTTATGTATTGTACATTTGACATATGGCATTTGATATCACTGTGTACCAATCAGACAAAAATGTTACTGTTTTCAGTATTACAATGTGTTAATTGTAACACTGAAAACAATGTTACAATGTGTGCATTGTGAATGCAAAGTAGAAAAAAATTATTATGCGATTCTGTTTTTAGTGCAATTTAAAGCGATAATTCTTCTTGAGTCGGCCCTGCGTTCATTTGAGACACCGGCCAGCAATTTTGGTTATTCCGGCCACTTAGCAACACGCGGTGTCGGCACTTTATGGGATTTTACTGTCGAATTACTGCAAGCCTTTAAGCCAGCTTACACCATAGCACGTCATTAATTTTAATTTCGATTTTTCAACGGGCAATTTCGAATTTTGCATAACGAGAGTCCCAAAAGTCCCTTATTGTTATGTCTGACACTTCATTGCTTTCGTTCTTGATGGTTTGTGATGTTAATACTTTAAGAAACTGTCTGCAAGTCATAAGCAACACCGGTTTGCATACAGTGTGGATGTTTACTGTATATTCTACGTATAAATATACAATTACATACATCGTTCATTGATGTTTTTACTTTATCATACCCAGTATAACAGATATATGATTCTATTGACAGTAGGTATCGCCAAAACATCAGCGTTTGACACTACCTACTGTCATTAGAATGAAAATATCTGTCAAATCCTGGCTAACTAGTTTTATATTAATGCAGACATGACCGATCTCAATCAAATACAATTTGCTCTTGCAGCTAAACTATTAATTTTACCAAAAAATGTCATATTCATAAATTATACAAAATTTCCTCTACTTTAATTTATTATTTAACTATTTTGACGAAATTACAGAAATGGCGGCTCATTTGCAAAATCCTTGACAAAGGCTTAGAGTAAACAACCAGTTCCTTTGGACCCTTTTGAACAAAAAGCTTTTCAGCTCTAAGTTTGATCATGAAACTTCTAAATGTGAAGTTTCGTCCCGATGCCTTTTTATCATACTGCGTATGATAAAGTAAAAAATGTGAAGTTGTTTTAATGCCCAGTACATTATTCGTCTAAGCAAATTAAACTGTGAGATTGAAATTTTATAAATAAGTCAATGCTTAAAAATTCCTAGAGTATAAAAATGTTATTTCGATGCGAAACATCGCAAATGTGCAAAACACGTTTCAAATTCTCGAAGTGGACCGGCTGGCTGGACAAAAACGTGTTCTATTACGGCTGTAAAATAACTACGCCGAATGTTGCTCGAATATTTGACGAAAACATACTCATACCGTCAATGCTCCACAGAAAAATACATTTTTCTTGTCTAAAGAAATTGTTTTCGAGGCGTAGTACGAGATGTCTTTTTATATTTCAATTTCGACAAGGAAATAATATCCTGGTACGAAGTATGCACATGTTTGCTTTTGCTGCATTACTAACGCGTCTCGCAAAATATAATAATATGAAATGAATGAGGAATTTATTGTTCGATAATAACTAATTAGATCCATTCCATATCAAATTAAATATCCGAATTTCAATTGGTTTCCACTTATAACGTCAACGACACTTTTTTAAATGACAACCCCAGTATTTTTCTTGCAAATCTTTCAATTATTTTAAATTCAAACCTTGGATTTTGTGTACGCCTTTGGTTGGGCATTTCAAATAACGTCCAAGAAGTCCCCATTGTATGAGTTGGCGCTTCCAAGTTAATACGTCTTAAAAAACTGGTAAAATACTGGTCGAAAGCTGTAACTTACAATATGTTAAACCGAATTCATCTGTGACCCAGGCATATATAAAAATAATTTTTAACCCATCAACTTTGGATGTTGTCCTACATAACGCAAAATCACAACATTTGAGAGTCTTATTTCGATAAAATTCCAAGTTTAAAAAATTCTGTATGGTAAACTAGCACTGGTAGAGTACTGTAACTTACAATATCTATTACGGAATTCATCTGTGACCGAGTCATATATAAAAATAATTTTTAGTTCCTCAACGTTGTATGTTGTCCCACATAATGCAAAATCAGAACATTTGAAAGTCTTATTTCGATAAAATTCCAAGTTTAAAAAATTCTGTATGGTAAACAAGCGTTGGTAGAAAACTGTAACTTACAATATTTATTACAGAATTCATCTGTGACCGAGGCATA
This sequence comes from Aphodius sticticus, assembly GCA_963966075.1. NCBI lineage: Eukaryota > Metazoa > Arthropoda > Insecta > Coleoptera > Scarabaeidae > Aphodius > Aphodius sticticus. Next base: position 1,974,736 of record OZ014510.1, read on the forward strand.
TATAAAAATAATTTTTAACCCATCAACTTTGGATGTTGTCCCAACTACTGCAAAATCAGAACATTTAAGAGTCTTAGGTATTTGGATGAAATTCCATGTTTAAAAAAATCTGTACGGTAGCATTAATTATCGAATTCATCTATGACCGAGGCATATATAAAAATAATTTTTATCACATCAACTTTGGATGTTGTCCCATATTATGCAAAATAAGAACGTTTGAGAGTCTTATTTCGATAAAATTCCAAGTTAAAAAAATTCTGTATGGTAAACTAGCACTGGTAGAAAGCTGTAACTTACAATATTTATTACCGAATTCATCTGTGACCGAGGCATATATAAAAATATTTTTTAACCCATCAAATTTGAATATTGTTCCACATAATGCAAAATCAGAACATTTGAGAGTCTTATTTCGATAAAATTCCAAATTTAAAAAATTCTGTGTGGTAAATTAGCACTGGTAGAAAGCTGTAACTTACAATATTTATTACCGAATTCATCTGTGACTGAAACATATATAAAAATAATTTTTATCACATCAACTTTGGATGTTGTCCCATATTATGCAAAATAAGAACGTTTGAGAGTCTTATTTCGATAAAATTCCAAGTTAAAAAAATTCTGTATGGTAAACTAGCACTGGTAGAAAGCTGTAACTTACAATATTTATTACCGAATTCATCTGTGACCGAGGCATATATAAAAATAATTTTTAACCCATCAAATTTGAATATTGTTCCACATAATGCAAAATCAGAACATTTGAGAGTCTTATTTCGATAAAATTCCAAATTTAAAAAATTCTGTATGGTAAATTAGCACTGGTAGAAAGCTGTAACTTACAATATTTATTACCGAATTCATCTGTGACTGAGGCATATATAAAAATAATTTTTATCACATCAACTTTGGATGTTGTCCCATATTATGCAAAATAAGAACGTTTGAGAGTCTTATTTCGATAAAATTCCAAGTTAAAAAAATTCTGTATGGTAAACTAGCACTGGTAGAAAGCTGTAACTTACAATATTTATTACCGAATTCATCTGTGACCGAGGCATATATAAAAATAATTTTTAACCCATCAAATTTGAATATTGTTCCACATAATGCAAAATCAGAACATTTGAGAGTCTTATTTCGATAAAATTCCAAATTTAAAAAATTCTGTATGGTAAATTAGCACTGGTAGAAAGCTGTAACTTACAATATTTATTACCGAATTCATCTGTGACTGAGGCATATATAAAAATAATTTTTATCACATCAACTTTGGATGTTGTCCCATATTATGCAAAATAAGAACGTTTGAGAGTCTTATTTCGATAAAATTCCAAGTTAAAAAAATTCTGTATGGTAAACTAGCACTGGTAGAAAGCTGTAACTTACAATATTTATTACCGAATTCATCTGTGACCGAGGCATATATAAAAATATTTTTTAACCCATCAAATTTGAATATTGTTCCACATAATGCAAAATCAGAACATTTGAGAGTCTTATTTCGATAAAATTCCAAATTTAAAAAATTCTGTGTGGTAAATTAGCACTGGTAGAAAGCTGTAACTTACAATATTTATTACCGAATTCATCTGTGACTGAAACATATATAAAAATAATTTTTATCACATCAACTTTGGATGTTGTCCCATATTATGCAAAATAAGAACGTTTGAGAGTCTTATTTCGATAAAATTCCAAGTTAAAAAAATTCTGTATGGTAAACTAGCACTGGTAGAAAGCTGTAACTTACAATATTTATTACCGAATTCATCTGTGACCGAGGCATATATAAAAATAATTTTTAACCCATCAAATTTGAATATTGTTCCACATAATGCAAAATCAGAACATTTGAGAGTCTTATTTCGATAAAATTCCAAATTTAAAAAATTCTGTATGGTAAATTAGCACTGGTAGAAAGCTGTAACTTACAATATTTATTACCGAATTCATCTGTGACTGAGGCATATATAAAAATAATTTTTATCACATCAACTTTGGATGTTGTCCCATATTATGCAAAATAAGAACGTTTGAGAGTCTTATTTCGATAAAATTCCAAGTTAAAAAAATTCTGTATGGTAAACTAGCACTGGTAGAAAGCTGTAACTTACAATATTTATTACCGAATTCATCTGTGACCGAGGCATATATAAAAATAATTTTTAACCCATCAAATTTGAATATTGTTCCACATAATGCAAAATCAGAACATTTGAGAGTCTTATTTCGATAAAATTCCAAATTTAAAAAATTCTGTATGGTAAATTAGCACTGGTAGAAAGCTGTAACTTACAATATTTATTACCGAATTCATCTGTGACTGAGGCATATATAAAAATAATTTTTATCACATCAACTTTGGATGTTGTCCCATATTATGCAAAATAAGAACGTTTGAGAGTCTTATTTCGATTAAATTCCAAGTTAAAAAAATTCTGTATGGTAAACTAGCACTGGTAGAAAGCTGTAACTTACAATATTTATTACCGAATTCATCTGTGACCGAGGCATATATAAAAATAATTTTTAACCCATCAAATTTGAATATTGTTCCACATAATGCAAAATCAGAACATTTGAGAGTCTTATTTCGATAAAATTCCAAATTTAAAAAATTCTGTGTGGTAAATTAGCACTGGTAGAAAGCTGTAACTTACAATATTTATTACCGAATTCATCTGTGACTGAGGCATATATAAAAATAATTTTTATCACATCAACTTTGGATGTTGTCCCATATTATGCAAAATAAGAACGTTTGAGAGTCTTATTTCGATAAAATTCCAAGTTAAAAAAATTCTGTATGGTAAACTAGCACTGGTAGAAAGCTGTAACTTACAATATTAATTATCGAATTCATCTGTGACCGAGGCATATATAAAAATAATTTTTATCACATCAACTTTGGATGTTGTCCCATATTATGCAAAATAAGAACGTTTGAGAGTCTTATTTCGATAAAATTCCAAGTTAAAAAAATTCTGTATGGTAAACTAGCACTGGTAGAAAGCTGTAACTTACAATATTTATTACCGAATTCATCTGTGACCGAGGCATATATAAAAATAATTTTTAACCCATCAAATTTGAATATTGTTCCACATAATGCAAAATCAGAACATTTGAGAGTCTTATTTCGATAAAATTCCAAATTTAAAAAATTCTGTGTGGTAAATTAGCACTGGTAGAAAGCTGTAACTTACAATATTTATTACCGAATTCATCTGTGACTGAGGCATATATAAAAATAATTTTTATCACATCAACTTTGGATGTTGTCCCATATTATGCAAAATAAGAACGTTTGAGAGTCTTATTTCGATAAAATTCCAAGTTAAAAAAATTCTGTATGGTAAACTAGCACTGGTAGAAAGCTGTAACTTACAATATTAATTATCGAATTCATCTGTGACCGAGGCATATATAAAAATAATTTTTATCACATCAACTTTGGATGTTGTCCCATATTATGCAAAATAAGAACGTTTGAGAGTCTTATTTCGATAAAATTCCAAGTTAAAAAAATTCTGTATGGTAAACTAGCACTGGTAGAAAGCTGTAACTTACAATATTTATTACCGAATTCATCTGTGACCGAGGCATATATAAAAATAATTTTTAACCCATCAAATTTGAATATTGTTCCACATAATGCAAAATCAGAACATTTGAGAGTCTTATTTCGATAAAATTCCAAATTTAAAAAATTCTGTATGGTAAACTAGCACTGGTAGAAAGCTGTAACTTACAATATTTATTACCGAATTCATCTGTGACCGAGGCATATATAAAAATAATTTTTAACCCATCAAATTTGAATATTGTTCCACATAATGCAAAATCAGAACATTTGAGAGTCTTATTTCGATAAAATTCCAAATTTAAAAAATTCTGTATGGTAAATTAGCACTGGTAGAAAGCTCTAACTTACAATATTTATTACCGAATTCATCTGTGACTGAGGCATATATAAAAATAATTTTTATCACATCAACTTTGGATGTTGTCCCATATTATGCAAAATAAGAACGTTTGAGAGTCTTATTTCGATAAAATTCCAAGTTAAAAAAATTCTGTATGGTAAACTAGCACTGGTAGAAAGCTGTAACTTACAATATTTATTACCGAATTCATCTGTGACCGAGGCATATATAAAAATAATTTTTAACCCATCAAATTTGAATATTGTTCCACATAATGCAAAATCAGAACATTTGAGAGTCTTATTTCGATAAAATTCCAAATTTAAAAAATTCTGTATGGTAAACTAGCACTGGTAGAAAGCTGTAACTTACAATATTTATTACCGAATTCATCTGTGACCGAGGCATATATAAAAATAATTTTTATCACATCAACTTTGGATGTTGTCCCACATAATGCAAAATCAGAACATTTGAGAGTCTTATTTCGATAAATATCCAAGTTCAAAAAATTCTGTATGGTAAACTAGCACTGGTAGAAAGCTGTAACTTACAATATTTATTACCGAATTCATCTGTGACCGAGGCATATATAAAAATAATTTTTATCACATCAACTTTGGATGTTGTCCCACATAATGCAAAATCAGAACATTTGAGAGTCTTATTTCGATAAAATTCCAAGTTAAAAAAATTCTGTATGGTAAACTAGCACTGGTAGAAAGCTGTAACTTACAATATTTATTACCGAATTCATCTGTGACCGAGGCATATATAAAAATAATTTTTATCACATCAACTTTGGATGTTGTCCCACATAATGCAAAATCAGAACATTTGAGAGTCTTATTTCGATAAATATCCAAGTTCAAAAAATTCTGTATGGTAAACTAGCACTGGTAGAAAGCTGTAACTTACAATATTTATTACCGAATTCATCTGTGACCGAGGCATATATAAAAATAATTTTTATCACATCAACTTTGGATGTTGTCCCACATAATGCAAAATCAGAACATTTGAGAGTCTTATTTCGATAAATATCCAAGTTCAAAAAATTCTGTATGGTAAACTAGCACTGGTAGAAAGCTGTAACTTACAATATTTATTACCGAATTCATCTGTGACCGAGGCATATATAAAAATAATTTTTATCACATCAACTTTGGATGTTGTCCCACATAATGCAAAATCAGAACATTTGAGAGTCTTATTTCGATAAATATCCAAGTTCAAAAAATTCTGTATGGTAAACTAGCACTGGTAGAAAGCTGTAACTTACAATATTTATTACCGAATTCATCTGTGACCGAGGCATATATAAAAATAATTTTTATCACATCAACTTTGGATGTTGTCCCACATAATGCAAAATCAGAACATTTGAGAGTCTTATTTCGATAAATATCCAAGTTCAAAAAATTCTGTATGGTAAACTAGCACTGGTAGAAAGCTGTAACTTACAATATTTATTACCGAATTCATCTGTGACCGAGGCATATATAAAAATAATTTTTATCACATCAACTTTGGATGTTGTCCCACATAATGCAAAATCAGAACATTTGAGAGTCTTATTTCGATAAATATCCAAGTTCAAAAAATTCTGTATGGTAAACTAGCACTGGTAGAAAGCTGTAACTTACAATATTTATTACCGAATTCATCTGTGACCGAGTCATATATAAAAATAATTTTTAGTTCATCAACGTTGTATGTTGTCAACTTTGCATAATGCAAAATCAGAACATTTGAGAGGCTTATTTCGATAAAATTCCAAATTTAAAAAATCTGATGTGGCCAGCCACATGACTTTATCATACAAGATATAAAATTAATAGTTTAGCTGCTTGAGATTCTATATCATCGAGATCGATCGTGTCTGCATTAAAATACTAGTTAGCCAGGATTTGACAGATATATCGCTTCTATTAACAGTAGGTATTGTCAAAACATCACCGTTTGACACTACGTACTGTTATTAGAATAAGAATATCTGTCTGTTTATATTAATGCAGACATGACCGATCTCGATCAAATAGAATCTCAAGCAGTTAAACTATTAATTTTATATCTAGTGTGATAAAGTCATGTGCCTGGCCACATCAGATTTTTTAATGGTTATAAAATAGACAGAATGTCTTAACATATTTATAATAAGTTATTTTCATATTATACATAATAAACAGATTATAAAACGTTGTGAAGTGGAATTTTAAAGTAAGCAAAGTCGTTAGTATGCAGCTCAGTGCACTCAAACGCAATTACTTAATTTATCAAACGCAAGAATTTAAAAAACAGGGACGGATATAGTGGCCTATATTTACGATATTCATTCAATGACTGTTGTCACTGCATGCCTCAGTTTGCTTGTTATTCCGATCACCATAAAATAAACTATTATTGCAAAATTCCAACGGATATTATCCAATCATAACAAATAGTTCTTTGATTGAAGGTTTTACAGATAAGAATTGCAAAATATTATGGAAAACTATTTAGGTATAACTTTTCCTCAGATATTATTGTGCATATCTGTTTGTTTATACACAAAATTCGATCATTTACACAAATGCAAAGTCTGTTTAAATAGATTCCTAAATGACCTCTATATATAGAGTCATGTTAATCAAATTTCTGTCAAGTATAGTAACGATCCAATTTCATAAGTGAAGTGTATGTATTACAAATGAGTTGCTGTTGGTTTGCTGTTAACAGGCTTCAAGAGTTGGGCATGTAAAAGTGTTGTTAATCAATCACTCGTTGGCATGGTGAAAGTTGGCTTATGCACCATTGTGAAGTTATGAGTTTTCCTAGTGCTCAATGACGATAAATGGTTCAATTAGGCCCCCTTAGTCGACACTAAGCGATACCAGAAGATACCAGAGAAATAAGGAATTAGTTTGCAACACAGGTGCAGCCAATTCAAAATCTTTTTTCACTGTTTTTGGTGTTACAATAGGATATTTGACTATTATTGGAAAACCATCTTAGTGTGTTTATTCCTTCACTCTACATTGTAAATGCATTATTTTTCGTAATTATTTCCTCAATATTTCATAAAAATCAGCGTTAAAAATTGAATCACAAAAAGTCCCGCCAAAACGATACTTTCTGTTGTGTGACGTCACCCGATAGTAGATGTCAAATCGGCCCATATGGTCTGTCAGCATCGGCATCGTCGCCGTTTGGTAATTGTGTTGTATGATATGTTGTTTTCACAATTTCTACATACAAATGGGTTATAAATGGTGTATAAATCCACAATGCAGAGATACGTCAAGAAAAACTCCGGATAAACTATTTGTAGCTGTTCCGCAAGATTTGAAACTGCCAAGAAAGTGGTTGGTTCGTAGAAATCCAAATGAAATAAATAGCGGCCAATACAAGTGTTTTTTGTTGTGAAGATTACTTCGACATAAGTAAAACTGACTAAAATAAGTTATCTATCGTATTTTCGAACCAGGTATTATCTGATCTGACAGCTTAAGGTTAGGGCTATCCTAACCTACAAAGTTATGCTTACATGGCACTTTAGTGCTATTAAATTCAAACGGGAGAAGCATAAGAGCGCGTTCGGATAACCCGGTATTGTACGGTGAGAGTGACGCGCTGCATAATAGACGGACTAACGTCATACGGTGTTTATCTGCATATAAGAGAGAGACAGCCGACCCAGGTTATCTGAGCATTGCTCTCCCCATACCCTACCCTGACAAACCGAACGCGCTCTAAGCGTACTAAGACGAATGACGTCACTGGAGACTGAGCCAATTACAGAGCGTTTTCAATTACGTGATAGGACGTGAATAAAATTCAATTTTAATTTTTGTTTTTAATAGAAATAAAGCTTATTTTTTTGAAAAGTAATAACAAATAGTTTTCTTAAACTGTAATATATTAGGATGACTATAATACAAGCCATATTTTTAATACAGTCAAATACCCTATTAACAAATTGTAACACCGTTTTTAGTAACTCTTTTCTAAGATTGATCACGTTGATATTAAATGCTATATGTCAAACATAACCACAAACTGCCTTTTTAGAATCGCTTGCAATCGCATAAACTACGAAATATCTATATTCTATACATATTTAAACATGCGTGTGCCATGCTATAGTATTGCCAAAGGGTTTGGGGTTTTCTAGTTTTGATCTGTTCATGAAATTACGCCAGCATGACGTTTTCGGTGAAGTATAATTTATTCTAATAAACTACTTCACCGAAATTAGAGTTTTGTTTCAATTATAAGTGCGTGTAAATGTATAAGCCTCAACGGCTACCTAGCGGAATTAGGTAGACACCGCTATTAAACGTTAAGCGTTATAACAATTCTTTAGTAAGTTCTTGTTCTTCGAAGTAACTAATCAGTCACCGCCAAACACTTCTATTCTGACTATTCTAATTATTAGACACTATTTTTAAGTTAACTTTTTAGGTTATGTTTCTATATATCTATATCCTTTATTCACTGGTTGTCATATAAGTTTTTATCACAGTAGCCGTTGCGGGTTAATAGTGTTGCCCAAAGCTCTATTGTGATCATAGTTGTGCCCCGTTAATTATTTATTAAAACTTGTAGGCTAAAGTAGAGTAAAATTATCCACAACAAGATTTTGTCATGATTTTATCACAAGTTTACGAAGTTGACAGTTTACTACAGTACCAACAGTACTACAACCGGTACCTGCAAAATACCCTAGATTCTAAATATAGTTACCACAATTTCTTAATTTATATAAAATTAATGACGCAAAGTAGAAAAAAGAAAAAAGTTTTATAAGACGTCAAATTGGCGCACGAGTTGAAACGAGTGGGCCAATACGTCTTATAAAACGAGTGTAATATACTATTTTTTCTACTTTGCGTTATTAATTTTATATAAATTTAGAAATTGTGGGGTTACTATATCGCGGTAAATTAGAATCTAGGGTATTTTGCGGGTACCACGTGGCAGCACTGTAGTAACTGTCAACTTCGTTAAAGATGAGATCGATGAGATAAAATCATGACAAAATCTAATTGTGAATAATTTTACTCTACTTTAGCCTACAAGTTTGAATAAATATTCAGCGAGGTCGCAACGATGATCATAATGGAGCTTGGGGCAACACTTTTAACCCTACTGTGATAAATCCATGATACTTAACCTAAAAAGTTAACTTTAAAATAGTGGTTTCATAAGTATATTAATCAGAATAGAAGTGTTTGGCGGTGACTGATTAGTTACTTCGAAGAACAAGAACTTACTAAAGAATTGTTATAACGCTTAACGTTCAATAGCGGTGTCTACCTAATTCCGTTACGTAGCCGTTGCGGCTTATATATTTACAAGCACTTATAATTGAAACCCAATTCTAATTTCGGCAAAGTAGTTTATTAGAATAAATTATACTTAGTAAATTTACATGTGATGGAGGTAATACAAATACGTTGCACACAACCAGAACTAAGACGAAGTCGAAAGCGACGGATAAAAACGAATACGAATTGAACCGAGCATCCAAGCGTCCAAAATATTACCGAAAAACTTATACGTCACATAAACTAGAAATTCTCTACACTTTAAATGTACTATAGGTTCGTACGTGTATGCTGATAAAGCATTTATTGCGCATATACAATCTCGCAGCAGTAATTAAAATCGTTCATATCTACGATGTAGGTTTGATCTTCGCATAATACCTTATTAAAGTAAATGTGGTCCTTGAATTATATCTGAAAAGGGGATTTGATGTTTAGTTGAAAAGAATGATAACGATCACTTACCACAGTCGTAAAACATCACCGTAAACGTCATGCTGGCGTATTTTGATGAACACAGCAAAACTAAGAAAGCCCCAATCCTTTGGCCATACTATAGCAGGCTACACCCATGTTTAAATATGTATAGAATATTGACATTTCGCAGTTTATGTGATTGCAAGCGATTAAGAAGATGCAGTGTCTAATATATAATAAATCCCGTTTTCCCTATATGGGTTAAAAATCCCTCACAAAAGGGAATTTCCCCCCCATCTGACAACACTGCCTACACCTATAGTAGAAGAGTAGAAGATAGCGATGTATTTGTGTCAATGAAACAATAGCGTAACGGCATTAATACAAAATCGGGTTTTTATCGCTCGTTAAACAATGGGTGGTCGTCATTCGCGATTCTGAAAGGCTTGTAGTAATATAGAGATGCATTTTACCGGCTAGCCGGTATGATTTCATTGATAGAAACTGACACTTTGTTGGCATGCGTTCAAAAATCACACCGGCGGCGATGGCACGGCACGGCGGTGAGCAATTGTCATATGTTTGCGTCTGCTAATTATAAACTAATTGTTGTGTAAGTAAACCTGGTCAAGCCTCCGTTCGTCAGCAGATTAAAGCTTGAATTCCGCTTATGGCTCCATCAACCAGGAAGTACGTTTGTTTACTGTGGCGTTTCAAATTTATATAATACAATGCTCAAAACATTCTTTCCTCTCTACGTCAGCGTACTGCCATAGCACGAGACCTCCTAAACGACCTAAGACGAGCACATGGAATAGAAATTTCTGATCAAACTGTTAGAAACAGATTTAAAGAAGCGAATTTGAAACCAAGAAGACCTGTCCGCGCACCACGCCTCACGCAGCATCACAAAGCAGGTTTGCTCTGGATCACAGAGATTGGCAACTTCGGACGCCTGTACTGTTTACAGACGAGTCCAGATGTCGTTTAACTCGTTGCGACGGTCGAGTACGTGTATATAGACGTCCTGGTGAACGCTACGTAGCCGCTACTATACAGGAAGTGGATAGATTTGGTCGTGGATCTGTGATGGTTTGGGCTGGAATCAGTGTAGACAACAGAACTGATCTTGTTGTGGTTCCTGGTAGACTAAATGCCATGAATTACATCGAAAACATCTTGGAGGACCATGTGGTGCCTGCTGCATATAGCGTCGGTCAAAATTTCATCCTAATGCAGGACGTAGTTATAGAAAAATACCAAATTTAAAATTTGGGTATTTGTATAACTTTGTTATTTGAATTAAACTTAAATAAGGGTATAATTAATTTTATTTCTTTTCTGGTTATAATCTTTTAGTGTTACAAATCACAAGTCTTTAAATTGAATTTTGATCTTGTTGATTATTGGCCACTTATGTTTTCTTCGCGTGAGTCTTGACGCTTTAAAATTCAATAAATCTGCTCTTCAATTGGTCTCAATTGGCACGGTCGTCTTCGGTCGTAAAATTGTAATTTGGTATTTGGTTACCCTTCCTTGAACGATTGGAAATTTTTTGGTATAGCGTGACCCCGAGTCGTTAACGATCTTTAAATGAGTTGAATTGATACCCTGATACGCACTTCTATATTATACGTCTTTAATACTGAGCTAAACGTTTAACGTTTTTTTGTAACTATCCTGCCCAACAATGAACAAAGTGGAAAATACGTTTATTTGTATCAAAGAATTAATGTTTTCGATTAAAATTTGTATACCTACCGGGTGACCCCCGTTTATTTTTTTGTTTATAAAGCTGGACGAATGAAACTTGGGAAAGTGTTAATAGACAAAAAATGCCATTCTTTGGGATATTCCTGAGGCTATTATGTCTGCCGGTTTTTCCGGAAATGGCGTCATCATTTAAATTTTAAAAGGCACCCTATATTCTTTGTGTGATATTTTCAATCAGGATGACATTCTGAACACAAAAATATATCGATCGTCAATTTCTATCACCAAGACAACGCAAAAATATCTTTTTGTGTATTAATCTAGGTGGCTATGAATTGGTGAAAATAGTCCAATAGTCCAAAATTGTCAAATAAACACTAACTAAATCGATTTTGGCCGACATTGCATTACGTTGCGTGATTTTATTGTTTTTGGTCGATGAGTCATTTTTTTTTCACCGATTACAATAATACCAAATACTTGATACTTTGTTGAAATTCGTAGCGTACAACTGTTGTTAGAAGCAAGGAAACCGAAAAGAATACTGACCTAATGATCAAAGTCAGCGTACAAGTCAAAGTCACTCAATGGACTACTCGAAGGAAGTATCCTAATTATTCGAGGAAAAACATTTTTCCGACACAATGATACCAAATGCTTGATATTTTGCTGATAATCGTAGCGTGAAACTGACGTTTGAGAGTACTTCCTTCGAGTAGTCCACTGAATGACTTTGATTTGTATGCTGACTTTCGATTCCCTTGCTTCTAACATCATTTGTACGCTACGAATTTCAACAAAATATGAAGTATTTGGTATCATTGTAAAGATGCTCATCGGAAAGATGCTTCCTATCAAATAATCAGGGTGTACCCATGAAAAAAATGACTCACTGGCCAAAAATTACGCTAGAGGGCGTCAGTAATGCAATGTCGGCCAAAATCGATTTAGTTATCGATATACATAAAAAAGTAATTTGTGCGTTGCCTTGGTGATAAGAATTGACGAGAGAGACTTATTAGCTACTTATAATAATAATAATAATATTTATTCGATGGAATAGCTTGTTACATAACTTTTATAAAGGTAACTAAATTTATCCAAAAGGATAACGAGTCAGTTCAACTACAACATGTAGAAGACCTGTTTTTCATCATTTGTGGTAATGTATATGTATTAGTTTTTGTTCTATCCATACTACACGATAAAATATAACTGATTCATGTACCCAAAGAAGTAACATTTTAAGTGAAAAAATCATGTCAGATACTGATATTTTTACGTGAAATTTTGTACACTTATAGAGGAAATCGAAGAAAAATTTACCACTGGACGGAAAATTGTATACCTTTTATCTTTAATTTGGTGTATTGCTTTTACAATTCTGCGAACTAACAGCTGAGAATCCCCTCTTTCCCTTAAGGCCATAAAGCTTACTTTTCCTTTTACTATATCAGTAAATTTTACTAAACGGCATTGAGATAACAACTTGAGAAGTCCCTAAATAAATATGTTAAATTTATTGAAGATTTATTTTTAATTCTAAGGGTTTTTCCAATTTGTATATTTACTAAAAAAAATATACATTGCCCATTACTAGAAAAATACAAAAAAACACGAAACATAAGAGCTATTTATGATAGGTACTAGTCTTAAAAATAAAAGATCTCGTTGTTTTGAAAATAGCACATTTTGTTACCTTTTATGAATGGCAATAATTTAAATATTCTAGATGTAAAATATTCATCAAATATTATCTTCAAAATGCAAGACAATTAAACAAATAATATCACACTTAGATAATCTGGCATAAGCACTATTTTTACATTAATACGAAGTTTAAATTAAAAAAGCACAGAATTTAAAATTCAGTAGATCTGCAAGTAAATGTAATAAAATTCCTTATATATAACCTTAAAATTATGTAATAAAAATCTTTCTGCCCCAAAAAAAAATCTACACCGTCGCCTCAGTTACTAAATAACTCAAAGACTACTCACACTTTCGATCTTTATGTTGCACCGAACCACACACATGACGTAACCTAGCACAACAGCAAAAATGTTCCCCAAGGAGGTGCACCAGGTCCCCCCAATCTCGTCACGAGTTACCCAACTTCCCAACTAGCACACCACAAGCTAACCTGACGCTTCCGTGCCCATAACTTTGTCTTAACTATGCTCTTCTGTTCCGAAAACCGAGCGCAGGAAACACCGACGTCCGACGTCGGCCGCAGAATTCGAAATATAGGCGCTCGCATCCGATCCGGAGGTTCGTAGTTCGAACCGACCGGCCCGATGTCGAAACATCAACTGACTCTACATCGGCACTCTATTTAAAATAAGGAGCATTCGGCCCGTTTGGTCGTTTGGCTTGGCAGTTTATTGACCACAGTCGACGAGATCATCGTCGTCGGTGCATCGAGTGTTAATTGCACGTCACTTTCGAGGGTGATGGAATCTCCTCTAGGTCCTGGTGAAAGGGTTTAAGGGGTTTAAAGAAGCAGAAAAAGAAACTGAACGAGGAAGTTTGTCTAATAGCATTAAGCCGGGGCTACACATTCGTATACTTGCAAAAAATCAAAAATTTGCCAAGTAGGTATACGTATGTTTGTGAAAATAAATTTATATATTCGACAGTCGGCTGTGCGGACGGGTTTTTTTTTACGACGAACACTTGGTTTTTGCAATATCCAGTTGAAGTGGATATAGCAAGTGCCTAGGCGACAAATATTGGTTTCATTTATTTGCATTCGATGAACATTTTAGTACGCTGTTTAATTTTTACATTTTTTAATTTCGTTTTGTGTGTAGTAGGTCGTATACGAAGATTGACAATAGATTTGTAATTATTAGTAAGATTTTTGATTTTTCTAAAGGTCGAAAACCGCATAAAATTGTAATTTTGTGAAACCGTCAGACAGACAGTTTTCCGGAAACCGCAAAAGAGAAATTAAAAAAAAAATATTGTTGTTTTTACCTGTCCAGATAAACTCAATGTCATTTCTTTCCAAGAAAAACGTACACCATATACAGTGTATCCTAAGTAGATGCTTTTCTATGAACTATATAGATGATACTCATTTATGAGCTTGCAAAATATAACCTTTTTGTTAAACAAAAAAACTACACAAAATTATCTCTATTATTAAAATAATATTAATCGTTTCCGTTTCTCTTCAAGTAATAACCATCATAAAAATTTTATAAACAGCATGGCTATAAAATAATTTATTTGGAAAATTATACTTTATTTGCTTGTATTTATATATTTGTCAATTTTGATGATGTTTATTATTTGAAAAGAAACGAAAGCGGTTAAAAATATTTTAATAGTAGACAATTTTGTGTAGCTTTTTTATTCACCGTAAAGGTTATATTTTTAAAGCTCATTTGTTTAAATTATTGTTTCAGAAGCTAATTTATCTGTATTTCCGACAATATTAGGACATATTTATACAACGAAGTACTAGTAGTACAATTGGATTTACTAGAACTTTAAAGATGAGGAAGAAACCATATCTAACATTTCTTTTATGGGCAATATCTTCCTAATTTAAATAAAAAAATATATATTTTTTCTCATTAAAATAATAATTTATTTAAATTAGTTCACATCAAATGACCAATTGTACTGTTTTACAGTCTGTTAAAATTAGATGCTGCGAACTAATAATACAAAAAGCTGATAAAATAACAAAAAATCATTAAAATGAAACAAAAAGTTTCGTCATGATTTGTTTTGTAAATTTCCACAAGAATGCCCTTGTTAGTACGCAATGAATTCTGCACTTATGTAATTAAAAATATGTCGGTATTATAAAATAAAACCTTGCTTGTTCGTAATAAAATTATCAGTTTGATTTGAAAAAGCTAATGTGCAAATAAGGCGAACTAATCAAAAAAATAGCTAGTGCCCATTCGGTATGCACATGTAGCAAGTCCTCAAAGAAAATTTTCATATATTAGAAAATGTAGCGATGCATGAATGTCCGATGCATTTACTATTGCAGTGCAACTCTGACGGTCCGAAATCACAAACGAATATTGTACAAATTTGTTGGTATGTCATAGATCTTTTTTGTGTTTTATAAAAATCAGCCGGTAATCAAGGATCGATGAAAAATATTCGGCGAACGAACTTAAAAAGAAAAATAAATCACTCATGGCATCGTTTAGACCAATCAATAACAAAAATTTTCGATTTGCGTGGCAAATATATTTGCCAAATATTTAACATGTGGCAAATATTTGATATTTGGCAAGTGTACGAGCTTTTCAATATTAACTCAGGAGATGGGTAAAAACAGAAGTCACTCTTGTTACATTCCGATGATAGATGGCTCTCGAGAGGTAAAGTTTTGAATCGTCTCTTCGAACTTACAAGTTGTTCTTGAAAACGCTAATTTCGAATTCAAAAATTCTTTCTTTGAAGAATTGTGGATGGCCCGGTTAGCATATTTAGCTGATATTTTTGGAAAGCTGTATGAATTAAATTTAGTTTTGCAGGGATCAAAGGTTCATTTAATTATCGTTGAAGATAAAATTACCAATAAATAAATCGAGTTAATTATAAAAGAAGTTAATAAAAATAAATGTAGTTTATTGCCAGCATTCGAAGGCTCCCTTGAAGAAAGATGGGAAACATCACTGATGAATTAGTCGGATATAACAAAAATTATTGATTGCACCTCTTTAAAAAACAATAGTTTTTTTCCCAAATCTGTGACAATGAAAATTGGATCAGAAATCTAAAAGGTATGTAAATACCAAACTTGACAACTTAATAGAAAAAGAACATTTGATAGACATTTCCTCACACACAGCGCTGATAGAAGAATTTAAAATTATTACAATCACCGTTTTTTTGATCCAGAGGAAGAATTATTTTAAAAAAACTGTTGATTAAGATATTAGATTTTTAAAGCCTTTTTGCGCCACAATTTATGTGAAATTTATGTAGGTATAGGTTTTTATCAATATTATATTTAACCAACAAACATAAGCCAAAATTAATGATTGAGCCAAATTTGAGCTTGAAATAAATATTGTTGGCGTCAAAGAAATAAGTCAACCCAATTATTGTAATGTCCAGCATACGAAAAATAATCCCATTAAATTAGTTCTGACATACATTTTAATACTTTATTACCTACTATAAGTTGTAAATTGGTTAAATTTTCGATTGGTAAATATATGGCGACATATAACCAGGTAGAATACCCATAAATTATTATATCATCTGGACTCATTAGCAGGTATTAATGGATTAAAATTCTCGCTGCGTTTTCGTATACATTTACATCTGTTTAATTCTGCTGGTATTTTCTCTGTGTACACAAACCGAATCATTTAAATTCTTAATCACTAATGAGTGTGTTCGGTTATATTTTAAGCATCGCTCGCTACATTTATGGTGTTTGTTTAGGATTGTAAACACTGTCAGAGGAGAGTACGATGTTTGATTTTCATTACACTATGGCTTGAAAATTACAATGTTTAACTTTGTTCAAATTGTTACAAATTTAAGTTGTTACTTGCGACAATGCATCAAAACATTACTGAATAAATATGTTATGGGAAGATTATGGAAACTTTATATATCTAATTATAAGTTATAAATAAAATGTACCTCAAAAAAAAACGAAACGTGACAGCATGTTTGTCTTCCAGACCGTTTCAGCCTTTTATACCCAAACAATACTTAATTCAAATGTATACAAAAACTAAGTATGCTCGAGCTGTAAGCTATACGAAGGTACAGTAATTGTGTTAAAAACAAACACAGGGGGGCATTAGTTGTACAGATTAAACTGACGCCACGCGTGCGATGTGGAATTGTTTATCGTCTATTTTGAGATGTGAATGATGACAGTGAACAAGTTGCATTTTGACGCCATATGAGTTCAACAATCTATACAAAATTCGTGTTATAAATTCTAACCTCGCTTACTGAATACCTAGTTAATTTACTGCTTTAATATCCAGCCAAAGTTTGTAAAGAAAAATGCAATTTCTTACGGAACCAGATCGCAATTTAAAATTATGCAGCCGTTATGTTAATTTATAGTAGTTTTCAGCAGTTGGTAACACTGCCTAGGGTTCAAATTATCTTGAAATAAATTAGTGGGTAACTTACTTCATCTGAATTGTAGATTTTTATTTAGACTTAAATTCCAAAGTTAAATTTACGTTAACCAAACTGTAAACTTTAATAACATAACTTATACAGTGTGTCCACGAAAGTCCGCACCATATGGAAAAATTTTTTATTGTGTATTTCTCAGAAAATTTTATTCTTTATAAAAGTTGGCGGCTCATATGAAACCAAAACTGCAACCGTCAAATATGTCAATTTCGGTGCCATATACCAAGCGATTCAGAATATATGAATTTGTGATAAGAGTAAAGTACCTGTATTTTCATTATTATCGATAAACTTTATTTGGAAATGTTGTTTAGAAGTAAAAATTATATTCAAATATGAAGTCAGAGCCACCTACCTTGAAAAAAAAATATTTTCAGCTTTTTTCTTAATTATTACTTTTGTGACAAATATTAGTAAATGCCAGTGATACTAAAAGGTTCTTTTTAATCTATTTTTTGGAAATTTGAATACATTTTTTATATTTTTTGTTATTTTGGTATGATAACTAATGTTTATTTAGAACTAACGCAAAATTACTTATTTTCTTGGTGCGAAGTTGATATTTCACCCTGTAGATATTAATATATCATACAATAACTAATTCGGGAACGTGACTTACCTTTTATTCAGTTAATATTATTGACTGTGGATAGGTTTATAATAGTAGTTATCCATCTACACCGAGCGATTCTCAAGTGGTGGTACGCGTGGTACTACCACTTATGAAATTTTATTTTCACTGATAATATATTAATAAACATAACTGAAACCTCAATCAATTGTGTCTTGAATCAATTATTTTATGCAAGAATGTATCTTCTTATCTACAGCAGCACAAAACGCACCAATAACCACCTAAGTATAGGTTCTTGTATAGGCAACCCAATGATACAAAAGAGAAAGAATATGAAACAAACAATTTATTTTCTTTATGCAACATTGTTTAAATTTTAAAATAAGCATACACCAGTTATCTCAGGTGGATATGAAAAACAAAAGCATTATCCAGACATTATCCATTTAATCGTACTCACTGCAGTTTACGTTAGTTTATGTGAATAGCTTCAAGAAACCCCACAAAAATATGTTGCCAAAATGAGGAAACAAGTTTGTCAGTGTTGCAAGAAGTAATCGAGCATAAAACGACTTCTGTTCGACAAATTGCTTCACACAGCCAATGCAGTAAATCAACAGTACATAAAATAATAAAATTAAATAAGTACACTAAAAGAAAGAGACTTCGACATCAGGTATGACTATACCATCTGTTTTGAGTTGAAAATGAAAGAGAACATAGTTTTTTTTTAAAATATTCTTTGTACAGATGCGGCAACATTTACGTCAAATGGGACTGTTTCTTCAGAAAATTGCCGGTGGTGGGCACATGAAAACCCGAACTTTACAGTAGAATGCCGAGATCAGTACCATTTTAAGACTAATGTGCTGTGCGGTATTTTCAATAATCAAATATTTGGGCCTTTTTTTTCGTCAAAATTTAAATGGGGAATTATATCTTCAGTTCCTGAACAGAGAGTTGTCACCTTTTTTGCCGTTAATTCAACGGGAGTTAATTTGGATCCTGCTTGATGGTGCGCCCATATACACAATATAAACTCTGTCTAGAACTTTTTAAATCATAAATTTGGCCATCACTGGGTAGGCAGAAATTCGGAATCAAGATCCTGGCCACCTAGATCCCCCGACTTTACCCCGTTAAATTTGTTTTTGTGGGTTTACGTAAACGTATACAAACACCGACCATTTAGAGATATAAATCATTTAGAGGAATCTACCCAACATTTTAAGTAGTAGAAATAAAAGAAGTTCATAGACAATAAATTAGCATTATTAACATATTCATAATAGTTATTAACTTAATAACGGGTAAATCAATCATAATTAATTCAAGAAACAATAGATGGTTGATGATTTAGTTATTTTTATTAAAATATTATCAGTGAAAATAAAATTTCGTAAGTGGTAGTACCGCGCGTCTCACCACTTGAGAATCGCTCGCTGTAGATGGATAACTACTACTATAAACCTATCCACAGTCATTAATATTAACTGAATAAAAGCTAAGACACGCTGCTGAATTAGTTATTGTATGATATATTAATATCTACAGGGTGAAATATCAACTTCGCACCAAGAAAATGAGTAATTTTGTGCTAGTTCTAAATAAACATTAGTTATCATACCAAAATAACAAAAAATATAAAAAATATTTTCAAATTTCCGAAAAGTAGATTAAAGAGAACCTTTTAGTACTATTGGCATTTACTAATATTGGTCACAAGAGTAATAATTAAGGAAAAAACTGAAAATATTTTTTTTCAAGGTAGGTGGCTCTGATGTCATATTTGAATATAATTTTTACTTCTAAACAACATTTCTAAATAAAGTTTATCGATAATAATGAAAATAAAGGTACTTTACTCTTATCACAAATTCATATATTCTGAATCGCTCGGTATATGGCACGGAAATTTACATATTTGATGGTTGCAGTTTTGGTTTCATATGAGCCGCCAACTTTTATAAAGAATAAAATTTTCTGAGAAATACACAATAAAATATTTTTTCATATGGTGCGGACTTTCGTGGACACACTGTATATGACCACGTACGAGAGAATCGCCCTAACTGCCATATCTCGCTTCGATAGTATAGATTCCTGTGTTTGAAGGCCCATAACTCTAAAACTACTGAACAGAAAAAATTGAAATAATAGTAGTGTTCGATTGCTGGCCGCGCTTAGTTCTGTTCAATCTGATTAACGCTCAGTTGGCTAAAGTGCAGTTCGATTGCTCGTTCGACGTCTGAGCCAAAATGATTCCACCAATAGAAAGCAAGTATTTCAAATTTGCGATCAAAAAGAACAGAACGCGCTCAATTGAAAAGATCGCGGCCAGCAATCGAACATACCTAGTATGTCATACTTCGGAATCATTTCTACATAAGTTGTATGACTGTCAAAATTGTTTGCCTCTCGGTGTAAACATGAGCGCGAGAGATGTGAAAAGAAGTACCCAATTATTGCATCTAGAGTCTCTTCTATGGATTGGCGTTTTTGTTTTCTTCAATTTTGATATAATAAAGGTTGCGAACAAGATTTTGATGGAAGCCGATATCTCAGGAACGAATGTTAGCAGGACAACGCAGTTAGCATGCAAATAATCCTTATTTACTGCGTTACATATCCCTTCAATTTATTGCATTCCGACTAATTGGTAATTTTTAAGACCGAAAGAAACATGAACAATATTTTGCGCAGTTCGGCTTCCCTCGCTTGTGGGTTTTGTTGCGAGGCAGTCGAACGAGATGCGAAGTTTTGACGCGATCAGTGAATCCGTTTGAATCCGTGTTTGTAAAATATTGTTGGTTATAATTAATTGTTCATCTAAATTCATTATTTATATTTAACTCGCACTACTATTCAAAATTCCGAAATTAAATTGTTCTGATCGTATCGTACGTTGAACTTTTAAAGCAATATTTATTGAAAGCTGATCAACTCTATGTTGTCGAGAGGAAAGATAATAAAATTTACAGACCCTTATCTTACAATGGCACCACTACAAAACTTACTAAAATTTTGCCTAAATTTGACATTTTTCCAGTTTATAGTAATCCTAATCAACTGTTTAGTCTTTTGGCCAATTTTAAGTCCCCTACCCCCATTTTGGAAAACTCTGGAGTGTACTCTGTTTGCTGTTCTCACTGCCCTTCAGTGTATGTGGGCCAGACCGGACGAACCATTTCCAAACGCATTTTAGAGCACCAAACTAGAAATTCATCTAATCTTTATCAACATAAAATGGAAACAGGTCACATCATAGATTATAAAAACACTAAACTACTTCACAAGTGTAAAAAGAACTATAAGCTTGATTTACTAGAACAATACCAAATAGAAAAGTATAAGTCTGACAAAAGTATTAAGCTTCTTAATGATCAAACAAATTTTCCTCACAAACTTCTTTTCATGTATGTCGTCTAGTCTGGCTCATATACTTATTTATTGAAAAGATGTTTTTGTTTTTCTGTATTGTCATTATCTTAGTTCATTAGCCTGGTTTATGTTTTGTTTTTGTTTATTTGTTTATTTATTTTACGTGCTTTTTAAAATGTCTAACATTTCGAAGTTCCTTCGAATTTTTCTTTGCCGCGCCGCGCTGTTTTGGTTGCATGCGTACTTGCGTATTGCCACGCATATACAGTTTATAATCCATTCGATTTTCCACCTCGGGTCCTCTTATTCGCCTTGACGTGCAAGTGGAGTGTTGTCGTTTTTGGATTTTTGCCGTTCCTGCTTATCATAGTTTTAATGTGTTGAAATGTATTGCGACGTTTACGTATATAAGGTTTTTGAAGAATTAACCGTGAGTTTTTCTTTATTTATTACATATTATAACTGTTCTAACCTCTAATTTGTAAGTTGTAATAATTGTTAATTGATTTTACCCTAATTGATGTTAATTATGTTTTGTAAATTTGAACTGAAGATAATCGCATGATCGAAACCGGTACTCATTAAAATAAAATTATTTGCAAAGGAAAAAGAGGTCTTTATTACACTTTTGAGCATGCACATTTACTACACCTTTGAGCATGGACTATTTCAAGTTAATTTAAAAGTGCAAAAATTGGGAACCTTTACTCATTTCTCTCGGGCTCATGTTTACACCGAGAGCCAAAAAATGTTGACAGTCATACAACTTATGTAGACATGATTGAGGAGTAACGAGAGATGGCACTTGGGCGATTCTCTCGTGCGGGGTCACAGACACAAAGTCTGCTCCTCAATTAGTTTACAATAGGTGTACTACAGTAAAGCACAATTTTGAATAATGGTTCTTTTCCTATTTTGCTCTGTTTTTTTTTTATTTTGGTCAGCTTTTTGGGCTAAATACCTCACTGTGCTGCGTTAATCGTAACATGTCTTCTAAATAACAAATCTAGTTGCTGCATGATTGTGGGCGTATTCAGTAAGTGCTTGCATTTCTGTCTGAGCTGCAGCAAGATTGAAAGAAATCAAGTGATAAATGACCACTATCAAAAGTCATAGTTTTCATTCAATGAAACTGGTGGAACACCATAAGGCCGGGGGTTCTTATAATTGCTCTATTACTTCCCGTTATTTTCATGAATAATTCATACCAACGCACTTAGTATCAGTTGTATGATTAATGTGCCTCAAGCGAAGCTATTTGTCGTGATTTTTGACACTTTGGATGTCTAAATTTGACATGAAATTCATTTATTTAAGGTTGTTATAGGTTATGGGAAGTATGCAGCTGTTTTAAATCAAAATAAAGTTGTTGAATACCGTAGAGATGATTGTAATATTGTTTACACTAACAAATATGATTCAGTAAGATTTGTTTCTCACCAAAGATGTTTTATTTTGAAATATGTATCCAATGATACCACACACGACCTAGGTTTTATATTGACATTCTGAAACTGAGAGTTATGATTACTTCCGGTACATTCCGGAAATGAAAATTGTTATAACTAAAGTCTTAAACTTTAATTATGTTTTATATTTTCTTGTTATCATTGTTTATTACAGTAAATCAATTTACGTAACCTCTCAGCTTAGGCATAATCAGAAAACAGTTGTGTAAAATTGTAAACAACCTCAAAATATCGATTACTTACAACATAAAATTAATGATTGAAATAATCGATGTAAACAACCAATAAACACGTATTTTGTTTATTTGAATAGACCCCAGAAATAAAACCGAACGATAATAAATTTATAGCCAAATCGAGGGCACAGCCTTGGGTCAATTAATCGAACGCATTTTGCAATAAAGGTGTACTAAAAGTCGTCCCATGTATACTATCAAAAAAAAACTACGAGAAAAACATGATAGGTGTTAAAATACTTCGGTTTCGGTACAGTTAAATCATTGTGTTTGTTTTGTTTCCACTTTTACGTTAGTGTTAACTGGCGTATTTAGTAAAAGCTGACGTTGGAGGTGTTACCTAAAGACAATCAAACATTTCTGTACCCAAAATTCTAGAAACAAATCACGCTGTCTCCTTCTCTACTAATTTTATGCGTAACCCTTTGTAATCACTGACGGCATCTCATACAAGACAATGCTCAATCTATCTTCTAAAGGGTTAAAAAGAAGCTGTGTCGTAATGGGCTTCATTATCAAAAATATAGATGTCTGCTTGATGATTAATGTGTTTCTAGGTCGAAAATAGACGCGTTTCTTAAGAGATAGTCTTCACATTAAAACATGAGACGTAATGTGACTCAAAAACTATTAATAAGCTGCTTATTTGAGAGACAAGAGTTGTAGAGAGAGTTGAAATAAACGCCTTAGAAAAAATAAATATAGAAAAGGCACGTAAGGAATTTTTTGACCATTCATGGAAACGGACTTGCTGAAAAGAATGCTATTAAGAATTTGTAAATTTGGGAACTACCAATCCACCCAAAAAAAAAACTTGGAATATTTCGTTAAACAGCGTGTCTGCACGTGTTCTTACCAAAAAGTTTTTTCGTTGGATTCGTGTGCATTGTCTGAGGTGTTTTGTAAGACAAAATGGTCAAATTACAGACGACCTCTGAATACCAATGCATCACCAGATTTTTACGTTATTCTATCGAATGGTCCAAACATATCTGAACGAAAAATACCTGGATAACCTGGCAAGTTATTTCAAAAGATTGTCCATTTAGTGGAGTTTTGAAAATGGCATAACACTTGCTATGTTTTACTATAGAAATGAAAGATATTTGAAGAGTTGAAGTAAATAATGAACTAAGTGCCAAAAATTGAAAAATTGGTTTTATTACATTAAAGTGGGCTGGATATCACTGGCTTTAATGTAAATAACGGGGCTACGTAAAAATATGTCGTGAAATGCCTAACAAACTTGACCGCTCGATCTCGCATGAGTTAACTTTCGGCGTATTTTCGTAAATTGCGCGCTTTAAGGTGCTCTTACACGTAGCCACTTTTGTTGCGCGAGATTCTATTGCGACACTATGAAATGGCATGTTGTGTTCACACGTGAGATAAAATCAGTCAAAAGTTGCGCCACTTTCGACTAGCGCCAGCGCCAAGTGGCAGCCATACATTTTAAAGTTGCGATGCTATTCACACAGTACACGCCACTTTTCATTGCTGCAACTTGTAAAAGTGGCACGTCGAATGTCTAGAATTGGTCAAGGAACGACTGCGCACCCTCGTACTTGTAGTGGTTGTGTTTATATTCTGCCTCATCAAGTTTTAAGCGGCGATAGTGATACTGTGTTGTTGTTTATTCCATAAAAAATGGATTCAGATTCTAATGCCGATGAGAGGACTAGAGCAACTGCGTGTTATGAACTGATGTTAATGAGCTATTCAAGGCCGCTTTTGTAGGAAAAGGCTCTTATTGAAATTTTAACTTTGCCTCGTATTA
This sequence comes from Aphodius sticticus, assembly GCA_963966075.1. Classification (NCBI taxonomy): domain Eukaryota; kingdom Metazoa; phylum Arthropoda; class Insecta; order Coleoptera; family Scarabaeidae; genus Aphodius; species Aphodius sticticus. The sequence goes on from OZ014510.1 coordinate 1,999,691, forward strand.
TTGCATATTTTGTCGAACCTACAGGAGAAAGTCCCCAAGAATGATAGGAGGATCTAAATGTAGAGAAATTTCATTTTAAGTTTAACCTAACATTCCCATCAATGTCAATTTTTACGATCGTAAAAAAATTATTCGACCAAAAAGTCTCGTCTTGGGTTGGGTTGGGAATTACTTTAACAAGTAGAAAGAAAATTTTACTAAATGTGCATTATGCGGAAAATATAAAATCAGTTGTTTATTTACGAGGACTTTAGTTGGAATATTTATTGTAATATTTATTTACCTGTTTTTTTTTAGAATGACATATTTATTCGAAATTCTTTTTAGAGAAGAAGGATTTATTTTAACTTGCTTCTGTTGTTAACATTGTATGTTAAAATAATAAATATTTATTTATGTTCTTTTCTGTTTAGAGAATTAGTATTTATCGGTTAGCATCCTTTATTTACAAAATTACAATTTAATAAGTTTTTTACTAAAGGGTGTTGAAGTTCGATAGTTATCGATAGTTTTAACAATAACTATCGGACACGCCAACTATCGATGTTTAACCAACACTACCGTATATACATCCATAAATGTTGCGCCACTAAAGTGGAAGTGGACCAACACGTCGGTCCATTTCTGTGTGGCGCTAGTACCGTGTTTGTACCTGTTTACACGCAGCAACATTTTAGCTGTACGCAACTTTAAAAAATTGCGCGCTGTACTGAAAGTTTATAGTTGCAGCGTTGTTCACATATTGCAATACAAGAATTGCGCCATTTTTTAACTTGCGCAATACGAAAAGTGTAACAAAAAACTATTATTTGAAGCATTTTTTTAAACTATTTACGGTTGGGGAATGATTTAGGTGTTCCGGTAATTTTGACAAATTTTGATATACCGGGTGGTCGTTTTAACTTGAGACTCCTAAATATCTCGAGAAATATGCATGGTACGACAAAAGTGTATTAATTAAACTCGTAGGACTCAAAGGGGGAAATGAGATGACGATATCAGTTTCATTGCAGATGGCGCTGCAATCGGTGAAAATGAGGCTATTAACTTATTTTTTTTTAAATGGGAATACCCAATTTTTTTATCAAATTATGATTTTACGCTAAATAAGAAAAATTTTTTGTCTGAATTTTTTTTTCGTGCGATGCATTTTTTTCGTGCGTAAACTAACCCTGTGCGCATGACGAGGCACCGCGCGAGATACCAAAACGTGTCCCCGTTATGCACATACCTTCCTACGTTGTACCGTGAGTGTCTACTCAGTCGTCGCTTTGACTGCCAGACGGCGAGCGCATTCCATGCAGTGGCAGCGGTCGTAACTACCGCAGACGCCACAAACTTCCATCGTCAATAACTTTTGATAGATGCATCGTACGAAAAAAATGTTCAGACAAAAGATTGTTGTTCTTTAGCGGAAAATGATAATTTTATAGAAAAAAAAGAACGTTGGGTATTCCCATTAAAAAAAAAAGAAGTTAACCTCATTTTCACCGATTGCAGCGCCATCTGCAATGAAACTGATATCGCCATCTCATTTCCCCCTTTGCGTCCTACAAGTTTATTTAAGACACCTTTGTCGTACCAAGTATATTTCTCGAGTTATTGAGGAGTCTCAAGTTAAAAAGACCACCCGGTATAAATTTTGTATACTTTTAACTCAAAAATGATGGATTTTATAAAAAAGAATGATTCCTATAAACTATTCTTAGAATTAAAATATGTAAAAATATACAGGGTCTATTTAAAAAAAAAGGAAGTTTCAAGTTTCAAAAAGGAAAAACCAAATTTCCATAATACAATATATTTAACGATAGCTTTTTTTTTTGATTTTTTACGGCTGGCGATTTATTTGCGTGTTCTGGTAATTTTATTATTACAAAAAAGTTCATGTTATTTCTGCTTTTTATTTTAGAATTACATTTTATTTTGATTTTTAATAAAAAGAAAATGTACAATATTGCTAGCATCAATACTGTGTGATACCTTGAGTAGTTTGTGAAAAAAAAATATTAAAGCTTGCTTTTGTTTTTTCTAAAATAATAATTCAAAATAAAAGGAAAACGTTGAGTGGATTTTGATTTATGGTCCTTACTTTTTCTGAAGGAAGTTACTAAAATAAGTCATTTTCAATGTCAACTTTATATACACATCTTTAGATTAGCAAGATTGCACAAAAACAACAGTTTTTCAGTACATTTGCAAAATAACAAATAAACGCATTTTTAAAGAATAATAATGACTATAAAATTGAGCAGAACTATCAAATTTTGCATGGCTTTCAGTAAACGAGGTCCCCATGTATTTTTTCGAACAACAACACTGTATGAAGTACACTTGGTCAAGCAACTTATTTTATTAAGTTTTACTTTCTAGTATAACAAAATATCAACTTAGCTTAAAATATGTATAAATAAATATTATGGCACTTAGCACCTTCTACGAATTTTTGAATTTGCGATACAAGACCTCGGCAAAAAACAACACCAACACCTGCCTGATGTACAATCTGTTTAAGTATGCACAAAAAATTAGGGATGGCTTTCTATAAAACATTTATCTTGCTGCACACTATTTTCCAAATATCTCGGAATAATGTTTTTGGCACTTAGTTAGTTCGTTATTTACTTCAACTCTTCATTTCTAATAATGTCTAATTTCACTCGACTATAAGCACTATAAGTAACCTGTAATACCCCGCAGGAGGGACACTTTAATCTTTTGCATAATTAACAATGACGGTGGTACACAGCGTGGTGCGACTTCAACAGAATTTATGCTTAAAACTTTTACATTTTGCAGCTAATTCCTATTCTCAGCCTAGCGTTTCACAAACAGGGTGCAACTTTTTTCCACTTCAAGACACTTAAACGTCAGTTGACCCCAGAGCAAGCTGCACGCCTTAAGGTCAAAAGCTTACTTCAAGTCATAGTAATGAATTATCCTTAAGTTTCTTTTTTATTGTTAAGAAGAAATTGAAAAAATAAGGTGTGTATGTAAATTTTAATAGAATGTCCGTTAACAATATTGATAAACATCCTGGTTTGATTTTTATGAACTAAAAACTGTCGACATAGTTTTCTTTTCTTTGATAGCTGCACGTACAGGAAGCGCTCTGTTTTATCGACATGTATAATGATAAATCGTCGCGGAATATATTCAAATAGAGGTAATTTTAAACTTCAAAGCCCCCACGCAAATGTGTCATGAGGCTTAGAGTTGAAATATTATAAGCAATTTCGCGACGATTATATATTGAAATGGTCAGTTACGCCAATCATAATATTTGCATCGTTTTAAAGAGCCTCTATAACAAATGCAAACGATGATAGACCAAGCACAGATGCATATTATAGATATGTAAGATAATCAAAATATAGATTTCCGAACTACATATGTGACCAGGATAAATGATTTTACACACAGAAAAGTGATTATTTGAAATGAAAAAAACATAATTTCTTGAATTTATTTACTAGATTCAAATGCATATTTACTTGGATGTAGAAAGTTAGATATATACAAGAAATGCCACATACTCAATATAAGTAAAATAATTTCTCTGGTAAATGCTGTCAACAAATAAGTTCTTTCTTTATAAGAACCAATTTTGTATTGAAAGAAGTAATTGAATTTTGAAAAATGTTAATTTCTCCAACGAAGTAATAGTAAATACATCCAAGTGCGTAGTTACTTGATCCAAGAAAATATAAGACATTTAATATAAGTAAGTATTGCTTACTGAATAAAAACCCACCAATTATTTAACTGAAGTGATTCTCACTTCTTTCAAGTAATCCCTTTCTCTGGAATAAATATGCGCACCGTGATTTTGTCAAGGCTCGCGCGCCCGCGCGTGGTGGTGGCGCCACGGAACCTAACCTAGTACGAAAACAACGAAGTACCCGTAGGGGATGTGCCTTGTGATTTATTGTGGATGTGTATTGTGATTTATAGTGTACAATAAACGTTTCAACACGGAATAGTTTGGTGTAACGCACGCAACAGTTTAGAACGAGTAAGTAAATATAACATACCTATCTTGTTAATTAGCAATAGAAAACGTATTTGTGCAAAATCTTTAAAATTCTTACATTAAGTAACTAAAAATATTTGCCGAGAATAAAAATATACACTTCATTGAAGACTGTTTACTTACTTCACCAGAGTAACCACTTTCTTAAATCTAGTAATTATTCCAAGAAATAAAATTTCTTGGTTGAAGTGAATAATCTCTCGCGTATATACGAACCTACCAACTACTTCAGCCAAGTAATTCTCTCTTCGTTCGAGAGATCACTTTTCTGTGTGTATGGCGATATGATAGAGTATGATATAGAGTTTGATGATTATATACATAATAGTATTAAATTTTCCCTTCTACGGTGGTATTCGGTCCGGAAGTCACGTGGTAGTAAAATTCTAAACTTTTACCAGTTACATACTTGTGGGCTTTTTTAATATTATTTATCTTTTTGATATTGATATTCATATTGATTACTGCGGCGTACCTCAACAACGATTTGAATACAAATTACGAAGTTGGCGAATGTTTACGACTGATATCAGTAGAAATTTAGGAGAAACGCGTTGCATGAGCGAGCGAAGAAGCACTGTTCTGGACTTGTTTATTTCGCCCAAACATTCTCTTTAGACCTATTCGATAGAATTAGTGAATATTTTGGCTATTTCAGTTCAAAATGGCCAATTTTGGACTTGTACTGTTCTCGAACTCGCCGATTCAATTCTTTCACTCATTACTTCGTAATAATATACTAATTGTAAATTTTAACTGAAAATATAAGTTGTTTGACACAAATAAACTTTCTACCAAACAAATATTTCAAATAAATGCATTTTTATCCGCACGGAAATATTTCTTTGCCTCTATTGAAACCAGATTTTTTAAGTCAATGCATATTTAGTTACTGATAAGTTAACCTGTACCAGAACTAACTTTAATCGCTCGGAATGTTTTAATATCGCATACGCAAGTAATATAGATCGTCAATGTTTACCGAATTCACTATAAATATTTACCCAATTCAATGCTTTAATGACCATCTTCATCCTTACAGCTAGTTCTACCTTTAGCATATTTTTGAGCTTGTCGATTGACATACAAGGACGTTGTATACACGATCTCGCCTAAACCGCCGAATCCTTACGTTCTTACACATCCTTGAACCAATAAAATCCAGACAAAATCTTTTTTTTATATACTGAATGTGTCAGACATGTTTACTATGTGATTGCATTTAAGATTCTAGATCAACTGATAGTCGCTAATTTTAGCTTCATATACGAGCAAGGGTTATTGTTATTTACGGTCTATAAACGTCGATTAGGGGCCGAACTACTCGGGAATTATTTAAAATCTACTTAAGAACCGCCAAATACGTTCCTGCATATATTACAAGCCATTCTTAGAGAAAGGTATACAATAAACATATAGTGTGGCTTCGTATTTCGAAACGTGGGCGGTTAATAGCTTGTTATATTGTCAGCTGATATGTTTTGAACGTCTTTATTAGATGATTAAATGCCGATCCTTTATTTATCGCGTCTGGACACCATGCGGTGTATTCTGAGAATATATATTTTTACGAATATCCGACGTTATAGCTTCCGAACCGTTTAGGATCTGAAAGATGAGTTTACAGCGTCAAACTGGTTTGCTAAGGTACTGACTAATTACGTAGAACATAAATTAACAGTTACTTGTCATTTTTCTTTGCTTAGCTTGATGCTGCGTTTCACTTGTTTCAGAGAGTGGCGATTGGCAGCTTTTATGTCTCATTGTAGGTCTGACGACTGCGTAACGTATATTTTACGACTTGAAACTGTGCTTTAATAAAGTATTAATGGTGCTGACCGTATTTATGCATGTAAATTCCTTATTGTGTATTTATGTGGTTGTTAAATTTAACAGGTGTGTGTGTGCTGTACAGTTGAGCAAGTTAGTTTATTGTAAAGGCAAATGCAGAAACACTCAGATTATTGACAGTACATATTGACAAGAATTTGTCTTAATATGAACTAGAGTGTTCTATATTTGACTCAAATAAAGTTTGTTACTGCACATATTTCTTGTTTTTAAGATTTGTAATATTTTGTTTAGTTTTAAAAAGAAATTTCTTTACACCAAAGTAATCCAAGTTTGATTCAAACAAATATATTTGTACACAATAAGAGATATATCTATATATCTACGCTTTGCTTAAAAATTGGTTTACTTCCGCCAAAGAAATCATATTTTGATACAAATAAATATTTTTTTTTTGTGCGAATACCTCATCCAAGTGTATTGTTAGATGGCGCTGTAAACACTCGAAGTTCGGCGTTAATTAGAGTATAAATAGTCGACAGGTGAAAGCCTACCGCTCAGTTGATGTCATGCGTCTGGCGAAGTTGCTAAAAAGGCCGTGTGATCGGCGTACACTTTGCTACCCTAACCTTGATTATATGTAGGTCTGGGAAAACTAACCACTGGTAGAGGATGTATGACATCCCAAAAGGCGGTGACACGTGGAGATTTTGCTCTACTGTACCCTCCGAAAAGTTCTAGTCAATAATAGGTCCACATTAATTCCTTCAACAAGTATATAATAGTATTAACATAAAATTGAACAACATTTTACCCAAATTCAACATATACCCTGCATTCAAAAGTAATAACACAATTTACAACATTGTCTCAAATTTCAAAACCACAAAATCTATTATGGAAGAGTGTAGAGTTTACTCAGTCAAATATTCAGAATGTAATTCTATATATGTCGGTCAAACCGGAAGGAAGTTACCAAACGAATGGCGGAACATAAAAACAGCGCAACATCTACCAAACTAACCCACCGATGTAAAAGGGATTATAAAATGGATTTATTAGAACAATTAGAAATATAAAAACACAAAAGAAATAATAACGTCACTTAGCTAAACGATCAATTAATATTTAATAACAAACCAATAATTTCTGACACTTTAAATTCCTAAATTTGCCCACCCTGTTTTCATTCATTACGCTGCTAACTTCACAACGGTCGTCTTGTCATTAGTCTTGTGTGTTCTGAAATGATAGACATGTGTTGTTGTGTACTGCGTATTTTATTTCAATTGGACCGTACGTAATATATTAAAGATTTGTATGTGCTTGCCTAGATTAAGTTATATGTTTTGATATATTGTAGATTTTGGCTGAAGATGTCCTAAGACGAAACATGTACCAATTAAAATAATTTAACCAAACAAAGGAAAAGATTATTTACACATTCCCATTATATAATAATTTCTTTAGTCAAAGAACCATTTATCGCAACCTTAAAATATCGCATTTTAACTTTTAACCAACAATTTCGCTAGTTTAAAAAATTATATCTCTTTCACTCAACACAATAATAATAATTTAAAGTAAATAAATCTCGTTCGTTATAATATACATATTGTAAATTTTAATTGTAACCATAAGTTGTTTGACATAAATAAACGTTCTTTCTACCAATCAAATATTACAAACAAATGCAGTTTTATTTGCAAATAAATCGTTATTTGCCTCTATTGAAACACCAGATTTCTTTGAGTCAATGCATATTTATTTGTATTAAACAACATTTTCTATGTGTGTGACAACGAATTTTTTTCCATTTTGTGTAGTTACTAAGTTAATGAGTTTAATGTTATGATTCATTTTGGATAGTTGAATTTCGTTTTGTTAATTAAGAGGCTCTCTTTCGACTACACTTCCGAAGCATGCTGTTCAAGCAAATGAGCTCTGACAGGTTTTGCTGGCTTCATTCCATTAATTCTCAGTATTTCTTTTGTATTGGCAATTTGTACGCTTCTGAATCTGAATCTGGAGATACTAGGTATATCTGTCCTTATGACAAGTGACGGATCTTTTTCTTGCTTTTCTACATACCATGTATAGACTTAAATACAAATACATGTGGAAACAATACGAAAACGTGTACCATTAAAAAAATAAATGAATGTAAGTAACACAATTAAAAGTCAAAGAAATAAAGAAAGCGATATCATGTATGAAAACGGCTATTTTGGCGATTAGTGACAGTGTCGAAGAAGCAACTGAAAAAATAGAGATAGCTGCAAACAAAAAATAAAATCAACCTTTGGACAAAGAAATGGCGCATCAAACTAAATGAAGGAAAATCCACGCATGTAAACTACACCAATAAGAGAGTTAACTATATTCCATTAGCCATTAATGAGAACGATATTCCATACGCGGATACAGCGAAATACCTTGGCATGACACTGGATGCCAAGCTTAGATGGAAAGTACATGTCAAGAAAAAGCGGGACGAACTCGACCTAAAATTCCGCAAAATGTATTGGCTAATGGGACGGAGGTCAGCCCTGTCAGTGCAAAATAAGCTCCTACTATACAAGCAATTATTAAAGCCAGTATGGGTGTATGGAATACAGTTATGGGGATGCACTAAGCAGTCCAATATCAACCTCATTCAGAGGTTCCAAAATAAAGTTCTAAGGGCCATTGTTGGTGCACCATGGTACATCAAAAACACCAATCTTCATCGGGACCTTCGCATGGAGATGGTAACTAGCGAAATATCAAAATTTGCTAAGAAGCACGAGGATCGTCTACTCCACCACGACAACATTGAAACCATCCAGCTGCTAAACAGTGCGCTAGTGCGTCGGCTGAAAAGAACTAAACCATTCGTAATAGGGCGGGAGTGACTAAAGGCAGAGCACCCGTAGTGTATTCACAGTGATAGTGTAGGTGAAAACAACCGCCGTCTACTTGAGTGGTAAAAACTGTCAGACTAAAACAACTTGGGCCAATGGGCAAAATTGTAGAAATACTCATTATTTTATCAGTTTAGGTTAAGTGAAAATAACTTGTTAGTCATTGACTAGGTGTTATGACACAAACACTGTGTTTGAACAAAAAAAAAATCATGAAAATCTATAATTATCAAAGAAATTCTCATGGAAAAATTTTTAAAAAAATGGAAACATTAATTGACAAGGTATTTTAAGAGAAATAATAGTTACACTGAATACACTGAATGCGGAAATTTCAGTTTTTGAGACAACTCATAGCACCCAAAATAAATAGCAAAGTTTTTATTCAACATCCTAGCTTGCCAGGCAGTACCTATTTTCTAAATATCGTGGAACTATGGTTTTGGCACATAGCTCATTATTTACTTCAACTCTTCATTTACTATCAACAATTTCTGCTTGTTGATTTAAACATGAGAAGTAAAAGGTCGATTTTTATATTCCGGGTCACATATTCTAGCATTATTGTGTCGAAAAATAAAGCATAACTAACCTTGTGATTCTGCAAGATTATGACAGCGAAAACAGTGAAAACACCTCGATTCTGTCAATGAAGAAACATCACAGCAACGGCAACACTAGAACAAAAAAGAACAGAAATCAAAAACTCATCAACACTCTGAAGAAAAAAAAACAAAATTCGCCCACACGTTCGGTCGATCTGTGTGAAGATTGTTAATTGAGATGGACAGATCTCATTAGTCACGCTCTGGTTTACATGAAGCGATCTCTATAGATACCGACCTGACCAAATCTATACACCTTGAAGGTACCGCGGTATTCACAAGAAGACTCTTCTGCGCTCTTGTTGCTGTCCCAAGCGACCACCCACTCAATTCATTAATGCAAAATCACCACCGCGTCCTTACCTATGGTTGTTGTAAGTTGTTATCGATCCGTAAGATTGATAGGAAACTACAAGAGTCGATCGATAATGATAGGCATTATTTGTCTTGAGGACAAATGGTAGTCACTGTTTATTGGGCGTGTCTTCGTATAAAAATGCCATGGGGGCAAGATTAGGGTTGTTTCAGTGCTTGTAAGGGAGATTACCGATTGTCGAAAATATGCTGAGTTAAGTCTACTTGTTTAGTTTACCTATACTGGGGATGTCCCAAAGGTTACAATATGGATTATTGTGCACGAGTTAAAAATGTTAAAAACAGTTGACAATAGCCTAATACAAGTTGATGTCATAATAATTAGGATAAACATGTTTTATTATTATTATTATTATTATTATTATTATATATGGAAGAACAGTATTATATTATTATACACGTTTTATAAGACGTCAAATTGGCGCATGAGTTGTTATGGGACACGAGGAGCGCTAGCGACGAGTGCGCTGTGAACGAATGCGCCAAGATGTCTTATAAATCAAGTATAATATACTATTTTTTCTACTTTGCGTCATTAATTTTATATAAGGGTAGACATTGTGGTTACTATATTTAGAATCGACGGTATTTTGTGGTACTGTCATCTTCGTAAAGTTGGCATATATACCCTCCAGGAGGTCCCTCGTACGACGAGAAACTAAAGCGTCATCTATCGACATTCTTCATATTATTTTCAAACAACGACTTTCTTAAATCGTAACAATCGTTTTCTTAAAGGAAATATTTAGGTTGTTTTATATTAAAGAAATATTCTTATTATAAGTATGTGTTGTCTTAAAACAAATAAATTGTGTTAAGAATGCCATTTCACTGTGTGTATGACAACCAGTGAATAAAGTATATAGATATAGAAACACAACCTAAAAAGTAACTTAGTGTCTAATAATTATAATAGTCAGTATTAAAGTGTTTGGCGGTGACTGATTAGTTATTTCAAAGAACAAGAACTTACTAAAGAATTAAGTAAGTAGGCTTTCACGGCCAGAATCATTTAGAAAATAAACCGCTTCCGGGTTATGCCGTGTGTCAAGATTTGTTAATGCTGATGTTTCGTGAACCATGTTGCTCGCTTCTTCAGAGCTAACTGAATACTGAAGTTATTAGCGCAAGCGTCAAAGGGGTTCGCTTGCTTACCATACGTAAGTGGGGTATCAGAGAGAATCGGTAGATTACTGAAGAAATCGGGTATCACGGTAAGGTACAGAGCACCAGCTAAGGTAAAGGATCTTTTCCCTAAGCCAAAGGATATCACAGCACTCCTGAAGAACGAAGGGGTATACAAGATAACATGTGAGTGCGGAACATGCTATGTAGGACAGACAGGACGAAGCATCGAATGTCGAATCAAGGAGCACAGTAGGGACACCCGGCTAGACAAGATTCAGCAGTCCGCTGTTGCTCAACACTGCCACGAGTCGGGACACACAATGGATTTCGATGACGTGAAGATGTTGGCAAGGGTGGGTAATTATCATCGAAGGCTTATTAGAGAAGCCATCGAAATTTACAAACATCCTGACAACATCAATCGCGAGGACGGTACTGACATTAATAGGGTGCAGTAAAAGCACATAGAAGCGGTAGCTCCAGCTGTGCGCAGTGAGGTGTAAATTTAAGTATATAAGGGCGATTTCTTTGGTAGGTCTTCAGTATTCAGTTAGCTGTGAAGAAGCGAGCAACATGGTTCGCAAAACGTCAGCATTAACAAATCTTGACACACGGAATAACCCGGAAGCAGTTTATTTTCTTACTAAAGAATTGTTATAACGCTTAACGTTTGTGGTTATGTGGATTTACGCTTGACATATGGCGTTTAATATTGATTCCTCTCGCGAAAATGTAGTTTTGTTCAACGCTCGCTAACAACTTTGTAGAAGACTTGTTTCTGTATTTCTGTAACTGTTTTTTTTCTTGGCTTTCATAATAATAATAATTCTTTATTTGTCGTATGATCTGTTCCAAATATTGTCAGTTACATTGTAGAAAGCCTTATTCTAGATATAAAACAAAAACGTGTGCTCAGCATACATCACAAAATATATAAACTCTATCAAGATAATGAAAGATGCAAAAACTGACGAAAAATTCATTAAAATAGATACCGATAATACACATTAAAACCAATAAATATATAGAAAATACACAAATATATACATATACACTACCCCTGCATCACACCAACAATACTTATAATTCGCGCGATGTGTACGATAAATATTCGTCAATTGAATAAAATAAGTGCGAGTAAAAACTCCTTCAACCTTGCCTTAAACAAACACACAGTTGTGGCACTAACAATATGGTTGGGTAGTGCATGGAAAAGTGTCTATATATCATTTAAAACAAATGAACTCCTCAAAATATATCCTGATTGATACACTGGTGGGCTCAAACCTACTTAATAATTTCCCCCAGCATCAGACCTGATTTCTAAAACGTACTTTATAGGAAAGAGCCCATTGTATGGGATGTAGATATTATTTATTCATAGGGTTGTTCCGTCTCGCTATAAATATATATCATGGTATATGAGGCATTGTGCATTAGAGATGTTGCCATGCGATACAGGCTGGAGATCCCGTACGATATCGCTTCCTTTTACAAGATGTGGGCACAACACTTCGTCTGAAGATGAATGAGAGTACAAGTCAGTTATCTACCGCGTTTTCTTCATCTCGTTTCGTTTGTTCTTCATAGCTATGGGCAGCAAAATTGTTTTGATTTATCAGGACGCCCTAAAAGGGTTTATGCTTTTTATAAATCGTAAAGAACAATACGTGTGTTTGTATGCTAATAAATAGATAAGATCCCTACGACTTGTCATTTTAATACTTATTAGAAATGATTGAAATCGCGATTATAATGGTTTATTATTAGAATTTTAATCGTTTTAGACATTAGGGGCAACAATTAGTAAATTACTAAGTTAACAAGTTCGGAAACTGCAGCACAACAATTGTAATAAAGTGGCTTCTTAATTCAGACTCGTAACAATTAAGGATTTGTTTCCGTGTTTGTGAAAACAGCAATTAAGTTGAGCTTAATTTGCGTACACAGTTTATAAGACAAAGTCGGCCGACTGTCGCTTTATTATAGTAGAGTACTTTAGCGAAAATTGATGCATATTCTGCGTGTGGTATGAAAATAAAACTTAGCTAGCAGCTCAATTGTCCCAAAGGGTTAAACTGCAGTTATGTTGTATTAATAGAAATTACTGTCAGCGTTCTGTAACAGCTGGACAGATCTGGGTCAGATCCATTTGAACTAAAGGGTTCATTGGAGGTTACAGTAGTGCATAGCTGCAATTTAAAAAAAAAAGCTATGCAAAACCTTGCTTTTTAATTACTTTGTGAAGCTAACTTGCAAATTAGGTAACTTTTGTCTTATCTACACCGAGGAACACTGATAAGCTGTTAAATTTCTTGAATGCTTGGCTTCTTGAATGTATTAAAATGGAGTTTGCGTATTTTTTTGTATAGGTTATCACACGTTAGAAACAGAGTACCTACATGAAATGGCACGAAATCGAAATATACGTTTTTCTACTTTGCATTCACAATGCACACATTGTAACACTGTTTTCGGTGTTACAATTAACACATTGTAATACCGAAAACAGTAACATTTTTGTCTGATTGGTACACAGTGATATCAAATGCCATATGTCAAATGTACAATACATAACCCAACATAACCACACACTGCATCTTAATCGCTTGCAATCACATAAGCTGCGAAATATCAATATTCTATACATATTTAAACATGGGTGTAGCCTGCTATAGTATGGCCAAAGGATTGGGGCTTTCTTAGTTTTGCTGTGTTCATCAAAATACGCCAGCATGACGTTTTTACGGTGATGTTTTACGACTCTAGTAAGTGATCGTTATCATTCTTTTCAACTAAACATCAAATCCCCTTTTCAGATATAATTCAAGGACCACATTTACTTTAATAAGGTATTATGCGAAGATCAAACCTACATCGTAGATATGAACGATTTTAATTACTGCTACGAGATTGTATATGCGCAATAAATGGTTTATCAGCATACACGTACGAAGCTATAGTACATTTAAAGTGTAGAGGATTTCTTAGTTTATGTAACGTATAAGTTTTCGGCAATATTTTGGACGCTTGGATGCTCGGTTCAATTCGTATTCGTTTTTGTCCGTCGCTTTCGACTTCGTCTTAGTTCTGGTTGTGTGCAACGTATTTGTATTACCTCCATCACATGTAATTTTACTAAGTATAATTTATTCTAATAAACTACTTTGCCGAAATTAGAATTGGGTTTCAATTATAAGTGCTCGTAAATATATAAGCCGCAACGGCTACGTAGCGGAATTAGGTAGACACCGCTATTAAACGTTAAGCGTTATAACAATTCTTTAGTAAGTTCTTGTTCTTCGAAGTCACTAATCAGTCACCGCCAAACACTTCTATTCTGATTATTATACTTATGAAACCACAATTTTAAAATTGTTAACTTTTTAGGTTAAGTTTCATGTATTTATCACAGTAGGGTTAAAAGTGTTGCCCCAAGCTCCATTATGATCATCGTTGCGACCTCGCTGAATATTTATTCAAACTTGTAGGCTAAAGTAGAGTAAAATCATTCACGATTAGATTTTGTCATGATTTTATCTCATCGATATCATCCTTAACGAAGTTGACAGTTACTACACTACAGTGCTTGTACAGTGCTACCACGTGGTACCCGCAAAATACCCTAGATTCTAATTTACCGCGATATAGTAACCAGAATTTCTAAATTTATATAAAATTAATAAGTAACTAACTAATAAGTAGAAAAAATAGTATATTACACTCGTTTTATAAGACGTATTGGCGCACTCGTTCCATTTGGGCACTCCTCGCTACGCTCGTCCTGCCCAAAACAACTCGTGCGCCAATTTGACGTCTTATAAAACTTGTATAATAATATACTATTTTATACATTGCATTCACAATGCACACATTGTAACACTGTTTTCGGAGTTACAATTAAACAAATTGTAACACCGTTTTTAGTAACTTTTTTCTTAGATTAGTCACATTGATATCCAATGCCATATGTCAAACGTACTTACGTACAACACATAACCACAAACTGCCTCAGAATTCCTTGCAATCGCATATTATTAAAACTTGTAGGCTAAAGTAGAGTAAAATTATCCGCAATAAGATTTTGCCATGATTTTAGCCGAACATTACGAAGTTGACAGTTTACTACCGTACCCCCAGTACTACAACATGGTACAGAGTATGCTATGTGCATTATACGCTTAAAAGACAATATAATAAAACAGCAAGCTATTTTCTGACCACCTATGGTGGTCAATTTAGCTCACATCAGGTATAGCGAATTATATTAAATATAGAAGATATCGTTATGCTTATGCTTGCCAACAAGAAGCTAGCAGAATTCACTCTATATGCAAATAGGCGTAATGTTTTCGGTAATAAAAAGGCGTACTTTTAATAATTAAAAATAAAACCAGCTTGAAATGCATTACGCCTTGGCTTATTAAATAATTAAAAATCAAGTTGCTTAATCGAAACGAAATATTTACTAGCTCGTAAATCAAACCAAAATCGGTTGCCGAAAGACAGAGATAAAGATTGCTCAGTGGTTTTATTTGGTAAGCAATTATACGAGAATTTTGAACGACTTGGTTTCGGGTACGTTCCGTTTGCCGTATTTGGGATAATTCCGGTAATGTTCCGCTATTGATCAACCAAATATGGGACCTGCAACAGCGGCGACAGTTGAAAAAGTGGATGACGGACATTTCTGTTGGTGGCCAGTCCTCACGAAATCAATGCTGAAAGAATAATGAGATTCGACACACACTGGAGCCAATTACCTCAATTGTTGGCATAAATTGATTTTGTTAAAATTGTATCATGGAAATTAATAAAACAACATATATTAATAACAGTTTAGTAAATGTCGTTAAATTTTAAGTAGATATAATCACTGTTAGACGAATTTCAGGTCTCATTATCACTGTTGGTGGGTTCATGGAAAATACCTGTGAATGTTATAATACTATAGGTTTGTTCCAGCAGCAGTAAAAACAATTGGGTATTCTACTAAGCATCCACAATGGAAGTTTTGAAAGGGCTATTGCGTGTGCGCAAGAGAGCGCATGAAAAAGAATATGTTTTATGCACTTATTTTAGTGCTGCTCCAACAAATCTCATATTAGGTGGCATCAGTAGCTCAAAAATTTCCATGTTAGGTACTTCCAGCATGCTGGTGATGACAAAGTGCGATGATATGAGAAGTAAATTTAATACGTCTTCATTTGTTTTGACTCGAGATATTTTACGAGAGAAATATTTTACGAAAGTAATATTATCTTTACTTTCTCGTAAACTCCTTATTCTTAGCTTCTTGTAACTGGTACAAGGCATGCTCAATAATTTGGGGGCAATGAATTAATAAAAGCTTGTGAACAGTAATACCTAATATTTTGCAAAATTTTGATGTTTCATAACTTTTATAATTAATGGATTTAGATGATTTTGTCAACATTTTATCAACACAACAAATTCAACAAGATTATCACACGCATTTGCAATTCGTAGAACTTATTATACCGGTAGAATCAACATGATGTTTTGGTGGACACCTTGTGTTGCGACACCTTGTGGAATACTTCGTCAGATGTCAGGGTCTCAAGTAATCTGATACAAATCCGTATCAATTAATAAATTGGTTTTCGATACATCCCCATATCTGAATGTTTGTAACAATAGGGTATTTGGCTATTATTGGAAAACCATCTTAGTGTGTTTATTCCTTCACTCTACATTGTAAATGCATTATTTTTAGTAATTATTTCCTCAATATTTCATAAAAATCAGCGTTCAAAATTGAATCGCAAAAACGATACTTTCTGTTGTGTGACGTCACCCGATAGTAGATGTCAAATCGGCCCGTATGGTCTATCAGCATCGGCATCGTCGCCGTTTGGTAATTGTGTTGTATTCACAATTTCCACATAAAAGTGGGTTATAAATGGTGTATAAATCCACAATGCAGAAATACGTCAAGAAAAACTCCGGATAAACTATTTGTAGCTGTTCCGCAAGATTTGAAACTGCGAAGAAAGTGGCCGGCTCGTAGAAATCCAAATGAGATAAATAGCGGCCAATACAAGTGTTTTTGTTGTGAAGATTACTTCGACATAAGTAAAACTGACTAGAATAAGTTATCTATCGTATTTTCGAACCAGATATTATCTGATCTGACCGCTTAAGGTTAGGGCTATCCTTACCTACAAAGTTATGCTTACATGACACTTTAGTGCTATTAAATTCAAACGGGAGAAGCATAAGAGCGCGTTCGGATAACCCGGTATTGTACGGTGAGCGTGACGCGCTGCATAATAGGCGAACTAACGTCATACGGCGTTTATCTGCATATAAGAGAGAGAGGGCCGAGCCAGGTTATCTGAGCATTGCTTTCCCCATACCCTACACTGACAAACCGAACGCGCTCTAAGCATACTAACGAATGACGTCACTGGAGACTGAGCCAATTACAGAGCGTTTTCAAACACGTGATAGGACGTGAATAAAATTCAATTTTAATTTTGGTTTTTAATAGAAATAAAGCATTTTTTTTTGAAAAGTAAAAACAAATAGTTTTCTTAAACTGTAATCTATTAGGATGACTATAATACAAGCCATATTTTTAATACAGTCAAATACCCTATTGCTGATTTTCAAGTCAACAAACTTATCAACAGTATAACGCGCCCATGCCAATTTTAAAACAAATAAATTAATCTTGCAGTATTTTACACCGGGAAAACGAACATAATCTTCTGGTGGCAATTGAGATACCCTGTGGAGAAACTAAGGACTTTCGTGAGATTCTAAAGAAAACTGTGCAAGGCCAAATAAATTACCTATTTTTTGATTTCTTTTAAAATATATTTTATAAGCAAAATCGGAGTATTTATAAATCATGTATTACAAATAATAAAAGCTGAAAAAAATTTAAAAAAGCTAAAATTGCAATCTTAATACAAAATACATACAGACCCAACATTAAATGTTTTTGCCGCTACAAGCTGCAAGTTTTTTTTTTTCATTCCTAATTGCAAAGGCTTGATACTCTTGATAATTTGTTTATGTGCTGAAAAGATAATTAAAATCAGTTAAACTCCGCAAAAATTATTGAACTAAAATTGTGTTGTTTTACTGCTAAAGCTGTTTTTACAAAATTCAGATATTGGAATGAATCAAAAACAAAAGAAGTTGGGAATTGATACAGCTTTTTAACAGCCTACTTAGAAACCTAATCAAGTTTTTTTCCCCATAGGGATTCTTACACTTGGACCACCAAAACATGACGTTGACTATCCCGGTATAGCAACTGTAAGAAGTAACTTTTACAAAATTCCGAAGGCGGGTAATAATCATGATGAATTTGTTTACTATTCCCCGAAAGAATCATTAAAATCGGTAAAAGATTACAAAAGTTATTCAACATCAAAGACTCAAAGTGTCAAATTCAAAAATTCACATTTATCACAAAACATGCTATAACTTCAAAAGGCAAACAACACAATATTTAACAGAGTACAGTAAACGTCTTATTATAAAATTGTTTAACGAACTTGCGGGTGATGACGCCATATTAAACAATAAACAAGAAACACGATACTGAATTTTGAAATGCTACGTGGTATTTTTTGCACTTGAATATGTGCCGTAATTTGTAATCGGTAACATGGACAACTTTCATTAAAATTAAAACTGTTAAATATTTCTAATACCAACGTAACCAAATATGATATTAATTATCCACTACTACGAAGTTATCGTTGCGAAAGACTCCACATTACTGTATAAATTTCAATTAAAACCGAATAATACGCTACCATTCAGGTGTAAAAATCTGTACGCGTTTCCAAAATAAAACCACAACTTTTGGCACAAATTCCTCCCTACAAGTACGTTTAAAATAAAAGGAATTAATTTAAAAAATAATAACCTTATTTATCAAACTACACGTTTCATCCAAAACAAAATTCATGTATCACCTTATTGTTATACATAATAACAGACGTAGACACGAAGAATACCTATACTAGTCTACACCGCTTCAAGGATAATACGATAATTGTGGATATTATCCGCCCAGCCTTGTTCGTTTTTCAATCGTTCTGAATCAATTAGTTCTATGTATGGGTTGGACGCTTCAGGTGTTGGTTTCAGGTTTTGCAGAGCGGAAAGGCGCCTCAACTTGCAAATTGAATACCGGCTCTGCCTTGTGTAGTCTGTACTATGTGAGAAGGCTAGCCGACGTGTTTATTATAGTGATTAGTCGGCTTGTTATAGTCATTAATATAGCCCGACAAAAGTGTTGCCCCGGCGGGATATTGTCCTGACAGCATCACAGCGCCTGGAGAGTTTAATCGTGCGAAATATTGAAAATGATCCTTCTAACTGACGCTATGTTTCAAAAATTCTCCTGGACAAACTAGAATTGTTAGAGAGTTGGAATTTTTAGAATTAATTCCTTAATTTGTCTGTGACCAAGGCGTGTATGATAACAATTTTTATCGCAACTACTTTGCTCGTAATCGCACATGAAGCAAAATCATAACATTCTATCACCTAAAAACAACTCCAAGGCTCAAAAATCCTCCCGAACAAACTAAAATAGATAGAGGGCGGTAATTTTCAGAATTAATTACCCAATGTATCTGTGACCTAAGCGTGAACAATAATAATTTTTATCCCAACTACTTTGCTTGTAATCGCACATGAAGCAAAATCATAACATTCTATCACCTGAAAACAACGTAAACTCTAAGTTTCAAAAATCCTACTGATCAAACTAAAATAGATAGAGGGTTGTAATTTGCAGAATTAATTACCCAATGTATCTGTGACCTAAACGTGAATAATAATAATTTTTATCGCAACTACTTTTCTCGTAATCGCACATGAAGCAAAATCATAAAATTCCATCACCTAAAAACAACGTAAACTCTAAGTCTCAAAAATCCTACTGAACAAACTAAAATAGATAGAGGGCTGTAATTTTCAGAATTAATCACCCAATGTATCTGTGACCTAAACATGAATAATAATAATTTTTATCCCGACTACTTTTCTGGTAATCGCCCATGAAGCAAAATCATAACATTCTATCACCTAAATATAACGTAAACTCTAAGTTTTAAAAATCCTTCTGAATAAACTAAAATAGATAGAGCGCTGAAATTTTCAGAATTAATTACCCAATGTATCTGTGACCTAAACTTGAATTATAATAATTTTTATCCCAACTACTTTGCTCGTAATCGCACATGAAGCAAAATCATAACATTCTATCACCTAAGAACAGCGTCAACTCTAAGTTTAAAATATCCTACTGAACAAACTAAAATAGATAGAGAGCTGTAATTTTCAGAATTAATTACGCAATGTATCTGCGACCTAAACGTGAATAATAATAATTTTTATCCCAACTACTTTGCTCGTAGTCGCACATGAAGTAAAATCATAACATTCTATCACCTGAAAACAACGTAAACTCTAAGTCTGAAAAATCCTACTGAACAAACTAAAATAGTTGGAGGGCTGTAATTTTCAGAATTAATTACCCAATGTATCTCTGACCTAAACGTGAATAATAATAATTTTTATCCCAACAACTTTTCTCGTAATCGCACATGAAGCAAAATCAAAACAATCTATCACGTAAAAATAACGCAAACTCTAATTTCAAAAATCCTACTGAACAAACTAAAATAGATAGCCCGGCTGTAATTTTTAGAATTAATTACCCAATGTATCTGTGACCTAAGCGTGTATAATAATTATTTTAATCTCAACTACTTTTCTCGTAAGCGCACATGAAGCAAAATCATAACATTCTATCACCTAAGAACAACGTAAACTCTAAGTCTCAAAAATCCTCTTGAACAAACTAAAATAGATAGAGGGCTGTAATTTTCAGAATTAATCACCCAATGTATCTGTGACCCAAACGTGTATAATAATTATTTTTACCCCAACTACTTTTCTCGTAATCGCACATGAAGCAGAATCATAACATTCTATCACCTAAAAACAACGTAAACTCTAAGTTTCAAAAATCCTACTGAACAAACTAAAATAGATTGAGGGCTGTAATTTTCAGAATTAATTACCCAATGTATGTGACCTAAACGTAAATAATAATAATTTTATTCCCAACTACTTTTCTCGTAATCGCACATGAAGTAAAATCATAACAA
This sequence comes from Aphodius sticticus, assembly GCA_963966075.1. Lineage (NCBI taxonomy): Eukaryota > Metazoa > Arthropoda > Insecta > Coleoptera > Scarabaeidae > Aphodius > Aphodius sticticus. The sequence continues at coordinate 2,020,692 of OZ014510.1, forward strand.
TCTATCACGTAAAAATAACGCAAACTCTAATTTCAAAAATCCTACTGAACAAACTAAAATAGATAGCCCGGCTGTAATTTTTAGAATTAATTACCCAATGTATCTGTGACCTAAGCGTGTATAATAATTATTTTAATCTCAACTACTTTTCTCGTAAGCGCACATGAAGCAAAATCATAACATTCTATCACCTAAGAACAACGTAAACTCTAAGTCTCAAAAATCCTCCTGAACAAACTAAAATAGATAGAGGGCTGTAATTTTCAGAATTAATCACCCAATGTATCTGTGACCCAAACGTGTATAATAATTATTTTTACCCCAACTACTTTTCTCGTAATCGCACATGAAGCAAAATCATAACATTCTATCACCTCAAAACAACGTAAACTCTAAGTTTCAAAAATCCTACTGAACAAACTAAAATAGATTGAGGGCTGGAATTTTCAGAATTAATTACCCAATGTATCTGTGACCTAAACGTAAATAATAATAATTTTATTCCCAACTACTTTTCTCGTAATCGCACATGAAGTAAAATCATAACAATCTATCACCTAAAAATAACGCAAACTCTAATTTCAAAAATCCTACTGAACAAACTAAAATAGATAGCCCGGCTGTAATTTTTAGCATTAATTACCCAATATATCTGTGACCTAAGCGTGTATAATAATTATTTTAATCTCAACTACTTTTCTCGTAAGCGCACATGAAGCAAAATCATAACATTCTATCACCTAAAAACAACGTAAACCTAAGTCTGAAAAATCTTACGAACAAACTAAAATAGATAGAGGGCTGTAATTTTCAGAATTAATTACCCAATGTATCTGTGACCTAAACGTGAATAATAATAATTTTTATCCCAACAACTTTTCTCGTAATCGCACATGAAGCAAAATCATAACAATCTATCACGTAAAAATAACGCAAACTCTAATTTCAAAAATCCTACTGAACAAACTAAAATAGATAGCCCGGCTGTAATTTTTAGAATTAATTACCCAATGTATCTGTGACCTAAGCGTGTATAATAATTATTTTAATCTCAACTACTTTTCTCGTAAGCGCACATGAAGCAAAATCATAACATTCTATCACCTAAGAACAACGTAAACTCTAAGTCTCAAAAATCCTCTTGAACAAACTAAAATAGATAGAGGGCTGTAATTTTCAGAATTAATCACCCAATGTATCTGTGACCCAAACGTGTATAATAATTATTTTTACCCCAACTACTTTTCTCGTAATCGCACATGAAGCAGAATCATAACATTCTATCACCTAAAAACAACGTAAACTCTAAGTTTCAAAAATCCTACTGAACAAACTAAAATAGATTGAGGGCTGTAATTTTCAGAATTAATTACCCAATGTATGTGACCTAAACGTAAATAATAATAATTTTATTCCCAACTACTTTTCTCGTAATCGCACATGAAGTAAAATCATAACAATCTATCACGTAAAAATAACGCAAACTCTAATTTCAAAAATCCTACTGAACAAACTAAAATAGATAGCCCGGCTGTAATTTTTAGAATTAATTACCCAATATATCTGTGACCTAAGCGTGTATAATAATTATTTTAATCTCAACTACTTTTCTCGTAAGCGCACATGAAGCAAAATCATAACATTCTATCACCTAAGAACAACGTAAACTCTAAGTCTCAAAAATCCTCCTGAACAAACTAAAATAGATAGAGGGCTGTAATTTTCAGAATTAATCACCCAATGTATCTGTGACCCAAACGTGTATAATAATTATTTTTACCCCAACTACTTTTCTCGTAATCGCACATGAAGCAAAATCATAACATTCTATCACCTCAAAACAACGTAAACTCTAAGTTTCAAAAATCCTACTGAACAAACTAAAATAGATTGAGGGCTGGAATTTTCAGAATTAATTACCCAATGTATCTGTGACCTAAACGTAAATAATAATAATTTTATTCCCAACTACTTTTCTCGTAATCGCACATGAAGCAAAATCATAACATTCTATCACCTAAGAACAACGTAAACTCTAAGTCTCAAAAATCCTCCTGAACAAACTAAAATAGATAGAGGGCTGTAATTTTCAGAATTAATCACCCAATGTATCTGTGACCCAAACGTGTATAATAATTATTTTTACCCCAACTACTTTTCTCGTAATCGCACATGAAGCAAAATCATAACATTCTATCACCTAAAAACAACGTAAACTCTAAGTTTCAAAAATCCTACTGAACAAACTAAAATAGATTGAGGGCTGTAATTTTCAGAATTAATTACCCAATGTATCTGTGACCTAAACGTAAATAATAATAATTTTATTCCCAACTACTTTTCTCGTAATCGCACATGAAGTAAAATCATAACATTCTATCACCTAAAAACAACGTAAACTCTAAGTTTCAAAAATCCTACTGAACAAACTAAAATAGATAGAGAGCTGTACTTTTTAGAATTAATTACCCAATGTATCTGTGACCTAAACGTGAATAATAAGAATTTTTATCCCAACAACTTTTCTCGTAATCGCACATGAAGCAAAATCATAACAATCTATCACCTGAAAACAACGTAAACTCTAAGTTTCAAAAATCCTACTGAACAAACTAAAATAGATAGATGGCTGTAATTTTCAGAATTAATTACCCTATGTATCTGCGACCTAAACGTGCATAATAATAATTTTTATCCCAACTCCTTTGCTCGTAATCGCCCATGAAGCAAAATCATAACATTCTATCACCTGAAAACAACGTAAACTCTAAGTTTCAAAAATCCTACTGAACAAACTAAAATAGACAGATGGCTGTAATTTTCAGAATTAATTACCCTATGTATCTGCGACCTAAACGTGCATAATAATAATTTTTATCCCAACTCCTTTGCTTGTAATCGCCCATGAAGCAAAATCATAACATTCTATCACCTAAAAACAACGTAAACTCTAAGTCTGAAAAATCCTCCTGAATAAACTAAAATAGATAGACGGCTGTAATTTTCAGAATTAATTACCCAATGTATCTGCGACCTAAACGTGAATAATAATAATTTTTATCCCAACTACTTTGCCGGTAATCGCACATGAAGCAAAATTATAACATTCTATCACCTAAAAACAACGTAAACTCTAAGTCTCAAAAATCCTTCTGATCAAACTAAAATAGATAAAGGGCTGTACTTTTCAGAATTAATTACCCAATGTATCTCTGACCTAAACGTGAATAATAATAATTTTTATCCCAACTACTTTGCTCGTAATCGCACATGAAGCAAAATCATAACATTCTATCACCTAAAAACAACGTAAACTCTAATTTCAAAAATCCTACTGAACAAACTAAAATAGATAGAGAGCTGTAATTTTCAGAATTAATTACCCAATGTATCTGTGACCTAAACGTGAATAATAAGAATTTTTATCCCAACTGCTTTGCTCGTAATCGCACATGAAGCAAAACCATAACATTCTACCACGTTTGGAATCAGGAACTCCTCTTCTAAATGAAGACGTCAAGATTCGATTGTTCAGATCAGTACCAGTGATAATACTGGTTTACAATTATAATAGGGGAGGTGTACGGTAACACGAAACGTTAGGAAGAATCAGGGCTGTGCCCACAAACCACAAATTGACAGATAACTGCCTTAACAACCGAGGAACAACCTCAACGGAGGCAATACACAAGAGGTGTGGCTGCAGGTGTGAATCTATTATATAGTGGAGCGTTTATTAGGGCCACTACCATTCGAAATTATAGGAATTTGTCTTCGGTAGGGTTGCCTCCCCAATACACACTTGGAAAAAGTTGGATATCTTTAGTAGTATCTTTATAGGCAATGAACATTTATGTTAGGTACATAGGTGTGCTGAAGAATTTTAATTTGATGGTAATAAACTGTTTTTTGTTTCGGTTGTTTAGAAGGGAACTGAATTGGGAACAGAAGTGAAGAAAACTCTGTGGAATTAAGGTTTTTTTTTGTCGTACATGTGGGCTGTTCTTTTACAAATCGTACACCTTTTATGACGTCACATTTTAGATTTGGCTAAAGGATTTAGTCGAAAAAAATTTATTTTCGGAGATATGAAAGTTTTAAGTTTGGATTATTTACGATAATTTGCCAAACTTTGCCATATTCAAAACTCAATGTCTTTGGTACTAGTAACCGTGTCGGACCCATTTTTGTTTTATTTTAAACGTTGAAATATTTGCTAGATAACTGCGTACAATTATTATTTTAATTTATATATGTAAAAAAATTAAAAACAATTGAATTTTTTAAATAATTATTACATAGTCGCCCCCACAATGGACATAATCGAAAAAATATGCATAATATCCGCTACACTTTTACCTACGAAACCCATTTTTTCCTAGGATGGAGTCTCTTATAGTTCAAAAGATATTAAATTTCATCTAAAGTGAGTCACGCGCGGCGTGTCGAAACTCGATAAAAAAAAACGCAGCAAGCGACTACTTCAGACGTGTACGCGACGTTCTTGAACGTCTCGCAGACAGCAGGCTGGTTCAACTTGCTAGTGCAGTGTGTTTTTTAAGAACGGAAGTGCTTATTTATTAAACGTGCTAAAAATATTTATTTATTAAACTCCTTTAAAAAATGCCGAAGTCCTCTAACCGTATCAAACGTTCTAAATTTCGAACCGACAGATGTTTCAATCCATTCAATTTGTCTCCACATCCCAATATAAAAAGAATGAGGCTCTCAGAAAAGTAATAAAATACCAATTATTGGCATTAAATATACCTATAACATCTTGGTCACTTCAACAAAGAATTAGTAACTCATGCCGGTTTAAATTTTCTAAAATCAAGAAAGATAAAACAGATATCCATTTGAAAGAGGTTTGTAGATAGTTATTTAACCAACAAGTATATTAAAAAGAGCGATTATTGATTGAGACTGTTTAACGCACGAGCGATTAGCGAGTGCGTTAATTGTCCAGATTGTCCAGACCGTTTAATATTCGAGTTGCTTACAAATCTTTTTCGTCGATCGGCGTCTACATTTATTTTATTCGTCGATGTCGTTTGAAATTACATGACCATTTATTTAAGTCGTTTGATTGGCTATAACAAATCATGCATTAATATAAATCGTGCATTTATAGAGCTTTTTAATAAATGATTTTCTATTTAGCGAACATACTCATAACTAAACGATCGACGGAAATATATATTTTTCGTAGATTGTTTATTTATGAGTTCGTTTAATGAATAGAAAATCATATATTAAAAAGCTCTATAAATGCACGATTTACGTTATTTCTTACATCGGTTCCGAATTGTACTTGAATCCTCATTATATTTGCCAATGAAAATAAAATCACGAAAGTGTTTAAAACATGTTTTTAATTTTATTCCCATACCCATATCAACTATCATTAGAAAATCTTAATTATTTTAGTATTATAGTATGTATTTATTATTTTAAATGTTCAAACGCCTCTCGATTTTCACGTACAAATCGTGTGTGCGCAGCTAACCATCGTGTGCGACGCTAGCAGCGAATCAGTTTGTGTATTGTATTTTCTTCAGTGCTTTGTTTGCAAACACGCAAAGGCGAAATAGGTGCTTGACTCACGTCAGATAAAATTTAATATCTTTTGAACTATAAGAGACTCCATCCTAGAAAAATATGGATTTTGTAGGTAAAAGTGTGGCGGATATTATATATATTTTTTCGATTATATCCATTGTGGGGGCGACTATGTAATAATTATTTAAAGAATTCAATTGTTTTTATTTTTTTTACATACATAAATTAAAATAATAATTGTACGCAGTTATCTAGCAAATATCTCAACTTTTAAAATAAAAAAAATGAGTCCGATACGATTACTAGAACCAAAGATATTGAATTTTGGATATGGCAATTATTCGTAAATAATCATAAAAAAGTAATTTTTCTTTGGCGAAAGCCGTACGATTTGTAAAAGAACGACCCACGTACCAACTCAAACAGATACATCAAAAGAAGAAGAAGAGACCACCAATATAGCCGCTCCTAATCTCAAGTACTCAAGCCATAACAATACCACATTAAAAAAATTTCAAAGAAAAACAAAAAGAAAGAATATTAATAAAAATATCCGGATAACCTTAAGGGTTGGGTCCTTTATCTTCAAAACTAGACGTTGATGAGCCACCCAGGTTACAGATAATATAAGCCACCCGCTTATTTATAGTAGCTCGGCAAAAAGGGTAAAAAAATAGGGCAGGTAGATAGGCCTAACATCCTTCCTAATAGCACCAAAAAAACAAAAAAACCGAGAAAAAACTAGTTTATCACCTAAGTAGCCACCGTTCATCAAACTCGAACAAATTTAGGACTCTTAGGGAGGTTAATTTGCCACCCCTGACCTGTATTTGTTTTCCGAGCTGAGTTATAGCCTAGGAAGTGGGGGTTGTAAATTCTAACCTTATTTGCTCTGCACTTGCACCGGCGTGACACGCTTTGTAATATATCGGGCCGATTCTAATCTTTTTATAAGGGGTCGCGCACCCCAAACTCTCAGATATTGCAGTGGATTAAACGTATAAATCTACTGGGATGCAGTTTCAGCCGTTTGATACCATCCGTTTGACAGGCGTTTGATATTTATTTAGCTTGTTTGTTTGGAAGGAATGTTTTCGGATCAGATTAAAATGTGTAGTTGTAGAAGACACCCCTGCTGGAGGGATTAAATTTTAAATAGTTTTCATTAATTATAAATCAAAAGGTCACAAATGAACTTCTGTAATTTCGTCAAAATAATTAAATAATAAATTAAAGTAGAGGAAATTTCTATAATTTATGTCTATGATATTTTTTATAAAAATTAATAGTTTAGCTGCATGAGCAAACTTCAAGTTTGAAAGTCATGTATAAACAGTTGACTGTATACATTTCTGAGATATCGGCTTCCATCAAAATCTTGTTCGCAACGTTTATTACATAAAAAGGGAAGAAAACAAAAACGCCAATCTATAAAAGAGTTTCTCATGTTTGCACCGAGAGGCAAAGAATTTTGACAGTCATACAACTTATGTAGAAATGATTCAGGAGTGCGACATACTTTATTTCAATTTTTTCTGTTCGGTAGTTTTAGAGTTATGGGCCTTCAAACACAGTAGTCAAATACTATCGAAACGAGAGATGGCAGTTAGGGCGATTCCCTCGTGCGGGGTCACATATAGATCATTTTTCATCTTAAAAGATCAGAAAATCAAGGATATTAATTAAAAATTCAAACAACATTTGAAGTAGGTAATTAATTCAAATTAAAAACACGAAGAAAATTGATAACGTAATGACACTGC